>OY757263.1:3642728-4382250 GCA_963584085.1 Pyrausta aurata | reverse complement strand
CTGCATCCAGTTGCAGTTGTCCAACTATGGGCATCATAAAGAAGCTCAAAATCACACAACGAGCGATGGAGAGGGCTATGCTCGGTGTTAGTCTACGAGATCGAATCAGAAACGAGGAGATATACATAGCATAGCATAGACATAGCCCTGCGAATCAGTAAGCTCAAGTGGCAGTGGGCAGGGCACATAGCGCGTCGAACTGATGGCTGTTGGTACAGAAAAGTCCTAGATTGGAGACCCTTCGACTAAAGGCGCAGAGAAGGACGTCCGCCGACAAGATGGACAGACGACCTTGTAAAGATCGCAGGATCGAACTGGATGCAGACCGCTCACAACCGGTCGTTGTGGAAAGCCGTGGGGGAGGCCTATGTTCAGCAGTGGACGTCCTTCGGCTGATAATGACGATGATCGACAGACTAATGTCTAAGACACGCTTAGGTTTAAGCAAAAAATATGTATTTTGTTTTAGTTCCATGTATGGGAGCCACATTTATTGATAGGAAGTTTAGTTTGTAGAACACATTTATTACACTGTCTTGTCTTTGCATAAGACCAGGAAGCTTTTCATGATGATGATGATGATGATATGACACACTGTTAACTAACACAATCGTTTCCAGAGATAGGTACAGTAAAAAAGAACCTGGGAATCTTTTATCAGTGCACCGATGATTTACTTCTATGGTCTGACCATTTTATCAGTGTCACCATCGAAGTCGAAATAATAACTTATTAATCAATTTGTTCACAAGAAGGAAAACATCAGTCAACGCTTATAGAACCGGTATTTTTGTCAATTAACAAAATTTGAACAACCGCAGATATAACTTTGTCTTTCATACAAATACTATAAAAAACAAAGTTATTTTTGCCGTCAAGTAATTGGACCCCTACCTTTTAAGGGGTGCGTGTGGCGCACCATGTTTGTTTAGAGAAAATGTAGCAAATATATATCTCATTACCATATTAAAAAATCAAGTCGAAACACGAAGGGAATCGGAAGATACACTAGTTTTTATGCCATTTCCCATACTAATAAATCAGGTTTGGTGCCATAGCTCTCAAAATAAGGTTCTCATAAGAAAATGCTACTTATCTTTTTTACAGCTTATAAGTAGGCGTATACGATGGAATGATTTGTTTTTCAAAAACTGACACATGTATATTTAAGTTGCCTATGTCCCTTTGCTAGTATGGCGTCGATCCACTGTGCGTCGCCCGTCGTTTCATCCACCGCGTTCCCCCGTTATGTTACTTGCTCTTTCACCTACTGCGTCCATCGCGGCGTTGGCCGTTGCCCGCTAGGTACTTCATTTGCGCGGCATGCAATGCTACAAGCTACAACTCAAAAAAACGCTTGCGAAAACACATCTCCTTGAAAACTGCAAACTTCAACGTTGTTTTTTCTGGCGGCCCACGTCGCGTAACGCGAAGCGCTAAGCCACGCGTCTCCGTGAAAGAGGCCTAAGAAGAACAAAGGCTTTACATTTTGTTTCATAATTTCCAGGGCTGAAGTTGACTCAGATCATGGCGGGCGTGGGGACAGTGCAGCACTACTTCGGGAGGATCATGCAGGACTCGCAATCAGACATCAAGCTGTCGACAGTCTTAGTTATATTCGGAGTCGTCAGGTTTCTTGTTGGTAAGTTACTTATTTTTGCAATTTCTGTAGCTAGGTAACATACGACTAATACAGGTAATGTTCATATGGTTTTATTTTAGTAAGATGTAGGAGATCTTGTTTAATTTTGACGATCTCCGTGGTAGATAGGAAGCACTCTGGGTTTCACGATGTTTCAATGTCAAGACTGTGCGCTGTCCCAGGGTTCATCCCCAGTCGGGATAGAAAATAGTTTGTACTTTATATTGACTTGAAACTGATTGTTGTGATAATCTCAGCTTTATTTCCGATTTCCAGAATAAAAGAGTGAACATCAACTATGGAATTAGTCTCAGAACAATGTATGGGCCTATGGGTCGCTGTGCACCATTTAAGGCACTGCTAGCAACAAACCAACAAAAATTAAAAAAATGAAAAGTCATTTCGTATGAAGTTTTGGACAGATAGCGCTAAACTTATTAGGACCCTGTAAAACAGGCTGTAAATGTTATATTTATTTGGTCCCTAGATATCTCAACGTGCTATCGTCATAAAAGATTGTAGTACCTATTAGTTAAATACATTGTCTGTATACATTGTTTTCAGGTATAATGTCTTCAGTCCTGGCGGACCGTGTCGGGCGCCGCCCACTGCTCATCTACTCTTTCTTCGGCACTGGAGTCTGTCACATCATCGTCGGCATCTACTTCTTCTGCCAAGAGGTGCTCAAGGTCCATCAAGACGTACTATCTCCATACGCCATCATACCCTTACTAGGTATGCTCGGGTCCACTATTGTCTCCACTCTTGGTTTCAGCTCAATCATCTTCGTAGTACCGGCCGAGATATTCCCTATGAACATCAAAGCGGCCGCTATGGCATCCCTCGGTATATACGGTGGAGTCCTCGGCTATACCGTAGCGAAGATTTTCCAAAACCTAAAAGATTGGACAGGACTCAGCGGCGTATTTTGGATCTATGCCGGCATTTCTCTATCGGGGGCACTGTTTTCTCTTCTATTCGTACCTGAAACTAAAGGGAAAAGTTTGAAGGAGATACAAGTGATACTTCAAGGGGACTTGTATGAGGACAGTGAGCACAAGAAGCTGAATCACGAGGTTGCTCATGACGATAGCAAAGATACTGAACTACAAGAGCTCAACAAAAAAGATACTTCTCGTCTTTAAATCCCTTATATTCTGTGACGTTCTTAAAATATTTTAGTACGATAAGGTTAACGTTTTGAACCAATAAAACATGGTAATACCTTTTTTATTTATGAACAAGAAGCTATATTAACAATTTAAAGAAGTAGATTTCAGACAAGACTGAAACTTTGCATTTAGTCTTCTGACGCTTGCAAGCTTTGCGTTGATACATGAAAAATACAAATTAAGCACTACCAAAAACTGATTGAATATATTACTCTATACTCTATTGTATTTTTGTAAAATTTGATTTGTTATGGAGCTTCTTATGGTTTGATAAGTTATCATTTGACCACTCATTTATCTGTGAATGTGGTTTTATTTCTGTTATTGATTCAGTCTGCAGACTGTATGTGATAAGATTACGGTTTTCATTTGAACAACTTGTTATATTACTTAGATAAAGTTAAATTTGTTATAATAACTGATTGATTGATTAGTAAACGGAAAACTGATCATACTTATTTGATTTATAATTACTAAAAAAAAGTTAAAATTCAGAGGAGTGATTGCTTTAAATAATGGCTATGAGGAAACCGATAACAAAAAATGAAATGAAATGAAAAAAAAATAATTGCCTTTACAATAGATACATATACATACAACATAATAATAATAATCATAGCAAGTAAAAGGCAAATGGAAATGACTCAGCGTATGCTGGTTAGGCCCTACCAGCCTAGCCAGCATACGCTGAGTCATTGTCAAAAGATGTATGGACAGCTAAGAAATAATATTTTTCTAAAATGTATCTTTATCTTTGTATTTATTACTTTGTTCCTGCTGAAACAAAATTTAATCATAGCTTGACACATCTTTATACTTTTATAAGTATTTAATACTGCGAACGGTATATTCTAGTTGTTAGTGTGAAAATATAGTTTTAATTTTCCTGACTAAAATGCTCTTTGATATTGTGATATCTATTGCGCTCGAAGCTCGAAGTATAAGACTTAGCTATTTCTTTTATTTTTGATATAATGTGTATTAGTTGGTAAGAATAAGTATTGTGATGACAGTGTTTATTGATGGCCTTTCTTTATACATTGCGACTTTTTGTGACGTACGGACGCGATTTAGAGGCCGACCGGTCAAAGTAGCATAGATTCGTTGTCAAAAGATTTTGAAGTTCGTTACTATCCTATACATTTTATTTTTGTGGAACTTTTGTCACTTTGTCTACGGCTCCTCACGATGCAGCACTGATAGTTTGTTTGTCACAAAACAATGGTCTTTTAAGAGCGGAGTCACATTGGCGTTGCGTTGTGTCGACGCTGCGACGTCGGAGCGGTGCAGCGTTGTATTACATACATATTTGAACGGCATGCCACACGGTGCGTTGCGTCGTCCAAACGCGTGTGCAACAGAGTTGAATGATATGAAACTACGCAACGCAACGCAAATGTGACTTCGCCCTAAGGCATCGTTCACACCAAACGTATCCGCCGCCAACTCTGAGCGTGCGCTACCCAGTTTATACCCGGTACATCCTCGATCACACCGAACCGAGAATACGCCTGTTAAGGTTTTCTTTGTGACAGTGAGCATGCTCAAAGTCGGCAGCGGACAATACGTTTGGTGTGAACAATGCCTAAGGCTGGTTTTAGTATCACGCGTACCGTCACGTTTAGTACACGAGTTATCCGCGCGGACTGCCGCTTGCGCGCCTCTGCTGGCTTCAGTGAGCATTTTAGTATCGTGCGGAGCGCACGCGTCACCTCAGTACAGTCATCAGTCTTGCGCCCGTCTGTACACCGCGGCGGTCAGGGCGATACTAAAACGACACACGCAGACGATCAGTCTGTGCGGAGCGATCCTTACTGACGGTACGCGTGATACTAAAACCAGCCTAAGGCTGCGTTTCCACTGATGCGGATTGCGGAGTTAAGTGAAGCTAAGCAGAGATGTGTAAAATTGACTAATGGTATACGATACAGGATATGTTTTGCTTATCATATTTTGAGCAACATCATTGGTCAATTTTACACGTCTCTCCGCATCTGTGAAAAAGCAGCCTAATTCGCTATGTTGATCTCCTTTAGAAAGTGAACAAAATCATTTTTTTTGTGTTATACCTCTATTAATTGAGCCTAGTAACACTGTTTGTTTATAAGCTTATTAAAGTTATTCCTTCTAGATTTAGTAAAGACTGAGTAGGTACATGTTTAAACGAAAAAAAATCGCATCTGTTTTAGTGAATAGAGAAGTTATTAATTCATGACGTATATTCAGGGGTTTACATAAATGAATCAATCATCTCGATAAACCAATTAAAGTTCTCATCTCATATCTCAACTTCTGATTTCGATGATTGATACAATATTTTTTATATAATTTTATGAAGAAGCATTTAAGTGCCTACCTATAAAATAGGATTAAACGAAAAAAATATACGAGGAATAATGTGATTGATTATTATGGTGCGTATCAAAGATTTTATATTAATGTTAAGTACAATTAAGTATGATTATGATAGTTTTTGTACTTTTTCGTAAATAAAGCGCAAATGCAGACAATATTCTAAAAACATCATTTTTTACTTTGCTCGCCCCTTCTATAAAAAAAGGAAACGGCTTGCTCTTGACTGCAGACCGAGCCAAGTGGAGTCGAATGAATGTTTTGATAACCTCCGTGGTGTAGTAGCTAAGCACGCTAGGTTTCAAGGCGTCGCCCGCTCCGAGGTCCCGGGTTCGATTCCCGGTCGGGTCAATGTAGAAATCATACTTTTCTGTATTGTCCCGGGTTTGGGTGTTGTGTTACCACCGTTGTGTCTGATTTCCATAACACAAGTGCATTATCTACTTTGGGATCAGAGTAATATGTGATTGGGGTACAATATTAAAAAAAATGTTTAATGTAAAAAACCGGTTAAGTGCGTGTCGGACCCGCGCACTGAGGGTTCCTTGCCACCCTTAACTAAATTCAGGGTCCACTTACTTTCACTTAACGAAAACATCACATTAAATTACGACAGCAAAAATAACTTTGTTTTTCATAGTGTTTGTATGAAAGACAAAGTTATATTTGCGGTTGATAAAAATGTGCAATATCTCAAAAACTACTGGTTCGATCTCCTTCAAACCAATTTTCGTTGCAAGTTTTTGTTGACACTTTGGAAGCGTCTATATCTCAAACCTTACACTTTTAGAAAAAATGGTTTTAGAAACCTCAATATCATTTTAGTAAAAAAATATTTTTAGGTTTAAGTTTCATGTATGGGAGCCCCCCCTTAAATATTATTTTTTCTTACTTTTTGTATCTGAATCGGAAAGCGGTGAACAAAATACACCTACCTACCAAGTTTCAGCTTTGTGATGCTTATAGTTTCAGAATAAAGTGGCTGTGACATACGGACGGACAGACAGACAGACAGACAGACAGACTTGACGAAACTATAAGGGTTCCGTTTTTTGCCATTCGGCTACGGAACCCTAAAAACACTATCATTGACTTGTTTTAGCACGGCTATAAATTAAAATCACTCTTATTATGACCACCTAAATCTGATTTAAAGTTACCAATCGGGTAATTTAAAAACCGTCATAAAATTGGGGCTTGTTTCAGTTACCAAGTGAGTATTTAATGGTGATAATATCCTGAACGATAAAGCCCAGCGCACACCTGACAAGGCGCAGCTCGCAGCAAAAAGATCAAGAAAGTAACAATTACTACCTAAAAGTTTAGGTTTAGATCTATTATGGTCAGAATCAGAAGAAGAAATCGATCTTATTTGGCACGTGATTTTATCTGCATTGACATTACATATTATGAATAAAATTATTCAATGTCAATACATGGTATAAGTTATCTATTAGGTATCTTCGCATCGCTTGCGCTGGTCTGAGCTTGCCCTATGTTATAGCTTATCTTATCAAGCTATCAGGGGGCACGGCTCTAGACACATCATGACGCAACGGAATCCGGGAAAACGCAGTGCAGTGTAAACATAAACTTTATAAATACCAAATAGATTTTGCGCACGTTTCGATTAGGTTGTCCTTGACTTTGGTTACCAAAATAAATTAATTAATATGCGCCAGACAACACAACAATTGGTATTGGTTTTGAAGTAAGGAATTTTTCTTCCTTGTTGTGTCCTTGTAAATAAATTCGTTAAAGTGGGAATAGTCAAATAGTTATGTCGATCCATAAACGGAGTCTTCTAAGTATTTATTAATCCAAGTTTTATTGCACAACCAAAAGGCGGTCTTAACACCACGTGAAATTATCTACATAAAATGAAATGGGCAATACATGCAAAAAAGGAAGCAGTTAGATAGCTGATTCCTAATCCTACAACATACTTACAATAATAACCCGTATTTTATTTACTTGTCCAAAATAATTGCGATATTTTTTTACCGACTTTTTCGTTGTAGAAAAGCTTCTTCGAAAACTAGCTTTCCAAAGAAGTTTCAGTAAACTTTTGTATGCATCGTCCAAAACTGACCGTTATAATAGCGTTAACCAAGGCAAATAAGCCCTCAAATTCAGCTACAATGACGACGGACATCGATAAGTAAGCGATAACGAACATCGAAATGCGCGTAATGGCATATGGCGTCCACCGCTTAACCACTCAATCACGATTTGAGCGCGGTCCCAACCTCAAGTGGAAGCTCGGGAACATTTTGCGCGTCAAAGTGATGTGTCCGACACACCGACGCGTTTTTGAAACGTTCTCCATCTGTGAAGAGTGTTGTGATTGAAGCCAAAATGTCGCAAGGGAACAGGAAAGCTCAGTATTTAGTGACATTCGCCGGTGAGTTTAATATTTTAAACACGGAAATGCAATATTTAACACATTTGAAATCTCGAATTAGATCCGTCGCATGCACATGACCACGCATAGATTGAAAATGTTATCTTAAATTCGCAGCAAATCTATTTATGTCACGATTTTGAACTAGAATTGAAAACACCAGTATCAAAAAGTTTATTTGTGTTAGTTATTTCGGTAATAGTTGATAAAAATTTTTGAGCCTTGAGGAAATTGGCGGACTTCCAACCGCACCATACGTACGGAAGCGCTGTTTTTTATCAAACTTGTATCACCATTGAATATAAAACATAAACAAATAAAATCATAGAACACTTAACAAGAATTTAGTTAAATATATGTAGTTAAAAAAAACATTGGTATGAATTTCAGTGTGCCTGGCTTCAGTGACTACGGGCGTGTCGCTGACTTGGACAACGCCGGTATTGCCCAAATTCAGCAACAATGAAACTAGTATGCATATTACGAAGGTACGTTTAAGAACTAAGTATAATCTTCCACTATTTAAAAACAAAGATCATCTGTAGATTAGTATGTAAAGTTAGCTAGAGGGTTAAGAAAAATTAAACTCATCATACTTTTAAGGAACAGTATACATATTTACGAGCACTGTTGCCCGAATTAAACTGAGTTCTAAATTATATTATTTAATTATCTTTTTACATCACCTAATCGGTAATGTTAAATCGTGTCACGTAATGTGAACTCAAAGTGAATCATCTCGGTTAACGAGCCAAAATACAGTAGGTACTTATGTCAATAACTGTAAATTTATTGATCCGTACGACGCATTCTTTGAAAATTGTGATGAAAGAAGCTTTGATTCTAAACTGACATATAAAATTAATATTACTATTAATACTATTCACTATTACAAAAAATACTTATCATTTCAAACTGACTGCAAAAAACGAACTAACATTAATAATACTAAAAACAGATACAATTATCAGGTATTAGAAAAAAAAAAAGAAAATCCAAAATTTTCCGTAATTATTAAAAAATCCGTACAAAAATCTATTACGGACTATTATAAATCTGACGTAGGGAATCAGTTTTTTCGTAAAATCTTACTCGAAAATGTGTAGTGAAGATAACAATAACTCCGAGTTGCACACTAGTAATTTTGCTCTGTTACACCAAAATATAGCTGGACTTATTAACAAAACAGAATTAATTGAAATAACTTTAAAGGAATTTGAGGAGCGGGGTCAACACTTTGATGTATTGTGTTTCAGTGAGACTTTTATTAAATCTGGTAGCGAGGGAAACCTACGTATCGCGGGATATGGTCTAGCGGCATCATACTCAAGAATTCGTGAAAAAAGGGGAGGAGTTTGTGTACTATGTAAACATGGCATTCCTACACAAGAATATAACCTACCAAATAAATTAGTAGAAGACTTTGTGTTCGAATGTTGTGCAACTCTCATAACAACAGTAAAATTTATTATAGTTTGTATATATAGAATTCCTTCCTCTGATTTGACAGTATTCTTTCAAAAACTAAAAATACTTCTCAATAAACTCAAATATAAAACAGAGCATAAAATCATTATTGTTGGTGACCTTAATATAGAGGTAGATACGTTAAGTGAAACCAAGGAATCCAAGGAGCTTAAAAAAATAATGTCAAACTATAATTACAACTTCAATATTAAAACTCCCACTCGTAAAAAAACCTGCATTGATTACATAATTAGCAATTTTCCTGTAACTGTAAGTAACACTCATGCTCTTTATTTATCAGATCATGATACTGCACAATCCATCCAAGTGAATGTACCTAATATAATTTGCAAACCCTCAACGTTGTACAGAAAAATAAGAGACTATCATCCGGAAAACGTCGCAAAATTTCGAGAATGCTTGAGCAGCTTAACATGGAGCTCAATAGTCGGTGAATGTAATACGAATAGTGCTTTTGACGACTTCCATGAAAATTTCAAACTTTACTACGATCTTTGTTTTCCTGAGAGAATAGTAAAAATTAAGTCTTCTAAAAATGGGGTTACAAAGTGGCTTACTAAAGGGTTAAAAAAAATCAACTATTACAAAACGACATCTACGGTTTACCTACTACAAAAAAAATAACGCTGCAAGTAAAGTAAGCTACCTCAATTATACAAAGTTATTAAAAAAATGTATTCACAAAGCTCAAAAGATGATGAACTCAAAACATATTATGCAATCAAAAAATAAATGTAAAGCGACATGGGAAATAATTAAATGTAAAACTGGTAAAGAGATAACTCATTCAAATATTGACAAATTAAAAAATAACAATGAAATAGTGGATAACCCGATTGACATTGCAAATATTTTTAATAGACATTATATACACTCGACATGCAGCAATAATAATAACAACAAAATAAAATCATTGATACATTCCAATCCAAATAGTATATTTCTGACACCGGTGGACAACAATGAAGTCATAAAAAATATCAAATCGTTGAAATCAACAAATGCTTGCGGATATGACGAAATTCAAACAGATGTGCTAAAAGCCTGCGCGAACGAGATCGCACCTGTATTAACTTATTTAATTAATCTTTCTTTTACTACCGGAGTTTTTCCCAATAGTCTAAAGATATCAAAAGTTAAACCCCTATACAAAAAAGGTCCTAGAGATGTAGTAGATAACTATCGACCGATAGCGCTGATTCCAGTTATATCAAAAATATTTGAAAGAGCAATACATGTACGCCTTACAGACTTTTTAACAAAATATAAAATAATAAAGCCGCAACAAAATGGATTCCAGAAAGGTAAATCCACCTCACTGGCATGTTTCTATTTGATAAATAAAATACTAACGTCGATGGATAAACGTATTCCGGTGACGACAGTTTTTTTTGACATAAGCAAGGCTTTCGACTGCGTAGCACACAACATACTTCTCGCTAAATGTGATGCTTATGGCTTAAGAGGTATAACCTATGATTGGATAGAGAGTTATTTAAGTGACAGGAAACAATATGTAGAATTATCTAAAATAAATAACAATAATGAACTTCAACAATTCAAATCTTCTATGGAACCTACCAAAGTTGGGGTGCCACAAGGAAGTATCTTGGGTCCGTTGTTGTTCTTATTGTACATTAACGATTTACCAGATGCTACAAAATATGACTGCATTCTTTTTGCTGATGATGTATCCGTAATTATCCCGTGCACTGACATTGAAACATATAATTTTGACATTAATAATACTATTTCTACAATTATAAATTGGTTAAATAATAATAATCTGAAAGTAAACTTAATGAAGACAACACATATACAATTTATAAATAAAAACGGCAAAAAACATAATTTAAACTTAAGGTACGAAAACCAAACTATACAAGAATCTTCACAAACTCAATTCCTAGGGATCACTATAGACGATAAATGCACTTGGGAGGCACACATCACTCAAACTTGTAAGAAAATAAACAGCTTCTCATATGCATTATGGCGATTAACCAAAATTAGTAGTAGGGATGTTGCCATACAGGCGTACCATGGCTATGTGGGATCAATGCTACGCTACGGGATTCTGCTCTGGGGAAACTCTTGTCACATAGATCGTGTTCTAAGAGCTCAGAAGCAATGCATTAGAGCCATTTATAATGCGGACCCTTTAACGTCCTGTAGGCCATTATTTAAGGAGCTAAAAATCATGTCAGTCCCTTGCCTATATATTTTCGAAATATGTGTCTTTGTCAAAACGCATCCAAGCCTATTCAAGAAACGAAGCGAAACATTCAAGTACAGCTGTAGGCATCCCAATAAACTTAACTTGCTACCGATGACCACAGCAGTGAATAGCAACAATAGCTATCAAATGGCCGTAAGGATCTTTAATAGACTCAATGACGATATAAAAAATTTGACATTAAATCCATTCAAAAGAAAATTGAAATGCTGGCTCATAAGCCGTTGTTTCTATTCTATTGACGAATATTTTGACACTTCTTAATTAACTTATCTGATCTGGGATTGCTTTTTCATGACATAATTAAATAATAAATTGTAAATCTATTGAACTTAATATGTATTCATTGACTATTATTGTAATTTAAGTGTCATTTCATTTTGAGTGTGGCATGGATATTCGTTTATCTGATAAATAATTTGAATAATTTGTGAATAACTTTTATCATGTATTAAATTTTTGCATGCCAGTGTCTGGTTAAAGGGAGGGACCGCTTCTATTCAATATCTGTTTGTACCACTTTTTATGCGAAATAAAGGAATTTGAATTTGAATTTGTCCCTTGATTATGTGTAATCCCGATAGGAGGTGAAAGTAGACCTATTTTTTTTAAATTGATTTGATATAGCGCAATCTGCGCAATGCAGCCGGTGCGTACATTTTTCTTACTAACTTTATTTTATTTCCTCGCCGGAAGTGTGAAAAGCATTAAACTCGGGCATTAAGGTGTCTTTGATTTGGGCGAACTTAAATCCCTCACTGCACTCAGCCTACCACTCTCGTGTCGTAGTAGTAGTGAAGTGTAGAGACTGTCGTTTGCTACGATACTAAATTGACCATGTATGGCCGGTCTATAATATAGTTATAGCACAGAATATATAATAGTTATAGAGAGTGCGTATAGATGGATGTTTCTTTTTACTCCGCTGCCACTAAGTGTCTTGATAATATAAGCGTAGTTTTACTCCGCTTGTCGTCTGTTGTTATAAATTATCCCCCTTATCTATACATATAAAAGGCTTTGTCCTGAATGACTGACTGACGGATCAACGCACAGCCTAAACCGCTGATCGTAGAGACCTGAAACTTGGAAGGTGTGTTCTTTGTATAACGAAGGGATCCGATAAGAACGGATTTTTAAAAATTTCACCCCTAAGGGGTTGAAAAAGGGGTGCAAAGTTTGTATGGGACAACGTGATTCCTTGGTCCGATCTAATTTAAATTTTGCACAATCATTCTATAAAAAAATCAAAGAAAATTGTGTATCAAATTTTATTGAAATTTATCTTGTAACGGGGTTAAAAAGGAGAAGAAAGTTATTTTGGGGATGATTTATATCAATACTTCTCGGTGCTTTTTATTTTACTTACTTTCATCTCACTCACATCCACTACTGTCCCTCTCACTCAGTTGTCAAATTCAAAGTCACAAAACGTCAGTGCGGTACACTTGGATATTATTTGTGTTTTCAATGGTGTTTTCCATTAAATTTAATGAAAAATAGTCTCACAATAATATTCTTGTAATTACTGTGCAAATCTGTATTTGTGTTTGATAATAATAAATAGCTTAAGACAATGTGAGATATGTGTGATGGATGAGGTCAAAAGAAAAGATTTTACAAATCATTATTTAGTCACGGGTTTTCAACGATAAAATGAAGTTCGGTAAGTAGTTTATTTAAACTGAATTTATAGTAGCAGCGTTTCTTATACCAAATAGCATCAAGTTAAATGTTTAAAACCTTATTTAATTTATACTATAAAATAGTGCGGTGATGCGTAATGTTTTGTTTATCGATATCGATATCTTGATCTGAGGGTCATCTTACCCGAGGCTGAGGAGGAGGCTTAGATTTGAAGTATATCCCTATGTTTTAATGTTTTATTGAGATGAAATGAATAATAATGCATAATTTTTGTTTCAGGTCATTTCAATTTAAAATGTAGCGAAATAGCTAGGATTTAACTTAATGCACTTACTTGATTAATGTTTACAACTTGCTGCTTTTTCGAGTATGAATAATTTTCTTTATAAAAAAGTTATTTAGCAAAAGGCAAATTTAATTATTTTATGTTTTAGATAATTTGTATGTTGAAGTGTGATATGTAAGAGCAACTTAAAACACAATTTAAGTAAATATATATATTTTTTAACTTGTCTAGCCGATTTTATTGATTACAAATAGAAGTTTACATTAGTTTTGTTTCAGTGGTGAATACTTTTACGACAATAGGTCAACACAAAGACAAAACCAAGGAAAATTATTAACTAAAATGTTTTTGCAAAGCAGTCCGGATATCGATATCAAAAAATTTCGTGCAATAAGCAGGACATCACTATTTTGTTTATTTTTACAAAATTGACAATTTGTTTACGCGCCTGGTTTTGACATTTGAGTAGTCAATTCTTCTCTATGGGTTTTCCGTCACATTTTAAACTTTCTTTGTGATGATTACCATAAAGAAAAAAGGTTGTACATGGTGATTACTTACTAGAAATGATAAAGCTCGAGTGTAACTACCTACAGCGGAAGTAGACTGGCCTGTTTTATGTTTGTTTAAGGCAACTGTGATATGCTTCAAAGTGGCCTGGTAAATCTGATGAATTCTTGCACCCGAAAGAAAAATAATTAACGATAGGTGCAGTATTTCAATTTCGTTATACAAAGATAAAACCTCTTTGTAACTTTCACCAGATTAAAGGCCGAGCTATGTGCTCATGAAATATAGCAACATTTTATCTTTACTTCTATTTTAATATATAAAGTTAAAGAGATTTTTGTTAGTTTCAACGTTGCACGCACTAATCTAGGATATGCCTACTGGTCCGATTAGAATCATGAGTGTGTGTTAGATGGCTTTCATAATATTAATCGGGCAAGGTGTTAAAGGTAGTTCAATGACTGCATGCTATAAAACAGTAACGCTACGTACGACCTATGGGATCGAAGTAAACCAAAACGCGCAGACGAAGTCGCGGGCGGCCGCTAGTTCATAATAACTGAAACAGTCCAATAAACCTTTAGCTATTACACTGTTTTGTCATTTTCTGTTAAATGATGACAGCGCCAAGAAAGAATGAGACAAAACAGTGTTATAGTTAAAACAGGTTTATTAGACTGTTTGCGTTTTTATGAATAAGAGGGTATGTTTATAACCAAGCTCTTTCACTTTACCAGGAGGAGATATCCTGGATAGCAGCTCTTGGCTCCCCTGGGTTCATGGCAGGCAGCCTGGCCTCCCGCTTTGTGTCTGACCGGTTGGGAAGGAAGGCCACACTCCTGGGCAGCGCTCTACCGGTTGTGCTTGGAACGGTAAGAAGGTTTCGTTTTACAGAAGAAAATTGTAACATACGAACTGCAGTCTTCTGCCTACGATATAAGTGGACGCGCCATCGGTCACAGTCCTTCGTCGTCAAGTGCCACTGGTGTGGCAGCGGTCCCAGCGAACTTCGTTTCGCCCCCAGCCCCGTCCCGCCCCGGCCCCGGTTTATGGATAATTATTATCTTCCTTGACGCTACGTTTTACTTAGAAAACGTTTGTATAGAAAAAAGAAAAGGGCTGTTTTTAGGGTGTTTCCGGAAATTATTCGAATTTTTCTCGTAGTAATAATAACCATGCTTGAACTTCAACATTAAAAAAGGATTGGCCAAATTGGTTCGGGTGTTGTTAAGTTATGCGCTTACCAATACATTTTGCGATTCATTTTTATATTATAGATTTGACGGCACGTATGGTACATTGGTTAGCTCCTGACTACTGAACCAGCGGTCGCGGGTTCAAATCCCGCAAGTGGAAAATGTTTGTGGGATGAGCACGAACGTTTGTACCTAAGTCATGGATGTTATTCTGTATTTAAGTATTTATGGAAAACATCCCCCGTCATAAAGATTGTCTGATACTTCTTAACACAAGAAAGAAAATTCCTTACTTCGAAATCAGACAATTGGTGTGTTGTCTGGCGCATATTTATTTTTTTGCTAGCCGTTTGTGTCCAACTGTTCGACAGCCATTTACAGGACACATCCTAAGAACGAGGCCCAACCAGGGCCCCTATTTTTGAATCACTCGCTTGGATATGGCGTGTGATTTTCGTTCGAAAACACATAAAAAAACAACGGAAATCACTCAAAATCTAGACGTGAGTACTCTCAAAATTGAGCAATGATTTTTCAAATCCTTTTTTTTGTAGATTACAACTGGTTTTCATTCCAAAATTCGACTTTAAACATTGAATACCGCACGCCATCTTGACGCGAGTGATTCAAAAATAGAGGCCCAGTCCCATTTGCGGTCTGGACGTTGGTGTAAAGACCGCAATTTGTTATTATTATAATTTATTATTAAGCACTCATAAACACCAAGACGTATTTTGATGGCGGATGCTGGTCATGCTGGTATTGCCGGTCATAGGTTTGAGCGTAACCGCATTTGATTGCTGATTAAGAAGTGATTTCAGCTAGTTAAAAAAATTTTTGGTTAAAAAGTTCCGGGACAGTGAACGTCTACAGGCGTGAAAACAATAAAACATCTATTGTGTCTGGAATAGTGTCCTGGAACGTGTTAAACATGAAGGACTGTCATCTCCTTATTTAGAAGTAGAGCCAATATGAAAATCATGCCATCATTCACTTGATAGAAGTGGAGACGCAAAAGTAGGAAGGCGGACCCCGGACGTCATCGCACGCAACTGGGATCAACGCCGGGATGATGATGATGATTCACTTGATAGATGAGTACGTAATCAGCTAGCCGCAGTGAGTTGTTATAACTACATGTAGAGAAGCTATACCAAGCAAAAAATGTGTCGCGAATACGACGACAAGATTGTGACGTATTCCTTGAAATTTGAATTTGCATATGAAACCGCATTAGTTCATAAGATAAGTGGCGTCAATTCATGTGGCACGAGATTTGTTCGTGGTGTCAGTTCCATACGCTAGCAATAGTAGTTCAACTGCTAGCCAGTACTTTATTTTAGGTATCGTATGTAATTTATAGTTAAAGTTATGTTATAATATACCAACACGGATTCTTGCGAAGACGATCGACTGTTTCGAACCTTGTGCTTCTTAACGACTTTATAACCCAAAGTATGGATAGTGGTAGCCAGGTAGATGTCGTTTATACTGATTACAGTAAGGCATTCGATCGTATTGACCATAGTCTCCTTCTCAGTAAGCTGCAACGTATTGGCATCAGAGGTGACCTGTTGCGTTGGTTTTCGTCCTATATCTCAAATCGATCTCAGGCTGTAGTTGTTAGTAACTATATCTCCAGCTGGGTTCCCATCCCCAGTGGTGTTCCCCAGGGATCGTTACTTGGTCCCTTATTATTTGTAATATTTGTCAATGACATTGAATCTTGTCTGCTTTCTTCTCGACTACTTTGTTTTGCCGATGATATGAAAATATACTCATCGATTAGCTCCCACAAAGATTATGTTGCTCTGCAGGCTGATCTGTCTCGTCTTTGTGACTACTGTGACTTAAATAAGTTAGATTTAAATCCATCTAAATGCTGTGTGGTTACCTATAGTCGTAAATTTAAAACCGAGCTCTACTCCTACTCTATGAAGGGCCAGGAGCTTCAGAGAAAAGCCTCTGTTCGTGACCTAGGAGTAATTCATGACTCTAAACTACTCTTTGAGAATCATATCGATCATGTCGTGGGTAAGGCGTCAAAGGCTCTCGGGTTTGTGGTGCGTAATTCGGTGTGTTTCAACAATATAAAAACGATAAAAATACTATATTGTACATTTGTCCGGAGTAACCTGGAATATGCATCGCAGATCTGGAATCCAAGATACCTTACTTACGTCTCACGTCTGGAGGGCATACAGAAAAGATTTGTTAAGTTTCTCTGCTATCGTACGAGGACCAAGTATAGTTCCGATGATTATTACAAGTTATGTAGGCAACATCATCTTCTTCCCCTAAGTTCTAGGCGTGAAATCGCTGACATTATATATCTGATGAAGATTATCACAGCTGAGGTCGATTGCCCTGATCTTTTAAGTAAAATTTATTTCAACACACCTAAAAAGCGTGTTTTGCGTAACAATGCACCGCTATATTTGCCCGTTGTGGGCACTAACTATAGGCGGAATAGTTTTATTTTGCGGGCTTGTAGCGAGTTTAATATTTTTTTTAAAACTGGAGATCTTGACATGTTCCACTCTACTATTACTTTTACAAGACGGTTATTGGGCGAGCGCTTTTTTGATCTTTGATTGCGAGTTGCATAAATAGTTATCAATTTGTTTTTTCTTTTTGTATTCTGTTGTTTTGTTGCTTGGCAGTATTGTTGACCGATTGTTTATGTTAATTCATACTATTTCTATATGTGAGGACCTGTAAGAGGTTTATGAGTTAACTATACTATCTCATATTGTCTGTTTAAAAACCCTGGTTTTCCTGTAATAATAAAAATAAAATAAAAAAATAAAATAATTATTTTTCATCAAAGGCAAATATGGGACATGGAAGTTGTGTAAACGGTTTTTAACCTATAAATACGCAGTTGTTCTTATTTGTTATCATTAATTTACGATGACAGAAGTGTGAGAATATTGACGAATCGGTGAATTTATCAAGAAGACCTTCCGCAAACGTGACATCTTGATTAATGGATGTGATCTTGATCTTAGAGTACAAATAGTTATTGCGTCAATGTGATTGAGATCCTTTTACCTTTTTCTAAAAGTCCGAAATCGTACATTAAATCAATACCTATAGTATAGTGAACCATAACCAATCTCTTTATTCTATCAAATAACTGACTACTAATATTATTAATGCTAAAATTCGTGAGGATGGAAGGATATTTCTTCACGCAAATCTAGGTACTGAATAGATTTTGAATACAGTTTACAATTAAATAACTCTTATACATATAGCACACATAGGCTTTAATTTGAATGCTTTTTAATAAAATTCTATATTGTGGCGGGTAAAACCGCGGGGTGCCGCTAGTTTCATAATCAAAAGATGCTAAGGTATAAATAAAAAAAAAATCTCGTGTGTTGAAGTACAAGCATGGAGTAATGTAAAAATCAGTTCAATTATGAGACTGTTATAGACTGCGATAATTTATCGGTGTTCCTTGAGAATAAGTTAATTAGCCGCTGATAACAGTTCATAAACATTGATTTCCACAAAGAACATGTGTTTTTGTGCAGATTACAACTATGTGGTGATATATGGCTTTAATTAAAGCATTAGTAAAAACAACAATTCATCACAGGCATTATAAATAAAATTTAAGATATTTTTTATTGCTTAGTTGTACATAAATATTAAAGAATCAAATAATTAATCCATGTCACTCTTTTATGCATTGAACTGCATTGGAACTGCGCGGTGCAGCGCTGAAGATCTATCTACTGGGTTTAATGACACATAAACATCAACATCGGTTCAGTAGTTATTGAACGAACAACTTGAAATTATTATTCGTTTGTAGAATTATGTCCTTAAAGTTAATTAATGGCTTTAAGATTTGCTGACATTAATAATGTTTTTTTTTCAGATTCTAGTCGTTGCCTTCTCAAATGTATGGTTACTGTATATTACACGGTTTCTATGGGGCATAGGAACTGGAATGGTTGTTACCGTAAGTAAAAGTTTATAAAATACTGCAACAGATTCACTTATTACTTACCACGATTGAAAAGACATACAACGCCATCTGTTGGCCGTTAAAAGAAATGTATTGTTTGTCTAACATCTTTTCAGATCTCAACCATCTATTTAGCCGAAATATCAGACAAGGACATACGAGGTGCGCTCTCTGTCAGCAGTCGTTTCATGTTCAGCCTTGGGAACTTCCTTGTCATGGCTGTGGGGCCCTTCGTAACATATTATACCCTAAACTATATGCTGCTAGCTCTGCCTATTATGTACTTCATGGCTTGCTGGTTCATACCTGAAACGCCGTACTATAGTCTAAAAGAAGGGAAGGTGAATCAAGCAAGGAAAGTGCTTAATCAGCTGAGAAACTATAGAGATGAAAAGGTTTGATTATTCGTTATTCATCGCGATTGATTGTTATTATTCGCGTTTGGTGTATTGGTTAGCGCTCCTGACTATTACGCCGGCGGTCGCGGGTTCGAATCCCGCAAGGGGCAAATGTTTGTGTGATGAGCACGAACATTTGTACCTAAGTGATGGATGTTATATGTATTTAAGCATTTATGGGAGACGCCCCCGTCCCAACGTTGCCTGGTACTTCGTAACACAAGGAAGAAAATTCCTTACCACGAAACCAAACAATTGGTGTGTTGTCTGGCGCATATTTATTTATTTATTATTCAACTTTTAGTTTTGTGTATAATTTGAAAACTAGATAATGTAAGCCTAAAAGGCAGATTATAGTGTTTCTTAATTAAAGCTTTAGTTCTGCTTTATGTACCTATATCATGCCTATAACTTAACAATAAATGATTAATTGTGATTTACGTCATATTTGCAGGAATTGGAAGAGGAATTAGAATTAATGCGTCAAGACGTCAAAAAAGAGACCCTACGTTCGGGGTCAGTGAAAGAACTGTTCACCGGCAAGCAATACCGCAAGGCGTTTGTGATTTGTGCAGGTGGTTTATAATTAAGATAGCTTACAAACGTAAATATTGAATACGCACTTTTCTCCACTCACTCTAATGTGTTGATAAAATAGCAATGTGTATCAGTTTCACAAATAACACCATCTACAAAATTCACTAGTAGAGTATATTTTTTGACATCACATTCAAGTAAGACGCACTTATCTTGCAAACCTTGGGTTTTCCTAAACTACCCACAGAGCTGTTGTAGTCCGTATTGAAGCCGGTAGATGGCATTCCAATGTAAACCTAAGCAGAATTCTCATTTAATATTATGGTGAATAATTTTGTAACAAGTTCCTTTCATGCTTATTTCCAGGTATTAAAATCACTCAAATGTTGTCGGGGTCCATCGTGATTCAGCACTATTTGGGGTTAATTATGAAAGATAGCAAGATACAAATGGAATTGGCGACGGCATTCATCATCTTTGGGGCTGTTCGATTCATATCTGGTAAGTAATTAGTTTACTGTTTATTACATAGGTACATTAAAGAAGTTTTGTTGAGATCATTTGCTGGGTTATTCTGTACACAGGACTTTTTAGGGTTCCGTAGCCGAATGGCAAAAAACGGAACCCTTATAGTTTCGTCAAGTCTGTCTGTCTGTCTGTCTGTCTGTCTGTCTGTCTGTCTGTCTGTCCGTCCGTATGTCACAGCCACTTTATTCTGAAACTATAAGCATCACATAGCTGAAACTTGGTAGGTAGGTGTATTTTGTTCACCGCTTTCCAATTCAGATACAAAAAATAAAAAATAATAATATTTAAGGGGGGGCTCCCATACATGAAACTAAAACCTAAAAATTTTTTTTTACTCAAACCTATGCGTGTGGGATGTCTATGGTTAGGTCTTTTAAAATGATGTTGAGGTTTCTAAAACCATTTTTTCTAAAAGTGTAAGGTTTGAGATATAGACGCTTCCAAAGTGGTAAAATGGGCGTCCCCCCCCCTCTAACTTTTGAACTAAGAAAGTGAAAATTTTGAAAAAAAATTATGATGTAGATCTCAACAAAAACTTGCAACGAAAATTGGTTTGAAGGAGATCGAACTAGTAGTTTTTGAGATATTGCACATTTTTATCAACCGCAAATATAACTTTGTCTTTCATACAAACACTATGAAAAACAAAGTTATTTTTGCTGTAGCAATATATTGTGATGTTTTCGTTAAGTGAAAGTAAGTGGACCCTGAATTCAGTTAAGGGTGGCACGGAACCCTCAGTGCGCGGGTCCGACACGCACTTAACCGGTTTTTTCAAAATAACGCATTCATTAATTAGGTCTCTCAAATCTTGACACAACCAACATTAAAACACAATTCAGCATGAATCCACATAGGACCAATAACAACAAAAACGCTTGACTGCGTTCGTAAATCCAGTTTTTGTCTTCATATGTCTAGTTTTTGCACTCCATTCGCTCCAGAGTTGCAATAAAAATACTGGTGCATGGTAAAATCAAACATTGTTTTAAACTTAATGCAGATACAAAAATAAATCCAAAACTATTCCAATTACAAAATGAAACGCAAAGATAAAATTAACCATTCAATGGATGTTTCAGGAGTTATGTCCTCACTGCTAGCGGATAGGATGGGACGGCGGCCGCTGCTCATTTACTCATACATCGGGACGGGACTGTCCCTCGGGCTCGCAAGCGCTTACTTCTTCTGCCTAGAGGTCCTACGCATCAGCGAAGACAAAGTGGCCCCCTATGGGGTCATCGCCTTCACCGGAATCATCCTATCCGTTATTCTCTCAACTCTAGGATTTAATTCACTAGTATATCTACTCCCTGCGGAACTTTTCCCCTTAAACGTGAAATCCGTGGCCATGACTTCGTTAAACATCTTCGGTGGTTTCTCAAACTTCGCCATTATAAAACTTTACCAGCAAGGCAAAGACTGGGTCGGGTTATTCGGTGTGTTCACGTTTTTCGCGACGGTCGGACTGGCCGGTGGGGTATTCTCGTATTTCTTTGTGCCCGAGACGAAAGGCAAAAGTTTGAGGGAAATATTGGTTTTGCTGCAAGGCACCGCTTCCGATGAGACCGTAGAAAACTTGAACAAAGCTACCAGGGAAGTTGATGTCAACGGAGCCGGCGAAGCGACGGAGCTGAAGGAGGCAAATTTAACACAACGTGCTGTCTAGTCAATGAATTTTATGTAATTTAGTAAAATTAAACAATTCAAATAAGACCTCTGGGTACGAGGAAGTTGTTAGTAATTAATAGTCTACTTATAAGCAACAGTTAGATAAAAGGGGCTTGCATTGTAAAAAAAAGTCAAATGCAAGTGAACAAGGAACACGCATAATCAGGAAGAAAAGAAAGATTGAAAATATAATATAATAAATACTCAAGCATTTACTGGATGACAGACAACCCCAAATGACCATAAGTGCAGGGTGATACCATAGGCAATACTGTTTTTTTCTTTAAGATAAATATAAATAAAGTAAATGCGCTTGTTTACTTGGTTATATTTCTTCGTGAATTCTCCGTGCAGAACAGAAAACGCACGCTAATAAAGAACCCAAGAGTACCCTTAGAGTACATTAATACATAGGTACAAATATTTTACATCTGGCTGCTAAGTTTATGGCTGTACTGCAAGTAATTTGTATTGTAAATTATGAGTTCTACAGAGAGTACAATACTCAGCATTAATATATTGTTTGTTCAATTAATTAGTTAACGTCAGCCATTTAAATGTTAATCAGAATATTGTAAAGCTGCATGTATGTTTGAGGATTTCAAAGTTAAAAAAAAACACTAATTACTCCCTGAAAAAAGCGGCATCCCAGCAAATTGCCAGTGACAGTTATAATCGAGGGGACTGCTGCCAGTTCAAGGTTTAAATTCGCTTGAACTTCATGTAGTCTTTTTATTGAAGTGACATACGTTTTGTCTTGTGTGGTTGCAAGCGATCTTTGTTTGAATGTGGTAAGGCGACAGCATCCAACGATACGAACGAGTTTCGCTGTGTCAAAGCACTAACGAACAATCCTGGCCATGGACCATTTCAGGGCTTCTCCGAAGTCTTGTATGTATGTATTCTGTATGAATGTGGCCACGGTTTGTACTTCAGTAATTAAAACTTTGAAGTGGGATTGTACACGGCCGCGTTCGTCACCCGCGGGACGAACTAGCGCCGCAGGGCTGTTACGTAACTCCATCGCTGTATGTCAGTTAGCAATTGTTTGTGTCGGTATGACAGTTATTATTATTTATTATTTATTTTTATTTATTTAGTATGGGTTTGCTCCAGACCAAGCCAAGTGCGACTAAGACGGAGTCGAAGATGGAACGAGCTCGCCCAGAAGAAGCCTGTTCACTCTAACTTTGAATAGATTCGGATTATAGTCACTAGGAAACACCGACGCGGGCAGCGAGTTCCACTCTTTTGCCGTGCGCATTATAAATGTTGATGAGAAGCGCTTAGTTCTAAACAGCGGGATATCGACAAGGTAAGGATGGTATCCCGCGGTACGCCTTGAAGAACGATGGAAGAAGGGGGCTGGTGGTATAAGCTCATGGAGCTCCTTCGCACACTCTCCGAAGTAAAGCCTATAAAAAACTGTCAGCCTGGCAACCTTGCGGCGATGGGCCAAGCTATGGAGCTTAGCATCTACCAGTTTGTCGTCACCTATTAATCTCTTGGCTCTGCGCTCCACTGAGTCAAGTGCTTCAAGTTGGTACTTGGCTGATCCATCCCAGAGGTGACTGCAATACTCCATGCAGGACCGGACTTGTGCTTTGTAAAGGGTCAAAAGCTGTTTAGGCGTGAAGTATCGCTTCACTCTGTTTAGGATGCCAAGTACTGTACCAAGTACAGTACTTTCTTATCTTCCTAGACAGTGCTGACAAAATAAATATTCTGCTCGACGGTGATATTACAGAACTTTAAAGCAATGGCGTTCCGCTTGCGGCATGGCCGGGTTAAGTGTCTGAGAAAATTGCTAGTTAGTGCTTTTGGAGTTCAAAACACTATCATATGTCACAAGCAACTGCAATGTTACAGCGATCACGTATATACTGTGTATACTCTTGACAGTGAGTCCACCATTTTACTTAAAAAGTTATGAGCACTATCTAGGCTAACTTTTGTATGTCGATATGGATTGCTATCGCTTTCAAGTTATATAATCCCCCTTAGCTACACGCCACTCATTAGGACATGCTGTTATAATAACCTACACTACTTCAATTCACGAAACATAATATGCATTGAAATGTTGGCGGGATTTACCTGTAAAACCATTTCGTCAGATTTTGTGAATGTTATGAATAGACTAGCGGGAATGATTTATTTATGGTCTGCAGAAAGAAAGAAAAGGTTAATTTTAAGGTGGTAGGATAATTCAAAGTTTCAATATTGTAGTTTAGGCTGTAGTTTCAGAAATTTAATAGGTAGACAAGCTTAGGACGCTATTAACAATCTACTTCGTAGTTCTAGACCACACCAAACTAATATTCCCAAGGACGAAGATCCGACACGTGTAAAAACAAAAACAGAAGAGACGCGTCGCCAATATCAAATCTGGTTCAAGTAGGGTCGTCCCTTCAATAAGGCCGTGTTTGCACAGCCGAAATAATTAGCGGCCGTCGATCAAGCCAGTGTCAACCCTCAGGGCATCATCAATTCCCTTTTAGCCGTCTATGCCGTGATGCGCATAAGGCTGGTGCTACATGATGAGAAATGGTACCTCGTAGAATCTACATAATGCTATTATAAAGCGGAAGAGGTAGTCAATGTGTTGGTTGAACGTGCTAATCTTAGGACCTAGTGCTGTTTAGCCTAGGCTATTTTTAGTAAGTCTAACTGTAACGTACGTTAAGACTCAGGAGTGGATCATCAATAAAAGCCGGTTAAGTGCGTGTCGGACCCGCGCACTGAGGGTTCCGTGCCACCCTTAACTGAATTCAGGGTCCACTTACTTTCACTTAACGAAAACATCACAATATATTGCGACACCAAAAATAACTTTGTTTTTCATAGTGTTTGTATGAAAGACAAAGTTATATTTGCAGTTGACAAAAATGTGCAATATCTCAAAAACTACTGGTTCGATCTCCTTCAAACCAATTTTCGTTGCAAGTTTTTGTTGAGATCTACATCATATATTTTTTTCAGAATTTTCACTTTCTTAGTTCAAAAGTTAGAGGGGGGGGGGGGACGCCCATTTTACCACTTTGGAAGCGTCTATATCTCAAACCTTACACTTTCAGAAAAAATGGTTTTAAAAACCTCAACATCATTTTAAAAGACCTATCTATAGACACCCCACACGCATAGGTTTGAGTAAAAAAAAATTTTTAGGTTTTAGTTTCATGTATGGGAGCCCCCCTTAAATATTATTTTTTCTTACTTTTTGTATCTGAATCGGAAAGCGGTGAACAAAATACACCTACCTACCAAGTTTCAGCTATGTGATGCTTATAGTTTCTGAATAAAGTGGCTGTGACATACGGACGGACAGACAGACAGACAGACAGACAGACAGACAGACAGACAGACAGACAGACAGACTTGACGAAACTATAAGGGTTCCGTTTTTTGCCATTCGGCTACGGAACCCTAAAAACGATGCAACAAAGCGGGCGCTCGAGACGCAGAAAAGTGTCGTTCTTTAAAATACAGATATAAGATTTCTGCGTTGGTAAAAAAATATTGCACGTTTAAAAAAATACTTATTTTATCGAAGAGGATGATGGGCATAGATGTTTTAATGGCATGGGTAACCTTGATTTCTTTCCTTGACTATTACTACTCACGGCACTTGCGTGCCTCTGCCTCAACTCACAAGTTGTTGCTAATGAGTAAAGTTAATCCTAAAACAATCCGTGCAAAAATAATTACCGTATCTTGCTCGCATAGTTAGGGAGAAGGTTTTTAATACTCCGATGTAGTGGATACACGTTTTAGGTATTTGTTTTGTTAGGCAACAGTCGAACTATCGATAGTGGATCGTGTCTATTGCGACACTGATAGGATACTACAATCTACGTACTTAACCACATAATACAAGGTAATCAATTGTATTGTGTAATACGTCTATGTTAGAACTAGGCCACAAATACTCCATTTTGTTAACAAGTCATAATACTCAATTTTGCTCGCAGAACAGTAAAAAGAGGAAACCACTATACACGCGCCAGGGGCTCTATTTTGAACCACTCATGTCAATGTTGTTTTTCGTCTGAAAACAAAATTAAGCTATCATTTTTTTAACCACTTTTGCGCGGATTTCAACTAATAATCGTTTGAAAATTGAACATTAATTAACGAAAATCATACGCCATACTGACGCGAGTGATTTAAAAATAGGGCCCTAGGATTCTCAATATGGAGACCAAGCCTACTTTTCTAAGTCAGGGAAACATAGATTTCTGTTTATGTCTTGCTTAGTTTAGTCCAGCTAAAGTTAAGAGAAATACCTAACAATAAATGCCCACAGAAAACCAAGTACATTTTACCGCATTGCATAGCTTAGCGTTTAGAATAAACGTACCTAATGTGTACCTAACGCCGTGATACGCAAAACCAGAGGCCGACAATCGGTGCCGTCCGATTGACATCCAATGACCCGCAGTATAATGACTATCGAGAGTCGTTCGTCATAATATTTGAAGGGAATCAATAATTAGAAATTGAGGGCAATGCACTCATCAAGTTCAAAAAATTAGCAAAACTAATGAACCTGATAAGTACTACTAAATACATCCTCAGACCATGATCTGAGACTTCATCCTTTTGTATTCGATAAACTATGGTCCTCCTTTCTTAATTTTGTTTTGTGACGGAGAGTTTTAACCTGGGCTCAGATTCTCGCGTCAATTGAACTTTTTCTGTGTGGTAGTTTCGATTACGAGTTGATACTCGTAATGGTAATCACTGTTTTACCGAAAAAATCAAGTAACATATCCATGTAAAAAAAACTACCGCACAAAAGAAATAAAAATGCCTAGAAATCGTGACCCGGATAAAGTACAATAACTGTATTTTCTTTTAAAAAGAAAATTCAATCGGTGAACTTTTTTCGTATACGAACTGCACGAGAATTGGCCTCCTGATTTTCGCGTCAATCAAACTTTTTCTGTGTGGTAATTTGATGACGAGTATCGCCGTTTATCCAAAAAAATAAGTAATATATCCACATGTAAAAAACTACCGCACAGAAGAAATTGAAATGCATATAAATTTTGACCCTGATATAAGCAAAACAGCTCTTTCTTCGAAAAATTACATTCGATTGCTGAACTTTTTTCGTATACGAACTGCACGAGCATTGGCCTCTGTTCTGTTTAAGGTGTTCTGTTGCCGAGAAGTCAAATTAGCTGTAGTGTATTTGTTTGCCCTGGAAGTGAACTCGAGCGCTTACAAGAAACACATAAAATTGCTTACAAACGCTTTACAAACTGTATAAGTAAACCACCAACCAGCATTGGAGTATTTCCAAATATGAATTACAAGTTATTGCTATCGAAGTATTTGCTGTTTTCCTTTGCCAGTGTTTGCTTACAATTTAACCGCAGGCGGTGTAAGAATTTCCGTCACGTCTGATGCGCTCGGTGCAACCACTTTTGTGGTTTTAGTGCATTTGCAGCAAGCATGCACTTGTTTGTTGTATATTACCTTTTACACGAATTGGATAGCGTATGCCATGCTGATGGTATGGTTCTTGGTCTTGGTGGTTAAGATATTTCATTTGTGTTAGGTAGGTTGCATATGCATTGCAATATAAGGGAAAACGTTCTTCTATACATAGGTGTTAAAAATTACAAGTATCTTAAAGCCTGAATGTAAGTTTATTCAGAATTTCAGATATGGTACTGTATTCAAGTTAATATAGTAATAGTTTCTAATCAGCATGACCAAATGTACCGAAGGTTTCTATGCGACACAGGGTTTGCTATGGCGGTGGAGCTTTTCCCATTCTTTACACTTTTCTGCCATTCTCTTGACCTCTTGATACAGTGACATTTAACTTTAGCTTTATACTTAGATATATAAATTACATAATTCAACAATAGAATAAAAGCTCCACAAATAAAACTAGAAACCAAAACCTGACCTAACGTATGATATTTGTCGTCTTTTTGTTTTCCACTGTGTGTTCGTTAATAAATTTCCAACTCTCGTAAATCCAATGGGCGGTACGGGTTGCCGTTCTGAAACTAGATTTAGCACGGTTTTATTTGAAAGCCCGTAAGATATAGCTCAAAATGTAGTTTTTTCCCACATCAATATCTTTTATGTGCGCCAGATAAACACGCGGGTTTCAACATCTTTATTTCATTTAAGTACCGATATATTGTGTATACTCGAATGTGCTAACGTCGCAATTTTGGCACAATTTTTTGGTAAAGGATTTTTTTAAATATCTGGATAGGCGTTCATATAAGTGCGTAACATGCAGTCCCTATAGATTATTCGTAGTAAGAGTTCGGTATTGTTTATTTAACTTTATTTGGACCGATTTTATCAAACGGTGACGGTGAAAAGTAAATATAGAGGTGATTGGATAGTTTTTACTTCGTTAGTACTGTGGTGTAAACCGTTGTAAACCAGAATAGAATAGTATTCTATTCGAATTTCGAATTCGAAATTCGGAATTCGATTTCTTTTCCATTTTCATTACAATTTATGATAATGGTAAATAGTAACTCCATTTACCAGGTTTTCTTACCAGTTTATAGAGTCAAACGAATAATCGGTGATGAGCTGTAGCTAAGGACAGCCGGGCTGTACTGAATTTTCAAAAATCATAACCCGATTATGAACTATTATTCTATCGAACCAGCTTGAATAGTGTTAGTTTACCTCAAAATTGATGCAGTCATAAATTTGTAAGACCGTAATGTATATATCGTTAGTTTGGCATAGATTGAAGGAACGTGGCACATTCTAGATAATGTTAGGCCACAGAATATATAATAGTACTACATAGTTAGGCTTCAAGGTACGGAGCCTAAAAAGATTCTTTGCATGACCGGCTCGCACTAATTCGAGGTGCCCGAGATTAAAGCGGCGTATTTCAAACGACAAAGGCAGTTGGCTGCTCAACAGCAAGACCATGTGGATTTCTCTGGAGACGGCTTCTCAGCTTAAGAAGCTAGTCGCTACTACATTTCTTCATTACGCTACACATTGTCAAACATCTTCTAATCTATGGAGATTATTTTATTAGCTGCATACGGTCCTCCCATGTCATTTTCTCACGTGCAGTAGGTACTACGAAAAACGTTTTTATTTTATTTTATTTATCGTATTAACAAAATTACAAGAGTATATAATATAGGAAATATTAACATCTAAAAACCACAGAGGTTTATCGTGATGCTAATGAGATAACAAATAACAAATCGAATAATGTGTGATGAGCAGATCAGTAATAAAGTAAAACATAAAAAAAATACTAATGTATTGTATAGTATCTATAGGCAACAACTAGACAGGATTTAGATTGTGATACGATTTATCGTCCGATGCATTTTTAGTAGGCAATCCTTTACGAAATGCTACGGATCCACTTATTGTTTATCGTTTTGACGGATTTTCTTTTCCGTAGTAAGTCTCCTGTAACTTCATGTCCTTGCGATACGCAAACAGAATGCTAGCGCATAAACACTCCTAGCCAAGTGTGTTTTCTAAGTGCCTCATCTATTCCAGAATCCCTAGACGTTTCAAGCAATTAAGGCGCGGCACAAACGCAGGTAATCGCAACAAGAAGGTAGATATTGAATGTCGAACAAAGCACACGTGCAAATACTGATTGCACCTAATCTCCAGCACTCGAATCGCTCGCTTGTCAAAGCCCTTTGTTGCCAATGAGATACGTCTCCGGAGGGCACCAGCTTCCAAACTTCGACTTAGCGAACTTTGAGTTCATTTAAAAGTTGTACTATACATACTATACATAGTCAAATTCAAACACGAACGCCGTGATCATGGCACTTTCAACAGTGCCGAAATATCGGAAACTCGAAAATTATAAGGTACTAATGTACCTTTTACGGGATTGCTAATGCAATCCCGTTACAATCTATTCTAACCAAACACGAACGTTTATAGGTAGACCCCGAAACTGAGTCGTTCGTACTTCACATTACATAAATTAATAATCTCTATAGAGGTAAAAGATAAATCCTTTAATAAACAAGAATGATATGAAGTAAGTACATTCAGGGAAATGAAAATTAAGGCGAGAAAAGTGATGTTAGAACCGTCTCAGTTATTGGGTCGACCTAAGTATAGTTGATTATTTGGAACTGCAAAACGGTGAGATAGGCCCGCTTGCGCAAGTCAAGATTAGTTTAGTTCTGGATGAAATCATCATTCTGTCTCTATCTGTTTCATTTACGTTGACAGAGACAGTACGATTTAAATGACTACTCAACTAATCTTGACATGCGCAAGCCGGCTTTAGTCGGGTTATCAACAATTTTATCACACGTCAAGTCCAATTGCCCTGGGTTAGCTAACTCTGGGTTAAATCATTATTCTGCGCTTTTTTTCTTTGATGTTGGTAGAGACAGAAAGTCACGATGAAATTTTAACTTTGGGTTACTATATTATGTTAATTCTGGTTTTCATTGGTGGGTAAAAATTGTCCATACATATTTATGTTTAGTACGAGTATGACGATTGTATACTTAATTATGAAAAATCTTCAGCTAAATTGACTTCAGAACACATCACCTATGCTGACATCGTGTGAATTAAATGAACCAAACAACTTTGACAGTTATTCAGCAGCTCTTTCTTTAACAGTTCAAAACTTCCTCAACATATTTTTAAAATGTTGGCTTTCCCAGGTTGAAAGACGAATTCTCCGAACCCCCGGGGCTGTAGCGTGTTTCACAAACAGTGTCTGGAGTGATTAACGACAACTTTATGCCGCTCACTGCACAATTCCTTCCAAGTATTTACTTGAACAAACAATTATCTACGAAGGTGTCTGAGTAGTCGCGATGCGCGCGAATCACGTATGAGCCATTGCTTGTATGTGCTACTAAGTAGGCGAAAACGAATGGTAGTATTCTCTTTAACATAAGTCTTAGCTTGGTCTACGATGTTGTTTGGTAACCATTAAGATACAAAATGTCAAAATTGTTGGTCATAATTTGGGAAGGAGGCATTTTAGATTAGAATAAAAAGTAGAAACAAAATAAAATATTTTCTAGAAATATCATATAATGTCAGAACAAGGACATTCTTACTGTCAAAGTTAACGTTATGTGATGAATCATGTCGTATTGAGGCTTTTGTCATGTGATATACCTATGTTAGGGTAAAATATATAGGTAGCTTATGTATGTATCTATATGTACCTATATACTTAAATGAAGCAGCGCATATGTTTGTGTCTAAAACAAAAGAATGTTACGAATCTTTTCTTTTCTTTGACTCTCCTCACCCCTGTGTTAATTGCGGGTTTATTTACATAGTTCACACATGCGGAATGATAAGCTGTCCTGGATTTTAACGTAATTTTCCGGCATTCCGGTGTATTTTTCCAGCGATTCAGCACGAAAAAAAATGCAAGAAGCATTTGCATTACACTTACGGATACTTGCATTTCTTGAATGATCTTGCCCAACATTAAAGTTAGAACTTAAATATATGTTAAATTTGTAAAAAATAAGGCAATTCATCGTTCATGGTGACCGTGGTCAATGCATCCGAATTTTTTTCTGAAGCTCCCAATTTTGCGACACTTGTAATAATTAAAGCTTCTTGAATAACCTTCAATTTCAATTCAAAGAACTCCACACACTAATTTCGATAAGAGGTTTAGTCTAGATCATCCTAGGACGCATTATACGCTACCAAGGTATCCACTGTTTACTCTTCAGATAGATACAGGCACCTTACTGATATAATCTCCTGAACGCTGAAGATATTAAATGTATTTTATCAAATTTAAATTCCGTAGAAACAAGCCTAAATCCACCATGCCGATCCGTTTTGCGTGACACATACAAAATAAATTATGTTACTTGTTACTCCCATGTAATAAAAAATCTAACATCAAAGAAGTTAATAAATTACCGAATTCGCGCGCCGGCTGTGAGCTTGTATGTTTTTTTTTGCGATCGAAAGGAAATTGTCGCGGGAAGGAATATTTTTCTTCCATATTATTCGTGGCAGATCCAATTATGGCAGTCGATATAAACGTTTGTGGCGTCACAATCACAATACGCTGGAGTTGGACAAACACGGAGTGTTATCACGACGGAGGTCCTACTGTAAGATAACATCTAATAATTCTGGCATACTCATCATGTTTTATGCCGTCAAATTCATGCGCTTGTCACCATCAGGCGCAGTATGTTTCATACCATCATATCTCTAACTGTATGACCCCATTCACTATCATATCTTGCAACAACCATACAAGAAACAATAAGAAAAGAAAATTTCTTAAAAGCCATCAAATACCAAAAAAAAAACACAAAAAAGAAGAGATGCATACATCTCTTCTTTTTACAAGTTTTTAATATTGTCTTCATAAGAATATGATATTTACGTTACATCACATCGCATGGACATCGTGAATGAAGTTGACTTTCTATACAGGGTGTAAAAACAGTACGAGCCAAATTCAAGGGAGTGGTTGTCAATCGAGTTTAGAATACAGGAAAAAAATATATTAAAAAAACAAGATTTTTTTCCTGTTTTGAAATCGGTCCAGTAGTTCCTGAGATTAACGTGTTCATACAAACAAACAAATAAAGTCTTCCAGTTATTTATATATAGTATAGATTTTCACGAATTTACGAATGGGTGCGAAGAATGGGTTTGCTCTTGACTTCAGACCAAGCCAAGTGCGACATTATAATATCTGTGGTGCGACTAAGACGGAGTCGAAGATGGAACGAGCTCGCCCAGAAGAAGCCTGTTCACTCTAACTTTGAATAGATTCGGATTATAGTCACTAGGAAACACCGATATAGGATAGTTTATGCACAGAGAAGGGTATCGGGTGTGCTATGTTTGTAAGTAGGACTTGAAGCTACGAGCAAGCACCTTAGGGATTTGAATGTGGACTTCAAGACTCTTTCTTTCTATACTCAGAGACGGAATGGCTTTAGCATTTATTTTTGCAGACTGAGAGATTTTATCTATCTTCTGATTTTAGGCTTTTTGAAAATGTTTATGTAAAAAACGGCGCTTATTTATCCCTTGCTTTTTTAACACGTTCCGGGACAGTGAACGCCTACGGGCGTGAAAACAATAAAACATCTATTGTGTCTGGAGTAGTGTCCCGGAACGTGTTAAGAGTTAATATTAATGAGGCATTGATGCTCTAATGAAAACGTTAATTCCAATAGTATGAAGCTCGTATGTGTAAATTTTAGAGCAGGGTGCCAATTCTCGTGCAGCTCGCATACTTAAAAAGTTCGCAGATTGTATTTTGATATTTTCTTTTTCAAAGAAAAATATATTTTGTCTTTATCAGCGCCACGATCTCTATGCATTTGGATTTCTTTCGTGCATTAGTTTTTTTTGTGTAAATATTTGATTTCTCGTAGTTCGATTGACGCGTGAAACACCGCCCTAGTGATTCGATAAGTACTCATGTTGAATCTTACACGGACATATTAATGAGCGTCATTAAATTTTTTACTAAAAAGCAAGATGGGTATCAAGAAGAATACAGAACACGGTCTTCAAATACATTCATATGTAAAATATCATTCTTTTCAAGATGCCATGTACAAGTATTGACAAACGCTAATATAAAGTAGAAAAAAATGCTTGTCATTTTCTTTTCACTTTACATACATCAAAGCACTAACGAGCTAACAAACAAATCTTCAAAGGAGTTAACCTACCAAGGGCTGCACACCTCTTTCATTTGCTCCGGAATATGGAGTCAAAGCTACTTACTGAACACTTCGAGTCGCTCTCTCTAGATTCTATTTGAAAGTGGGGCTGATTCTAGTGACGCACCGAATAAAACTAAAACTAACGTAAATGTCTCTTTCACTTCTGAATAAATGAAATGAGACAGACTATAGGTAGACCGCGAAATGGAGACCTCGCCTGCGGGGCAGTGGAGTCCGGGGGGAGACGAGAGCGCGGTTAGCGAGCGGCGCGGGCGGGTGTTTCCGCGCCGCCCGCACCTCTCGCGCGACCCGCTATCGCCTCCCCCGCACCCCTGTACCCCGCAGGCGAAGTCTCAATGAAGTGGTTTACCTATATAATGATTGAGAAACGCCAAAGTAAACAGCTGTCAGTTAATCGGAGAAATATTTTTTTTGCGTTGTTTACGCCGTTATTACAACGCATACGCATGCGGTAGTGATGCGGCTGAACTATAACAAGGATATAACGATGACATGTCATCTAGATATGTTAGGGTGAGATATGACATATGCCAATGTCACATTCCGCATGTGAATGTGGCGGTAGTTTAACGCAGTTATTGTAGACCATAGAAACTTTTAGGGCATATTTTTTTAAAATTATGTTTAATAAAATCAACTTTTTAACTTGTATAAGTTTTTATGTCCTAGTAGCATACATTAGCTTACCAAGCATGTTGTGTATACTATCTATGGGCTACGGGCCAGTCATATTTGTTTATTGCAATAATTATAGTATGCGACGACTGTATCCTGTCTGTATACCTAATATATAATATATATATAATATAATTGTTATTGTCAATGCGTCGCCTTAAGTACTTTAGTTTAAGTTTTAGTCAGTGATCACTACAGGCCCCATGTCTCAAGGCGTTTTCAATGGCTTGAAACTTACGGCCGCATTATTATGACAGTATTATTTCTATTCCTCCATAAGGCACTAGAATTCTGTTGCAAAATTGAATGTCGCAACTTGATAGCTGCGCTGGGACCGATGTACTCGATGTGCATGTCGAAACAGAGAGCAGTTCTTTCGTAGGCAATATATATGGATAAAGAACATGAACGGATCTTATTTTTTAGACCACTGAATTTGTATTTGGTGCTTATGTATTCTTTTGTTGTTATTGTTTATATTTGTGCAATAAAGTATATAAGTAGCTACGTTTGTATCTATTTATTGAAATAACTTTTCAGATTATCCCTTTATATTCTACGAAACTTTATGACAAAGTTGTAGCTTCTGCGAAGTCAGTCATCCGTTCAAATTCTTAAACATTTAACATCCTCTGCACTCCAAAACAAAGTTTTCGGCTTTGATCCCGTCATACACATAACAGTTTTTGAGCTGAAACTTAGTTTTATGCCTTGGTATAGCTTTCGATGGGCGCATTTTTCAGCAAAGCGATTGCAAGTCTCTTTGATGAGAGAATCGTTTGAGTCGATAAACTCGTTCGGTGAATGAATACAGAAGGCAGATATCCGCGGATAGTCTGAATTTGTAAGTGACCAAGTTGGCAAAGCTCCCGAAAATAGCCTTTGGTGGGTTAAGAGTACTGAATAAATACACCTTTTCTAAAATTCATTGGTAATAGGTTAGATTCGACTAAGAACAAATCACAATGTTGGTAGTTTCAAGTGATTATTTAAATAATAATTTGAATTCATTCTCCAAATCGGAGAATGAATTCAAATTATTATTATGAATTTTTAAAATTATTTAGTGTGTCCAAAACGCACATTTAGTTATGTGACCGCAAACGCCTATTAAAGGACGTCATGCCTAGCGCGATGGCGCGCTTTTTTGCTGTCAAAGACTTTCGAACTTTCGCGGTGACGTCATTTAGTACGCCATGACAGTTCGAGCGTTTTTGATACCCATTCAATTTTTTTCATCATAATCAAATCATAATTCAATTAAATAGTGTGAATGTTGAATACTTTTAAAAATGTCAAGGGATTATATCAATATATTTACTAAGCTAAAGTATTATCTAGTTTTTGAAATTTAGTTACCTAGCCTATTAGTGTGTTTTTTTATTAATGGAGTTGTGGTTTTGGAATGCTGACGTAAATTGACCCTGTTGTTATAAAATTTAGGTACTTAGGCAAAAAATGATTATGGTAATGTACAATCACAGACAAAAACAACTGCTCATTTGGCATGTGATGCCAAATGTGTGAATAATCCGTTACAAATGCAAATGTGTCCTTTTAGCTCTTACCATGTTGCGAATTCAGCGTTGGAGAAACACATTCTTTTTGTGCAAGTTTGAACTTTGGACTTAATTCACCGTTTTATCTGCAACAACGTTTGCAATCGGAATATGTTGGTCGAAGTTTAGCTACAGTCACACCAACATTTGAAGTTATAAAATTTTTCATAAAATTTGAACCGCCTTCAAAATAAACACTAAAAAGACTAAAAAATAACGCTATAGGAGAAACAAATTCATTTGAAGTCTGTGCATGATGCCAACCTTAACAGACAGCAACAGTCTACGTATGCACATCATGCACACATTTTTTTCATCATTTTAGTTACAATGTGCCTGATTGAGCTAAATTAGTTATAGACTATTATTATTATATGTTACTTAAACGTTCTCCTTAATTTAACAAATACTTGACTGAAAACCGCATCAAAATCGGTCCAGCCAAACGCGAGATATTCGCGGACAAACATACACGTCGAACTGAGAACCTCCTTTTGTTTTTTAAAGTCGGTAGAAAATTCCTCCTTATTTCTCGAGCGATTAGAGCGATACGGTACAATGTATTTTTGCTGCCAACTGTACCAACCACACTCCGGTCATTTGGCTAGCGTTTGACCCAGTGAAATCTATTAACCTCTATTCTTGTTTCTGGCCCCATTCTTAGATCAGCCGTTGGTCCTGCGCCTGATCTCTCTCCAGTCGTGTCAGATTGCTGTCCCATCGGGCTATGAGAGTCAAAGGAATAGAGATCTGTGCACCTGTGCTGTGGTTGCGCTCACACTTGTGCACTTATAATATGTCCCGCGCAGTTGGTTAGTCGTTGTGACTACCCACCGTAGTCGACATCGGCTAGGGGCACTATTATTATTACTTGGATCAAAATAAGTTGGTCAAAGTTCAGAGCATGAGTGTGGTAGCTACAGTCTTACAAGTATTTGAAGTTATAAAACTCCTTATTTCTTGAGCGATTAGAGCGAAACGGTATAATATATTTTTGCTGCAAACTGTACCAACCACACCCCGGTCATTTGGCTAGCGTTTGACCTAGTGAAATCTATTAACCTCTATTCTTGTTTCTGACCCCATTCTTGGCGCTCAAGTGCATAATATGCATAATAATCTATGAGTTGCATGGCCATTTTCTGGGGGTATTATATTTAGTATTTTCATTTATATAATTAGCAGGCTATTGATGTTAGAGATGACTGAAAATCTTCAATAGGTTGTACATTTTTTCATTCAAATTGTTATGTTTTTGTTTTTTTAAACTTCATTCTACTGAAAACGTTTCAAACTTGCACTGGGAGGGCATTCTTTACTCTATCAACCGCTTGACAACGCAGAAAGTTTAATCAATAGCAAAAGTATTACAATAACTAAAAGTGGGTACTAAAAAATATTTTAAAATATTCTTAAAGGACTATTACCGATCTAAAGAAACTTTCGACCGTTAAGTAATCCGAACTGAATCGGGAATGTTTCAGCTTTTAAAAGGAATTTCATTTAGCTCTATTAAAATTCTTCATGAAAACACTTCTTGTTACCGTCAAGTTAAACGAGTTGAGAGTTATCGTTTTAGTTTAAGATGGAGGCAATAAAATTACCTACTTCTTTCAAAACCCTTCAAAACTTACGTAAAAGATGCATTTGTTTATTTAAAATCTATATTGCACAGATAAAAGTGTGAAAAGTGTTAAAAGGTGGACTTAACGCAAATAAAAATATCTCCCAGTGGATATGACAATAAAAGAAATAGCGAAATCGGTTCAGCTGCTCTCTTAGCAAAACATTCAGCGCATTTTTTTCAAATTATAGATTAAATTCTAAATAACGATTACCAATAATGAAGGTACATACTTTTCTGTTTGGCGCACATGCGCCAGGCGTGACAACATTGTCACGCCTACGTACACCAACAGTCTACACACAGCATGCACCGACTCCAAAAATAATTTGTTTCTCATAAATAGAAGACAAATGCGTTATTAGACGACACGTTTGGTACAGTGGTTAGAGCTCCTGACTACTGAACCAGCGGTCGCGGGTGCGAATCCCGCAAGGAGCAAATGTTTGTGTGATGAGCACGAACATTTGCACAATCATGGGTTATATGTATTTAAGTATTTATGGGATTATGTGTTGTCTGGCGCATATTTGTTTATTTTAAGCTTTTCAGTCAGTATTTTGAAGGCGGCTAAAATTGACATAAGGGGCTGAATATTTGTGCTGTATCCATCTGCAGTTGTAGAAGGCGGTAAATGTAATAAGGGGCTGAATTTTTGAGCTGTATCCGAATTTAAGCAGTTGTAGTCCTAGAACAATGCCTAGAATAGTAAAAGTCCCTTACAACGGTGTGTCTCAGCTCTCTACCAGAACTAACTAAGACACATCGCCTGAGGGATCTAAATCACAGGTGGTGAAGCAGACCCACCCCTACAAACTCCTAAATCGTAGATTGTAGGTACTAAGATAAACAGATACAAACAAACTTGGCGGATTGTTTACTCTACAAACAAACTTACTCTAGGACTCAAGTAAGTGCTGTAACTTAGCTGTTAATTTTAACTTTACTCTGAAAATATTCGTTGCTATCACTGATATCAATTCATATTAGTAATAGAACAGTATTAGAAGTAGTAGAATTTGTAGTTAACCTATGTGATGGTGATGTGCAATAAAGAGTTATCTATGTACGAGTATGTGTATTAGTCTTATTTATTAAAGTAGGCCGAAGTTACTCACTGTTGTACTATGTTTTGTTTAGATGATGGAAACCTGTGATGGCTAACTTTATTTTTTGCTTTCATCATCATCATTATAATCAGCCAAAGAACGTCCACTGTTGAACATAGGCCTCCCACGGCTTTCCACAGCGACCGATCGCGGTCTGCATCCAGTGTAATCCTGCGATATTTACAATGTCGTTTTACTTTAATTATTTATATTTAATCGTCTGTATATTACTAAGTATTGTTTTGCCAACTTATAATCTCATGATTATCTTAAAATAGGTTTTAGTTCTGCTTTTGTATAGCAGTTTAGTGTGATCTTTGAGTACATTTATCGTCAGCTTTGAAAAAAATCTATCATGCTATCATGATAAAGAATCTAGTAACGTGAGTGATGTAGAGGTTCTACTAATTGCTTTTAAATGTAGTTGTGCTAAAGATTTGGGAGTCTACTTCATGATATAATCCGGCCTGAATCAAGCTAGACAATTTGTAAACCTCATCGGAATATTTCCCTTGAAAAAGATACAGCGCAAATCCGCTTTATCAAACATTTGACGCTAAGCCATCGGCGAGTAAAAAATTGGATCGTCTCCGTAGTTAATGTTGGCAGGCTCGTCTTAATCCAGGCCCGCAGAGCAGGGTAAACACTAATCTTTGCCGACGCTTTGGCCAAAGACTAATCGCGTGTAGTATACCCATTACGCTTGTTACATAATTACTGAGCGCGCTGAGAGGGGTTCGAGATGTGCGCTCTTTTGTTTGAGCTAAAGTACTGTCTTTGCGAACGCTGTTCTTGGTAAGGCGAATTTTTAATTAGGTTAATGCAAGATAGTAAGATGGGAAGGTCAGTCGTCAGTCCACTATCAAGATGAGCATGATGGACAGCCGAAATTGAATAGTTCTCAGTATCGATGCCGCTAGCTAACACTTGCGTCATGGAAGAGGCCTGTGTACAGCATAATTAATAAGTAACATGATAGCCATCCCGGATCTAGCTAGTAGTGAATAATGATCCCGTTTACAGGTTCATACTAAAATAAGCTCAACAACTTTAGGTGTTAATTGAATGCATGTAACCATAATGGAGTATCTAAATTACAGCATTATGGTGGTACATGCAATAAACTATAGCTGCAGCTAGATAAATATAAAAATTAAAGTCTATGGTTCTCCAAAATAAAGGCGGCTCTTTGGAGCGCCTAAGCTTTGGCCAGAACGGAATGGGGACTCCATCCAGACTTATTTCCGAGAGCACTCGTTTGGAATAAATAAACAACCAGCCACCCCAATATAGACGCGCCTTGATTTTTCCTTATTGGACCTCTCTAATCGATATCCTGATTAAACATATTTTCCTATACAAATGTTGTTCGTGCAAACACTGGCCAATGTCATTCTGTACAGGTAAAAAAACAACGGCTTGTAATAATAAGATCCAACATCATTGATTCTGTGTTACTATGGCGCTTACATTCCTACTAAGAGTACTAATACATGAACAAGTAGGTTGTCGTTTAATTTAAGTAGGTACTTTGTATGACTTTTTCTTAAAAATATCTGTTTAGCAGTACTTGAATTATTTAAGGCTGTGGTAAAAACCTTTATAAATAAAGAAAAGCAATGTAACAAATCAAAGTCTCAATACCATTTGGAACAGCTTAAATTACATTACATTCAAAGATTTCGTTATTTTTCTTAAACGGTTGACCTATTCACCGTAACAAGGGTAACCGTTAAAGTGATTTTGTTTTTAAAGTCTACGATTTTCTTTTCTTAAAGGGTTTTAATAAATCTCTAACCTAAAATTACTAATATCGTTACGTTGTCATTTGACATTGTCTCACTTTTGTGGATAGGTGTTTAGCAAGCTGTGATTAAAATAATGCAAGCCGTAACAATGTTTTATGGGCATGCAATGATCCATTATTCTTTAAGTTTTGTATTTTTATTTTTATTTACTGTAGGAGGTTTAACAGGAGTAGTTTTAGCAAAATCCTTTATTGACATTTCTTTACACGATAGATATTATGTGCATAGTCTACTGTTTATGGGTGACTTATTAAATCATTTTCATTTTTATAACATTACATCAATCCACATTTAAGTTAATTAGTTATTACAAATTGCTTATTTGATAATTGTTTTTTGTTTTTATAGTGTTTTGTTACTATACAAACTTAATTATATTAATTGCACTTGTAAAAAGCAACCGTGACTCTGTGACAGACGAGGAATTGAACCCCATGTCTTACGCTTTCTGGACGTAAGCCTATACCACTCGGCCACCGTCACATTAAAAAGCCTGTTGAATATATAGCGTAAGACACGGGGTTCGATTCCTCGTCTGTCACAGAGTCACGGTTGCTTTTTACAAGTGCAATTTATATTGCTTATTTGAGTTAACAACATTGAATGGTTGTGAAAAGACCCGAGCAGACATAATGCAACATAATATATTACGTACAAATTACCGCACTCATATCATAAAGGCAAACGTGCCCACCTACAGTGTGTCTCCATATTTCTACAACCTTATCGCAATTCGCAACTCTATGCTCAAATGTCATAGTCAAATTGCTGATGATTTTCACACAAGATTGCTTGTAACTCCTTGTATATATGAAGAGATTCGCGATTCCAACATTGTTGGGGCCATGATGTTTTATTATCACTGTGCCGTTTCAAATCGCTTCAACAACATTTGCCTTATCGTCACAGATATTTGCGAGCTAACGATATAATAAAAAGGAATTCGCTAGGTTTAAGACGCACGTTTTTTTCTTGAAAATAAGGAACGAGACATCTAAGATGTAGGACAATTAATATAAGTATTCCAAGGTTAAATAAAACAGCAATAGAAGTCTTAGATAAAGCAACCAACTTGAACTTTGTTTCGACTGATATTTTGTTTTATAGAACGTTCAGTCAGAGCTGACTGAAAATAGCCAAAGAAATGTGAATGCATATAAAAGATAAATCATTTGAATGAAAGGATAGATTTATAAAGTAGTTTGGTAAAAGAACACAAAGACATTAATTTAATAATTAAATAAGAAACCATATCCAAGTAGAAAAGCGTTCCGTTCCATTTTTATGGAGCACCAATACTTTTAAATACTTGCCATCTCAACTCAAATGGCAAAATAATAAGATGATACAACATTTAATATTTATTTACGCGCTCAACAGCGCGACAAGTCTGGCTGGATTCGTTCATTTTATTGCCTTTTATGACGAAATTTCATATGGCTTTTTATCAGTGGAAGCAAACGTAGGGCGAAATTGGAGCTCATTGAAAGTGGAGACGAACATTTTTTTTAGCTCAATGGGCGGAGTACAGCGCTGTTAAAATCCAATTTTCCGAGCAGGAATTATTTAGGGATCAGTATTTGTTTTTTTATATTTTATATATTTATGTAAATTTTATTGATCTGTTATTATACTTAATGCCTTAAGGCAATATCTACCAGAAAATGCAATGAGATTAAACGGTGGCAAATATTGTTTTAGCAGACAATTTGCTGATGTTATTATTATTAACCGTCTTAAAAAGGAGGTTGTATATGGCATGCACTTATGTAATTTACAAAAAGTGCACAATTTCTGGTGATAGTTGTAAACAAATAATGTTTTTAGCAAATAAATCTGTCTTTTACTTCCTATATTTTCATATTCTTTGTTTATAAATAAGTAAATTCAGTCAGCTTTTGATAGTACCCATTTGATGTTTACCGGTTTGTTTACAACGTAAAGCCGTTTCAGTCCATTTACTTTTGACTAAAGGGTATACATCCGATTTCCTCGAGTTATAAGGAAAATTCACGTTTATTTGGCCATAAGCATGTTTTTCATTTAAAAAACGATGTGTTCATCAATAGTTTTCTTGTAACTCCCCAAAATAAGATAGTCCTGTTTGTTTTTCTTATTTGCAAGGATAAATAATAATAAGCCACGATTCAAATTTGCCCATCATACGTATTATCACCAATTTGGATGACCAAAGTGTAGTACGTTGTGATTATCTATGCTTCTAAGTACCTACAAATACTTCACATTATATGTATTCTATCTCGCTCGTGTGATGTCGTTATTTTATTAGTGCCAAAAAGGGAATTATATATCTTGCTACTTTCTCCCGGTTAATGGGAATCTGAATATTCTAGCCCTTCCACGGCCTTTTTATATGTAAGACACTAATCTCAAGTTTAAGGGGAAAACAGACTTTCGCATGAAAAAATAAGCATCTCATCATTCTACCGAAAACGTCGACTATCTGTCTACTAAAAACCTGTTTCACCATGGACAAATAAACAATAACCAACGAATAATTGAAATATTGAACGTTATTTCTTATGAAAAAATGAATGCTAACCACAACTTATTAGGACATTGTGAAACAGGTCGTAAGCATATTTTATTTCTTAGCTAACTTAGCTCAGTATTTAAGTTTTAATTTGGTATGTTAGAGTCCGCGATCCCACAGTCAAACTATGTTTAGAGTTTTGTGGGAGTACTTACTGTATATTTATCTGAAATCTTATTCTACTATGTCTCATTTTTGAAAAGTTTAGTTTATTACTTTAAACATTCTTTTCATATCTTTAAATACACATAAAAACTTAACAAAAATATGGCAGGAAGTTTGAATATCTTCTACGTACTTTCCAAAGTACGAGTTTAAGCATCTTGCAAATTTCTCAAACAAAATTCGTACACGTGTCCCAGTTATGTAAGCCGCAAAACTGGGTGATCTTTTAAGTGTCTGAATGTTGCCTCTCCTACTAATGGCGTGTTAGAATAACAGCATAACGGTTATAACAGTGCCGCTCCGCAGTATTTGGGAGCATTCCGCGGTTCCGAAGGCACCAAGAAAATGATAGCTATTTAAAGTCGTTCAGAAAATTCGCATGAAGATAAGCCCGTAATTGCCGACGATCTTTGGGGAGGCAAAAATTTCTTCACAGAGGAATTTTTATATCTGCAAGGTAATAGTGGTGGACTTGAGGCCGTTTATTTCGACGTCAAGCTTTTATTTCGGTGTCTCGACAGATTGGCAATGGAAAAGTGTAAAGCCATTTCTTTGGTGAAAGCTGTTTCGGCTTTATTTGTGTAGTATTATTTTTTAACAAAAAGTTTTTACTGAGACTTTTATATCGTTACAATTTTTAGTAGGTTTGTTGGCCAGCTAGGAGGTGAAATGTCTGGGTTAGTCAGTTGAATAACCCCTATAAATATCTAATAAAAAGAAAATCTGCATACTGATTCTTTGTAGTGTTGGTTGATTCATGGTATTTCAACATTTTAATGAAACGACGACAGTTGATGAAGGGCATGTTAAGCGACTCTCTGGCTGTTTTGTTTTACATGATCACAACACAACACTATGATCATTGCTTTAAAAAAAGTCATACACGATTAAGTCATATTAAACGCTACTTACACATTAAGTGCATCGCTATGGTACTCTCCTACAATGTTTCAAAGTAAATTGAACTGAAGGAGTTCTATCGAAACAGATACTTGCTTATAACTAAGCTTAGTGTCAATTTCAAATAACTTCACTCGGGGCACAGTACAGCAGGGTCTTTATAGTCATCCTTTTCATAGTGCATTTAGATATCACGAGTGAAAACCGACACTGAATCTGTGTGGCTTGTGTTGTCTCTCTTTTTATTGGATACATCAATTTCAGATGGCGACTGCATTGTTCTACGATTTAAGCCACTGACGAATCCACTGCGGGTTTTCCCAGACTCAAAATATGATCGAATATATCAGACTTTGGAATGGATCTTTGCGATTCAATTTATATAGTTCCTGAAAACACAGTTCAACAGCTTTTTAAAAAGCTTATTAGTACATATTTCTTTTTACTTCTGGTTACGTATTTTGATTTTATGAAAACTCAGATTGTTTTATACAATAAAACAAATTATCTTATCTGAATCGGAATCATATTTTCCACCTTCCACTTAAAATCAACAGACTGAAGGCGTCACATTTCCATTACCATTTATTTCATTCAATTTCAAGCTGCATTCTTAGACTTCATGAATTAAATATGAAGTGTAAAGCTGTGTCTACAAAGTTTCAAACAATTAGCTCGGAAAGGACCGGGAACAATGAAATAGGCAGCTATTTTGTGGTTGTGCCAAGTTGTGTTGCTAATGTGTTCCGCTCTCAAGTTTCAATTAACACTTTTTTTTAATTCACTTAGTTATTTGTGTGATAGTAGTCTTTTAAAAACCCAGTAACGACATGTGGAAGATGTGTTCGAAAAATATCCGCATAATAGTTTTTATTGAATGTTTTTGGATTCAACTCATGTTTTGTTAGTTAATGATGGCGTGTCCTTAATATAGACCCATACGACATCTCTGAAATCATGACTAAGGACACTACAATCAGAACATTCCATACACTCATTGAATATATCGTTTCCCATCTTAAAGACTTCACTAAAACTCCCTAAATATTAGGAACCATTATTCAACTATTTTAAGCACATCAGTTGTTCTCGCGGAGTAAACCGATAGCACCGCGGGCTCAAGTGTATGATGAATAAATTGAACATGAATTACACAAATAAAAGTAATATAAAGTGCTAAGCGTGAAAACTACACGCTGTAAAACTCAAAGCCGTATAACGCGCCACAATAAAATGCTTGCAACAATGTTTTTCGCGTGCGTTTTATGTGCACTAAAGCATACTTCCCATTCCAACTTTTGTGTGCGGTCAACAAGTCTATTTAGATCTGAATTACACTTGCAAATGTTAGTTACCCCGAGTCATATTAATTTGTCTAAATAACCAGGTGCAAAGCTGTGTGCTTTTAAACAATTAGACTGGAAGGACGTTGCCCGTTTGCGGTCATAGGCGACGTCTCTTAGTTATACAGGTTGTTTTTGCAAGGGGGTGCTAAATTTTTGGAGGTGAAAGGGACCATCAATATGAACAACTTCTACTATGGGACCATCGTTCAATTATTAATTTTATTTTCTGCCTCTCCATACATTATTATCAATGTAGGTGACTGATTTTGTATGGGGAACCTGAAATTTTATTTAAGATTTTGACCATGACCCCATAGTAAAAGTTGTTCATATTGACGGTCTCATTCACCTCCAAACATTTGGCCCCCCTTGCAATAACACACTTAACCTTAGTTGCAAACTCCCCTTATTTTTATCTGTTTATAACAATATTTCTGTGCATGTCGTAAGTTGACAGTATCAAATTATGTATGGTTAGGTTAGTACACGAGTGGGTATGCTTTGTTAGTTCGTAATCTGGCTCACACCTAACGTAAGTAGTGTTGGGCATTTACATCGTATCCTAGAGATCTACATATATTCAGATGCACAGTTCTGCAGTAACCAGTAGTCTGGACATAAGGTCTCTGCGGAAGCAGGTGGATTACGTAACTTGTAAGCGATCTCGACGCGATGGCAATCTGTGTGCGTAGCTATGGTCGAATACGGCGCTGTCCAGTAACTGTCAATGGCTGCACGTTGCGGAATTCGAGATGCAGTTATTGTAAAAGATATGTAAAAGTTAGCGTTAGTTACACTTCAAGTTATAAGTCAGGGTGTAATTTATGTCATGGTTAAGATTAAGTTACACAGGGTGTGGCCTGTAATAGGCGTACGAAATTTCAATACAGGCCCTTTAAGTAATCAGTAATCGATTCTAAATGGTTTTAATTTGTTGAACTTGACATTGTTATTTACTACAACGAGGTAGCGATTTTGATACACATGGATTAGGAATTATAACTTTGGATGGATTACTATATCTCTGAGTTAAAACATTTTGGAGCACTATGACCAGGTCAAGGTCACATAATACTCTGTAGAATGATTGATTAACATTTTTGCTCCTATTACAGGCCACACGCTGTATTTGGAATAATTAGTGAGGTTTATAGTCTACTTAAATTACTGATCAATTAAGTTGATGTAACCACTCTTATTTGTCAGGCATTTAAATGATAGAAAGCTTACCCTAGAGCTTTCAAGTTACTGTCATGACATGACATAATTATCAATTGTAATTTTACAGCTATTGAGTTACGTAATCTGCATTCCCAAGCGGTTGACTGGTAGAGAATGCCCTAAGGCATTAAGTCCGCCAATTGTACAGTATACAGTGCAATAAAGTTTAAATAAATAAATAAAATAATCTCTCTACCGTTTCCAATCCGTATCGAGTTGTTGCAGTTAATTCGCGGTGTAAGCCGGCGATCCGTCGGCCACAGGTGTAGGAACGGGCCGGAATAATATTCATATATCGCCGAGCTTAACGACTATCCATTCTGGCGCACAGTGCCGCCATCTACGGATAAATGAGCGTTTATCTACCAAAAAATAGGAGGGAATAATTAAAACGCGCAGGGTTGACGAGGCCTGAGGCCGAAGTCTGCTGAAACAACATTGTTGACACGAAAATACCAATTTTGTCTCAGCATTTTTCGAGTGCCACCTGGTGGTTTTACAGGGAACTATGTCGAGATCATACCTTCCCCTGAATGCAGTGAACGTCATTCTGTGGGACTTTTCTTACTGAAAATTCGTGTGGTACTGTTTCTAAAACCGAAGAAGTTTATAAATGTATATTCAAAACTGACTGTATCCAATTAATAGCAAGATCTTACTTGACATGGCCTAGGGCTGTTGTATGCTGTAGTATGTATTTTTCTTTAATATTAGTGTTTCTTTAAATGACTTTACTTATCGTATAAAATGGTTGTAAGCTCCTAAAAAGGTAATATTCGACATTGAACTAGTAGTCGATAATTATTACTCACCTACTTTAATGTCTAGGATCTCCTTACTTTTTGGACAATAAAGTAAAAAATATTTCTGTACAGCCCTTATTATAAAACCTATTCGTATAATATCATTTAAGCCATTAAAATATAACTCGTGGCTATAAACCACAGTTAAAAAGTTGGGAAATATTTTACTTAAACCAGGGCCAAAAATAGTATGTACCCCTCGTGATTGTGCTTTTTGACATCTATCTAAGATTGTAAACATATGGCAACAAAGTCATATCTATCTATTATACAGGGTGGTTTCGAAAGGGGTGCCATATTAATTTTTGGAGTCGAATGAGACTATCAATATGAACAACTTTTACTATGGGACCATCGTTCAAACCTTTTTTTTTTGCCTCTCCATACATTATCGTCAATGTAGCTGACTGTTTTTGTATGGGGAACCTGAAATTTTAATTCAAGATTTTGGCCATGACCCCATAGTTAAAGTTTAATTGATGGTCTCTTTCACCTCCAAAAATTTGGTACCACCTTGCAAAAACATCCTGTACAGTATTGTCCTGCCAGGTACTTGATGGTGGTGTGGTAAAGCATTCGCACGATTCGCGAAAGACGTAAGGTTCAACTCCCAAACTCAGACACAGACAGAGATAGATCCGTACAAGTTCCAGGCAGTCCGATTTCCACTCAACTACTTGAGTCGCCAAATTGGCATTGCGATGCAACTTAAGCATTCTTCCGCAGCCCCAAACTACAACAAGACTAAGCCAAGTTAAGCTATGGAAAACTAAATGCTTAAGCATAAAGGGAGAATCGGTCAAACAAAGGCACATGCCAGCATGACAAAGGGCCGGAAACCCGCAATCCGGCTTGATTAGCGACCGCAAGACGAATCGTCGGCCGCGGCCTTAAACGCCGTTAGTCCACCTACGCATTCCCATGCGATATGCGAAAATCATGACATGACTGTGGGAAATCTGAAAACTGTTAACAACATTCCGAATATGCTATGTCGCGCTCTAATTAATAACTAGATTTAATAGTGGCATCCTTTTCAGTATCGTTCCGTAAGTACATTCGTAAATGATCTTTACACCGACGCAGATGGACGCAGACGTTTCGCAACAAACAATAGATAAATATTGCGGTGTATGAATGCTATGCATGTTTCATATAAGAAATAGTTTTGCAGTATAATCGCTGCCGCAAGCAAATAAGGTGGACTAACGCTAGAACACCAACGCGTTCGCACGCGGCAGCGGCGGAAAATGCGGCTGAACGATACCGACGAAAATGCAACTATCACACCCATGCTATAGCGAGACATAGCATATGCGAATGCCGCATGCGACTGCGTTGGTGTACGAACGGCGTAACGGCGCGTAACCTTATTAGTGCGTGCGCGCGACACAACACTAATTGCCTGTCACAGTTACACTCCCGTGACGTGAAGGTCACGACAATCAGGAGAAGTTACTGAAAGATATATATTTGATCTACATGATTTAGAGGGTATACATATAGAAAGGAAATAAAAAAATCACCGATCACTGAAAAAACTTAAATTAACGATAACAGCGAATCGAATTTAGGCAAAAACTAATTTTTAATAAGGATATGAGATGGCCGCGTCGAAATTGAGTTTTTTTAAGCTCCATTAATAAGAAGGTGGAGAGAATTGTAAAAGCACTAAATTTTTAAGGTTTCTCTCGATTACACTCGGATTCCATAATCAGATCATGACTTGGTGACAAAGGGACCACCTCTTAAGCTCACTCCTTCGACCAGAAAAATAATTTTAAAAATCGGATCATAATTGACGGAGGAATCAACGGACATACAGAGAAAACCGGGTAAGTGATAGTCGGACTCGCGCACTGAGGGTTCCGTGCCAACTTTAAACTGAATCAGGCGTCCACTTATTTCCACCTAGCCCCAATGCCACAATATTTTAGTCAAAAAATAACTTTGTTTTTTTAAAGTGTATGTATGAAGGAAAAGCTGGCTACAACTACTACTACTACTCTCTTAATCCATTTAGTTTAACTAGTGTGCTTTAGTTTAATAGTTGTGAAACATTAATACTTATCTCCTAAATGATACGTTCATAGATGGGCATTACGGCAGGAAAGAGGAAACACGAATCCAAACCTCTAATGGCTCTTAAATTCCTGCGAAATCCAATACCCCCTCTAATTATGTGTTCTATGCTTGTACACACGGAAATAATGAACTTGGGGAGCGCCCGGAATACCCGGAAGGTTTTGTAGCCATTTGTATTAGAAAATTTGTAAAACAAGGTAACGCAGTCTGCAAAAGGCTAATGTGATTGTGCTTGAAAATATGTATAACTTTGTAATGAAATAATATATGTCATAGCTTAAACGCTTGGTTAGCTACGCTATTAACTCGTGATAGCTGAAAGCATCGACCGGATATAGGTATATCCGATGGATCAATAAAAAGCCGGCCAAGCGCGAGTCGGACCCGCGCGCTGAGGGTTCCGTACCACTCTTAAACTCTTAGGACGCCCATGTAACCACTTTGGAAACGTCTATATCTATCTCAAACCTGACGTTTAAAAAAAATGGTTTTAAAAACCTCAATATCATTTTAGAAGACCTATCCATAGACACCCCACACGCATAGGTTTGAGTAAAAAAATTTTAAGGTTTTAGTTTTATGTATGTACCCCCCCCCCTCAAATATATTTTTTTTTACTTTTTGTTTTGTACAGACAGACAGACAGACTCGACGAAACTGTAAAGATTCCGTTTCTGCCATTCGGCTACGGAACCCTAAAAATGAATCAATGATTCTACAGATTATAATTTGTTACCTTGACCTGGTCATGTGCTCTAAAAATGCATTAACTCAGAGATATAGTAATCCAAAGTTATAATCCCTAATCAATGTATATCAAACTCGTTGCAGTAAATGACAATGTCAAGTTCTGTGACTGGACTGGTTCGATTTATTTTGTCAGAAAATAACAATAATTAATTAACCTTTTAGAACTGATAACTGGTTGAAGATCCTATATTAAAAATTTTTACTTCTATTGCCCTGTATGAATCAAATAGCTGACAAATTCCATAAGCAAAATCATGGCTGAAGTTTATAGTAACTTTAGAGATGGTGCAACTGAGCTTAAGTAAGCATAAGTATTTTTCGGATAAAGTACACAACATCTATGTATAAATAAAACCTTTCAACCGCTATAAAAACAAATCAAATAACTTGTTCTAATTTGAAGCTGACATTGCTGACAATTTCACACAGCGCCATCACGTTTTCCGAGAAAATTTTAACTGAAAATCGATCAATATACGAGCTATTAAAAAATACTCATCGAACCCTTCCCGTAGCCGCGCGTAAGAGCCCTCAGCGAGTGTGTCCACTCTTGACCGCACCTCTCTGCAATGGGCGGGTAAACAGCGTCTATTGATTGTACAGTATACTGAAAATCAGGAAAATGTTCTTTACAACATAGCTCAAGGAAAAAAGAAATATAAAGAGTTCTATTACTAACTAGCTTTTGCCCGCGACTTCGTCCGCGTGGAATAGTGACTTCTTTCTCCCGTTTTTTACACATTTACCACTATATCTTTGCTCCTATTGGTCGTAGCGTGATGTTATATAGCCTAAAGCCTTCCTCGATAACTGGACTATCCAACACAAAAAGAATTATTCAATTCGAACCAGTAGTTTCGGAGATTAGCGCGTTCAAACAAACAAACAAACAAACAAACTCTTCAGCTTTATGATATTATATTATATAAGTATAGATTAACCGACACAAAAGCACTCTTACTGCCTGGTTCATGTTACCGTTATTTGTCCAATACTTTTTGAGAAGTGACGTTCCATATTTGAATTATTCGTTGGTAAGCGACTGTGGTTAGCACTTCTACGATGGTAAAATAGGCCCTTAATTTTGGTATTATCGTAACATAACATAATGTCCACAACCAGCTACACACATACCTACCTACTAGTTAAGTGTAGATAGCGAAATTGAATTTCATGTCATATGCTCTACAAAACTGGTCGTGTGTACGGCCATTTTGTTGTTGTTGGCCTAGAAAGCCACAACAAAAAAAGCAACTACAACAGAAACAATGATGTCCATAGTGATGATTTCACCTTACACATGACTCCCCATACCGGCTCTCGCCTCACAAACACGCACGGCGATAGCCTATGTCCACTCTTGCCGCCGACTCTCATGTTATGACCACTACAGGGTGACTTTGAAAACATTGGCAATATTTTAAACTAAGAACCTACTCATGATTCATAGTCCCTTCCACACATAAAAAAGGAAATCAATTGTTTTAAAATATCACTTGAGGAAACGGACAAAAATCATATTAAGCAATTGAGAATGATCATTGCTTCAAATTAGACTCATAAATGACATTAAGATCTTCTAAAATTTACAAATAATATTTCAGTCTCAAAAAAATACTCTGCCTAACAGATCTCAAAAATCGGAGTGATACTTTACGATTTTTCTTAATTTCATCAAAGCAATAGATTTTTATTTTAATATGTGGAAGGGACTGTAAATCATGGGTAGGTTCTTAGTTTGAAATATTGCCAATGTTTTCAAAGTCACCCTGTAGAATAGTTTAGAATGTTTTTAAACACTCACAGTGTCATATTTATATTCTTAAAGATGAAAATAAGAAACCAAAAATTGCGCACGGGCGGGATTCGAACCAGCATCTTTCTGGCTTACCGGGCCAACTGCTCTTCCAATTGAGCTACCGTGCTGTCATGTCGGTCCGACCGCGCGAAATTCTTGGTCTCTTAGTAGCTCAATTGGAAGAGCAGTTGGCCCGGTAAGCCAGAAAGATGCTGGTTCGAATCCCGCCCGTACGCACTTTTTGGTTTCTTATTTTCATCACCCTGTAGACTTCTATTACAGCACTGATGTAGCACCCCATGCCGCCTGCCACGAGACAACCACAAACACTACGAAGATTAAAGAATACCTCTGAATCATGCCACGTTATACTTAATCAACAAGACCATCAGTAATAATATAATTTAGCCAAAATATCTCCATCACAGCCGTGAATAAGCCAGCTGATTAATTTAGATGACTGTTCCCCTTCTTTCCTTAGACTTTGCGATTATATCTTCAATTTAATCCCGTTACTCGCGACCTGGGATCAACGGATTAGTGAGAATTCGCTAAGTCGGCCCTTTATAATTACGGGTCTCTTTTGAAAATATTAATTATGTAACTCCGCAGGCGTGAGCTGTGCCGGTAGATTGGCAAAAGTTCGCGAGCCCAACTTTCGGTTGACGATGATCAAACGGGAGCATAACCTTCTTGGTAGCGAGCCCACGCACATCGCATCGATAAAAGTAAGAAAATATGTTTGAAAGTTCATTGACCTGTAAATGAGGTTTGATTAAGGTTTTTCTAAGGGTCCTAATATAGAGGTCCATATCCTACTACTATTATAAAGGCGAAAGTTTGTAAGTATGGATGTATGAATGTATGGATGTATGGATGTTTGTTACTCTTTCACGTAAAAACTAGTGAATGGATTTGAATGAAACTTTACCACAATATAGCTTATACATCAGAATAACATATAGGCTACAATTTTTGAGGTTTCTAATGTGAGGTCGTAAAAAAACTCATTTTTTGCGCTACTAGACGGGACGAACCTGAAGTCCACGCGAACGAAGTCGCGGGCAAAAGCTAGTGATCTTATAAAGTCAACACTTTTATAAAGTTTAGTGATAATTGTGCTTTCAAGTGACTACCGGCATCCTCTCGAAAATCTCGTAATCTAAAGTAGGTAATAATGAAGCAGTCGGGAAAATACAAATACAAACATACTCTTAAGAAATTTTACGAACGTGGTCGAAAGCCTTAATTAATATATTACCATACTCGTATACAGGATGTAAAAAAGTACGAGACAAATTTAAGGGGGTGGTTAAGAGTCGAGTTTAGAATACATGAAAAAATATGTGTTGAAATTTTTTAACTTTAAAAAAATATTTTTCCTATATTCTAAACTCGATTGACAGCTCCCTTGAATTTGGATCGTACTTTCTTTACACCCTGTTTATCCCATACATGTATTGATAACGTTATTTTTTGGAGTCTGTTATAAATTACTGTCTAAGTGCCAACTTGATTGCATGGCGTTGAAATAGTTTAAATTCAACAAATCGATTATGCAACGTGGCTCAATGAACTTCGGTTTATAAAGAAGTTAAAGTGACTTAAGATAAAAAAAACAGTAATATTCAGTGGCTCCAGTTGAACTAACTTATAGTTCACTGAATAAATTCATTCAGAGCTTCTAGAGCCTATTAATGTCAGTTAATTATCGTTTTTTCCAAGCAACTATTGTGTTGGCTTCAACCAATTAAAAAGCATGGAATCAGAATAATGTCTTTTGAAATTCAAATGTTCTTTGTGAACTCCGAACCGAACGACTGTTAATTAAATTACTTTACAAATTCAAAACGTCCTACAAACATTTTGTTTATTTTCTATAACCGAGATAAAAGGCGATAAACGTCTTTAGGTACAAAAGGTTTTGGATTACTAGTAATATTAATAATATTACCTTTGTAAAACTAGAAGGAAGACACAAAGGAAGATTGGCATTGTAATTAATACCTACTTAAATACACTTTATAGCTATTGCCCCTATTAATCCATGAAATACATAGTCATTAACTGAAATTACTGAGCAAGGCCTTACTGAATTCAAATTTATCATACTTTATACGAAATGATAACACTGCTCACATTGTAAATTCATTATTTTTTTTACCATCTTAACTTAGCTCAGTAATTTGACATTCGTTAGTACAAATAAGACGGCACAACAACCAATCCTTAGAGTTTGCATCAACATTATAAATTTTCTCTGCAAAGTTTCAATACCGTACAGCTAGTGTTAATATTACAGTCTCGATTCCAGTCATTTTGCAAGCAACAAAGGTGTCAAACAAAGGCCCAGACCGGCCCCATGAAAACACGTTTAGTCGCACGCAGGCATTCCGGCTATTCGTAGTCCTCGCATGCTTACAAAATACACCACAAGGCACTTTGAACAGTGAACTGGCAGGTAAAAGGACAAAGCGAAGACAAAAAAGAACGGGACAAGTAAATTCATGCACACAATAAAAAAACGAACATACTCGTAAGGTTCCCGAGGCATCTCATGGGCTATTGCCGCTTGGACGACGGAGCGCATGCGATAAGCGATCCTTCGTCGTCCTGCTTATAGTGGCTTGCGGGAACTCGCGGAGGTTTTAGTGGGTATACTTGACGAGTGGTCTGTCATTCGTCAAGGGAGTCCCCAGCTATTGCCGTCCCCACGATAGTAGGTATGCGTAAAGCATTTCCTCCACGTAAAAAAAGGTTGAAAGCTTAGTGCTTTGAGCCTGTGTTGTATTACGTAAATTTGTTATGTGATTGTGTATGTTATTATTTTGTGAAATCGTTCAAATGTGTGTGTGTATGTGATGTCCTAAATTAATAAATTCATTTTCTTTCTTTCTTTCTTACTAAGTTCATTTCAAAGAGCAGCTTCTATACTTCAAGCGTTGGCTAGGACTAGGTTATGCAACGGATGAATCCTTTACCCTGAATTTCGTATTCAAAGTCCTAGCCCGTTTAGGTGTGCAATTTATGTACTGACTGATTGACTGAGAAGCAAGGGATAGCTCCCTCGATCTGATCAATAACAGTAAACGTCTTGAAAGTCTATAGCACCTCGCACCAAAACAATTTCAGTATGTATTTCAGACAATAGTGACCCAACCCGTAGGTAGTTTGTAGTTTTGAAAAATTACAGATTGGAAATGAGAATATTGGGTTCCATTTGTTGTGGTAAGTTGTACAAATGAAACATCAGTCATATTGTATCAGGAGGAGCTCAAACTTGTTAAGTAAGTATCTTTGTTTTAATTCAACAAAAATGACTGAAATGTAAAGATGTGGTTCATCTTCAGAACCCTTTTAAATTATGTCACAAGAAAGAAGTTTCCGAAGATGTTTTAGGTACTTCGGGTCAAAAAATACGTTTTGAACTCTAGTATGCGTGTGCCAAACGGCTTACTTTAAATCGATTTGCAGTTTTTCTTTAAATTGGACTCGTACGCCGTCCACTACATAGTTTTAATGCTAATCTTAAAATCCATGTTAGTAGGTAAATAATGCATAAACTATCCGTACCTCAGCAGTACATAACAAACGAGTTGAACAAAAGGGGCCGATGTCTGCTGGGAGCGAGTTACTGTCCCGCTCCATCGCTTGGTTACAGTTGACATTTCCAATGGCCGTGTTTGAACAAGTCTCGAGTCTAGTTTGTGTCCTATACATGAACTATTCAGGTGATAATGCTTGTGAAAACGTAATCAAAGGAATAGAAGTTTTAAATTCAGTTTGATCTTTTCTAAAGAGGAATTTCTTTTGAACAAAAGATCCAATTGGTAAGTATTTCTAATTCAGTTCTTAATTTACAGAATTCTGTTCTGTTTTTTTGTATACAAAAATTATATACCTACTAAATTATTTATTTAGAATATGAGCTTCTTCTTCCATCTTTTTAAATTAATTAATGTTTAAGACAGAAGTTATTGACTTTCTGATTTATTTCTTTATGTAATTGCAGTTGAGATATTTTTTTTTACAAAATTATACATAACTTAGCAGTCCCCGTGACTGCGTCCGCGCGTTCAGAGTTTGCTCCCTCTCACCCTATCGCATCGTGATGGTTTATATAAGCTATCCGATCCGATAAATAAGCTGTCCAACACAAAAATATTTTTTCAAATCGGTCAAGTAGTTCCTGAGATTAGCGCGTTCAAACAAACAAACAAACAAAATCTTCAGCTTTATAATATGGGTATAGATAAGTATATACAATATATAAGGTCACCTAGTTTTATGTGATTTAAATGGCCGATTCAGCACAATAAATTAATATTTTTTGTAGAAAACACTTTGGGGGTTTATCCCCTAGTTTTTGAGAAAATTGCTGACTAAGGTATTTTTTTTTCAGATATTATTTTTTTATTCATTAAAGATTAGAGAAAAAGAAGGTTTTGGGCATTAAATTAAGAGAGGCGAAGCCGATGCCATAGTAAACTTTTTAAATTGTGAGGGTGCTGTTTTAAATAATTATATTGTCTTTGTTAAGGAAAATTATATAAATGAAAATCTGGATTTAAAAAAAAATAATAATTGTGTCCTGTTTCTATGATGCATACAAAGACACAGTTAAAATATTATCACTTAAAACGATTTGACCTTATATACATTAATATTAAATACAAGGCACCGAAGAGGACGAATTGTCAATTACACGAGTTATGTTGCTAGCCGAATGGTCGCAATGACCCGAGCGGGGCGCGTCGCCAAACGAGAGGACGAGGCGGTGAAATGGTGGGTTGTTGCTTTGGTGACCCGAACTCGAAAGTTTATTGGGTCACCAGTGCCGTCGCATTCAAATCAAATATTGCGGGACGTCCCGATACCTGATAACGTTTTACTCGTAAACTAACTTCAATCGGAGAATGGCGTTTTCACCGCGTGCAAATTTGTTTTATTATTTTTATTTATAGAATTTATTGCCAAATAAAAATAAGTTGTGCGTAGGCATGAGAATCGCGAAGCGCGAAGAACATGGCTGTTGGGGCAAAAAAGTTCTAAATTGAAACCTTTGACCAAAGACGCAGTGTTCTTACACGTCACGATGGACAGACCTTGAAAAGATCGCAGGATCAAACTTTTGCGGACCGCTTGTGTTAGTTTAAATTACATTGAAGTGTGTCAACTATATTGTGTATGCTTCTTAAGCCTAAACGTAGTATGTACGCTCCTTTATAAGTGCGATTTGCTGACGCTAGTGAATTGGTGTAACTTAGGTATAGTACATGATTTTTATACAGACAATAAATGACAGTTTTACTGAATAGTTGTGCTCTTATTTAGACGACGGAACCCCGAACACTTCATGGCGACCCTGCCAAAGGGCTCTGCCAAGGGGCTCTACCAGTAAATTTAACATCAGTCACCAAGATCATATCAATATGTGTCGATCAACTGTAGAAAAGGAGGAGGTTTTCCTGAACCAAAACGCGGCTGGTGGAAACAACGACGCCACAGTAAAAGGCATTGGAAGCAGCGTGGACAAGCTGAGTATCGTGAGTTTCGTTTCACTGGCCATCCTTATATTAGTCGCTGTCTATTTTGCTGCGCGATTCTACAAGAAGTGTCATCGTCAATGGATTCGAGAGGAAATGGGACTGCAGGCGGTAAGGCGCATCCGAGCTTCATTGAGAGGACGAGCCCAGGACGAGGAATCAACAGCTTAAAGAAGTGAGTGAATAAACTACGTGCGTTCCAATGTTGAAAAAGTGTTTTTTTTTTATATGTGCGTGTGCTAATTCGTTCGTGCAAAATTTAAGGACTCTAAAATATGTTATATTTATTTGAACATTTTAAAATTAGTGATATTTATTAATATTACAACGTGGTTAGAATAAAGTAGGTCAATACATTTTATAACGCAATAATTATAAGTAGCAGAAAAAGTGCGCAAATATGATACCCCGCGCGTAAACTGTTAACGTTGCACATTTTTGTTCGTGAACTTTGTCACCATGTTTTGCAGTAGGTAATCTATTTTTAGACTATAATTACGAAATCATAAGTAAAATGTAAAGTTTAAAGTTATGATTGAAAGTTTAATTGTATTGCATAATGAATTGGTAGAGATACGGAAATACTTGATTAAGAAAGGTAAAAACAGATATACATGTAATACTACTAAAAATAAGTTAGATGAAGCTAATTTGATTTACGATAAATGTGAAGAAATATTTTCTACTTTGGAGGAGAATAAAGATGTTAAGGTTATTTTATTAGCCACTAATTATTTTGAGAGAATAAGAAAGTTAAGTGAGGAAATAAATATTCTATGTATTTTGCCTGAAACAACAAGTGACAAAATGGAGTTTAGTCTAAAAGAGGCGTGTAGTTTGATTCCAGTAATGGACGGGTCGGAAGCGACGACTAAACGGTTAATCGATGCTGCCGAGATGTATGCAGATATGCTGGATGATAAAGGTAAATTATTGCTTATTACTTTTGTCCTAAAGAGCAGGCTTTCTGAAAATGCCAAATTACGTATGTCAAATGCGTATACATCTGTACAAAATTTAATTTCAGATTTGAAAAAACATTGTCTTACTAAACAATCGTTTATGGCCTTACAGATGCAATTAAATAATATAAAGCAGGACTCAAAATCCATCGATGAGTATGGAACTGCCGTAGAAAAATTATTTACACAATTAACGATTTCACAGGCAAATGGAAATAACGAGGCATTCACAGTGTTAAAGCCAATCAATGAAAAATTTGCCATTAAACGGTTTTCAGACGGGCTGCGCAACTCGAGGCTGGCTACAGTCATCGCCGCGCGCGACTACAGCAGCTTGAAGGACGCTATCCAAGCAGCCAAGGACGAAGAGATTACGTCCCAACCACAGGCAGGTAACATCATGCATGCATCTAAGCAAGGACGAGCTCATTTTAATAATGCAAGATATGCCCGTGGTAATAAGTACCATCGTGGGAACTTAAATAACTACTATGGTCAATATCGTAACAATTATTCTTATGGCCAGACAGGACAGAGTTTCGCTTCTAGACGTGGAAATTTCACAAATTTTAGAGGCAATTATAGACAACCCGCGACTTATTCAAATAGAGGTCAGCGTGGTAGATTTTCAAGAGGCCCAAATTTCAATCGTGGCGGCACTCGAAACGTTTATACTGCGGAACAAAGCAGTGATAACGAACAAGATAAAGTCGATAGTATGAGTTCTGATTCTACAAATAATAAACAAAATAATCAGTTTTTTCGATCTTAGCCATTTTGTGTTTTCAACTAATGGTAATGCTAAGTATGTAACTTTTTTCATAAATAACATTAAATATTACTGGCTTATAGATACAGGCGCTACACTATCAATTGTGAAAAGTGCAGTACTACCGAATAATGTTTTAGTGAACAAGGATGATACTTTAATTAATGGCATTGGAGGACAAACGCGTTCTCAAGGCTCAGTGAATTTATTACTTAAAAATAATGGTGATATAACATTTCAACATAATTTCTTAATTTTTGATACATTACCTTTGAAAGCAGACGGAATTCTAGGTTTGGATTTTTTAGCAAAATATGACGCAAATATTGATCTGAATTCAAATATTTTAACTCTAATAAGCAATGAATATAATTATTTTTTCGATTTAATTAGTGAAAATGATAGGATTAATGGAGTTCTACGAATTCCGGCGCGATCAGAATCAATACATCATATTTTCTTGGAAAATTGTGTGAATGAAGATGTTGTTGTATGCGGAAGAGAGTTGGCAAAGGATGTGTTTTTAGCGAATTCGATTGTTAGCGTGCATAATAATAGGGTTCCAGTTAAAATATTAAACGTTAGCGAAGAAGACATATGTTTACCAGTTTTTACACCTGAATTAGAATTATTAACAGAATACGACATTTGTGGGTTCAATGATTGCAATATCAATGCTAAACGAGTACAGCAAATTTTATCAGAGTTAAATTTAAATCATCTAAGTAAAGACGAACAACAGTCAATTGAAGCTATTTGCGCTAAGTATGCAGATGTTTTTTATACGGCTGGTGATAAGCTGACAACAACCAATATTTATAATCAATCCATAACAGTCAAATCTAATTCTACTCCCATCTATGTTAAGCCATACAGACTACCACAAGCTTTAAAACCGGAAATATCTAAGCAAATTAATAACATGTTAGAAAATGACATCATAGAAGAATGCAATAGCGAATGGTCAAGTCCAATACTATTGGTGCCTAAGAAAAGTACGGAAGGACAAGAAAAGAAATGGCGATTAGTCATAGACTACAGAAAATTGAACGAAGTAATATGCGATGATAAATTTCCACTACCAAATATTAATGAAATTTTAGACTCACTATCTGGTGCCGTATACTTTAGTCACCTTGACCTCCATCAAGGGTACTATCAAGTGACCTTGGATTCAGACAGTCGTAAATTAACAGCTTTTACTACTAACACAGGACAATACCAGATGAAGCGTCTTCCAATGGGGCTTAAGATAAGTCCTAGCGCATTTAGCCGCATGATGTCAGTTGCAATGTCAGGCCTATCTTTCGAACAGTGTTTCGTTTATTTGGATGATTTAATAGTTTTTGGACGTAATTTGAATAGTCATAATAAAAATTTAATTAGCGTAATGGAAAGACTCAGAAAAGTTAATTTGAAGTTGAACCCACAAAAGTGCGAATTCCTAAAAAGAGAAATACTTTATCTTGGTCACGTAGTTTCAGAAGCAGGAGTTTCACCTGATCCCGATAAAACTAAGGTATTAAAAGAATATCCTATTCCGAAAAATGGTATAGAAGTAAAGCGTTTTGTAGCGTTTTGCAACTATTACCGTAAATTCATAAAATCGTTTGCAGATATAGCCGCACCATTAAATAAATTGAGTAGGAAAAACGAACCTTTTGTTTGGTCTGACGAATGCCAAAATAGTTTCACATATTTGAAAAATGCATTAATGTCACCACCCATTTTGCAGTATCCGGATTTCTCAGAAGATAACGAATTTGTAGTACAAACAGATGCTTCTGGAACTGCTATAGGCGCTGTGCTATGCAATAAAGACCTAAGGCCAGTAGCATATGCCAGTAGGCCATTAAATAAAGCCGAAAAAAACTATCCAACAATACAAAAAGAATTACTTGCAATAGTTTGGTCAGTTAAATATTTTAGACCTTATGTTTTTGGAAGAAATTTCACAATAATGACAGATCACAAACCATTATTATATCTTTTTGGCATGAAAGATCCTTCTAGTAGACTGCTTAAATTTAGATTGACATTAGAAGAATATAATTTTAAGATCGTTTATGTACAAGGAAAAAATAATTCAGTTGCGGATGCTTTGTCTAGGATAATCATTACATCAGATGACTTAAAAAATATGCATGAAAATTTTGTATGTGTATTAACAAGAGCGCAGAGAAGGAAAATTGACGAGAATGATAGAGTGAATAATTGTGATGATACGGAACTTAGTACGTCTACCGAGGACTGGCCTGATCAACCAAGAATTGTAGACATATTAAGAAAACCGTTTGATTCATATGAGTTAGTTTTCATGGAAGAAGAGAAAGTAAATGAGATGAGAAAGAAGAAACTAGTTACTGAAGAATTGGAATGTTTTGCGTTATCGTCTAGTAAAAAGTTGTTATGCATTAATCTTAATTTTAAGGCGCATTTCTCGCGAGCCGAATTTGTGCAAAAATTAAGATCGTTCTGTAATGAAAACAGTATAAGTGAAGTTTGCATAATAAAAGATGAAGATAATATAGATTTTATTAAAAATGTTTGTGAAGAAATAAAGTCGTTAGAAGAATGGTCCGGACCACGAATAAATATTTTACGAGGAGTAAAGAGAATTGTAGGCGATAACGAAAAAACTATTGTTATGAATGATTTCCATCTATTGCCATCCAGTGGTCATGCTGGAGTAAGGAGGATGATTAATACTATTAAAAGACGATACTATTGGCCAAATATGGAGAAAGACGTTCGCGAATTTGTAAAGAAATGTTCTAAATGTCAGAAGACTAAATATTTTAGATACATTAAAGAGCCGATGGAGATTACTTCAACAGCTTCTTCGGCATTTGAAAAAGTTTTCTTAGATATAGTAGGACCATTAGATAGAGATGTAGATAATAATTTATACATATTGACCATACAGTGCGAATTAACTAAATTTATTCAAGCTATTCCTTTAAAAAATAAAGAAACTGTGTCCGTTGCTGATGCATTTGTCCGACATTTTATTTTAAGATTTGGGGTTCCTGAGAGAATAGCCACGGATAGAGGGACGGAGTTTATTTCAACAGTCATGAGCCAGGTATGTAAAATTTTAAATATTGAAAAGTTGTCGTCCACGGCATATCATCACCAATCAATAGGTGCTCTGGAAAATGCACACAAAACGTTGGGAATATTTTTGCGAATTCAATGTGAAAATTACCCTGATACTTGGAGCTATTGGTTACCGTTTTGGTGCTTTAGTTATAATAACACAGTCCACACAGAAACAAATTACACGCCATATGAACTTGTTTTTGGTAAATTATACTCGTGCTTCGTCCTCGAGATTAGTATTTCTTAAATTATATTTAACACAATGTAGTATCGCATAGTGACTCCACCTCTGCACTGTTGTTGAGCAAATAAAAATAAAAAGTAGGATAAAAACATTTGCAGGTAGACTTGCAAATGGTTTTCTCCTACCAACCGCCATTTTGGATTGTTTCCTGCGGCGAGCTCACTCCTTTAGCCTCATTCGCAGTTTAGTGCTCGACCACTTCGCACGTAAACAAAAACGCCAAAACGTCGCAGTGAAAGTACCGTCGAATTTTTTTCGAAAAAATTAAAGAAATTAGAAAGTGAAATTAAACGTTGTCGCCGGCCGCGCCGCCGCCGCCGGCTGCCTTCGAGTGAATCTTCATCGTTCTCGACCAGATTCCTTCGAGGGAATCAACGTCTTCGGACATACCTTACGGTAAGAGTAATCAATTTTATTGTAATAAGTGATCACCTACAAGACGTATGCAATCAGAATAGTCTACGGGACTACTTCGCTGCATTTTCTTTGTTGTTAGTAGGTAAGACAAGACGTATGCAATCAGAATAGTCTACGGGACTACTTCGCTGCATTTTCCTTATTGTTAATAGGTAGGACAAGACGTATGCAATCAGAATAGTCTGCGGGACTAGTTCGCTGCATTTTCCTTGTTGTTAGTAGGTAAGACAAGACGTATGCAATCAGAATAGTCTGCGGGACTAGTTCGCTGCATTTTCCTTATTGTTAGTAGGTAGGACAAGAAGTATGCAATCAGAATAGTCTGCGGGACTAGTTCGCTGCATTTTCCTTGTCAAATTAACGTGTGGCTCGTTAAACATTATGATAATATTGCACGCAGAGCAATCTGTGGGATTGTCTCGACGCATATGAAAATTCGTTATACTCAGAACTGTCTCCGGGACTTTATCGCCTATAACGAACCGGTCTGTTATCATTTTAAGACCAAGATGCAACAGAGCCCACGTTGCCGCACGGAGGCGCCGCCGCTGCCGCTGGCCAGGAATCGTCCCGCGTGAGTGACCTCGCCAGCGCCCGCCGCACTACCCGCTGCCGCTGACGACGACGCCGCGCTGCCCGTGTCGCCTGCGCAATTTGCGCCATACGAACTCGAGATGCAGTTGGACTCCTCGGCTCAAACCCGAGATAAAAGCGGCGGTCCCCGACAGCGTAGTGAAACAGGACAAAGCTATCGAAGCCCGCCAAACTGAGATCGCTGCCGCTATTTCGTGCCTAAGTCAAGCGACATCCAGTTAACTGACTTTTAAATATTACGACCTGTTGAAACAACTCATGGATTTGGCCCGCATCTTATGCAATATCCAATATAGCAAATCCGGAGATATTCGGAGAAGTTCTACCCGAAACTTTAAAAATGGCAATAGCGGTCACGGAATCTAGCTCGGAGGTAGAAATTCCTCAGAAATCGAATACTTCGAAATATCCTTCGAAGACTTTAAACTGGAAGATGGGGTCCGGCAACCGCAAGGAAGGCGCGTGCCCCAGTCGCCGCCAGCCGCCTGCAGCGCCGAGCAGCCAGGCGCCGCCCGCCAGCTCGTCGCGCAGCTCGTCGTAGCTGCAGCGCAGCCACCCGCCGCGCCGCCGCTAGGCGCGCCACTCACACCCAGTATGTTTTGCTGTGCAGGCTTAGTCTTTTATGACCAGTGGTCGCATATCAACCGTGCGTGACTGAACACTATTATCCTGGGTGAACGGTTATATTATAAAAATATAACAGTCCTGGGGGCATATTGCGACCCATACTCAATCCGTTCAATTCCAACTCAGTGTAAACAAATATTATCAATATAATAATATTCTAGTAATACTACTATGGTATGCATATGAAAATATTTATATTGTTATACTAAAGTAATATTATCAATATAATGCGACATTGCAATAAGAATTGCTAATTTAACAGTAAAGTAAAGCTGTTTAACTGTCAAAACTGCATCGCAATACGCAACCTGTTCACCAAACAGATTCCCCGGTCACAAAAATTCGTACAGAATCAGAATTCAGTGATGTGCGATTCATATTAAATTTAAAAGCGTTAATGAGTTTATAGACACTCAGCATTTTAAATTGAAAGATCTCCGCTCTTAAGTATAGATTATAGTAAAGATTGCTTTACGGCCACAACAGATTTGAAAGATGCTTATTTTATTATAGTTATAGTATTTTTTAATAAAAATACACCTTGACTGTCGTAAATATCTAAGATTTATTTTGATGGATAACGACGACTCAAATAACTGGAAAATGTTCGAATTTAACGTTTTACCGTTCGGACTTTGTACGGCCCCCTTTTCTTTACAGAAATTATAATACCTGTCATATCACTATTGCGATCTTGTGGTTTCTTATCCTCTATACATATATTTAAACGACATATATTTGGTGGGCAGATCATACTCGGAATATCAAAAGAATATTGAAGTAATCAAGCGTTACTAAAATCTCTCGGTTTTATAATTAACGACAAAAAGAGTAACATGTTACCATCACAATGTTGCAAGTACCTTGGCTATTTAATAGATACCCACGAGTGGCACATTAGTTTACCTTCAAAAAAACGAGATCGTATAAGAAAAGAACTTGGAACCTTTATTCCCTTAAAATGTTATTCCATTAGAAGGTTTGTGCAGTTAGTAGGCCGACTCGTGTCGGCCTGTCCTGCCGTACAGTTCTGTTGGTTGTTCGTTAGAAACCTGGAAAGGTGCAAATATTAACCAATCTTAATAAGTCAGGTATCAAACGAATGCCGAGAGTCGCATAACAATGGAATTTTTATTGTGTCTCGTTTACACATACTTGACGAGTTAAAGGTCACGATGACTATGATCGTATCATGTCCATCCCAATAATATTATAACCGATCTGACTTGGTGGCTTAATGCCATTAATAATTCTGTACACAGAATTAAAAAGACGAATCATTATCGCTTGCCCTGTTCCCAGTTTATCTGGGGTTGGCGCAGTATGTTTTTCTCTTCCACACTATTCTGTCACTCGTTACTGAATCATCCACTCCTTTCACACTTATATTTTGTTTCACACATATGCCCTTGAAATTTATTCTGACGCTTCCACATCGGGGTGGGGGGCTGCGTGTGGAGGGCACACCGCCAGCGGCCAGAGATCGCCGACAGAAAAGTCCTTGCACATTAACCATCTCGAACTGTTAGCGGCTTATTTTGCCATTAATTTTTTTGCTAAAAGTCGCAGTAACTGTTTTATTCTTTTGCGTGTAGATAATACCGCTGCAATGAGTTACATAAACCGTATGGGGCTCAATTTTCCCATCTTAACAAAGTTACTTAGGAAATATGGCAGTGGTGTGAGGCGCGCCGAATACTAGTTACTGCAACATACTCAAGTCGTCTGAAAATATTGTCGCGGATAAAGAATCGAGACGTTCTCATCCAGACGTGGAATGAGAGTTATCAGAGTCAGGGTTTCATCTCATCACAGAATTGTTTGTCTACCTACAAATCGACCTTTTTGCGAACTGTCTATATTCTGTTACTACTGTTCTGTAACTACTAACCCAATATGGAAAGTTTTCTTTCTTCAATAAAGATAAATAATAATATTTTATAAATGTCCCCAATATTTCTGATGGCAGCGAGACCCAGACGCGTTCGTGATAGATGCGTTACAATGAACTGGTCAAACATAAAATTCTACGCCTTCCGCCAGTAGCGGTAATACTAAAGGCGTCAAGGAAAATAATTTCAGACCTAGCAGAGGATAACATGGTTGTGCCATTATGGCCCTCTCAGCCATGGTACCCTTTGTTTACCTATATCGTCTCGACATGTATGATTACATTCAATTCAAATTACTTTATATTCCCTAATTCAGCAACCGGAACCTACAGAACATCATTACCCTGGCGGGCGCAGTATTGTTCGGACGGCGTTATTGCAAAGATACACTTCCGCTACAGCCATAGACATAACGTTGGCGTCCTTATCTGAAAACACTTTAAAACAATACGATGGATGTTTCAAAAAATGGTTCACGTATTGTACCAATAACAATATTGACATGTTTCAACCATCTATTCCAGCCACAATAGAATTCCATACAGATGTGTTTCATAGCGGTAGTCAGTATGACACGGTCAACTGCTACAGATCCACTATATCTTTATTAGTAGGCCCGGTAGCTCATGACGAACGCCTTACACGTTTTCTTAAAGGTTCATAGAAATGCGCAACCCTACTCACTGTTGTAATAGACCATCGAGAACCTACAGACTCTCTCTAAAATTAGTGTCCTAAACATAACTTATTCTGCAGACCAAGTCGTAATTAAAATACCTAAATTTATAAAGACCCCAAACTAGGCAATCATCAACAACATCTATACTTATCCTTTTATAAGGATAGACTAATATGTGCTGCCAACACATTAAAATGTTACATCGATATCAAAAGACATTAGAAAAGGCAAACAAATTGTTTATCGTAATTGAAAAACCCCACAATCGTGTACATATCAAACGATAAGCCGTTGGATAAATACAACGCTCAAAGATGGAGAAATTTCGCTTACAGCACCCGACACGCTGCCATCCAAGGCGTCAAGTAGGGTGTCAGTTTAGATTTGATTTACAAAACTGCGGGCTGGAGTACAAATCCTCCACCTTGGCCCGTTATTATAATAAACCAATCACACACAATAACGATGATTTTTCCGTCCTAGCAAGAACTATATAAATGTTCTTCTGCAATTGCAAAATAATTGTTAAAACTCAAATTGTTAATTTTGAAGTTCTGTTTACTTGTTATTTATAAATTATGAAAACAAGGTGTAAATTATAGTACCTAATGTTGATTAATACATATATGATAAAACGTAATGGTTAAAAATTTAATTTTAACGCCTTGTATGATATTTCCTGACCTCTCAACATCTACATTGTGTTAAATATAATTTAAGAAATACTAATCTCGAGGACGAAGCACGAGTATAATTAATGATTAAACGAACTTACCTGTACGTGAAGTTCAATCATAATTATACGAAGTGCTTCGTCCGAAGAGATTAGTATGTATTACCCTCCCGACCCAGCAATTTCTTATAAGAAATACCCTTGACTGGCTTCGGAAATATCATACATATAACACTAACTAGCTTCAAACTAAATGAGGCTAAAGGAGTGAGCTCGCCGCAGGAAACAATCCAAAATGGCGGTTGGTAGGAGAAAACCATTTGCAAGTCTACCTGCAAATGTTTTTATCCTACTTTTTATTTTTATTTGCTCAACAACAGTGCAGAGGTGGAGTCACTATGCGATACTACATTGTGTTAAATATAATTTAAGAAATACTAATCTCTTCGGACGAAGCACTTCGTATAATTATGATTGAACTTCACGTACAGGTAAGTTCGTTTAATCATTAATTATGTCATTTACCTTCAAATATTTGTGATAAAGTAGAACCATTGTACAATATCGACGATTATCCCTTACAACTTAAATATAGATTACAGTTAGCTCATGCTGATGCAAAGAAAAATTTACTATGTAATAAGCATAAAAGAAAAGAATGTTATGATAGCACGGTTAATTCTATTAAATATAATGTAAATGATTTAGTACTTGTAAGAAATGAAGATAATAAAAAATTAGATCTGATATATAAAGGTCCTTTTGTAGTTGTAGAAGACTTAGGATGTAATGTTAAAATACGTAATAGTAATAACGATAAGATTGATTTAGTTCATAAAAATAGGACGCGCCCTTTTTATGAATAATTGATTGAGTTTGAGTAAATAATTAATAGCAATACAGAAATTGTAAGTAATAAATAAACAGTAATATTTTGATGTAAAAAAAAAACTACTTCATTGTATTTTTTTTTTCTTACACCCCCGGGAGGTGAAGTGTGTCAACTATATTGTGTATGCTTCTTAAGCCTAAACGTAGTATGTACGCTCCTTTATAAGTGCGATTTGCTGACGCTAGTGAATTGGTGTAACTTAGGTATAGTACATGATTTTTATACAGACAATAAATGACAGTTTTACTGAATAGTTGTGCTCTTATTTAGACGACGGAACCCCGAACACTTCAACATGCTTAAACTTGAAAAAGTATAGTCATCATCTGCTAGGGTAGTTAAAAATCACAGAAAGTCAGCGCTTTATGATCTTTCACCAACCCCAATGTCTAACATGTCCCAATGTCTAGCAGTAGGTCTTTATAGAGAAAAAACTGCACCACTAGAAATATAGAACCTTTTTTTTTTAAATCGTTCACAAAACACAATAACATCATTGAAAATACAGTATATTTTAAGCTTTCTTATAAGACTAGACTATAGTACTACAATAGTCCCGATACCTCAAATAGTGCAGTCCATCTCTATCGTGGTGATACAATACACTCACGACGCGTCACACTGTCTCGGTTATGCATCGTCGAATTGCGAGGAAAATTAAGTTACACACTTGGTCATTCGAGATAAGTGTTGTGTTTGTGAGGATAGCATTGAGTTATGTATTTTGCAATGCAATATAACTTTAATTGTGCTGCATGCACGCCGCTTGCAAACAAATGCTATGATGATCATGACGTCACTGATTCTACTATGCTTTAAATGTTGAACGTAATGTATTATGTCTTATTATAAGTTTTGAGTCATATATTTTAAATAAAGCATGTTTGTGCTTCTAGTGTCGAAGTTTTAAGCTTACTAACGAAGTAAACTCTATGAAGATGAGTCCTCAACTTCACAACGTGGTTTTAAAATCCAAGCAAAGTTGCAAGCTTCTACGAGCTAGTTCATAAAAGACAAATAACTTACAATTTGTACTTAACATGATATCATCTTGCCACAAGTTGTTTCAAGTTTTGCAATCAGTGGATTCCAATACTGGGAAACACAACAATTTGAAGAAGACATGTTATTGAACAAATTTTCAGATTGAGGTTCCGTACTTCCATAGTAGTAATATCGTTTCTTAAGGTTCCGTAGTAGTTCAACCCTTTTATAGTTCGTCATGTCCGTCTGTCCGTCTGTCCACAGTTCAGCGCAGAGACCTGAGGTGCTAGAAACCTGTAATTTAGCATGGGTATGTATATTAATCTCCTCGCCAAAGTGGTGAAAGAAAATTATTATTATTTTGTTTCAGGTACCTCAGATGTGATGAGGGGATGTTTTTTTTCTCTTGCCAAACACATCGTGTGGGGTATCGTTGAATAGGTCTTTTAAAATGATTATGAATTTGCTAACACCACTTTTCGATAAAGTGGCCTATTTCCGTGACATTAAGTTTAAAACCGGCCAAGTGCGAGTCGGATTCGCGCACTGAGGGTTCCGTGCCAACTTTAACTGAATTAGGGATTCTTACTTCCACTTAGCCAAAATACCACAATATTTTGTTGACCGCAAATATAACTTTGTTTTTCATAGTGTTTGTATGAAAAACAAAGTTATATTTGCGGTTAATAAAAATGTGCTATATCTCAAAAACTACATATTTTGTAATGTAACTAAAAATTTAAGGTTTTCGGAATTTTTCCTTTATGTGTGCTATAAAACGTTGCTTCATGCCAAATTTCAAGATTCTAGGTCGACTGGAAGTACCCTTTAGGTTTTGATTCCCTTGCGAGTACTTGCGAGTTTCAAAATATGCAGCTTAAATTGCTGTTTCTTTTGATTGCGTTGACATAGAAGTTTGATTTTGTTGCAGCTTAAAGGTATTATAGACCTGAGTATTTGGTATGAATTTCAATTTAATACCTCTACGCGTTTATGAGGAAATGGGTAGTAAGTTTAAAATTATTAAAAAAATATATATTATGTGATGTAACAAAAAATTTATGGTTTTCGTAATTTTTCCTTTATCTATGCTATAAGACGTTGCTTCGTACCAAATTTCAGGGAAGAATCTGAGTTCACGGGAAGCACCCTGTAGGTTTTGATTCCCTTGCAAGTGTCGAAAATTTGCGACATAAACGGCTGCATCTTTTGATTGCGTTGGCTTAGAAGTTTGATTTTTTCACAGCTTCAAGGGACAGTAGACTTGAGTAATTGATATAAATTTCAGCTTCATACCTCCACGCGTTCCTGAGAAAAAGGGTCTTGACAGACGGACGGACGGACGGACAGACGGACAACAAAGTGATCCTATAAGGGTTTCCTTTTTTTCCTTTTGAGGTACGGAACCCTAAAAATGGGCAAATTTTTGTTAGAGCAATGTGTCCCCACTCTCTCCCAACAAAATGGGTAATACGTGTAAAGGTAGATACGTGAAAAATTTCACAGGACTAGCATTTAAGATGAATTTAGATGGTAAACTATCACGGCTATAAGTAAACAAACCCTTCGTCCGCGAGTACGACTCGCACTTAGCCTGTTTTTGAAAATATTAAATATTTGTAATGTACTTTATTGAAACTTTGACATTTTTACGATAAACATACTCTTCTCAGGTTTTACTAAAAAGGCAAGTGACTTACGTATATTTGTGTACTAGTTGCACCATTATATCACTATTGCACTGTTGTAAGCGATAATATTCTCTGCTAAAGGGGTTTGCCTTCAATACGTGGAACCCAAAATAGTTGAACGTCAACTTTATAAATATTTTATGGAAGTTTCCGAAGCGGTGCAACTACCAAGTTCCTCTCAGTATCAAACGGCGGGCAAGTTTACCCACGGTCGTGTGTGCACTTCTCTTGTGCATCAAAGAACGACAGGCGAGTTTTGGGAAAAAAGTAAAGTTATTATATCCTCTGTGATGACGCCTCTATGCTCAAATGTATACTTCAACGACCGCCGTACTCAAGACGTTAATGATTACAAAATCGTCTTTTTAAGTTCGTTACGTGTGTTTTATGTATGCTAAAAGTAAAAGCTGTTGAGTTTCTTCATAAACATAATAAAATAAACCAATTTACGTAAGTCTCATAAGTTTCAAATCAAAAATTTATGCTGCACCCATTACAATCTTTCTGCATGACCTAACGGTATGAGTGGCCTTTTGTACATTGTTATTTGTGCAATAATAAGTAAATTTTAAATTAATGTTTATTATCACGAGAGCGTTGAAATTAGCTTTTCATCTGTCACAGTACAGAAAACTACCTATAACCTTAATGGTTCATCTAAGCTTCCTTTTTCTCGATACTAAAATATGTGAAGTCTTACTTTATGACTATTTTACACCCAATCAAGGGCGTTTTACGACGAAGATACTGACGTTGGCAGCTAGGATATCAGCCTGCTGATTCCGCTCTCAAAGGATAACTAAGGGGCTGTATACACTATGTGCAAGACAGTAATAAACTCTTTTTACAGTAGTTGTTAAGTTTCAGTTTTCGTTCATTAGTCCTTCAAGGTGAAGTGAAATATTTATAGGTAGTCAATATTCCTAAAGGAGCCATCATAGGTACCAGTAAATTGGTTTGAATTTTAATTTAATTTATTTATTTTGCTGCATTTGTGATAGAGCCAGTATTTTTTACATGACCATTAGCGCGGACTCAAATTAGCTAACTCGAGGTTAGAACTGTAAGTTTCTGACAGAGACTGATATTGACAGAAAGACGCATTGACACTTTAACCTAGGGTTTGTTTTGTGCAAGTTGGCCTGTTGTTAATTGAATGTAAATAGATTTTGATGAAGAAAACATTGGGACAAGGCAACGTTGTCAATTTAGAAACAGTACATAAAATATAAGTGCTACCATGATTTCGGTCACCTTCATTCCGACATTGATTTTTCACTGTCCACCGCTTTATGTGAATACTTCTTAATGACGCCTTCGTTTATCAGTTCCCTATAGACTGCTCAGCTCGTCACGCAAACACAATAACGCTATTAAGACGCCAAGGAAACTTCTTTTATAAACACATGACTTTATTTCTATTGATTTATCGGGACGTGTGACGCAGGGATAAATACGTTTACTGGACTATTTTGGGGTGGATCTAGAAAAATAATGTGTAGTTTTTCTAGTGTGAAAAGCCTATAATATGCTAAGAGAGAGTGCTATAGATGGGTACGATTATGATCAATAGTAAATACAACATTAGTTATGTTACGACAGCGAATTCAGTCAGGTATCAAACGACTGCCGGGAGTCGCATAATAATGGAATTTCTATTGTGTCTCGTTCACACATACTTGACGAGTTAAGAGAGCGAAAAAAGGGTGCGGTGATAGCGCCTTGGGTTTATATGACTTAACTAGCTTTTGCCCGCGACTTCGTCCGCGTGGAATAGTGATTTGTTATTATATTATTATGTTGATACAACTTAAACAAATTATTTCGACCAAATTAGGTACCATAAAAACGGTTTTTATGAGTTAATCTTAAAAGATAGACATATACTATCGCGGACTGTTTTTTAGATCATTAAAAGAGCTATTATTCTTTAATACATTTTTTTTTGTGTATCTTGAAGCGTTTTCACGGCGCACGCAACGGAAGGCTTCAAAGATGTAATAATTTCTCCCGTTTTTTACACATTTACCACTATATCTTTGCTCCTATTGGTCGTAGCGTGATGTTATATAGCCTATAGCCTTCCTCGATAACTGGACTATCCAACACAAAAAGAATTATACAATTCATACCAGTAGTTTCGGAGATTAGCGCGTTTAAACAAACAAACAAACAAACAAACTCTTCAGCTTTATAATATTAAGTATAGATTTAAAGAAGAATATCACAACCTTGTGGAATGAAAGAACGTAATGGGGCCTCTAGTGGGATAGGCTTCTCTATTAAAAGCTACAATATTCAGTGACGATCCTGTGCCATAGCGAGTAAACGCCGCCATTAAATAAGCGTTCCCCTGGTGTTGCGTAGCAGCATCATCAGTACTGAAGGCCGAAAATATAGTATATCAGAAAAGGCTTTTGATTGGGCATTAAAAGGCGGAAAACCCCCGATTTTTAAACTGCGTTGTAGAAGGCAATTGGGAAACCACCACACTATCTTGCTTTATTTTGAGTTTTTATAAAAAAACCTCCATCGATAAGAGCCTAGAGCTTAATTTTGATGATGATAGTAAACTTCTTGCAGAATTTATTACATAATACTTAAACTAATAATTACATTTACGTGTCTTACGCTATTAGGGCTATTGAAAAGAAAGTCAGTCTATCCAATCGTAAGTCAAATTCCTGATGTGAGTGTGCAGGTTGCAGCAAAGCTAACGAGGGGTATCTGCATATCGAGCGGCGGACAACTCGATTGACGACTGCCCGTTGCAACTTGAATGGGCAACCATGTTACTCGTTACGTAAGAGAGAGGAGTCGTGGTATTTTACGTCTGACCAACGAGAATAGTGCAATTTAGGGCCGGACTCGTGATTGAGAGTCAACTCAAGCAACTACTTTTTTACCATTTAATAAAACACAATTTACGTATAATTTCGCGTGACTTTCCAGCTAATTGCTGCCAGTAATTCTGGACTCGCTCTCAATGAAAAACAAATGAAAGTTACTAGTGTGGTGATGAAAAAAAATGTGAATTACCTGATATTATACCGCAATCACAGCGAGAAACGATGCATATTACTCGAGGAGTTTGAAGTTAATGGATCGTTGCATTGCTGTGATTGCGGTATAATATCAGGTAATTCACATTTTTTTTCATCACCACACTAGTAACTTTCATTTGTTTTTCATTGAGAGCGAGTCCAGAATTACTGGCAGCAATTAGCTGGAAAGTCACGCGAAATTATCACACTTTACAGCGCTCGTGGTCACGGGTTAGAACACTTTACAGCGCTCGTGGTCACGGGTTAGACTCGTGACCACGTGACCACTAGCGCTGTAAAGTGTTCGAAACGTCGGAATGAAAAATCAAATAAATTATTGCGAAATTATCCGTAAATTGTGTTTTATTAAATGTGTAATATTCGCGTAAACTTCAGAAATAAGTAGTTACCATGCTTGAATAATTATGATTGTGTGTTTTCAAAACCACGACACGTGTCTAGTTGTTAAATACCTATTTAATTACCTTAAACCTGCAAATTTCTTATTGATTATAGTACATAAACCTAATTTTAATTCTTTGTAAACAGTTAACTTCATTCAACACGTCTTCTATATTTACGGCTTATTTCACAATGTCTAAATACATTCCAATACTTCATACGAAATATATACGAAGTATATTTATTATTCGTTGGTTGGTGTTTATTTGTCGAAGCTGAAACAGATCTTTATCTTTCGGTATTCGTACAGTACTATGTTCATTTATCAGCATTAATAAAAAATTCTTAACCAGTTAATTCTGTTTTACTTTAGAACAGTTTAGTTCCATATGAATGAGTAAAAACCGGTTAAGTGCGTGTCGGACCCGCGCACTGAGGGTTCCGTGCCACCCTTAACTAAATTCAGGGTGCACTTACTTTCACTTAACGAAAACATCACAATATATTGCGACGGCAAAATTAACTTTGTTTTTCATAGTGTTTGTATGAAAGACAAAGTTATATTTGCGGTTGATAAAAATGTGCAATATCTCAAAAACTACCAAACCAATTTTCGTTGCAAGTTTTTGTTGAGAACTACATCATATATTTTTTTCAAAATTTTCACTTTCTTAGTTCAAAAGTTAGATGGGGGGGCGCCCATTTTACCACTTTGAAGCGTTTATATCTCAAACCTTACACTTTTAGAAAAAATGGTTTTAGAAACCTCATCATCATTTTGAAAGACCTATCCATAGACATCCCACACGCATAGGTTTGAGTAAAAAAAATATTTTAGGTTTTAGTTTCATGTATGGGAGCCCCCCCTTAAATATTATTTTTTCTAACTTTTTGTATCTGAATCGAAAAGCAGTGAACAAAATACACCTACCTACCAAGTTTCAGCTATGTAATGCTTATAGTTTCAGAATAAAGTGGCTGTGACATACGGACGGACAGACAGACAGACAGACTTGACGAAACTATAAGGGTTCCGTTTCTAGCCATTCGGCTACGGAACCCTAAAAACTGCTCTGCGTAGTTATTGTGTAAAATACTCGAGTACCAAACGATCCTGACATACGTTACTACAAGTATTATCATAATTTCTTCTGACTAAATGAAGGCACCTATAGCAGAACGTTTCTCATTCGAAATCCAATTCAATTGCTATTGTTTACTACTAAGCGTCTTCTCACTTCATTGTTGTTTATTCCATTATGAAGATCGTAGGATTGCAAATGGGCCGTTCATAATTCGATTGGAAATCGGATTGTAAGCGAGTGCCCGTGACGCTCTGGAAATAGTACTTAGTCTTCAGTCCCTACTCCTTTTACCTGCAAATTGAAAGAATGAAATAAAATGAGTTTATTAATTTAGGACATCACAAACATACACTCACGTTTAAACGAGTTCACAGATTAATAATTCACATGGCGAATTTACACAATTTAAATTTCTATTTATTTTTCATTTTCATCTATTCGCCTGAAATTTCGATTACCTGTACAAACTTTCTGGCTAGTTTAATTATCTCTTGATTTTTGCAATAAACTCTACTTCATTCAAAAAATTACAATGCTTATGCTAATCAAAATTGGTTCAGCTATTTTGTATAACTATCTCGAGCTATCTTTGTCACTTGCACTGTCTAGCTCTACTTCTTCTAGTACATCTAGTCTTATAGGCATACACCCGGATTGCGTAAGACACGGGGTTCAATTCCTCGTCTGTCACAGGTTCACAGTTGTCTTGTTACAAGTGCAATTTATATTAATACGTTTGTATGGTGACAAAACACTATAATAACAAAAATAAACTATAAATTGGCTTTCATCATCTTAACTGATTGTTAAAATATTTGTAAAAATATTTTCCTTCAGATATTGTGAGAGCAATCTCACAACATTGATGATGTCACGCAGCCTACGCGTTAAGAAGCGCTTGCAAAATTCAACAGGCCTGTTAATGTGACGGTGGCCGAGTGGTATAGGCATACGCCCGGATTGCGTAAGACACGGGGTTCAATTCCTCGTCTGTCACAGGTTCACAGTTGTCTGTTTACAAGTGCAATTTATATTAATAAGTTTGTATGGTGACAAAACACTATAAAAACAAAAATAATCTGTAAATTGTGTACTTTGAAAAAGCAATCATTTGTACAAAAAATCATAAGAAAAAACATATTATTGTACATACCTAATCAACATAGATTATTGTACAAAATTCACCTCGCTAAAAATAAATACACGTTCTCCGCTGAAAAGTGTATTAGAAGCCCCCATTTACTGAAACTCTACGAACTCGAGAACCTCGTAAGTACATGCATGAATGAATAATTTGACACTCACAACGATGGATGTCGCTTCGCTCAGAAATAATTTCCACTTGTACGTTAAAACTTTGTTAAGACCGCCCGATTAATTTAGACGAAATGACGCGTAACCTCAGCGCTTCTAAATCGAAAGGGGTAAGTACATTTAGCTGCTAATTTTGACAGAAAGGAGGCTTTGGAATTTTCACAAGAGAGCGTGGCTTACTAGATTATCAGGTTTTTCATTTTTTTACGAAATATCAACTGAATCCTTCAAAAATGGATAGAACACATCAACATAAATCGAGCATATACTTCGGTAAAACTTCGCAAAAGCTCAGGTTTTCGAATTATAAGCTGTTATGTATGGAAAACTGAAATTCGAGTGTCCTTTACATCCTGTTTATGGCTAAACGTGAAGGTTTAGACGATTTTGTCAAATAATATAAAAAAAAAGGTTTTATTGAAGACCACTTCTTACGAACAAAATTAAAATGGCGGACTGAAAAGTGAGCCAAAAGTTCCATTAAGGGACATCATATTTGCCCTCACCTATATGCGCACTTGAAGATAATGCGAAAACGCTGTTAACTATGCGGGTTGGTTCTTGTTCTGAAAGATACGGTTATTAACAAGTAGACGCTTTTATGGGGTGATACCTGTTGTTTTACGGAAATAGGCTGCTTTTCAGCCAAGCATATATTTTTTTGCCTTAATGGGGGAAGCACCCGTCATCCGCTGTCTGGTACTTAGTAATACAAGGAAGAAAATTCCTTACTTCGATACTAGACAATTGATGTGTTGTCTGGCACATTGTATACTTTTAAACCCTTAAAGTATTATGCAATATGATACTATCATTTTGATTAACCAATGACCTAAGTAAATCAAGCAAATATCCGTCATTCATTATCATTACGCTTCCCATTGAGTAAGTAATCACTACAAGACATCTGTCAGAGGCAACACGCGTTGATGGTACGGCCAAAAATGTTTTTTTTTAAACAAGCGGACTCTTTATTCGCTTCATATTGTCTTTGAAAATACAAAAAGCCATTCGATTTATATTCATGGTCTCTAAATCCACATAACGGGTAAAGCCCCGTCAATGTTTTCCCATGGGCGGGAAAATTTCTTGCACGCATTTTGAGTTCATACAAAATGTATGCAAGTAATTTTGTTCCCTTTCAACAAAAGGTTACCGCAAATGGTGCATACGGCGCGGAAATATAATAATATGCAACAAATTCTTATGAATTTCTGGCTTAACATATTTTCAATAATTCATTTCACTGTATTGAAATGTACAAACTTTTTTTTGTTATTAATTAGGGTTAGTTGCAGCACCCACAGCACACCTATAGGTATAAAAAAAAGGTTTGTGTGAAATAGCTCCATAATGCATGGAATCAGGCGTTACTTGGCAGAAATCCATTATTCAGTTGAAATTTATTTTAAAATCATTTAAAAATAATTCAACTTAATAGCTACATATCATGAAAAATAGATGCCTGGTAGGGGTAGGCAGGTATGATTACGATAGAGTAACGTAATGAAATGGATGATAGTGGTAAAGGGAGAGAATAAGAGGGATGAATATGGAGGAGGCCTATGTCCTAAAAAGGATGACTTAAAGACTACGATGGATGGATGGATGAATTTATGTTGCAAGTCCATAAGGCTGAAAAACTATTTGAAGAATCGCATATGGTATGTGATGGGTTTTAAAGAGCAATTTTTAGAGTCGAGTCATAGAGGTATAGTTCGTGAAATATCATTAAGCTCTATCTATAGAAGTTAACCTTAATTTTGCGTCTTAATAAAGATAATAAATTCCGAAACATCACTCAACTTCTATTCACGTACAAAACGAGATTTCCAAAAGTATTGTCAGATATCCAATTCTATTGTGATTTAGAATTTCGCGCCGAATAATTACGTCGGCCTAAGGGAAGCAAGTTGTTTAGATTTTGCCACGGAGCGTTATAAAGGAGCGGAGAATAATGAGAGACGAAAATTAATAAATGGGATTACAAAAGATCTTATTACGCCCATTTCCCACAGCACCCGCCGTCGGGCAATAATTAGTGAAAGAAATGGCCGGGAAGATCTTAGGGGATCGGGGGGAATTTGTGCTACAACAATACTAAATGGGCAACACTGGTTAGGTTACGAGTCACCCGGTGACCTTTGGAGCGTTTAAAGGAGTCGTTCTTAAGTTAAAAGATCTACGAGTTGTTCTACGAGGTATAGCTGGGCTATATTTTTGGGTGCATTTTAGTGTTATTTCGTCGTGGTTCTAAGATTAAATTGTCAAAAGTTACCATATTATCTGTGCCAGGCGCGGATCCAGCACTTCAAAAAGGTTGTGGGCACGCTATGGTTTTTCAATGATAGGGGGGGGGGACGTTTTCATACGACGTCTTTTGAAGTCGGTAACAAAGAAAATTATAATAATTTTAAGCGCGAGCTCGCTACTATCTGCGGCTGAAGTCTGAAGCAAAACTTTTGACATTTCGAGTAGGCAATTTAAATTTTCTGACTTTCTCCTGTATCAATTATCCTTTAACATACGTTTTGAATATCTTCGATAATCCTAAAAAATGTGGAGACTTCCGCGCCTGGTTTTCGTCGCCTATCAAGCCAATAACATGATAAAAATCGTAGCGCGAGCGAAGCGAGCGCACTACAAATCTGTTTTCGACACTCATTTAAACAAGGACATGATTGGAACTTAAGCTCGAACGAAGCAAGCGCGCTACAATCCGGCTTTTAACTCCCATCAAACCAAAAATTTAATTAAAAAAAAATTGGTTGCCTGTAAAGTCGGTATACGGGCGAAAGTTTTACGTGACAACGACTTTTGATGTCTGTCTCTCTCGCTCTTAGGCGGGCTAACCATGCCCGAGTGGAAGGGACGCGTGCCTCTCACTCGCTCTCATTGTGAGCGCATAACGTGAGCGGAGCGTAACGCAGTTTCTTGAAGTGTCACCCGGCAAACCAATTTATAAGACGTTGTCACGTCAAAAATAAAGCGCGTACGAAGCGACCGCGCTTCAATTCGGCTTTCGATGCTCATGAAAACAAAACAATAATAATAACCTTTAAAGCGCGAGCGAAGCGAGCGCGCTACAATTCGTTTTTTTTACTCTTATCAAAAGAAAAATTTGAACAAGATTAAAGCGCGAGCGAAGCGAGCGCGCTACAATTTGGTTCACGAATCACGACGCTCATAAAAGCAAGCAAAGAATTAATGGCTCAGCAAAGTGAGAATGAGATATTTGTTTAAGATGCTTCTTAATGTAGTAAAATGACAAAAAGTTTGTACCATGCGCTTTGTAATTGTGATTAGGGTTGTGGGCATGCCCACAGTGCCCACAACGGTGTATCCGCGCATGATCTGTGCCAATACATTCTGTATGTGCAATGAACATATCTGATTGAGATAACAAATAGTTTCGATTGACATAAATTCGTATGTAGCTAGTCGCTGAAGTATCTATACTCGTTTAAAATTACATTTATGGCCTGTTTCGCAATATTTAAGTTAACACTTCGTACCCAATGAATAATTGAACTAAAGACCAGGAGCTCTATTTTTGAATCACTCGCTTCAAGATGGCGAGTAATTTTCGTTCGAAGATGAATTAAAAGTCAACAAAAATAACTCGTTTTAGAATGAAAATCACTCGCCATCTTGAAGCGATTGATTTAAAAATAGGGCCCCATGTCAAAAATCTTGCTTAGACATTATGGAATAGGTCCTTAGTTTTGTAGACAAAGAAAATAAGATTACATTGTCAAAATCGAACGTGTCAAGCTGGTATCCTTTATTTAAACAAATACCGTAACCGAATCGGGTGTTGTGTAAAGTATTGTTAATTTATTACATTGTCACGCCCATACGCTGCGCCCAACCCAAAACAATATCTTTGGACTGTAAATTTTGTATTTCACCCCAAATATTCGCAATGTAAACCGATTCCAATAAATAAATGGGTGGAGTTTATGAAGTGGTCCCTTTAGTCGAGCTTGGGATTTTTCCGAATCCTAATTCGTAGAATACAGACGCCATTTGATACACTTCGTATATTTATAAAGGGAAGGGCCGTTTCTCATGACAATCCAGTTTTGCGGGATTTCTGCATTATTCGATTACGCAGAAAACTTTGGTATTTTGGTTCACATGGTAATATTTTGCAATGACTGTACCCCAATCACGAATAATTGCGTCAAAGTATTCGTATATTAACGTAATCATTTGTATGAGAATTAGAAAGCGCGTGAAACAAACAAAAAATTTGAAATTCTAATAACATAATACATTTTAATAATTTTAATTAAATATATCGTTTAACTTGTTTCTGGACGTGCCATATTTACGTTAGTATGACGTCATCTGCGGTAATGCTTTCGAGCTTACACGACACGGAAGTGCTTCGTGCTGCCGACTGACGTAAACTCGCTACGAATACGTCAAATGTTCGTGATTGGGGTACGGTTGTCCGTCAACCGACTCCGTCTTGTCAACAGTCTATGTCGCTTCCACTTACCGATAATGCGGCGCGCTTAATATTTCTAACTTTCACAGCGTTGCCATGGTAATTGCTGTGTTTGTGCATTTATATAGAAGTGGAACTGGTCCAGTTTAATGACAATACTGGATCAGTAAAAAACATTTGTCGGATTTTTGCGGGTCACTGCGAACGGGATGTCCATGCGAATATTATCGAGCAAGCATTAATCCTGCAAAATACAGGGAAAACTCATTGTGAAATGGCCCTAAGTAAGTAGCTGGTGTTACCTAGCTAGGCTAAGAAAGTAGCTTTTATTTTTTCAGCCAGCCTTGTAAATAATGTTTGTCTAAATTGAAAAGGCCAATCGAACGAAGGTACATTGTACACGAAACCAGCTTGATACATGATACAAGTATGTCAACAATTACCCTTCTTTGTTTACACGTGAACACGTCTCCGAGTGCTTACAGGGCCCTGTTTCACGTATTTTTGGCATCTACTGTTGGGCTACAGTAGTCATTCAGTAGTGCTAATTGTACCACATCGTGTGCTCAAAGTCAGAATTGAAAGGTCACACGCCGCTGTCAGAATAGCGAGGTATATCAATTGTACTCTCGTAGTACAAGTGATGCATAACTCTGCGACGACTCAATTAGCGGAATTGAGGCCCAGTTGAGGAGGATCGATTATTTCCATTGGTATAATCTGTCAAAGCGACGTCGAAAGCACCTGCGTCTCACATTGAAGAGTTCTCGAGTTCAGGGCCCTTGGTCAAGGCACGCGCTAACACGTCGTTTCATTGTCGTGAACGCTAACGTAGACGTTGAAGATTGCTATACAGTGTGTGGCTTGTAATAGGAGCAAAAATTTAAAACATAGACCCATTAAGTAACCAGTAATAAATACTAAATGGTTTAATTTTGTATCTAAATAAATCGAACCAGCAATGTGTTACAAACAAATGTGTCTAGCGATTTTTTTCTAGATTTAGCGATTTTGATATGCATTGAGGATTGAGGACTATAACTTTGAATTACATATCTCTGAGTTAAAGCATTTTGGAGCCGTATAACCAAGTCAAGGTTACTAGGTTTACTGTGTAGAATTGTTGATTAAAATTTTTGCTTTTATTACAGGCCACACGCTGTATACGGGGGGTGGTCTAGCCATAGCTAGCTAAGCTTGTCCTCTTTGCGATTATCGATATCGAGAAACACCTTTGTCTAAGATGCTTATCGGAGACAATGTGTTCATATGTAAATATGAATCGGCGAGCTTCGAGTAATGTAAATACCTTTCTTCTTCAGCTGTGAATATTCTGTACGAATAAGTGATAATGTATTCACGTTTCAAGAGCCTAGACTTCAGCCTTAAGAGAGTATTAGAATGATTCTATTTGCCAGCTATTATCGGAAATCGATATTTTGTCTGCATTTAAGGGAGCATGGCATAATGAAACAGTTTGCGCACTATAATTTTGGCGAAATATGTAATGGTCTGTCTCGACCAGACGAATAACTGAATATAGCAGCTAAATAAGTAGGTGAAAACGTGTTCATTAAGTCCACTTGTAAATAAATAAATATGCGCCAGACAAAACACCAATTGCCTTGGCTTGAAAATAAGAAATTTTCCTCTTTGTATGAATTATGAATAACAGATAACGATTATAACGACATGAATACATATAAATACATATTTATAAACATCAATGTCTTAAGGTGGGTTTAGACCAAACGAACAAAGAACTTTGTTTGTTCTTTTGTTCTAAACGGAAGCTCTATTTCATCATTTTACACCAAAATATCGATCGAGCGTTCTTAGAATATTCTATAGAACGCAATAGAACAACGAAAGAATGCTATGAGTAAAATAGTTTTAAGAAGTGGAGATAGAATGAGCATTCACTCGTCTGATTTAAATGGGCCTTTGGGTACAATGTTTTAGGTTCATTAATGTTCGTGCTCGTCACATAAACATTTGCCACTTTCAAGATTCGAGTCCGCGACCTCTGGGTTTTTTCATCGATAGTAATAGTAAAGTTACAATACCAGCAGTTGAATATTTACGATTGTGTGTTTCGAAGAAAAGTACTCTAATCAATGGTCATTAAAATAGCCATTCTGACATTTGGCTAAGGTAGTTTTTACGAATCACAAACTGGCCCTTAGTACTTAGTAGTTAAGAGCGCTGACCACTAAAACAAATGTGTCGTCATCGTCGTATCCCACTGCTGGGCAAAGGCCTTACCTCAATTATGAGGTAGTATGAGCCATACTCCACCACGCCGGCTCAGTGCGGATTGGCGGAGGGGTTTGCAAGGCAAGCGACCAGATCAGATTTTATCAAGCCGCCAAAGGGCCTCTGACTAGGCTTAACGACTAATATCAGCCGATATTGGCCGGGACCAACTGCTTAACGTACCTTCCGAAGCACGGAGATGCTCGTGATATACGTCAGTTAGAAAATATTAAAAACTATAAATCCCCGAGACTCCCATTAGATCTCCTAATCAACTATTATATAGCCGATGATCTTCTAACAGCTGATTAGGCCATGGTTACCTTACTAATAATATATTTGAAGTAACATGATCCCAATTTTCGAATCGTTTGGACTTAAGGAAGTTAGTCAGATCCCACTCATCAACTAGAAAAGAGCTGATGATTTTCAAACGACTGAACAGATTTTCATGAAACATTGCTACGAACACTCGGGATATAATTATCTATGACACAAAAAAAAAACGAAAATCGGTAAATCTATTTTGGACGATACCTCAGAGAGATACATAGATTCACTGACTTTATTTTTGCGTCAGGGGTATAAAATGCCAAACTAGTTTTTAGGGTGACATTTAAAAATATAGTTAGTGATTTAACGTTTGATGTAGAGCGACATACTCCCTAATGAATCTCGGTAATTTCGACTATTGATATGCAAATAAGTAATGCCAAATGTCAACAGTTACTCTGTACGTACACTATAGTTTCATTGGGCGAAGTAAAATGAAATAATACACTACACGGGATAGTTAAAAAGATTTTTTTTATTATTTTTTGTACAGAGTAGACGAATTTAATTCATTTGTTAATTTATTAAAAATACAGTTTATTGATTCAAAACATTAAAGGTAATGAGTTTTTATTTGTTTTTTATTGTTTATTCTCAAGTTACGAGTCCAAACTCTAGATAAACGAGCACGAACGCCTCATAGCCCTCGTAGTATAATGATGTTATTTCAAGAAAACAAGCCCATAAACCACTCGGGGCTTTTGTTTAGAGCGTTGCCCTTTTAATAAATTATTCAAGCGCATCCGGGTGTCGGAATGCCCTTTTGTGAGGATATTTTTCTGCTACGTAAAGAGGTTAACTATTCAGGAACGCGTCCGCGGGAATAAAGGGTTTAGGGAAAACCTAGGCTGCTAGTTCATAAGGAGTTGATCCTGTAAATGGGCACTAGAAAATGTTTCAGGAGAAATTTTGCAATGCTTCTTGCATTACCATTATTAAGTACGTTAAGCCGTCGGTCCTGCGCCTATCTCTCATCAGTCATGTCAAATCTGTCAAAGACAGGAGTGCACTTGTGTATTGCGCACACATGGGCACTATAATATATCGTGTACCTGGCTTATCTCTGCTGAGAGTGGCCGCCATTAACCGAAAATCGGTGGGACAATATTGTTATTATAGTCTAGGTAAACTATTTTAGTTTGCAACGAAATTTACTAACTCTGAGTACTTTTTATGGATCAAGAAAACAGATATTGAATCTTAAAAGTTTTAAACTATCTGACAAACTTTACTCTCACGTCAATCCTTTCCTGAAATCCAAAAATATTATAGTTCTACAAAAGTTTTTGTACAAATCGAAAATATTATTCTTCGCCAACAAGCTACAAAATATCGCAGATTGTTTTATTATGTAAATATATACGGGATTCATGCTACCAATTGGTACAGAACAGATGGGGACTTTGACTCAAGTTATCTTACTGGTAATATTAAAATACAGTTTTGAGATGAAAAATGCATGTGCATTTTGATTCTTTGTTATTAGATCATGGAATAATTGGGTTTGGAAGGATTCTAGATATTACCTCGATTTATACCGAATGCGTTTTAAAATATTTACAATACATATTTATATGTGAATTTAGATTCTTGTTTGTCGTTTGAGAAATAATGCAACATCAATTCTTTGGATGTGTTGTTTGTCAGTCTAAGTTCGGTTATGTGATGTAATAGTACATAAAAAATACCTTACAATTGCTTTTCCTTTACCATAGTTTATCATTACACTTTTTTGAATTTTTTACCTATTGAAAAGGTATTATCTGGTAAAGCTTTGGTGCCAGTCTTTGTTTTATGGAACCGCTACCCTTGCACAGGCAGGGACCTTCTGAACATATTTGAACATAAAACCTATATGTGGAGTAATAAATCGTGGGATGTGTCGGTAAAACACGGGCTCTGCAATTTGTCAGCGTCTGCCAGGAATACTTTAAAAGTTTTTGCTTATAACCCCCGGCCTGGGATGCCAACCTCAGGAAATTTTACCCCTGAGAAGACAAAATACCTATAAAATCCGCCAAATTGTTTTAAACACCTACAACAAAATGCGGTTACGGCTCCCTTGATAGATAAAGTAGCTCATAAATTAAGTAAGTTTCTTCGGGGCTTAAGTTATATTCTGTTAGAGACGCGTATTTGCTTTAAAATTAGGCATGGAACATGCCTAATTATTAAATTAAGGCCGTCTTATTCCGTCAAATTATCTCATAAGCCCCGCCCCCTTGTTAAAAGTGCGGGGCGCTTCCCCCACCAGCACCCCCGCACAAAACTTTTTCTGTCAACTTTGTCTTACAAATCTCGTGTATAATTAAGCCATCTAGTGTTTATTTAAGGAACAAAATTTTCTTGAATAAGATACTTCATGCGCTTTTGTAAGTAACATACCCACGCCATCTAGCAGAACCCCTAAGAACTTTTACAAAATGGTTTCTTTAGTACACCATACATGCTTTTTAGTCTAAACGTTTATCGAAAGAACAAGGAACGCAAAGAGTGGCATTTCATTCTCACACGACTGGTCAGCACTTTATGCCAGCAACCTGTAACCATTATAAAAACAAGAAAGAATATCCAATAACATTTATTATATTCTTTATTGCACTTATAAGATGTACAGAAAATAGGTACAAGAAGTCACAATGTGAACAAAGGTGGGCTTATCCCTAAAAGAGACCTCTTCCAGCCAACCCATAGGTGTAGGAAATGTAATGTAATAACATTTAGGTTGTTTTTATTAAGATCCTTTTTGTCGACACAGTTATAGTCTCACTACTATCTTCCATCAGTCTTCCAATTGATGATGACTGAAGACCATTACAGATATGGCACTTCAAATTTAGGGTTCCGTACAAACCAGTAGGTATATAAGTCAAAGTTCACCCATCACGAGAATTTTGTCATGTTTTTTTTTTACACACTGAAATTCATAACATTTCAAATCATCATCATCATTCTCTTGCCCTGTTCCCAGTTTATCTAGGGTCTGCGCAGTATGTTTCACGCTTCCGTTTAACATTACAAATATGGAAAGCTAAATTAAAGACAAAGGTTTCTTTATCGTTTCAGTAATCCTTTAATAATATCAAAGTTTTTTATTTACTAGTCGTCTCCCGCGACGTCGCCCGCGTATATTTTGGATGTCCCGTGAAATGGTTCAAGTAAATTAATGGTTTAAAGTAATTACTATCGAGGTCACCCACACCACGCTTAAAATACTCGCTTAATATCAGCCTGAACTATAAAAATGACTTGACTATCATGTGTTAGAAAGTAAGAAAATAGTAAGGCAAAAGTAGTTAGTAGTAATCTCTCATTTAGATGCAATACTTTTTTCGGCGAAGTTCACTATCAAATATACTGAGCATTGAACTTGGCTATCATTTTTCACATTGATGTTTTTGTTGGGATATCATAACTTTTTATAGAAATATTTATTTGCTTATTCATAAATCATTAATACATATTTTGTGCAAGCTTCCATCCACTTAATTATAACGGTTTCAGACCCTACAATTAAAAAACTTTCTTTTGTTTTCAGATTTTTTCCTTCGCTTACACATTATTACCTAGCTAGATGCCATATTTCAACTGTCTAGGTTTGTTAATTAGAGCACCGCACCCACACAATTACTTTGATAAACCATATATGGTTTTGCCATGTTTGACTTTTTGTAGTCTAGCTTATAGACCTTTTTTACTATAAAACTGTAATTTGGCATGGGTTTCTTTATATGCTAATCACACCGCCTAAAATATGTATTTTAAAATATTTTTGGGACACCTCCCTACAAGGAATGAATTATGATGAGCATGAGTTCCTACACCGAAAGGGCAACACCAGGGTTTATCTCATGAATCGTGATAGTAAGACAGTTGAAATTTTCAGGAAGGATGTATTCATGTTGCCGTTGAAAAAACAAAAACTTAAAAAACAGTTTTTTTTTCAGGTTGCTCTCATACAACTTATCTACTCTGATAATGATAATAATGAGGGGCTGCCCCATTATTAGGACTTCATATCTTTTGTATGGGACTCCCTGACAACAGATATGATGTCTAAGCCATTTTCATAGATAATGGTACGGAACCCTTCGTGACCCCGAAGCGCCATTTCGCGCTAACTACAAGATTAATAGAATTATTATGTGTCACAAACACCAAAGTTGTTTTGGATATTCAGTAACAGCAATTTGAGGAACAACGGTTATAAAAATAAAATTAAGACAGTCTCCACACATTTTCGAAAGAACAAAATTGAAAAAATTATTCAGATTTGACATTTCTGAATGCAAATATAATTGGATTATACTGAGTAATCTCTATGTTCGTCGCTCAAGTCCATGTCACCAAATAAGAGATAGATAGTCAATGCATTATTACTACACGATTCAGAAAATGTGTACGTACGTACGTAAATAACATGGAAACCTGAGTTCCATACACGAAGAGAGCTAGACCGACCTTAACTTAACCTCCAATGTTTGTATTTTGTCACAGGAGTCTAGATGTAAATAAATAAATAAAATTAAAATAGACCTATCACCTAATAATTTTCTCCCTCCCTCAAATTCATATAATATTTTCTCGTCTCCAATATACTAGAGTCACCAGGGCACAGCTTTAGCATTTGAGATTACTGCTAAACCTACAGTTATGGTTTAGCTCTGATTTTTCCAAATAGAGAAAATGTTCAAAACTACAAAAATTTGACATGAGTGTTTTATGCTTTTTGTTTATATTGTTACTATAGAAACGGATTCATCTCTACGATTGGTACAAAAATATAGTTCATTTATTCACATCAATTATATATGTCGCTACAGCCTTTCTCTTTTTATTTTGCTTAACACGTAGAGGTTGGGGGTTCCATCCTCATGGCATTGAGGAGATTTATCCGCATGGTGATGATGTTTTTGATACTAATTTTCTTTTTGAAATTTATTTTCATTGTTATGTAGTTTTTTTAATAGGATTTGCTACTTTAAAAAAAAACCTAAAAATTTAATTAGTTTTTATTTTTTATTTTTTTTATTTTATATGTTAAAATGTCCAAAAATTAAAATAAATACTTATTTCGTTTTCTAAAAAAATATTGTGACTATGTAGAAAAATATTCATGATACCCCCGATTTGAACTCGCGACCTTTGATTAGTATAAGACTGGTGCTGATCCAACTGAGCGTGACGCGGCGCGGCGAAATTAGCTATTATTAGTTCTTAGGTGTTTTACGTAATTAAGTACGCAAATAAAATTGCAAAAATTGACATAGGTCCAGCGTTCGCAGTGGCGTCAAGGGGAATGAGGAAATGGTATCTCGTGCTTGTCATTTGAATAAAAAGATAGCGCTATTTCTGCTTGCATGTATAGAATAGAGATGACACGACGATCAACTGTTGCGTCAAAGTCGTTGCGCGAATCACCATCGTCACAAGTGTGAGAATCACTAAATCAGTGTTTTATGAATGAAAATGTTAATAAAACTGGAAAAAAACGATTGGACGCCCTAAACATCTTTGGTGTCTAAAGTAATCTTAAAAAGACAATTGGAAGAATTTGCTGCTTGTAAGAAAGAATACAGACTAATGAAAAAAATGGACCTTTCTTTGCCTGAACATAACACCGATAAAAACTAAAAAAAAATCATTTGATTCATAGCTGAGATCTCACTTATGTGGTCAAAATGTATATTCTTATAATCCCCTGTTCCTCACATCTGTGTAGCTTGAGCAAATCAAGATCAAAAAAGTCGAAATAGGTCAAATAAAGTGTTTTTAGATATTTCGTTATTCTGATCTAAATAACAAACATTTTGAAATCATTTTAACATGTATATGTGTAGAATGGAATTACCTACTAAAATATGTGATTTTCATAAATATAAGTCCAATAATTTGAAAACTACATAGAAAATACGAAAAAAAAGGGGCCCACTTCTGAGGCAATTATTATCGAGCAAAGTAATTACAATCGTGTTTCCAACCACAATCCAGCTTTCTAGTAATCTTCTTCTATAACATATATAGATTCGAGATTTAAATAATTAGTGTTTCCATGTTAAAACTCAATCGAAACATCGTAAAAATGGAATATCTAAGCCTTAATGTATGTAATTTGATAAGTATGCATGTACTAATATACTAATATTATGTCAACAATTGTTAACTAATTTTAAGGTATTTATTGTTTGGGCCTTATTTGCCTGAAATAAATGATTAAATAAAATTAATTATTTTATATCTAGGTGCGTATTGCGATGCAGCTTTGTCAGTTAAGCAGCTCTGGTTTACTATCAAATTCGTAATTCATATTGAAATTTTGCATTATATTGATAATATCATTTTAATATAACAATACAAATATTCATATTCAAACCATTGCAGTACCTTAATAGGTACTGCAATGCTTCCCTGCAATGCTTCCCAAAGAGGGCAGGGGGCGTATTTAATTGTGATCACGAAACTCAGTGTAAACAAATATTATCAATATAATTATATTATGAATTATCATATAATAATATTATCATTATATAATTATATTATATTACTAGATGACCCGGTGAACTTCGTACCACATACTTAGATTTATGTAAAATGTAGTTAAAACTTAAGCCGAACAAAACGAATTAATATGACAAAACTACAGAAAATTCAAGTAAAGCACAAATTGATATAAAAACGGAAATTTGGAAAGGACTTCCAAAGGACACGGTCGACCCGCCATACATTGCTTGCCCCAAAAGTAAAAATCCATGCGTCACGACCAAAACTAATTTTATGGGTTCGTTTCTTCGCCTTTTAAAATAATATAAGCCGTAAATAGCGGGGTTTTCACATGAAACGAAATAAAATGTGTGGGGTCAATCTCTTGCACACTATTTAGAACAGGTCTTTCTAGATCATAGCGCCATCTGTGTCGAAAAACCACCATCTAGGCCACCAAAACTAAAACATAGAAAACTGCCCCGCTAGGGTGCGTAACGCGTGAAAATTACGATGACGCAAACAATAGCCAACGAAAAGAAGTTCCTTGTCACAGTTTTTTTTTTCAAGTTTTAGGAAGAGGTTAGTAGGTTTAAAGGTTAGTACCTATGGGAGGCAAACGTCATTTTTCTTCTTTAAATAGCGATTGCGAGCGCTTACTTATTTAACTAACTGCCAGTTCTATGACACAGTATGACACAATATGCCATTTCGTTAAGCGGTCGTCAGTTTGCTAATAAGTGCTCGAAACCGCTATTTTCTGCCAAACAGAACAATTGTTGGGGACAGGAAATTGTATTCAATCGTTGTCCTATTTTTTTTGTAGATTTATATGCCGCTAGATAAAAGCAAAGTAAATTAACAATATTGTATTAAAAATTCAATATATTTTTTGAAAAATGATATAGTCGAGTCTCTTAATGCTTTTCTTTAATCAAACATAAAACGACTCTGGGGCACGATACGACCGTGTCCTTTAAGAAGTAAGTTTTTTTAATGATCGAACCTGAGCTGGTTCCTAACAGCACACCAGGTTCGCCTCCTCCGTCCGATTTCCATGATCCAAATGTCTATCTCTAAAATATCTATTTAATATAGATGACCCGGTGAACTTCGTATCACTTCGTGTTGGGGCGGCCTAATAGTAGTTTAGTAATCTGGCAATACTGTCAGTGTCACTGTCACCTAACTTTTGAAGAAAAGATTGTTCAAATGTAAAAACAGAACTTATAGTGAACTTATAATTTAACTCCTTAAAATGCATTGTCCCTTTTGTAATAAGTGGATGGAACGGCAGAACAAAAATAATAACTGTCCAGCAGGCCTAGGATGCACGCCGTGATAAAAATTTATCGAGGCATTTTAGCGCGTTTGTTTGTCAAAAATCGACATACCCGCAGTTGCTAACATGGCTGCCATGAAAGTCATGTCGTACTGTCAAAATTCGAAATATGACAAAATTATCATTGAACCCTAACATGCCACACATATTTTTATCGAATTTTGAAATTTCGCCGTGTAACATTATCGTCCACCATTAGCGACGACGACAAATAAAAAAAAACATATTTAGAGCAAAAATATATGACTGAGTCGTGCCATATTTTATCCTCGGCTCTCAAAAAATAATAAAGTGTAAAAATATTAAAAAGAAAGTCCCCGTGGAACATTTTTTATCCCTAACATATTTATTAATTTGAATTCATTATCTGTGGGCAATATTTGATATACTCTTACTAATCTGTGGGCAATATCGAGTCAATCTGTCATTGCGTCAAGTTGATCATTTTGAGCCAAATCTGACATAAAATTGAGTGAATGGTTAGAAATTGTCATATCTCGTTATCGTTGTGGATAAATTAGTCCAATGTGGTTGGCATGTTAAGGAATATGATAAAATAGCATAGATCGACTAATTTTGTCATGTCGATCGAAAGAAATAGTGTGTCGTGCATGTTAGGCCTACTGGTTGTAATAAAATACTACTAAGATGTGACGAATGCTACATCATAATCGGTAACATTCTGTTGCCAGTACTAAAATATACTAAAAAAAATTAAATTATACCAAAAATCTACTAAATTAAATCATTAATTTTATTGCATTTGATAATTATAACAAAAAAAATTACAAATATTCAAATTCCACCATTAGCGACGACGACAAATAAAAAACAACATATTTAGAGCAAAAATATATGACTGAGTCGTGCCATATTTTATCCTAGGCTCTCAAAAAACAATAAAGTGTAAAAATATTGAAAAGAAAGTCCCCGTGGAACATATTTATTAATTTAAATTCATTATCTTTGGGCAATATTAGATATACTCTTACTAATCTGTGGGCAATATCGAGTCAATCTGTCATTGTGTCAAGTTGATCATTTTGAGCCAAATCTGACATTAAATTGAGTGAATGGTTAGAAATTGACATATCTCGTTATCGTTGTGGATAAATTTGTCCAATGTGGTTGGCATGTCAGGGAATATGATAAAATAGCATTGATCGATTAATTTTGTCATGTCGATCGAAAGTAATAGTGTGTCATGCATGTTAGGCCTACTGGAGTCTTATTACAATGTTGGCAGTATTTACAGAACGTATACCTGCCTGTCATTAATAGAACGTAGTGATTATATTCTCTTTGGTCATTAATTTGGTAAGATTGGCACCCGTCAAACATGTCAAACAACGTCAAACATAACCCATTCATTATTTTTATATTTTAAAATTTAAATACATGATGTTATGAGCAGAGTTGATATTATGTTGTCGATTCAAAAGTCTTGTTTTAATGCGTTTTTCAATTCGAGTGGAACCGAGACTACAAATACCGTCAAATGTTTGACAGAAAGTAAGTGGTCAACTTTTATAAGGGAAAATGGAATTGTCGTTTTACTCTATCTTTCTCGCAATTTTTCCTTATTTGCTCACCGTTTAGACCTACCCTGGCCTACGACAAACATTTTAAAACCAAAATCAGCTCAATCGGCCCAGCCGTTCTGGAGTTTTAATCAGACTAACGAACATCAATTCATTTTTATTTATATAGAAGATGAATTATCATAATATAATTATATTGATAATATTCGTTTACACTGAGTTTCGTGATCACAATACGCCCCCTGCCCTCTTTGGGAAGTGCCTAGATTTTGTTGCTGAATGCATAAAAATACTATTCAGCTGATTTTTTTCCTCCCTATATTCGGGGTGAAGCCCCCTAAAGCTGGCAAGCTTGCCCGTCGACGGCCGAACATCTGACGTATTTCTTAATAACGCGAGAAGCCTTTTATTTTACTCGGAAACTCATAAAACTTATTAATCTTCTTTCAGATATTGTGCACCGTTTGCGAAAGTCTCGTGTGGCGTCGCACCTCCGTCGAATTTTGAAATAGATTTGTAAATATATTGCACTGAATTGGAAACGACTGCTTTTCGTTCTCATGTTTAATGATGACTGTATGCTTAATGTAAAATATAGTTTATCGTGGCGTGAACATCAGATGCTGCTATGAGGGCACAATACAGTGTGGTGTGTGAGAGGACATCTAAATTAAGTTCTAAAAAAGGACACAATGTCACGTGGCCTACGTTCACTTTTAGATTTTCTTGCATTATACAATCAAACTTACTATTAACGGAACCTTAGTTGATTTTTAAAATACCTGCATTAAATTACTGGTAGATGCTAAGCTCCATAGCTTGGCCCATCGCCGCAAGGTTGCCAGGTTGACAGTTTTTTATAGGCTTTACTTCGGAGAGTGTGCGAAGGAGCTCCATGAGCTTATCCCACCAGCCCCCTTCTTCCATCGTTCTTCAAGGCGTACCGCGGGATACCATCCTTACCTTGTCGATATCCCGTTGTTTAGAACTAAGCGCTTCTCATTAACATTTATAATGCGGACGGCAAAAGAGTGGAACTCGCTGCCCACGTCGGTGTTTCCTAGTGACTATAATCCGAATCTATTCAAAGTCAGAGTGAACACGCTTCTTCTGGGCGAGCTCGTTCCATCTTCGACTCCGTCTTAGTCGCACCTGGCTTGGTCTGGAGTCAAGAGCAAACCCATACTAAATAAAAATAATAATAAAAAAAATAGTTTTTAAACCGATAGATGTGAGCGTACAAACCGTAGAAAACTCATACATTGTTTTGCACGCTGATTAAACAGCTAGCGGAGAAACGGAAAATCTGTATTACAGCATAACCTTATGCGAAACATGCAACTACAGAGCTATCATTAGATCCATCGGGCTCAGATGGTCGATTCCAAGATATTTACTCTTGAGTATTATCCCATGAAGTGTTCGTTATAAGTAAAATGAAATATTTTAAAGAAAAAATGCATGTCAATAATCTACGAGGTGTTAGCTTAGTACTAGAACCCCTCAAGATAACTGAGACACAAGCAAAACAGTATTTGAGGTCGAGTGGTATAGGCAATCGTTGGTTTGATTCCCCGCCTTAGACAAGTTTGTTTCATGTCCAATATAGTCTTAATACGAGTATAACTGTGGGTTGTTAAAAAGGCTGTGACCGAGAAATAAAATTAATCTAAAATTGAAGCGGACCATTTCGTCAAACAACTCTCAGCGGGCGTATAAATAAACACATGAATGGCATACAAGGAGCAAATTAAAATTAACAATAATTGACAGCCGGCTTAATTAATTTGAATCCGCGTTTTACGAGGCCGAATGAGATAGGTCGCTGGAGTACACGGGATGCCACTTTCTGTGTGATGTTTTATTAAATTACGCAACTTCGCTTTGCAGACATGGCCTGTTTGTAAAGATGTGACACAAGGACGCACAATAATACAGTTTTATACATGTACGTGTTCCAACATAATACTTATATACAAATCACATAAAGGTACGCACGTATAAATAAAAAAAAACAATGTTATCTATGTTTATAAGCGCTATAGATTGAGCCATTCACGAAGGCGCGCGCAGTTTCTTTATGATTGCGGTAAGCGCGTGTTGCGGGGTATGTGGCAAATATTAAAATAATTTATAATAATATTAACTCTATCATCATCAAATTGGCTAAAGCTTGCACACATGCACACACACACTTGTACTAAAAACGATTAAGACGAATAGTGGCGCGCGCCTTCGTGGATGGCACTATTTAATACTCGTACATCTTCGTGAAATTTTTATGTATCTAATTCAATCCATGTTATTTAGGTATAGTACCAGGTACCTATAAGTCTCGCATACCTTCAAGGTTGACACGATCCCTTTAACTTTAAAATACTCAAACTTTGTGTTTACTCAAATTCGTCGTACCTGATCGGCATCATTCAAGAATGTTGGAAGTTGTGAGCGCGGTCGCGGTCACAGCGCGGTCCAGCGCTCGCCGTATAATTAAACCCTCAACTGTACAGAACTATGGCAATTGTTTATGTAGATGATGTAGCGTTACTAGATGTGATGATAAAATAAAAAAATAATGTGGTTAGGGTGTAGTTATAAAAGGATGGGAGAGTCGTTGCCAATGTTAATAGTATCACCGACTACAACAGCAGTGAATCGAAATGGTTTTTTTTGTTACAGCTGTTGGTGGTCAACGAATGATTGGAAGTGGATATTTGGTGGTGGTTGCTGTGTAAGTATGTAAACCATATGCTTTACGTCGGTAAATGTTATGCTGGATGATAGTTTTAAATTAAATATAAATGCCTTTAGCGTTAACCTACAATTTCTTCTTTACTAATGGCACCATTAGGTTTTAGTAGGTTTTGCCACCTCCTTTAAGCAGTTTTAGTAGGTATCTCATGGAACTGGCTTCTGGCACTGACGAAGAAAAACTATCACGAACGCTGGACAGTGCGGCCAGAGACCAAATTGCCTTAGTTTGGTCATTTGCTGTTTGAATTCATTACATTATATAAATTTTATCCAAAGGTGTAATCATGATTTATGTGTAGACAATGAATTTACCAAAGTGTTATTATTTCGCCATTTCCAGCAACCATAACTTTTAACGCCACCTCAAGTTGGGCTATTAGTACTCGTCAATGGGCCGAATAAAACTTTTCCGGGGAATAATCGGCGGGCAATTACAAGTTTCGGTTTTGTGGGCCGGGCCCAAATAACGGTGTTGGTATCGTAAATATTCCCGCCATATTTATATTTCTGATCTGATTTAAATTAATCGACTTTATCTCAGCCGTTAAGATATTCCGCCTGATTTTAAGCTTATCTTAAAAAGTTCAGTTCCATACAATTACTCGGGCAGTAATAACTTGTCAAAATTTATTTTTATTTATTTTGTTTATTTATTTATTAAGGAAAAAAACAGCTTAACAATATTACATTTGGCTTAATATTAAGAAATCACGCATTAGCATTTAATGTTTCCAAAGATAATTAATACAATTTTGCCAAAAGGTGACAAGTGCGAGAAAAACAGCAAATATAACAATAACAGCAAAAAAACATAATCATATGGAACTGGGAGCCTGATAAACTAGGATTAATATACTAATAGTATGCTCTAGCCTAGACAGATCTCAGGAGATAGCGAATTTTTTTACGTTAAATCAACAAAAAGAAGTGCACGGTTGCGTGATCGATAGTTTATTCAACTAATGGTCAAATGTCGTTAAAAATTTAAAGAAAAAATACCTTAACCCCTGAGCATTAAAATAACCATGTTTTTTGGTTAACGTATGAGATGATGATGATGAAAGATGGCGAGGGCTATGCTCGGTGTTTCTCTACGGCGAGATCGAATCAGAAATGAGAGGATGCGTAAAAGAACTAAGGTAACGGACATAGCTATTGCAATATTTGTAATGTTGACTTCCTCAATAAACAATAAACAATAGCCCTGAGAATCAGTAAGCTCAAATGGAAATGCAGGGCACAAAGCGCGAAGAACTGATGACCGTTGGGGCAGAAAAGTTCTACATTGGATACCATTTGACTAAAGACGCAGCGTTAGGTCCACCGACAAGATTATAATGATGGTAGGATCAAACTGCTTGGGATCGGTTGCTGAGGAAAACCATAGGAGAGGCCTAGTTCAGCAGTGGACGTCCTTTGCCTGATAATGATGAGATGATGACTCACAATCGTAAACATTCAACCGCTGGTAACGACTTTTAGGCCCAATTTCTTCATTGATAGTAATGGTAAAGTAACGTTATCTTTGTATGTACTTATGTTTATGAAGAAATAAATGATTATGATTATGATTAAAACGGAAAACGGAAACGGTTGAATATTTACGGTTGTGTGTCTTTTGATCAAAAAATGGTCATTAAAATAGCCATTCTGACATTTGGCTAAGGTAGTGTGTCTTAAAAACACACACAATCGTAAATATTCATCAGCTGGTTACGTAACTTTACCATAACTATCGATGAAGAAATTAAGCCTTAATCATTAGTTGAGTTAACTATCGGTCACGCAACCAGGCCTTAGAAACACTACATACCAAAACGAAAGAGATGTTGTAGAGAAAAAAATCTTACTTTATGTTTAGTGGATAACATGCCAATTTTCTGAAAGTAAATACTCATAAACCTGATATGCTACTTCTGTTTATCCGTACCAAAACCTCGTCACGGCTGCCCCTTTCCAGTCTATTAAGAATTCAGTCTAAAGTAAACATGCTGTTTATTTTCAAGGGTCATTGCATAAACTTTTATAGCGGCAATTTCCATCGCACTGGCATAACCCTAATACTCATCTCCATTTACTTTTTTGTTAAACAATGGAGATAATAAAGGAAGTACTAACTAGATATTATAATTACTATGATGTGTATTTTTCTACAACACAACGTTTATGATGGTATTGGATAAATTCCCGTTTGCTGTTTGCTTACTTATAAAGTACTAGCGGTCCCAGCGAACTTCGTTTCCCGAGTGTTTTCGAGCCCGAGACCTTTCCAACAAATGCAAAACCATGGAAATCGGTTTGTGCGTTCTGGAGTTATAGCGTCAGGGAGAAAAACCCGACTTATTTTTATATAGTAGATTTGTTAGCTGTTTTGTTCTAGAATAAAATAACTATATGAACAGCTTTATTTGACAGCAGCTGTTTCGCAGTAAAGGTAAAGCACTAAAATTTAGTATTCTCTAAAAAACATACAATCCAAATAGAAAACACTTTCTACGAATTGAAAATGGAGGAAGAGAACTATACACATTCAGGGTAATTCACAGCCAGCGTTATATTCGTTGGTGTCAATTCACAAAATCTATTCACATTGTCCTCAACTTGACAATAATCAATAAAGCTTTGTCTGCTCAACTAGAACAAAATATTAAAATATTAATTTCGCCCACCCCACCCCCTGTTTATTATTCAAACGGCTTCCAAAAGGATCACCTACCTCCGATAAATTATAAAATCCCACTCAAGCGTTTTATGTTGATGAAATGCAAATCACCTGACACTTTAATAACTCCCTTGTGTATCTTTCTAGGTATCTTTAGAAAACACAACTTGGCCAAAATTTTATCCGACCTAAGTAGTTGAAGCATAATAAAAATGTCCAGATAGAAATTACATTTTCATCACACAGGATCCAACTCAAACGATTTATCATAACAGGCTTAGAAATATTATCTAAAATATGTGTGAATTTCAGCCAAATATGTCGACAACTAAGCAATTGAGACGATTGAAGAATTATAATAATTTAAATATGTTTGTGAATAGTGTCTGTAATGTATATTCTTAAATTGATTGCTCAGTTAATAAGTCACCAGACGGACTCTTTGAAAAAATAAAAGTCTGGACAGACCTTTGGGACAGACGCGTCTCAAATTGTAAACAAGACAACTGGGCCCTGTTTCATAAACATTACAAATTGTAAATTGTAATTGTAAATTACAGGCTACAATTTTACAAGTTTCTGTTCAATAAACATTTTCTCTCAACAGGTGACAATTTACATATTTGTAGGGAAAACTGCTTTATTGAACGCATAATTGTAGTTACAAGTTTACATATTTTGTAAATTGTATTACAATTTCGACAGGTAGACTCGCCTTGTGTCAGAACTTTACAATTTTGCCTCAACCTAACAAATAAAGAAAATTTGAATAAATATAACGATAATAATATAGGGTAAGTGACTTGAAGATGGGTGCAAAGCTTGGAGGCGAAAGTAGTATATACCATTTAGAACCATTTGAGCCATGGTTGTCTTAGACTAATTTCCATTTTTTTTAAATACTTATTATGTTTTTTTTTAAAAAACCTAAACTTTTACAATTATTTGCTAATAATGGCAAATTTTAATGAAAAGTGAGTATTTACTTTACTTATCATTAAAATTGGTCATTACTAGCAATTAATTACAAAAGTTTAGGTTTTTTATAAAAAATTGTCTCCAATTTTTTATTTTTATATCGTAAGTAAGTTTTCAATAAACTCATATAGAGACACAATCAATATTTTTTTTTTACTATGTCCATGACTTTCGTTACGAATTAAACTGAATAGATAAATAAGGTTAGAAATGCCCCGGTCAGTGCAGCAGAGGTGAGCTAGTTGTGAGCATATGCGTGAGCAGAACTTCATTCGCGTGACAGGAGCGTTGCAGTAATATTCTGCAAGAACAGCGATTTTGTTGCACCAAGTATTAAAAAAAATATTCATTGATGACTGTGCACGCACATTACTAACAAAATTGCTACCTTAGCACGCAATGTATCGCATCCAATTTGCATGGTTCGCTTGCGTACACAACGATAGGGATGTAGCTCACGGCACAGTAAAAATATCGATAAATGGAAATTTCCCTACTGATGTATTAAGAGATTAAAACATGATTAATTACTAAAAATAAATATTGTTTAGTAATTATTTATAACAAACTAGCGCCCTCCCGCGACTTCGTTCGTGCGTCTAAGTTTTACCGTTCCAATAAATCGTAGAATTTTGTGTAAGCCCATACATACGCATTACTACTTCTATAGTATAATAATATGCTATTATATCATAGCTAATATGCTATCTAAAAATGTATGTGACATATTTTAAACCAGACGAATAGTTTCTGATATTAGCGCGTTCAAACAAACAAACAAAAACATCCAGCTTTTTAATTAGTATATTTATATATTATAAATACAACTGTATAACTGCCTCGGTGGCGCAGCGGTGAGAGGGTCGCATTTTAAAGCGACGGCTGCGCCGGAGGTCCCAGGTTCAATTCCCGGGTCGGGCCAAAAATATGTACCGGAGTTTTTCTGTTCAGAAATTCTCAGGGTAGCCCGGAGTTTGGAAGTTGGCGGTGTTTCACCCCCGTGCCTCGGAAAGCACGTAAAGCCGTTGGTCCTGCGCCTGATCTCTCTCCGGTCGTGTCAGATTGCTGTCCCATCGGGCTATGAGAGTGAAAGGAATAGAGAGTGCACCTGTGTTTGCGCACACACTTGTGCACTATAATATGTCCCGCGCAGTCGGTTAGTCGTTGTGACTGGCCACCGTAGTCGAAATCGGCTAGGGGGACTATTATTATATTATAAATAAATGTTATATGTATTTTACGTCCTTTGACACAACACGTAGACCTGGCTTAAATCGGGTCTGATTTTTTTTCTTATTTTTTATGTTGCATGTCGTAGTTTTAATTTTTCTTGTTTGCTATTAATAAAATAAAGTTTTTCAAACTTATACGAGGATATTATCTTTTTATTAAACAACAATATGGAAATACTTTCTACGCCTATTGTCAATTATTAATTCTTTCGGATGCTTGAAAGAGAAGGCTATTGCTATTGTGCTATGTAGATATCTACCCTATCATAATCAACAACACCTAAAGGCCGTTCCCACGAAATGTTTGCAGAAAAGTTTCACATTGAACACCCTTCGACAACATCAGAGCGTGGATGTCCACCGGAAATATGACCTTCTAAAGATTGCAGGATTGCATTGGACACAGTAGACCGCTTGCGACCGGTCGCTGTGGAAAACTGTGGGGTCTATATAACTATTCTGTTGAAACAAAAAAATATATTAATAAGCTCTCTTCTTGAGAGCAACATCAATCACAAACATGTGTCAAAACATTGCGTTTTCAGACATGACAAATTATTGTCAAAAATAAAATAACAAATATGTTAATATCAATTTATTTTAATCAAATTATTAATGTTCAGCAATACGTAAAAGTATTAATTTTCTCTATTTCAAGTAAAGTATAGCAACACCATTATTTTTCTTATTGTTTTTTTATCGGAAGGTAATTGTACAACCCTTTGATGCGATCAAATGTGCCGTAAAATTATACAAATACGCAAAACTAAAATCTTATGTTTTTTTTTCAATTCATATTGAAAAAATACATTACACCGGTAATTGAAGTTATCGATATCGATCGACCTAAAATATCGACTTTTACCACAACGTAGTATTTTGACATGAATGAACGTAGCGGAATGATGATTGATGGTTCCACTGCTAGCAGCTCTGTGATTGGTAGTTGGTTTTACGTACTAATCACACCAATCACAGAGCTCCCAGCGGAAAGTGTGATTAGTTTGTGATATTGATGCGTTGATTCATTGATTGGAGCTTTTGGCACTGCAGCAACAACGCCGTACCGCCCACCGGCGACACAGGTTCTCATACAAACGAACTGTCAGAACGTTTCTAACCTTATTTATCTATTCAGTGAATTAAACAAATAAGAAAATACTTTTAAAAATCAATGCCACTAAATGTGATTTATGAAATCTACCTCAACAAAATCTTACATTTTATGTAAATTGTAACTTACAACTACTACAAATTTGTAACTACAATATTGTCATCAATTCTACAGGCGTTTTCTACATATACGTTTATTAAACAGCATTTATAATTACAATATTTGTAAGGTTTTTACTTGTAGATTTTCTACATATTTGTAAGGTTTATTGAACAGCACTTGTCATAAAACTTAACAAATATGTAAGTTATTTACAAAATTGTCGGATTGTAATGTTTATTAAACAGGGCCCTCTGGTAGACTTTTTAAAATATAAGACAAATGAACAAACGTTTTTTTTTCAATCAAAAGGAAAGATATAGAAAGGACAATGAACTTGTGAATCGAGCATATGATGATGTTTTAGAAGAAGCAACTTTCTTATTTCTAGTTTTTTTTACCCAGCAATGGGAAATTTGCAGACAAAACTTAACTATAAGTAACTAATTTAGGAGTTGATGAATCAATTACATTGATGCTTCCATAGTAGATTTGTAATAATAAAGCTTAGTAAGTACTAGTATTACAACAATACAATAGCTACTTGTGACTATGAAAGCATGAGAAGTAGATATAAAATGAGTAACCAAAAATACATCGACAAACCGATACCTTCGCAAAATTTTCTCCATTGCAAACAAGTTACTTTGCCTACGCTGCTCTTTGAGAAACTCGAAGGGTCCAATAAATAAGTTCAGAAATGTAGTGTGAACTAATAAAATTTAGCTATTGCTGAGACGTCAAAAAGTTGGACTAAAGTGCGTTGATATATCGCCGAGCCGTATAGTTCAGAAGTTGTCCAATAAAGTGGACAGTGGACTGCCCCCGATTCACGTATTTTCGGCATCTACTGTTGGGCTACAGTAGTCATTCAGTAGTGCTATTGTAACACATCGCGTGTTTAAAGCCAGCAGCATTGAAAGGTGACACGCCGCTGTCAGAATAGCGAGATATCAATTGTACTCTCGTAGTACAATACTGATAAACAACTCAGTGACGACTCATTTAGCGGAATTGAGGCCCTGGACATCAGAGTTCAGATATATTTCCATAAGATGCGTGGAAGCGCTGAAAGTTTGGTTGAAAGTTATAGTACTGTAAAGCTACCATGGTAACAATTTCGTTCAGAGAAATCTGCATGTTATAATTGTAGAAAATATTAGGTACAAAGAATACGCATATATAAATTATGTATAGGCAAAAAACAAAACCAATACAGTATACACTGCCTTGAGCAAACAAAATAAAGTACCTAATTACTCTATTATTGTGGTTTCTTTACATAGTGTCGATTTTCGTATTTTACGCGATAAAGTGTTGTTATTCGTTTTTGTTTGTTGTTATTATTTTTAAAATCAATATTCGTTTTGAACTAATGGTCACCAAAATATTATTTCACGAACACAAACATTATTATAAGATAGATACGAGTAGATATTATTGTACTCTATAATATTAAACTACAGGTTAAAGTTGATCCTAGTGCCCATAACATAAACAACGAGCAAGTTTTCAACTTAGGTATCACGATTAAGTTATGCGGGGTCAAGTTTGAATGCGAAGTTCGTGCACTGGTCCGAAGTACGAGTATATCAGAGTTAGTTTTTAACTATTTATATGGTGTATAAACGGTGGTCGCTAGCGAGTACAACCGCCGTAAAAACATGCTAACGGTAAAAAAAAAATGTATCGCATCTCGATGACAAGATTGTGACGTATTCCTTGAAATTTGAATGCCGAATTTGTAACCATTTAATGCGTTGATGCCAAGTGGCTGCAAATCATGTCGCAAGAAAGTTGTTCGTGATGTCATTTCCATACGCTATTATAGTAATAGTAGTTCAACAGTAAAACGTGACCCGATGTTATTGCATTACCCACTTTATCTGAATGTTACGTAATTAGGACATTATTGCCGAAGTTTCACGGTTTTTATATTAATTAATTAACATTACGTTTTATGGTTTTACAAATCGTTTGAGCAAAATAATGTAATTGAAAGACATATGTATTTAAAAAAGGCAAAAATTCAGCTGCACCTAATTCAAAACTGAATTATTATAGTTGTATCGTAACTGAGTCATACGGTTAAATATCGATATCACAATACAGCTAAAATACATATTTTGGGGTGTAACAAAATATGCATCTATATCTATGCAACAGAGATTCTGCTACCTAAAACTGCAATCAAAAACCGAATTTAGGTGTATCGTCGAATTTTAAAGAAACCGGTATCCAATTTGAACTCGGCTCTGTTCCCCGGGCGAATTTATTGTTACAACTGTATTAACCCTTAAACGGCTGGGCCATTACCGAACTCAATCGCAATCGTATAAAGAAGACTTAAAAAAAAAACGAGTTTTTTACAGACACCGCGGCAACGGACATAAATTGGAATGTCAGTTAGGAATGACAGGTTATGACAATTCAATGTCAAGTGCACTGATGGAGTAAGCAATCGAGCATTTGAAGGTGCTTTTGCTATTTAGCTTCCAGGCGCTTGTTATGGCCATTTACTAAGCGGATTGTATCTGAATTGCGATCGCTTACACGTTAAGTAAACACCCTGTGGGAGTGGGTAAACGGCTGTACTAATATTGGGTAGGATTCAAAGGTCCCTGTCAAAGAAATAAATGGAATAATAACGGGAAGTAATTTCCCATTAATAGACACAACAAGCTGCCAACTAAGTAATATATTGAAATGAGTTGTTATTATTTATTCTAAACCTGTCTTAAGAATTCACTGTGGAGCCGAGATACCTTAAAACTATTACGTATATGGGGGATTAACAAGGTATTGTTGCATATTGGGAAGAATTACTCTAATCAACACAATACAAAAGAGTGAACTAACTTAAAATATACGTTTAAGTTGCTACAAATAATAATTTGTAAGTAAAGAAACTGACGGTACATGACGATTAATGAAAATTTTCCGATTTTCCAACCTTGCGTTTGACAGTTATTTCTTTGTTGAGAATAAATCACCTAACTTTTTTTGAAAATGTAGCGTTTCATTTCTTGTTTATTTGCAATTTAATCTTGGATAGTTTACGATAAGTGCAAGAAAAAAGCGAATGCGGAATTTTCTTGCACTGGATTTTTCTTTGTCTGGGACCCTTGCTCTGTATTAGTTTCAAAGTAGTCTCTTGGAAGTCTTGAAGCTCGTGATGTGACTATTTGTCGGGATTTTCTCAGAGAAAAGTGTGAAACCTTTTCTGCTAACAAGTCAATTGTAAATAATTTGTTTATTTACATCAACTTTCCGTTACTACTAGTACGCAGTTGTAGTTTTGTGTTGACAAAAGGAGAATGATAAATTAACCCTGTCGAAACAATATGAAAAAACATTAGCCGTTAAGGTCTTTTGTTGTTGTCAAGAAGAGACAAGAAAAATATTGTTTTTTGATAATAACACAGGAAAAAGGAATGTGAAGTTTATTTTTGTGTTACTCGTAAGAGAAATGTACCTTACACACATAAGGGTAAGGGTATTCAGTAAGGGTTCTGTTACACTGCCTACTGAGAATAGAAAACAAAACCAACATTTATTTATTCGCTTGAATCTGCAAACAAAATAAATTAGTAATTTTAACAAATGTGGAACCGACAGGCATAAAGGCTTCACCCGTTTGCGCAAAACACTTATCATATAAACGAATTTGCTATGATGCATTGCGAATACTCAAATCTTGTGGTAAAATAAAACTTGAGCTTTCAAAACACGGTATTGTATAGAACAGTAAGAGTCGTTTCAATTAACTGTCAAACTACAAAGTAAAAATATGACCGACGGTCTTTATTGGGCTAAAGTAAAATGGTGTTACTGACTGCTTACATAAAAATATTTATTTAAGTAGAGAGTCTGCGGAAACCCTTAGCTTTAACCCACTTGTCCTGGCGCCAACTAGCGAGGATCAAAGGGTAAGTGTGAAACTAATTAGAGGCGTTGCGAGCGCCCGCTCTTAAAGGGTTAAGAGAATTCTTCACGTTTTTCACTTGAAATGTTACTTTGGATGATCTTTCAGATGTTTTTTCTTGTTTTTCCGATTAGCCCACCCATTAAAAAAAAAAAAAAACTCGCATGGAAACTAAATAAATATAGGTAATACAAACGTGTCCTTGTAGGTTTTATCGGTATTTTATTTTGGTCTTTATAGTGTTTTGTCACTATACAAAGTTAATAATATTAATAGCATAATCTGGTATAGGCATGCACCTGGATAGCGTAAGACACAAGGTTCGATTCCTCGTCTGACATAGTTGCTTTTTATGTATATTTTTTTTTGTTAAAAAATATTATTTCGAGAGATATTTTGAGTTGTACTTATTTAAATATAAACACTGTGTTATCTAATGTATATTCAAAGTACTTAATAAAATCAATTTGGTTTACGCGTTATCCCGAGCACGTCGAACATTATTCTTCACAAGCCTTTCAGGTCCTTTTTACAGGCTATGAAAACGTAATTCCAGTCAAATTCAATTTGAATATTCCGTCTGAAAACTCAGCTGGGGTGCCATTGTGACAACCGGCTAAATCTAAGTCTGTGCCAGTTGTTTTGAATAGGCCCACAATTTGTCGTAACAAATTATTCACTCGCCCCATTTTGTTGAAAAGGGTGTCTTTTTTCGTGGCCGAAAATAATTTGCGACGCTGACGGTAGACGTCGGCGAGACTTGACAGCCGTGAAATTGACCCTCGAGTTGTGGTAACATTATTTTACTGTCGTTTCATTCACACTTGTAATGTAATGGACTTCGTTATGTGTTTGAGTGATGCTCGTGAATTGTGTTGACCAATAACGGAATAGAGAAGCGTCTTAAACTTTTTTCTAAATATTGAACACCAATCCCATACATTGTTCTGATCACAGTATAAGTAGCTAATGCAGTTGTGTTATGAAAATTAAAAACAACATTGACCCGACCTGGAATAGAACCCGGAACCTCAGAGCGGGCGCATTGAAACCCAGCGTGTTTAGCGACTACACGACGGAGGTCGTCAAAACATTATAATGAAGTTTACATTTGTCTTCATGTGATATAATCACAGGTTGTTTAGAGAAATGCCATATAGTTGTGCCCTTGGCACATTCTTTTGTTGAATTATACCTTATTGAACACTTTTCTAAATATGACTCAGTTCTACATATGTGACGCCATCATAATGAATTGTTCATCTGTTTTACTAGGATTTGCAGGGTCGTATGTATTGATTTGGTATAAAATGTTATATGCTGATACAACTCACTTAGGATTCTCTATAACCAGTACATAAACTGAATCTTTTATATCTGCCCCACGTTTGAGATGACACCATATTCTTTAGCGAGCAATTTATGAACATGTGCGGGTGTCATTTGTGTCATGGTTTCATCAAAAAACCTTGAAACGTCGAGGAGGGACGCAAAATAGAGGCTTTTGTTTTATTTATCAGGCCCACATCTCGGAATCGGCTTTTTATATTTTGTCGTAAACGGTGCCCGTTTTGAAATAGAGCGTTTACACAGATCGACTTGATTTCATGCTACGATTATGTATAACTCACACGTTGAAGTTAGACTAAACTACGAAGACTTACCTGTGATTGGTATTTTTATTGTAGATGTTATGTAGGTAATTATATATTTTTTTTAAATGTTTGTGTAATTAATTAAATTACACGATTTATAATTTTCTGTATTTACAATTGTCAAAACGTTTCTAGTGATTTTCGTAATCAAAGTAAATAATAAAGATGTAGCACATTTAAATTATTTTGAAGATAATTTGAAAACTTCAAACTTATCCTTAACTTTGATGTGGATCCTTATAAGATGCAGGAAATTTACTTAAAGTTCCACCGCACCTTTCTGTTACACCCTGTATAACGAATACTATTAATTGCATAATTACATTTAAAATAAAGCCATTACGTACATTTTTTGGCCAATGTCATGCATGAGCAATAAAGAGTTGTCTTATCTTATTTATGCCCTAACAACACTGCGTAGAACGCGATACCAATTGATTATTTGTCTCGAATCTTGGTGCCTGCTGCTTTGTTAGAAACAAAAGAGTTCCAAAATGTTTTCGGAAGGAGTTCTGGCACTAAAAGCGTTATTTTTTCTCTAAACCCTTTGTAGTGATTTCATAAACACTTACAAAATTTGCCATTAATGCATCGTATGCTTCAGGTCACCTTCTTTATGAAACTACATTTCAGTTCCAAACTAAGTCCCACACACTTTTGATCCAGTTTCTGAGGTCATATACTCTGTAATACGTCTTCTTTCCATATTTCAAAAATGGCCGTCCTTTTCGTTCATGCTAGCAACTTCTTACGAGTAAAGGGACAGCTTTATCTGACAGCACGGTAGAATGTACAAAGTAGGGAACACTAATACAAATGGAAAATCAGGGTCTTCGGAATATAACGACTATTTCATAGACCAAGTTATTTGTTTCTTTCTGCCAATCAGCGTCGCCCAAGTCAATTAACTCCCCTAACTTATTTCTATGAAGCGCTTCGTTTCAGTTTATCACTTCTGTTATATTTGTAAGTTCTTAGTTCCGAGCATTGTAAAACCTTTGGAAATAATACATATAAAAAATTAAACCTATGGATTAGCCCATAAAAGCACAACATTCATCGATTTGCAGATTCGAAACTGGTAGAACCATTTTGGAATGTTTAAAAATATCAGCTTTTAAAATCTTTCAAATGCAAAATGTACTTGTAGCACTGTGTTTCACGAAAAATTATATATTCAATATTTATTCATGCAAAAAGTGTGCTACGACGGAACTGAGTGCTACGTGTACCTTCCACTCCGCTACGTCGTAGACGGTGAAAGACTCGTTATGCTTGGAGACGATTTTGTTGAGTTACAAGATACATTATAATATGCAAGAACATGTCCATTTTACGACCTGTGAGGTCACTACATATGAAGTATTTACAAAGTAAATAGAACATGATTGTCCTTGTAGTTGCACTTCTCAAAGTTTCTGACAATTGCCAACAAAAGTATCCTGGGCCGGAAGTCTCTACTTAGTACTCTTAGTTTTTTTTAATGTTAATTTAATACATTGTAATAAAAACATTAATACATTGTAATTAATACATTGTATTATTGACTGAGACTGTCACCCTTGGCCGACAATGCCGATAAGAGCGTGATTTGCTTACTGCACCAATTATATTAAGCAGTTGCAAATGAACATTTGTGTATTCGGCGAGTTAAATAAAATTACCGAAATGACGTACTGCTGCAGACTCCCTCGAGCCTTGATTAATTAGTGAACGTGTCGCGTCTCCAGAGGCTAACTGATTAATAAATTAGTACTACCAACCACACAAATACTTCAAACTTATGGCTCTAGTAATAAGGTTGATATTAAAACTGGCAACGATATCAGTCGAATTTTCGAATCGATGTTTTTTTGTTTGCGTCTACATATTAGCGCGAAACCGTTATTAATGCTGACGTTTCGAATTCACAGATCATTTCTTTTGCACTTTTAAAGTAAGCTTTATTATCTACTATTAAGGTCACCGCTCACCTAAACACCTAAACAGTTTATGAACCATAATCTATTGCAGCTCACGTCGACTTTTGTTTGTGGTTAGCCCGCTTTTGTGCTGTGCATGCAAGCGTTTTTTGCTTGGATGTGGTGAGGCGACCTGTATAATATGCCTGTGGACAACTTGTTACAAACTACGTTGCTCTACGGGTGTAAACTGCAAACGTCGGCTATCAGATATGCCTAATTCTGTAGCTTTCATTAGTATCAGTTTTTTCTGCACATGTATGTTAGCAAGCGCGGGCAGATTTTAGGTGTCGATTGTTCAATTTACGATTAACTTAAATTAAGGGGGCTTATATGACCTATAATAAAGAGCCTTTTATTTCATTTCATATTTTATTTATGCATACTAGGTGTAAATATTACATAGGTGGCAACTTTAATAATGTAGTGTACTTATAAAACTTAGTTACCTCAAACTTTGAGGGCAGCTTACCAGTAGTATAATATAAGTAAATTATACTTCACTATAATCAAATGTTAGGTACTTCTTGTGTTAACATAATGGGTATCTTTAATATAAGTAAACTAGCGGTCCCAGTGAAATTCGCTTCGCCCCCAGCCCCGTCCCGCCTCGGCCCGGTTTTATGGGAAATTTCTTTGCCATAAACCTCACGGAGCCCGAGACCTTTCCGACGAATGCAAAACCGAGGAAATCGGTTCGTGCGTTCTGGAGTTATAGCGGCAGGAAGGAAACGCGACTTATTTTATAGAGTAGACTTTTGGATATTTTTAAAAGTGAATGTGCATATATTACGAATGTAAATATAGATGGCAATGCTAGTGGTTAAAATTTTGTGAAATAAAGATTGCATGACTGGTACTTCGGACTATATGCCTTAACTTTTCCCCTGTAACACATGACGGGTTCTGTTATTTATTCAACTAGTTCTATGTCCGAGTTGCGAGCAAGTTGCATGGCTGAAATGTGCTTGTGACTTAGACCGATCGCACCCATTTGGAAACTGATGTATTACTAGCAAACTCGATTAGTGTTACAACGGATGTAACTAATTCACAGTTTACGTATACAGCGTGTGGCCTGTAATATTAGCAAAAATTTTAATCAATGATTCTACAGAGTATACGTAGTTAGCTTGACCTGGTCATAGTGCTCTAAAATGCTTTAACTTCGAGATATAGCAATCCAAAGTTTTAATCCCTAATCAATGTGTATCAAAATAATTATCTCGTTGTAGCATACGAGTACGAAAATGTCAAGTTTTATTACTAGACATCAATGATATGCTGGGTACATTTGTTTGCAATACATTGCTGGTTTGATTTATTTTGTAAGAAAATAACAATAAATTTATTTTTAATTATAATTAATATAAACAATTTTGAATTTATTGCTGGTTACTTATATTTTGAATATTTGCTCCTATTACAGGTCACTTGTATATTGTAGCTAGAAATGAAAATATTTCTTTAAATAATCTTAATTTGGAAGGTCTGAAATGTTTGTTACGGAATGAGACATTGTATTGAATAATTCGATACCAAGCGAAACAAGTATTTAATACGCGAATCGGTGAGCCTAGTCAGTCAACCTTAGTCACAGTTCAGTGAGTTGTTATTGCTACGTATAGATAAGCTATGCCAAGTAAAAAATTCCTCCTAGCGTATTATACGACAGCTAGATTATGCCGTATTCCTTGAAATTTGAATTTCGAATACAAAACCTTTTGTATGAGTTGATAAATGTGTCCTAACGTATTATACGACAGCTAGATTATGCCGTATTCCTTTAAATTTGAATTTCGAATACAAAACCTTTTGTATGAGTTGAGATAACGCGGCGTCAATTCGTGGCGCACGAGTTTGTTCTTGGTGTCAGTTCCATACGCTAGTATTAGTAGTTCAATGCCGTTCATTATCAAGTAAGAACTTTAGTTTCATTTAGTATACCGTTTTGTGATTTTAACGAAGAATATCATGTTCAGTCAAACATTCAAAAGTCGTTACCTCATTCCCTCGCTTATGATGCCTAATGGCGTGTTTTTCACCATAAAACTACTTTGTAATGGAAAACACACTCGCCGTCGGAATGGACGTAGTTTGTCCAATTACTTAATGGTTCCGCAAAACGCGCCTTGTACAAGTCACATTTAAAATTGCAGATACACCCATATAGTGTAAGGGACAGATGGTTCAGTTTCATAACTTCAAGCGAGTTGGTATTTGATTCGAAGTGATTTATTTGGGGAACAAATAGTTTAACTCATTGTTGGGGCAAAATTATAATCAGCCAGATAACGGTTGATGTGATGCCATGCCAATTTAATGAAGGTACTTTCCAAGAAACAATGATTATTTACTGCTGCTCTCAGAGACATTTATAACTTTAATAAATATTTTTAAAAAATGGGGATACTTTTACGCACAAAATATATATGTAAATATATACGCATAAAAGCAACGCAATCTTTCTTTCAGATGAAGATGTCATGACAACTCAAACCTAAACTTAATCGGAGCTGATTAATTATTAACTTCACTCTCTTTCTTTTGCCCCTTTATATATATACGCATAAAAGCAACGCAATCTTTCTTTCAGATGAAGATGTCATGACAACTCAAACCTAAACTTAATCGGAGCTGCTTAATTATTAACTTCACGCTCTTTCTTTTGCCCCTTTATTACTTTCTTCGCACCGCCTGTATTTTCTAGTAGAGAAAGCTTTTAGCATTAAGTCCGCCATATGTACCGTTTGTTTGAGCATGAAATTTAAAATAAATAAATGAATACAAGGCAAAATGTAATACGACATACATTTTGAAACAATCCAATGGCAGGGCTAGCTGGAAAAGTTTATAGGAGGCATTTTACTTGCGTGCTGCAGCAGCTACAGTATCAGTCGGTTAAATGCGGTCAGTAGTAGGTACCCTATCTCTCGGAGTACTCCGGCGCACCCTAGTGAGCTTCATGACCTGTTACGGGCACCAGTCTAACAGGCAACGGCTTTTAGCCACGAAACCAGCTCGAAAACAGGTTCAACCATCCCTTTTACTACATACTTATAACAGGAAGTGAAATAACTTTGCGATTGCTTTTCAGTCCAGTGATAAACATTTACGAAAGCTTTTTTGAGGTTCCAAAAGCGTGATAAAACACACTATTGAGATATGTAGAGCAAATAAAAATATAAAAAATGTTCGTGATCAGAGAAGTAACATCAGAGAATAACTGCGTTCGCGCAGCGAGTTGTAAATACTATGTACATGTATAGAGACGCTATGCCAAACAAAAAATGTGTCGCTAGTCGATAACAAGGTTATGACGTATTCCTTGAAATTTGAATGTCGAAATTGAAGTTTCCTTCACTTCGTATGCGTTGATGACAAGTGGCATCAAATCATGGCGTAAGAAATTTGTTCGTGGTGTCAGATCCATACGCTACTAATAGTAGTTCAATGCGATTGCGTAAATATTCTGATAATTTTCTCTTTATAAAAAAAAAACATCATTTTTCGCTGAATAAAGACATAATTGAATGTTTATTAGCAAAATTATACACGTTTAAAGATAAAGTAATAAATAAAGCAGGATGCACTGCTTTCGCTTAGGAAAATTTAAGGTGAAAAAACTACGATAAATTAAGTATCTCTGACAAATCTCAGATGACTTATTATTATGGTAGCAATTATTAGCATCAAACATACATACATAAATAATACGAAAGTATTTGATGAAAGTTTTTTTTGTTTTAAAGAAACATTTTTAGGTCTAGAAGTAAATTATAATACATTACCTCCTTTCCCAATTTCTAACTAGAGGTATAATATTTTTGGATAACTCAGCAGGTAGCTTATACATAAAATGAATGGGTTAACCTGTATTCATTAATCTTCATAACACACAGGTATGTAGCAAGTGCTTCACGTCATAATTAGATCATCGATCAATCTACCAGCCGCCTCTTTGCCCACTTACCGCAAGGGTGACTTGCGAAGTGACTGAATTTCTTTAGATATTTACTGTCAACAATGTGTCATGTGTATATTTAAAATGCGTTATCAATAGGGACCAAATTAACCCCCTTATTCATAATAACTCAAACGGTCTTTTAAACCTATTTTAGCTATTGCACTGTTTTGTCACTTTCTGTCAAATGATGACAGGGCCAAGAAAGAATGAGGCAAAACAGTGTAAGAGATAAAATAGGTTTAAAAGACCGTTTGAGTTATTATGAATAAGGGGGTAAATGTTTCCATCGGCTATATTGCAAAAAATATTGCAAAATTAACTTCACAAAATATGAAAATGAAATCCTTGTAAATATTTTAATGCGGCGTTCTATTTTAAACAACTAGTAAAAATTTATGAGTTTTATATTTTATCCGAATGTGCAGATAGGCTAGGCTATGTAATTACGCTGACCTAAATGAGCTGGGGTCGGTTATCAAGCGATAAAAAGCGAGTTCCTTTTTTTACTTTGTTTTTTATGCGTTCATTTTAATAATTTTATTCGCTTTGTTCGAAGTAGGTGGTGGGAACCCGAATCGATGACAGCGATCGCAGCGACCAAAAATTAACCAAAAAACGTTAGCGTTAACTTTTTTTCTAGCAATTTTAGTAGTAGCCGTGCATCTTTTTTATGAATAAGTATAAAATCTACACTATGGATTAACGTAATTGAATAGAATAAATGGATAAAACAATATTTCATTGAAATAAATTTGGTTTAGTTACTTTTCTTCGTAATGACAGTCCGCCAATAGTTTGTAACGCGGTCGTCGCGCACGGTCCCAATAGTCTGACTACAGAAGAAGTTTAATTATCGAAACAAATGTCACAGGAACGTGGCTCTATTTTGAATCACTTTACTCATTTTGGTCCGTGATTTCCGGTCCAGATCCTTTTTGTCCAACTGTTTGATTTATCCAAGTACTAATAATACAATATTTTTTTAGAGATCAGATAATCTAAAAGATATTTAAGGATTAAAAGATATTTTAAAACTAAAATAAATAAGATAAAAAAAAATAGTAGGAAAATCCTATGTAGGTATGATAAAATAAATCTATACACTCCATTTTAATAGCAATGCCGGATCACGGGCAAAGAAATTTAAATCATCGTAACTAATTATTATTATTATGAGTAACGATGAGAATATAAATGCCAGTAAGAACTTTTTCACGCTTTCAATATTTCCTATAGCTAACTTTTTATTATATAGTAGGCACAAACCCTTATTCTGACTACTGAACTGATGTCTGGACAGGTTATGCTACACAGCGCCAATATTGTGAGTTTTAAACGTTAAAACTTTGGCACTAAACCATCAATGTAGCGGTTTTTCCGCTCTTCTCTGACCACAGCTTAGAAAATGAATAAAACGAGGTAGAGGGGGAAGGGTCATAATTTACTAGCGAGCCAGGGAGTGGTGAAATAATCATATTTTCGTCGATCCGCCGCGGCTTTGTACTTTATTAATTATTCCAACGCCTTTTGTCATGACGTAATCAGCTCGCGATCTGCTTATCTTAACCTCGGTATTTATCTTTTTATGTACAGTTTTAACATAGTATGGGTTAAATCATGATTTTTTTATGTGATATTTTATTAACATTGATTTAAAATTATCTTTAGAAAGAATTTAAGCTACCCATTTTAATAAAATGTGTACTTACGGCCTGTTCCACAATGTCCTAGTAAGTTCTGAACGCCTACTACGAAAAACGAAATCCGTCAATACGTTCGTAGTAAGGATTCCATAAATGTTTCGGATCCGAAAAACGTTAATCGTATTGACGGATTTCGTTTTTCGTAGTAGACCTCCTGGTTATGGTTATGGTCCAATACTTCATCATAGGAAATGACGTTCTAAATTTGATTTATTCGTTGGCTGGTGCTCACCTCATTTATCAATGTTGAAACAGGCCCTTAATATTGCTAAAGACCACTACAGTAATCCCCTAGTATGGCAGTGTAAAGGTGCTACACTCTACCTACAGTGTCAACAGGAGGCCTACTCCTAAAAACGAAATCCATCAATACGATTATCGTTTTGTGGATCCGAAGCATTTCGTAGTAAGGATGCATATTAAAAATGCTTCGGATTCGCAAAACAATGATTTCGTATTTCGTAGTAGGCCGTCAGTTTTCGTAGCAATTCGTAGTCGCGCTGTAGCCTGACCGTAGCAAGTAGTATTCATATTTCATAGTTCCTTCGTAGCATGCGCACATCAATAAACGCACCTAAAATTTGTTCAAGAAACAGGAGGAAACATAGTGCTGATACAAAATTACTATAATAAATGCATGGTGTGGTCTCCGCATAAACATTACATGTAAAAAGGATTGTGAATACCCCACTTTGGCCCGACGGTAAATGTGTTTCTACGTCGAATACTCAGGGGAGTTCGCTTAAAACATAATGTCGTCATAATATCGGGGGCGGACGCAGTAAGGAATAAAACGTAAGGCCTACTTACAGTACAAAAAGTATTTATGAGAATCAGGTATTTCCTTTTTGCTTCAGTTACCTAATCCTTTGAGCGAGAATAATTTGTGGTAGGAATGTCTCAAGTATTATTTTTAATGTTTTGTAAAAAGAAGATTAATCTATACAGCTTTTAGTTATCATGACATGTCGATCGAACTAACTAGTCATCAGATGGTAATGGAGTATTTTTTCCAAATACGCACAATCGTTAATATTCAACCGCTGGTAACTTTTATAAAAATAAAATTAAATAGTTATACAAATTAAATGAACTTAATCACTATAATTGCAACTTTTTTTGCTTTGCTTACAGTTGACCAGTTCCTTGAGGACAGGTCTCAAAGAACTCATCCAGTGTGTAATAAGCTTTGTCTAATAGATATGATTTCAGTCTGGAAGTAAATACATTAAACTTTTCTATGTCTTTAATACTAGGTACTAGGTACTTTTCACAGTGCCTATATCTGCAGTGTTTTTCTTTAAAACTATCTGAGTAAAGCACATTTACTATAAATTCAGTACCTACATTAGTTTTACTTATTTCAGCCATTTGTATTTCGGCCCATTTTTTGTGACATTTAGACGTAAAACTTTACGGCTAACAGCTGTTGTAGAACATTTAGATACTTTTACGACTCATAAATAATGCATTTATGGAGAGCGTCGCACTTGGGTGAAGGAATTTCGTGCACATTTTTGCGCTATTACTAAGTGGGCATTTAAATTTATATTTAACTATTTTAGTGTCACTTAGAACCTATCAGTAACTTAATGGCCATCAATATTTACAACGAAAAAATAAAAAGAACATCAAAGCGTCATAATGGTTCCAGGATCAGTGATTTGCATACAAACAGGGGTGAGTTTTGTAGAATCTTAATAAATTGACAAACGCAGCGCAGGGCCCCTATTTTTGAATCACTCGCTTGGATATGGCGAGTGATTTTCGTTCGAAAACGTTTTTTTTTCTATGACTTTTGACACTTCGTCGAACGAAAATCACTCGCCATCTTGAAGCGAATAAATCAAAAATAGGGGCCCTGGAGTATTTTGGGAGCTTGCCAAAATTTTAGGCTGTGTGGGCGTGGTCTTAGCACCGGCTCAGTGAACAAGGAGCGCGCTGTCAGTTCAAACAGAGGAATAGACTGCGTTGTCTTGAGTTCAAGGTTGGGGAATGTTTAGGTATGTTATTTTATGAATGGAATGCTAAAACGGCGGGCTATCAGCACATCTATCATTTAGCATAAGAAAGTTATTTTGATGTTCAAAAGATAGACTTTTATTTCTATTGCCTCCGCCTTTCAGGTTTGTGAAGTACATTACCTACACAATTGTTTGGTATACATAATCACATTATCCAAAATTACAAAAAAAAAACCCCACATCATATTATGTCATATTTTAATTCATTGCTACCTTTCCATGTTATTTCAATATCATTGACACAGCTCCCCTCATCAATTATTAAAGAGATGATGATCTTCAAATGCCTGATCAGTTCATAGTTACCTTACCATATACCTTCAATATCATTGAAGTAACGCGGTACCAAATTTCGGATGAGATCGGGCAATTAGAAACTAGAAAAGAGCTGATGATCTTCAAACAGTTGAACAGATATTCATGAATTATGGCTAAGAACACTCGGGGTAAATACAGCTATGACACAAAAAAAACTAAACGAAAATCGGTTCATCAGTTTCGGAGCTACGATACCACAGACACATTAAACTTACAACACACCTGTCTTTTTGCGGCAGGGGTTAATAACATATTAATTACAAAACAAATAAGATCAAGTAAAGGTTATCAGATAAAATAATACAACATAACTAAGGGCTGAATTTTCAATGGTCATAAAACAAGACAGATTGATAAATTAAAAAGCAACTGATTTTAAAATGACAGTTACATAAATGATTTCTGACAGATAGGTGACAAGGTCAAATATTGTATTTTGTTCGACGAATATTTCTTATCCGACTATTGCAAAATCAGCCCTAAGTCAAACATTTGCATGGCTCTCCATCACACATCACAGTGGTCGTAACAATCAACTTTTACACCAAGTACTACTCGCCCGCCCAGTTTCCACGCTCGTTAGAACTAGCACATATCCCTGATGGCGGAATTTAAATGTGGAAAGTTTTAAACACATCGTCAGCGTGGCTCTAGCCTTATTGGGTGTGAGTAATGTGTGCACTTAGCCCTGATTTAGGTCACACTGGTGTTGCACCAGGGGTCTTACGTACTGTGTGGGAAGATATGGTAGGTATTTTGGTCGTGGACCTCTTTATCGCTAATGAATTGCGGCCTTTTGGTAGAAGGAGGGTGGAAAAGGGAATACAACATCGGCTTAAAAAAATAGAAGAGGATTCATTATCGAGGTACATATATCTAATCTCTTCGTGGCACAATTAATAATGAATATTGTAAGATACATTTGTCTTAGTTGTCTTAGATAATAAATAGCTTTTGCCCGCGACTTCGTTCGCGTGGACTTCAGGTTCGTCCCGTCTAGTAGCGCAAAAAATGTGTTTTTTTACGACCTCACATTAGAAACCTCAAAAATTGTAGCCTATATGTTATTCTGATGTATAAGCTATATTGTGGTAAAGTTTCATTCAAATCCATTCAGTAGTTTTTACGTGAAAGAGTAACAAACATCCATACATCCATACATCCATACTTACAAACTTTCGCCTTTATAATAGTAGTAGGATGTTGTCAAAAAGTCATGTCCATCTTGTTATCACAAAAGGAAGCTTGATTTTCAAATGGTGCAAGTCTCAATGGTTTTACCCAAAAAACCAGACGGCGATCGTAAAACGCTGAGACAAAATTCGTGTTTTCGTGAAGTAATTTATTGATTGAAAAGAATATTGGTATGAAACTAAAAAAAATACAAATATATTTTGTTTTATTCCTACATTAGTTAAAAGGATGTTTGATGTAGCAGAAAATTAGACAATTGAACTTATCGAGGCGAAATGTCCAAAATTTTAGCCTCAGACTGTGGCTGTAGGTAAGACTAAAAGTCTTCTTAAAGACTGATAATATAAATCCTTTGATGAATGTATTCGTTCATCAAAGTATAAATCCTAAGGATCAACTTTGATTATCTTAGTAACAATTTACTAATCTCACGATACAACGTGAAATCCTTTCATTCCAAACACTTCACTAAGATTACCGAAGGAAATATTCAAAGGAAAGTAAAAGCCCAAACTATCAAAAACTAAACCATGAAAGCTGGCGGAATAAATCCGTGTATCTAATCTCGATTAATCGTCACAATCTCCTTGATCCTTCCGAGCCCTTGTGAGTTGAATCCGGTAAGGGCGCTTACAGACTAGCGCTTTCGCGAATAAGCTCGTGTTTTGAAATGCGCGTCCAATACATAATTTTTTGTATAATTTCTCTTGGAAATCAATAAACAAGCAAAAATTTGAAAAATTGCTTCCTCCAATATTTTTTTGTTATATTTTAAAATATTTTATTCAGGTTATGATAGTGCATTTTATTACAGTTTTGTTTAATATTTTAGAATTTACAAAATTGCGACGAAAACTATTTTCTATTAATTTCCCAAAAAAGGTTGGGTTCTAGAAACCAAAGAAGTCTTAGCAAAAAAAGACTGTCCTGATAGTAAATGTTTAAAAAAATATGAACTATATTAGAAAAAAAATATTATATATGAATGCTTTTAATCGAAAGTAAATACCCTTAATAATTAATAAATCTCAAATATAATAACATATTTATTTTATTTTTTATTAAATAATATTGGGTGGGTGGGTAAAATTCGCTGGTCTAAAGGCGCCCTTAGCCAAAATCGCTCCAATAAAGTGTAGTGAGTTCACAACTCTCAATGTGTTCGAGGTGTGTTTTGTTCGCCGATCGCGCGAACTTGCGACAAAACACGCGCGAATGGATTCTGCGGGAAAGTAGTTTGCTAGTTTCCATGTTCAAAATGCTTTAGGGACAAATGTGAAAAAAGAAAAATAAACGAAATATAAATTGATTACATTTTTTTTTACTGAGCGTCAATGGTTTTAAAGCTACGTAGAACTAACTATATGAAAATAGCATAAAAAATATTTAGTAGGTAGCATATTCTAAGCACGCACTTTGCATCATTTAAAGAGAGAGACGGAGAGAGAGACATCATACCTGAAATTATTTATTTAAATGTTACAAGGGACGTTAAATGAAACCAGTGTTTTATTTTTGATATATTTTTTCAACAAAGCAAATTAGGTACTGTATATAATATTATGTACTATCAAAGTATTATATATATATACTTTCCAAGATATTATTACGTACACTGTTAAAAAGCATCTCATCAAAAATAAAACGCTGGCGTCATTTTGCGTCCCTTGTAGGTAACATTTTTATAAATAAATTCAGGTCTGATATCTGTCTCTAAATGATGCAATGTTCGTGCGTAGAATATTTTACCTATGACTAAGTCTAGTCAGTGATCACCATTTATTGCTTAAACGAAATCGAATCGTTATTTACAATTTTGCTTTGTTAAGATTGGGTAGATAGAATTCTAAGTAAAAAGGTAACTTTAAAGCAACGCCAAAGGCATGACTTTACACGTAACATTTCCTCATTGATAAATGAGCAAATATTATCGTACGATACTCGAGCTAACCTGAACAACGTCTCTCCAAATAACATAACGTTAGTCGTGCATAATATGTAATTATACTGTGTGCAATGAGACTGCAGAGCTGCCGTTACCGAATCAATACCAGAAACGTTGAGATTCCTTTGTTTCCTCCATAATATTTGAACAGTCCTAACTTAAAGGATTATGCTAGTCTCGAACGTTTTGTCTTAAAGCGCTTTTGTGCAATTTCTTTCTCGTCAAGTATGTGTAAACGAGACACAATAAAAATTCCATTGTTATGCGACTCTCGGCATTCGTTTGATACCTGACCGATTACGACTTCCTACTTTGAAAGTTCAATTGACACTGTAAATCTTTACAGCATAGAATACCTAATTAAGTAATTATGTACTAAAGTCGCACCTTCTATGATCCTTAAATAATAAAATAAACCTGGCCAAGTGCTAGTCGGACTCGCGCACGAAGGGGTCCGTACCATTGAATAGGTAAACAACATAGATGATAATTTCAAATGACCACCTGTTGCCATTATTGATATAAGCAAAAAAAGTAAAAAAAAACTCGTTTGTTGTATGGGAGACCCCCTTATATATTTATATTAATTTGGTTTTAATATTTGTTGTTAAAGCGGCAATAGATAACTGCTAGCTATCGCGGTTCTTGATATACAGCCTGGTGACAGGCAGATGGACGGACGGACGGATAGATAGCGAGGTTTTAATAATAGGGTCCTGTTTTTACCCTTTGGGTAAAAAACCTTAAAAAGTAAAAATTTTTTCATTGTGTATTTAGTAAAAAGCTTCTTGTTTCCAGAAACCATCGACTTAAAAACTCATTCATCCTGTATTTACTTTACGAAAACTTCCCCCAACCGAATGCAGTCTTCGTCGCCGCAAGTGTTTATGTTTTGTTTGTTCCGCGACCCAACAAGGGTTGCCTTCCGAGTTGATAGCAATAACAATTTTGACAAACCGTTATAACCGCAAACGTGTTACGGAAATCGTGTTTGTAAATGGGCATCCACGATTCGGCTGACGTAGAAACTACTCATCCTAAGCAAACCGGTTTGCCGGTGCGCGTAAATATTTTAACAATCGCCTGACCGTTCTGACGCGGCAAACACACATGACAAACGTTGTGCCACCTTAATCTTCCAGGGTGTTTATTTTGCAAGATTGCAGATGCGACCGCTTGCGGGTCACTGCGATCATGAGCACATAATCTTTAGTGAAATGGAAACGTTTGTGTTACAGTTGGGAGAACTTTCCGGGGCCATTGAGCGATTGTTTTGCAACTTGTGGTTCGCGTCACTGAATGTGACTTTTAGGTTATGTTGTTTAATATTTTTGCACCTCAACACCATTTTCACATGGTATAAAAGCTATGCTTTCGGATATATGAAACGTGATCTTTAAAAGGTGAAGCGTAAAATTAAATGTCTGTTAAAAATCTGTCTAGCCAGTCCACAGTCACTTTTGTATTTTTGCTTGTAATAAAATTACATAAAAGTACTAAGCAAAACCAACCATGAGTGTAACCCTTTCAACTACTATTACTAGCATATGGAACTGACATCACGAACAAATTTTGTCCTCCATGAATTGATGACATTAAGTCCACCTTTTGTACACTTTTATTTGTGCAATAAAGTTTTTAAATAAATAAATAAATGACACGGTCATCAACTCGTAGTACAAATCATAATTCGAAACTAAAATTTTCAAAGAAAACGTCACAATCTTGTCGTCGTTTTTGCTACACATTTTTTGCTTGGCATAGCTTCTCTATACGTAGTAGTAACAACTCACTGGTGTAACCACAGATAATATAATACTACGTGTAACTATTCTACGAAAGAGTCTTGTAAAGATTTATTCATCTGTTCATTGAAGCAACTATTTTCCAAAAGCCTATTCATGGTTTCGATCAAAGGCTGTTTCATATCATCAAGGAAACCACTCAATAGGATTTCGCATGCGACCCATCGCGTTTGTGTATGTCAATGCGAGGCATATCGAACGACTGAAGCGTCCTATACAGGGTGGCTTCTAATAGTGAATGAGACATGTGATTGTCGTAGTTGAATAGGACAAGTACACATAAATAGCAGTCCTTATATCTATTTTTGCTTGCTTCCTAAGTATTTTGATTAATCAGAATAAGTACAACTCTAGCTTGGCATATTTATTTTCTATTTGTTCGCCCTACTGAGAATCTCCAGAAATATTAATGCCAAATTATTTGTTTCGCATGCCACCGTCTTTGCTTGATTACTTCCAAAATTTAAATAATAATAGGATAATGATAAAAAAACTATAATGATGTCGCGAATGAAAGTTACTTGAACTATTATTTCTTCAAATTAAGAATCTCGTCCAAGCAACGCGATTATCTATTCTCATGTAGTAAGCGATAGCCAAAGCTGTTGCCAAACTCATGCCACAGATGCTCGGTTAGATCATATTAGTTTTATTAAAACAATCATTATGCAACCGCCAAACTCCATAACTATAAAATATAGTTTTAGACTAGTATTATATTATCAGTGGTTTAAGTAAGATTATCGTAGTTGTTATGAAGGCACAGTAACCGCCTTACTTTGTGGGTGATATCATCGCACATTAGAAGGAAGGTATTCTTTTTCATGGTACGATACTAATGGCTCTGTAGTTACAGAACATTGTACCACGTCAAATTACCAATTAATGAATTTTCCTGAGACATATCTTACACACAAACAAACTTATCACCCTGTATGTATGTATAGTTTCTTGCATCTGCGTGGCACCTAGCGAGATAAGTATAAGTTCGGTTACAACATAAGACTTAGGAGACGAAGGAAGATGTTACAGCATAAAAGACTTATACACACGAAGGAAAATGCCAATTCAAGGAAAATACAAGATTGAATAAAATTAAATAACTTATTTACTTACCTTTTACATATAAAAGAAACTGTTGTTGCTTCTGAATAAATAATATAAATGTAAAATAGTTCCTCTCTTTGTTATAATGGCGCGCCTAAAATGTTAGTTGATTAATTTTTCCTACATTGATAATTAACAGTAAATTCTTATTTTAGGTAATATAATTTAAAAAGTGTACTTTCTAGTATCAACTTACGTTATCATAAAATATATAAAATCGTTTATTGCTGTATAAAGACCCACTATGGGCACTTATATTCGTCCCAGTATAAGTCCTGCCAGTGTTTCGGGACAACTGTGGGCTAGTGTTGTGAAGAAGCAGCGCAACAAACTTAATCAATTGTCAATGCAAGAGGCATTTCAAAAGGTGTACAATGTTTGAAGTGTCAATATCATTAAGAAAGTTACACGAAATCACCAGACGCTAATAAACTAATCGGTGAAACATTATATTGATCGTATCTTTACTCCGTACTATTATTTACGCGAAAAGCGAGTTGCTAATATTTCACTCAGTTTAGGACTAAAGCAATTTGTAAAAGGCGGAAAAAGATTGAGTTGTCTGAAAATGATACCTTCCCCTAGATTACGCCGGCCATCGATCAGGCACTGGGCACCAGTCTTATCTTAGATGTAACGAACATTTGATTTTCTCTCTTATTTTTGTTTGCACAAACTCTTATGAGGGGAATGGTAATGATTTATGTTTATAATCTGCAAATGATATCTTCAAACCGTAATTTGTCATGCTGTTTATTTGGTAAAAAGATTATTCTTTAAATAAATACACTATTTTATGGTCTTCGTAAGCGACGCATGGATTTTATTGCTATGTTCGTCTTGTATTGGAGCGGTCACAATTATCGAATTCAAGTTAAATAATCTTCTTCATTAAATTGCAATCGTCATGAATTCCCCCAAATTTTCTTTATAAACTAGCTAATAATAGTTAATATTGTAACTCGAAATGATTTTTATCTCGTTTCAGCCACTCTAGGGAACCTCTTACTGCCTTTAATTAAAGTGATGTCAACATAGGCCCCACGAGCGCGTCCCTATGGAAAATAATAATAATTATGAGCGCTGAAACCTTCTCTACGCGACTTAATATTTGTTATTTATGGACTTTTAATTTTAAAACACGGCCGCGGAAATGGAGTTTCAAAAAACATGACCGGTTAAATGCTCGATATGCTTCGTTATTTAGGTCAAACTTCAACGATCTGCAAACAAAACTCTGCAAGAATCTATGAATAATTTAGAATGTTGAAGTTTGTAACTATTGATGGTAAAACTTGAGTGCTCTACGAGTGCTCGAAGGTGATTAATAATGTTAATTATATTTTTGTTGAAAGGCATACACTTCTTCTTCTTCTTTTAAACTTTCTGCGCCCAAAAAGTGGCAACATCAGTGGCCTTCTGGTGGGCGCTATTAGGCATACACTAATTGCATAGTTGTGAAACACTGGAAAGGCAATTATTTAAAAATAACAAAATAACTGTAGTATTTTAATTTAGCCACTCAGAGAATCCTATTACGATGTTTTCAACGGGAAAAGCGTCTTAGGAATGATTTTTCTTCCATACATTTTAGGTCAAAATTTAAAATGTCAAAATAACATTATCTCAGCGGTTAAGCTTTAGTTGTATTAATAAAAAAGGCATAATATGTATTGTAGTATGCAGTAGGGTACCTAACTTCTTTTCTGTCATGGACAAACACAGTAGAATAATATAGTAAAGGAGACATTTTTTTTGGGCCCAGTAGCAACTTGTAGCGTCTAATAATGACATTGCACCATAAATTAATAACTTATTTTTTTAGACAATTAGACGAAAGATAACGTTTAAATGAAACCGTAATAAAAAAATCGAACTAAAAGATGCGTTGTGTTGACTACTTTTTATCACGCCATTCCTCCTTTACAAATACGTGTAAAGGAACGACGGGCTGGTCAATATAAAAACAATATCAATTATTTCAAGTACGTGATTTTGTTTAGATCACATAAGCCGTGTAACGGATAGCAACTCTGACATTTATCACTGACATTGACAGGAATGGCTGGAGTGTCATTAGTCACACTTTCCGTTTGACGTTTGGCTTTACGTCACCTTCCGTTTGTTTTGGTTTGTTTTAAATTGAGTGTTTGTTTTCTCCGGATTTTAAACGAAAAATAGAAGCAAAAAGCATCAAGTACGGCCCCCATTCCACTAAACCGTTGTTGTGTAACTGTGCAGTGAGATTTCAACGACTGTGATTTTTCAGAAACGACTAAAAATGTGCGTTAACCTTTGATTAAAGTAAAATAGCGGAAGATAAGTGACGCGCCACTCGAAAGTGGACCGCTAAAATCAGGCCCCCGTCGCCTAATTTCCATTGGATTGCGTGTGCGGGTGACATTTATAAGACGTGTGACGTAAGGAATGTGTAGTGCCATTTTTTAGCTGACAATTAGTATGACATGCCGTATCTACCACTATTTTACTTTAATTAAAGGCGTTAACTGGTACGTGTGTGGATTTAAGTTTTGATAAATTTTCAAATATTCCCGTTAGATAACGAAAAACTAATATTGTTAATGTTTTTAAAACATCTTAAGGAACAATTTAAAATATGTTTCATTACTAGGCGTCACAATTTATGGGTGGGCCCATCCTCCATACAAGAAAAAAATGTCTCCTTTTCTTCAACGACCAATGACTCTGAAACATCTTATCTAGGTTCCATTTTTTTTTAATTTCCGACCATTAACTTGATAATAAAGTCGAATGATTCATTTAGAAATAAATTAAGACAAATATTATTAAAAGCCTGCGGTGTCCCACTGCAGGGCAAAGGCCTCCCTACCCTTTTTCCAATCTTCACGGTTTTGGGCAGCTGTTCTCCAGTGGGATCCACTCGGTGCAAATTTGGGCCCAGAGTTCTTTTGGCATGCGACTGACATGACCGGCCCAGTCCCACTTTAGGTGAGCAGCCTTCAAATTAAGACAAATGAAATGTTGTACTTTTTTACAAATTAATTAAATCTACATTTGTATTTTCATTTAATTGGTCTGGTGTTGTTTAAAAGTCGTGTCAAGTGAAACACGAATGGAAACGACCTCATCTAGCTCGGCTCATTTATACTTGACATGGCTTGATTTGATTACAACCGTGTTCAGTAACGAAATCACATAAACTTCAGAATTAGGCAAAGCTGAGTTACCCTTAAGGAATATTCGATTCTAATTAACTCGTCAAGTATGTGTAAACGAGACACAATATAAATTCCATTGTTATGCGACTCCCGAGTGTCGTTTGATACCTGACTGATTACAATAGAGAATACCTATATAGTACATCTTACTCGTCATTTATACGGTTTAATCGTTATTATTAACCTGGGTAGCCTGGAAGTGAATACTTCAAGATCTCTTTAAAACTTTTATTTGGCCTCTCTTACCAGAATAAAACATAGACAATTAAAAAAAAGGTTACTTGAGTCATTTATGCCCAACCTTGATCGACACTACTAAGCAGAAATGACAATATTAGCATTGTTGGCAATCTCTACGTACGGTCGAAGTCTGTTAGCCTAACCACTTTTAAACGAAACTCGCTTGTACACAACCCACAAAAAACGGGCGTCACTTCAAACAAAAGACGACGCGAGGTGCAAAGATTTTGGTTCAATAGGTGGTTAGGCGCGAGAGACCGCGTACGTATTTACTCGTTCCCATTTTGTAGCTTACACAGGTATATGGGGACTGTCTACATTGTTATTCTGTGGCGATGGTACTGACAGGTATCGTCCTAAGTAAACAGGCACCCAATAACGTTGAGTATTGATGAGCCGATTCCTTTGTTAATCCAATAGAATCAGACCATTTTTGCGTTTTGATGAAAAGGTTAATTGCTAATAGACATTAGGATGATTAAGTTTTTTATCGGTTCTCGGAATTTTTATCGGCGGATCGGGTTGATTTTTAGATTACGGTCGAACCCTTTTCAAACCTTTTAAGCGGTATTAAGTAGGGATGTAACAGACGTTTAAAACTCATTTACTTCAGCGGCCTTAATAAATAAAGTAATATACCTATTTATGAGCGAACAGATAATTTTCGTAGTTTCGTATTTGACAGAAATTAGAAAACAGGAAAATTGTGAAAAATAGTATAAAAAATTACGTAACGACGTAATTGTGTCGATACTAGCTTTTGTTGATTGAACTTTTTCCAGATACAATAATATAAAAATACCTTTTTTTATTTATTAAGGGTATTATCCTTAAGTATTCATAATACCTTTATTTAGTAATTATGACATAGAGACAATCTCTTTATTAAACAATTAATTTTAATGAAATTCCGACGCGTTTTAACTCAATGAATATAACGTGAACAGAAAATCCTAATCAAGAACTGAGTTCGCTTGGAAAACTTTAGAATGAATTAAATTTTCCTACTTATCATCATCACGTCGCAGAAAATTAAGTCGTAAGCTAAAATAACTGACATTGCTTAACTGCGTGCGAAGGAACAGTAATTAAAATTGTGACTTCTATAACTCTAACAAAGGACATTTTCATTCAAATTATTATTTACGAACACTTTAAAAAGAAGTTAGCCTGTAAGCTTCCCACTGCTGGGCAAAGGCCTTACCTCAAATGTGAGGTAGTATGAGCCATACTTACGAACACTTATAATTAGCTTAAAAATAAAGTAGCGCTGATTAAATGGTTGGAATCTCGGGTAGTAAAAACACATTCTTATTGATAACAAAAGTCATTATTAGGATTGTAAGAACTATAACGGTTAGATATTGCAATTTTCTGGTATTTCAACTCACTTAGAGGTCCTACGTGAATTTCCATTTAAGATAACGACCTCAAACTCAACTTTTTACGTCATTGTTGTAGTTTTAATAACTTTGTTATGTTCAACTATTCTAAGAAAACCAAATAACGAACCTTTTTCGGTCAAAGTTTGCCTATTACAAGTATCATGAAAACAAATGGGGCAAGATCCCAAAAGGTGTTAATACATAGTTTAAAGTAAAATTCTTATTTATCTTAGACAACCTTGTGAGGTTGAATTTGGTACAATAGAAAATGCAGGAGACACGGAGATAAAAATATATCAACTGTCAGCGCCATTATTGCATGTTTGCAATTTCCTCTTATGCCACTCGCTCACCGTCCGAGTCGCACCGCGAACACAGTGCAATGAATTCATCGGCGCGGCGAGCATTACTTAGGAACATGACGAGGAATTGCGGACCGATAAACGAGAAGCTATCGTTTTTTTATTTACATATAATTATTGCCAAACATCTAAGCAGCCATGAATTAAAGTACGGTGCAGTGGAGTTTGACACTTAATTATTATTCGTATTATGTTCTTATTAGGCCCTTAAAAGACATTGCTAATATGGTGCTATTGAGATGCGTTGTTCTATTCTTATTATCTGAAAACAAATTCCTAAAAAAAAATTCAAACTGACATCTGTAGATTCATTTTTGGCCATTCTCCAGATAAGTTTGTGGCACTAAAATAGATCGAAAGCGGAAAGAAAAATGACGCTTGACATATTATTATATACAAGTTTAACGTCCTTGGTCACAAAGGCATACATCATCATTATTAAAGTTCAATATTTACAATTATCGCTAAAACTAACACTAAACTAGCCTAACCTAACCTAATACATTGAAATGCGATGCTGGTTCGCATTTCAATGCTCAACAAGGGAGTAGCGATCCGAATCAGAGAACGCGCGATTCGGGATCAGAACGCGCTTAACTTTATTTCTCACTCTGTCTTCATTGATTTCTTCAATAGCACACATTATTATGTTAATTCCAGCCCAAAACCACAATTATTTACTCGAAAAAACCAACTAATAAAATGAAGAAATAAAGTCCATCTTCCTCATCTCGTTTCCCGCGATTAAGCAAAATGTATTATTTTATTATTCAAAAGTTTTACGGCTTTGGACGAATCCTTCCTGCCAAGCTTCATTTGACATTGACAGACTTACTTTTTTTGCACGATTCGACATGTTTTTGGAGTAAGTATAGATAGAAGAAGTTGCCAGGGTTTTTAGGGTTCCGTAGCCGAATGGCAAAAAACGGAACCCTTATAGTTTCGTCAAGTCTGTCTGTCTGTCTGTCTGTCTGTCTGTCTGTCTGTCTGTCTGTCTGTCCGTCCGTATGTCACAGCCACTTTATTCTGAAACTATAAGCATCACATAGCTAAAACTTGGTAGGTAGGTGTATTTTGTTCACCGCTTTCCGATTCAGATACAAAAAGTAAGAAAAAATAATATTTAAGGGGGGGCTCCCATACATGAAACTAAAACCTAAAATATTTTTTTTACTCAAACCTATGCGTGTGGGGTGTCTATGGATAGGTCTTTTAAAATGATGTTGAGGTTTCTAAAACCATTTTTTCTAAAAGTGTAAGGTTTGAGATATAGACGCTTCCAAAGTGGTAAAATGGGCGTCCCCCCCCCTCTAACTTTTGAACTAAGGAAGTGAAAATTTTGAAAAAAATATATGATGTAGATCTCAACAAAAACTGGCAACGAAAATTGGTTTGAAGGAGATCGAACCAGTAGTTTTTGAGATATTGCACATTTTTATCAACCGCAAATATAACTTTGTCTTTCATACAAACACTATGAAAAACAAAGTTATTTTTGCTGTCGCAATATATTGTGATGTTTTCGTTAAGTGAAAGTAAGTGGACCCTGAATTCAGTTAAGGGTGGCACGGAACCCTCAGTGCGCGGGTCCGACACGCACTTAACCGGTTTTTTAGTTTATTAATTTATTAAATTACCTAAAAATTTAGAACTAAATTAAAATTACATATAGTATGTTTAATTACCTGTATTTTTAGCTATTTTTAGAGAAACCGTACATGGTCTTGGCATTTTAGTTAACATCTCCTTTAGTAATTTAATAACGAATTAATAAGTTGTTATGCGAACATGTTTGCGTACGTTTCAGTGAGCGTAGGCCTTTACGAGTTCTCCCGACTGTACGGCATGTGACTGTTTCAAGATTTATTCGGGGAATACGTTGCCCACATGTCACTGATTTATTTACGTGGAATTTTTACGCATTATACACGTGTGTTTTCCCTTGTTTTGTTGGAGGTGTGACGACTGCGCTACAAGCCTGTTTTCATAAAACCTATATTAACTCGTCAAGTATGTGTAAACGAGACACAATAAAAATTCCATTGTTATGCGACTCTCGGCATTCGTTTGATACCTGACTGATTAAAATAGTAGGAACAAGATTTTACTACTAATCGGGTTTTTGATCAGCTGACTTAGTAGCATTAAATAATAAAGCACGTTTTATATAGATATTGAGTAATGTCACCAGAGGGCTGGTAGCTACCTCGGCCAGCGAATCAGTCTGGCCATACAAAGAGGCAATGCTGCCAGCCTCCTGGGCACCCTGCCGCCAAACGGCGGAAATTTAGAAGACGTTTTTTATTTATAGTAGATATAAGTTCTTTATTATTTTCTCTTTTATTTATTCTTTAGGTTAAGAGTTATTTATAAGTAAATTTGTTTTTTTCAGTTTTAATTGAATTAATAAAGTAATGTATAATACAAGTTGATTCGAATAAGATTATGCGAAATAATATTTAGTTTGAGTAAGAAAACTTGAAGATTAATTATTAGAATCTACCTTAATATGCATGTTTCAAAAAGGGGGTGATCAGGATATTCTACTTATGCAAATGTATTCATAAATAACTACTAAGTTTCCCTACTCCCCCGGTATAGTGTAATTAGGTTGAGTAAGTGTAAGTTAAGAACGCAATAACATTGATTATAATTTTGTGTATTAGGTACTAACAAATTATGGATGCAAAGTCTGCAATGAAGTATATTTTTTAATACAAATTACCTTGTGTATATGATAAAGTAAATTAGTACATTATCTTTATCGATGACGTGGAAGGATAAACATAATTCAACTACCTAAATATATTTTCTATCTTTTATTTTCTGTTTTGTGAACTCTAAGTAGATCGCGAAAATAAGACCTCGTCTGCGGAGCACAGGGGTGCGGGGGGAGACGAAAGCGCGGTTAGTGAGCGGCGCGGGCGGGTGAATTCACGACGCCCACATCCCTCGCACGACCCACTATCGCCCCCCTCCCGCGCCCCTGTGCCCCGCAGGCGAAGTCTCAATGAAGCAGTTTACCTATACATGACATTGCTCTACAATTATCAGATGGATGATAGTTTTTTAGATCAGCCTTTCGGCCCTTCTCGTTTTAAGGCGCCAATACTGTCGGTCTTGGGTTGTCCGTTCCTCCACCAGAGCTCGTTCTATGTCTTTGGAAACAGTTGTCTACCACGTGGCCCGTGGTCGTCCTTTGCCTTTAATCTTTATTTGTGGAATGGCTAGAGCTTTCATTACAACGTGTTCTTCATCACGTCTCATCACATGTCCATACAAACGCATTCGGCTTTCAGCCATCTTTTCTATAATGGGAGTGACTTTAAATGATCCTCTGACATACTCATTTCGTACCATATCAAGTATTAATATATTATATACAAGAATATAATGCTATTATACTTTGACTGGGTTAGTCTTATGCATCATCCGGACTGCATTCCTTTACATAATAAAACGTGGAAGCTCAGAACGAACTTACTGAATAAAATTTGATTATGTTTTCGTAGTTTGACTTACCCCCGCGATGAGTAATGCACGTCGGGTCAAAGTGGGCTGCGATGCGTGGCTGATTATATTAAATAATGGAACTTGTCGTGACGTACCGTGCGTGTTTGTGCTGACCGTATTTTTCCCAAATTAGTTTTTAAAACGCCATAACGTGGGTGGCTTTGTTCGTGATACCCTTTGTAAATATCGTTGGCTTAAAACATTCCGCGTTTATGAATTCGGGACGAAAATGCACGCAAGTTTTTGCGCGATATTTACTATTTCTGAAGAATATACGTTATTATTTGATACAAATAGGTATTAATTTTTCTGATGCAGAACTCTCATATGTACCCTTCAGTCAGTTAGTACTGATCATGCAAATTTTAAAGCTATGCTTTGAGAATAAAAAAAAAAACGGTGTGATGAAAACCACTTTAGCAAAATTATTATTACTTACTTCCACTTAGCCAAAATACCATAATATTTTGTTGAAAGCAAAAATAAAATTATTTGGGCCTTGGAAGTAGCAAAACATAATAAATTACAATTATCTATACTAATATTATAAAGCTGAAGAGTTTGTTTGTTTGTTTGTTTGAGCGCGCTAATCTCCGAAACTACTGGTTCGAATTGAATAATTCTTTTTTTGTTGGATAGTCCAGTTATCGAGGAAGGCTATAGGCTATATTACATCACGCTACGACAAATAGGAGCAAAGATATAGTGGTAAATGTGTAAAAAACGGGAGAAAGAAGTCACTATTCCACGCGGACGAAGTCGCGGGCAAAAGCTAGTTAAATGTAAGTATATAATAGGCATTACATTATATAGTATATTATTATTATTTTCTCCTGTCAAAATTATTATAATTTTAATTTATTACGCTTTGTTTGTACACGCTTTACTATTCAGTAAAGTTACGTTACCAGCGGTTAAATATTTACGATTGTGTGTGTCTTACAGAAAAAAATACCCTCAGTGGCTTCACTTTATTTCCCAACAATGCTATGAATTTTGAGGCTGTTATTTGTAAATTATGTGACACCGAATGTAATAAACAACTATCATGAGACTACTAGGTAATTATCGAAGGAACTACTGCTGCCTTTATTAAACAAAGATTAAGAAAAGTCTCCGAAAAACTGTTCACTTATGCAAACTCATAAATGTTTATCCTAGTACTAATTTGCAGAGCGTAAGATTTCACGGGTGTACACTAGGGAGCACTAACTACCAAACTTAGGGTTGTCTACACAAAATATCAAATCAAACGTTACCGTGAACGGCACGGGCGGGTGTTTCCGCGCCGCCCGCACCCGTCGCACAACCCGCTATCGTCTCCTCCCACGCCCCTGTACCCCTCAGGCGAAGTCTCAATGAAGCGGTTTACCTATAATATTAGTATCGATAAGCTGGCCATACAAAGAGTTTAGGTCAGAAAGCTTATTTGGAATACCCGTACCGTCCAAGTTTAACCACCATGTATTCTCCGCAGTCCTCGTCAGATCGTTTCAAATGTGATGACCAAGGTTCAACTAACTCTTTCCGTCGTTCCTGCGGTGTGTGACGGCTTCACATTTGAAAGATGCCTTGGGAAACACTTAAGGCTATTATTTTGCCAAATCTAGATCCTTACCGTGCCATGGAAAGCTAGATAATTAAATGCACGTTATGGCGGCTGAGCTGAATTCTGGTCTCATCGAACCATGGTATGTGGAATTGTGGAATAATATAGGACCATTAACCGATCAGACCTGTAATACTTACTATTTAGTTTTTTTTACCAAAATCAACCCAGGAACTTTGATAAGAAACTTTTTCGTCCACTATCAAAGTTTTGAGAGCGGCAAGTCTGAAGATTGATGTTGCTATCCCAAAGATCGATAGTAGCTGTCGTTGACACCCCTAGCTCATAATTGGAAACTATTAAGCCCTGGTTAATGAGTTAGCTTTAAGGATGCTTTTAAGCGTTTTACTATTAATTTAATCTTCGGTAATCTTCATGCGAAAACACATGAGACTCGACGTTATCCGGTTTTTATTCGGAGATTAAGCTTGACCATAATTAATTTGACGGTGTACATGGTAAGCTTATGTCTGGTTTGATATTCCAAAAACTAATTTGAAACTTTAAAAGCAGTTGCATCATCTATTTTTTTTAAATAAAACTGCTTGTTTTATCGCAAATAAGATACACGTAGTAGACCTTAGCATACTTGTAGGAAAAACCGGCCAAGTGCGAGTCGGACTCGCGCACTGAGGGTTCCGTGCCAACCAACTTTAACTGAATTAGGGATTCTTACTTCCACTTATCCAAAATAGCACAATATTTTGTTGACCGCAAATATAACTTTGTTTTTCATAGTGTTTGTATGAAAGACAAAGTTATATTTGCGGTTGATAAAAATGTGCTATATCTCAAAAACTGCTAGTTCGATTTCGCTCAAACTAATTTTCGTTAAAAGTTAATGTTGAGATCTACATTACATATTTTTTTCAAAATTTTCACTTCCTTAGTTCAAAAGTTAGATGGGGGGGGACGCCCATTTTTTTTTTTTAAGAACTTTATTGCACAAGTAACAGTGTACAAAAGGTGGACTTAATGCTAAAAGCATTCTCTCCCAGTCATACCTTTAGGTCATGCAGAAAGATTATAAGTGGGTGCAGGAGCATAATGTAGTAAAGATTTAGGAAAACGCAACAAAAATATCATTATGAAGCATAACAATATTATATTATTACATACTATAATATATATTTAATACAATAAACTAAATAAACATAAGTATAATATTTATTTTATATGTATAACTACCAAATACTGTAATACATAAATATATTAAAAAAAATATACATACATACTAACAAGTTTCGCAATTATTCAGCCAGAAACTTACGCAGTTTGTTCTTGAAAGATAATTTCGTCTCTGACTTCCTTATCTCTAGAGGAAGTGTATTCCATAGCCGTGTTGCCGTTACTGTAAATGACTTGGACTGATAAGAGGTGCGATGTGCCGGTATGCCTAGCCGGAGATCTTCGGAAGAACGAAGAGCGCGATCGTGGGATTGATACAGGAAAGAGAACATATCCTTAAGGTAAGAAGGTGATGAGGGGTTATTGAGAATACCGTACAGAACACAGAGAATTCGAGAATTTCGACGTAGTCGGATAGGGAGCCAATTAAGCTGCGCTCTGTAGCTGGAAATATGGTCATATTTGCGAAGGCCAAAGATAAATCTAATGCAGCTGTTGAGAAGACGTTCAAGTTTATCAGTGAGTGCCTCAGTGAGGTTGGTACAGCAAGAGTCTGCGTAATCAATAATAGGGATAACAAGAGTTTGCATGAGAAGGAGTTTCGTCTTAAACGGAAGAAAAAATTTTAAACGATAGAGTGACCTCAAACACGTTTTACCACTTTGGAAGCGTCTATATCTCAAACGTTAGACTTTTAGAAAAAATGGTTTTAGGAACCTCAATGTCATTTTGAAAGACCTATCAATAGACACCTACACGTATAGGTTTGAGTAAAAAATTTTTTTTTGGTTTACATTCATGTATGGGAGCCCCCCCTAAAATATAATTTTTTCAATTTTTATGTACCTGAATCGGAAAGCGGTAAAAAGGATACACCTACCTTCCAAGTTTTAGCGGTGTGATGCTAATCGTTTCAGAAGAAAGTGGCTGTGACATACGGACGGACAGACAGACAGACTTGACGAAACAATAAGGGTTCCGTTTTTTGCCATTCGGCTACGGAACCCTAAAAAGTGAGAAGTAAAATTTCTATAAGTATCTAACGTTTTCTTGAAATAAATATCCTACTTAGGGCTTAGCGGGATTTCATGTGACAAAAAAATTCAATTGAGCGTGATCGAAAGTGAGGTATGCTAAGGTTGGTAAGGTTTTTACTTAGAAAATTTGAGATTGAATATATCTGAAAATATAGAATCAATAGAAGAATCGCTACTTATGTGTGCCTAAAAGTTGGCTAAAAGTTGGAGATGCGCCTATATTTCTTTTTTAAAAAATTGCTGTGTATGTATCTGAGCATACATTCACAGCAATTTTTAATAAAAAATGGGGTCGATTGCACTGATTTTGCGACTACTTTCGAAGCGCGACGCGCTGCTGTCGTTCTAATGTAAGGCGCACTTAGAACGCTTTCACATTTAGGCGACATGCAGTAGAGCGACAGTTGCGCTGCTGTCAATTTCATACATAAATGACAGCAGTAAGCCCTTCACATTAAAGCGATGCGCTGCTGTCGCTTTAATGTGAAGGCGCACAACCCCATCAATCCAGACCAAAATATGTCAAGCAGTTTTTATTATCATACAACTACTATATCAGCTGATCTGATTTACGACGCAGCTTACTCTGTCTTACACGGCATTGGATTAGCCAGGATATCTGGTGACACGTCAAACCGAGCCGTGGCCAGTCGACCGTGCGGGACCGCTAATCGCTGTGCCCATGTTCGTCAATCGTATATACAAGTGCTCAATAGTTACTCTCGGATGTTTACGAACTAAACTATGTGTACTAGTAATTACTAAAGATCTCATGCATTTTGAATATGTATACAGGGTGCTAAAAAAGTACTAGCCAAATTCAAGGGGGTGGTTGTCAATCGATAATAGAATACAGGAAATATATTGAAAAAAACTTATAGAAATTTATGTTAAAAAAAATGTAAAGATTAAATTTTTAAATTTTCCTGTTTTCTACACGTTACTCTTAATCACCCCCTTGAATTTGTCTCCTACTTTTTTTCACCCTGTATAAGAAAGAATAAAAATAATGTTTTTTTTTTAAATATATTTTAAATATTTTTTTTTGTATTCCAAACTCGATCGACAACTACCCCCTTGAATTTAACTGGTACGTTTTTTAACACCTTGTTTAAACGAAGGATTACATTTGCTATACTTTTATTATTAGTATCAGAGAGTAGAATCCAGACGTCTGTGAATGTCACTCTACTTGACGTTTACGGTCGAGGTCTCTCACGTCTCACCACCTTAAGAGCCAAAATCGCTTGCACCTCGCGTCGACTTTTGTTTGAAGTGAAGTTCTTTTAAAAGTGGTTAGGCGCGGGAGTCCGCGACCACACCTTGTTGTAAAGTGTAAAAAATACATCACACGTTATTATTTTTACGGTTCCGTACCTCAAAAGGAAAAAACGGAACCCTTATAGGATCACTTTGTTGTCCGTCCGTCCGTCCGTCCGTCCGTCTGTCAAGACCCTTTTTCTCAGGAACGCATGGAGGTATGAAGCTGAAATTTATATCAATTACTCAGGTCTACTGTCCCTTGAAGCTGTGAAAAAATCAAACTTCTAAGCCAACGCAATCAAAAGATACAGCCGTTTATGCCGCAAATTTTCGACACTTGCAAGGGAATCAAAACCTTCAGGGTGCTTCCCGTGAACTCAGAATCTTGAAATTTGGTACGAAGCAACGTCTTATAGCATAGATAAAGGAAAAATTACGAAAACCATAAATGTTTAGTTACATCACATAATATATATTTTTTTAATAATTTTAAACTTACTACCCATTTCCTCATAAACGCGTAGAGGTATTAAATTGAAATTCATACCAAATACTCAGGTCTATAATACCTTTAAGCTGTAACAAAATAAAACTTCTATGTCAACGCAATCAAAAGAAACAGCAATTTAAGCTGCATATTTTGAAACTCGCAAGTACTCGCAAGGACATCAAAACCTAAAGGGTACTTCCAGTCGACCTAGAATCTTGAAATTTGGCATGAAGCAACGTTTTATAGCACACATAAAGGAAAAATTCCGAAAACCTTAAATTTTTAGTAACATTACAAAATATATATTTTTTAATAAATATAAACTTATTACTTTTTTCCTCATGAACGCGTAGAGCTATCAAGTTGAAATTCATATACTTTGTAAACCTTGCAGGTTTGTACGGAACCCTCTGTGCGCGAGTCCGACTCGCACTTGGCCGGTTTTTTTGTTTTTATTCTCATCCGTGACTTTTCATACACTAATGACAAGTGGCCCTACCTATATAATTTGTCGAAGTATTAAGCGTATCGCACACAATTTGTTTGTCCCTACAAAAACAAATATAGCAATATACAGTATTTAGTGGGTCCGTAATTCAAAGGTGGACCTTGATACTATCTCATAATTCTCATATCTATTAACGCCTCGGTGGATCCGAATTAGCGCTGGGAAGCGTGGTGACAGTTCACACATGTTAGGATGAGAATGAGTAAGCTCACGTGTCTATAGAATTTAACAAAACTAGAGCAACATTCCTGCATAAAGACATTATTCTCTTTTATTTCAAATTAAATTCGTAATTAGGAATAGAAAGTTATGACACTGATCCCACTAGGCCGTTCCGTCACCGACCAACACCGTCGCACGTTATGCACGGAGCGTGTCACCACCGGAAAAAACGCTCTCGCCTTCGCTCCATATAACGGTGTGACAGAACGCTGTAGATACGATCAGTGGGCACAATAGAGTGCATCGTGTTACTTTTCGTGTCTAATACGCTCTTAGCACGGTCATGGTACGGTGCACTGAAAATGCTTGGTCCAGGGAAGCAATTCACTAACGGCAACATCACCACAGTGTTCAACGTCGAGCTGCGCTGCTCAATGTTGAAGTAAAAGAAAATCGTCAAACCGTCTTATCGTTCTCGATGACAGCATTGTCATTTGCTTAGTGAATCTACATATAGACCTTAAAACATAGTATTGTTTCTGTTTGATCTTCTTGACTCTTGTTTTATTTAGTGTGCGCGTCCATTTCCTGCTGTTCTGCCTTCATGAGCCTCAGTACCTACTGCCAACATTGCTCTTATGGTTGTTACACACACGCTATTATAGCCAATAAGCAGCTACGCACAGGGGCGACATTTCTTTGCTGGATCCCCGCAGCACATGTAAGCCAAGTAATTTGCACGACGACACGCGACTATGATTCCAATATCCTGCGAAACTGTTCGAATTGACGAAAGGGCTTTGGCAAATATTTTAACGGATGCCGAAACAATCCACGTTGTCAGCGACATGAAAGTGAAAAGGTTCTGTGTACTCAACAAGGGAAAAATCTCTTGAACGCACGAAATAGTAGCTTTGGGAGATATAACATTCACATCGTTGAGCCCCCGATATTGGATGTGTAGGTATTTATTTCATTTCGCCCTTGTATTCCAAGTGGTGTCTAAATTTCATTGCGTGGTTTGTACGCAGCCGCAAACTTTTGACCTACTGAGGCGATATTTTGCGTAATGATGACAGAGTCGAACTCAGTTTTTGACTTACATTTTTTTCTTGGTATTAACTAAATTGTAATTGTAGCAGCATATCGTAGTAATGAGGGATTAGACTTAAAGCTTGCAGCAACTATTTTTGTACTGATGTATCGACATCATTTACCTGTGGAATAGTTTTGCCTGCGCGTTTGCGCCGCATGGCGCTCGAATAACGCTAAGGCAAAATTTGTGTTTTCAAGTAGTCCTGTGTTTATTGATTGAGAAGAACTTTTAATAGAATTATAATCGTTTCACATATATTTAAAAAAATATCATCATCATTATCAGCCGAAGGACGTCCACTGCTGAACATAGGCCTCCCCCATGGCTTACCACAACAACCGGTTGTGAGCGGTCTGCATTCAGTGCGATCCTGCGATCTTTACAAGGTCGTCTGTCCATCTTGTCGGTGGACGTCCTACGCTGCGCCTTTGGTCGGATGTTCTCCAATCTAGGACTTTTCTGCCCCAACGGCGAGCGATGGAGAGGGCTATGCTCGGTGTTTCTCTACGAGATCGAATCAGAAACGAGGAGATACGTAGAAGAACTAAGGTAACGGACATAGGCCTGCGAATCAGTAAGCTCAAGTATCAATGGGCAGGGCACATAGTGCGTAGAACTAAAAAAATATAGGTACACTTAATAAAATCGCGAGAACACGAATTTTGTATCAGCATTTTTCGAGCGCTATCTGCTGGTTCACCGCAGGACGCCACGCAAAGACTATCACAGGGAATAGAAGATTCTATCCAAGTTATTTTATGATCTGCGTCAGGCGAACCTAAACAAATCCTTTGATGTTTACGTTTATACACACCAAACATACTAAGGCAAATGTAATACAAGCAAAACACAAGCACAGATACAGTATGTACCTACTCGTATTTCGCGCCCTCCCTAGGTGCTTTGATGATGTTTTTTTTTGTTTCGACTTGGCTGATGCCTTTGGAAATAGCTGGCTTTTCAATTAGAGTGAATAGGTATGCGGTGATTAAGAACGAGAGTTATGCCGTAAGTTTTATGCCACTGCATTAATACTCCGTTTGCTATGAACGCGTAGGTAAAGCTAGAAATAGATGAATATTTATTTTACAATTATAAGACCCAATTTAGGGTATGATATTAAAATAAAAATATAATTGCTTTCTTAAAATATTTTTTTACTAATATTAGACGTATAAACTCTGTTACTAACACTATGGATCTTAACGTTCATCATCTAATTTAAGAGCCAAGCTCTTGTTGGTGGAGTTTTTTCCATTCTTTACGCTCTTCCGCCATTCTCTTGACCTCTTGATACGACGCAACATTCAACTTTTGCTTTATTGGATGCGTATAGCTAATTCTTGGTCTTCCTCTCTTCCTTTTTCCTTCTATTATTTCATCTTATAAGACTGTCATGTTTTGATTGGCCAATGGAAAAAAAAAAACTTAGAAAAAGTAACAAAAAAGACACTTCAATTAAAATAATACCTACCTACTTTAATTCAGTATGGACGACTCAAATAGCGTCTCTCCGAAGGAGACAAATATTTCATTAGTCTTTTGTTTAGCTCTCCAATTTTAAATTAACAATTGAATTATGGATGAAGGTATATTTAAACCTAATTAAATAATATTTAATTTCGTCTTCAAAGCCGATCAAAAGAGTATAATTAATTAAAATCACTTCGCCGTAATTTTAATCTTGTGCCATGCCATGCGTATGGATTAAGTAATAAATAATGTCTATACATATTGTGTACAGGTTAATTAGCATATTATTTCGTGTTCTCATTATAAATTGGTTATGTGAGAAGCGTGTGTTACATAAATTAAGAGGTATTGGTCCAGCGCTAGGTGTAATTAATATTTAACTAAAACTAGCGGTCCCAGCGTTCTTCGTTTTACCCCCGGCCCCGTCTAGTTTCGGTCCCGTTTTATGGTTCGGTTAATATTCTATTCCGGGTCAAGACAAATCCAACATAGTAAAAATCATGAAAATCGGTCCACCTGTTCTCAAGCTATAAGTGATGTAACTAATAGGACTTTATTTAATGTGTATACGATTTGCATAGTTACTATACAAATCGTATACACATATAGCAAAAATACTAAAGCGCCATGTAAATGGCGGAAGTTTCTTTAAAATAAGTATCCAATACAAAAATAGCTCGCCAGCTCCTTATATTTTTTCATATTGCTCTCCGTCTTTACTTATCGTACTGAATAAGTAGTTTCCAGTTTTTATCGATAAGTTTGAGTATCGATATACCTGACAAATAATCAAAATGTTGATTTTTAGTTACCATTTTATCATTAGGCAGTGATGCTCATGAGAAATAAACTTGTCGCAATTTATCGATTCTAATTGCTTTTAATTTATCGATAGTTTTTGTATACGTCTGAAGTTTCAGAAAATATGGTAAGAGCATGTTATAATGTCAGGTATCAAGCTTGGGTATCAAGTAGGTATATCTCTATTTAATAGTATCAATATATATAACTTGGTGTTAATAGTATCAATATATATAACTAGGTAGGTACACATCGTTACAAAATTTCACGAGTTTTATATCACGCGTATCAATAGTTTTAACATAAAATTTCCCGCGTATCGATAGTTCCAACTGCAGATGTACAGAACTATTCCCAGTGTAAAATGGATTTTATTAATTTCAACCTAGTTCGAAAATGTAAACAGTGAGGCGAGCATTAAAAAATAAATATGCAACAACCGTGCTTTCTCCGATATGAATGTTTAAAGCGCTTTCAATTCTCGCCGGAACAGTTTCTTATTTAACATTTGTACAACATTCCGTTTGTTAAAGTTTGCTTATTTATTTTATAGTGTATTTACGCATTAGTATTTGGTCAAGTTCGTATTTTAATTTGAATTTGATCAAGTTCTCTATTTATGGTATTTACTAAATTTGGTATAAAAACACAGAGTGCTTTTATTTTTACGTACCGTTAACCTCATTTGTTATTGTTTATTCAATACATATGTTTTCTTAAATATTTAAATTGCTCCAAATTATAAGTCAACTAAAATAATTAAAGAACCATTTGTTAACCAATTGATACCTAATTCTACCTGAAAATAATGATATTCTATTCAAATGAAGGCTTAAAAGTCCGGCATTAAAATTAACTTGTTATTACTTCTAACTAATTTTAATACAGGTGGGTAAGCTAAGCCCAAACTCAAGTTTAATATCTTCGTAATCGATACACGTTTTTAATTATAACCCGACGAACTCGGTAATTTCTCTCCGGGGAAAAAAGAAGGGGGTTTTCATTGAAACGTCAAGCTAAATTGATGGGCTGGCCCTGAGTCGTGACCAATAGTCGTATGGCGTTGTGCCGTCGGGTCGCGTCAGTCGAACGTCCGGAGTCATTGTGGCCACACGCCCTGCTGCCAACATAACGGAACTGAATGTTGTTGTCACGTGACAAACGTCACGTGAGGCGGGAAACTTTTGGCACCCGCGTGCGTTTCCGAACGCAACCGAACTTTTTCGGCGGCGTTTTTTAGCTGCCAGTGTCGAGAAACTTTTTTCACTGAAATGACTCGGAATAAAACCTTTTTTGTTGAACTGTGATTTGCGGAATAGAGCAAATAGAGACTCTTTTTTGGAATAACGTGGTCATTATGAACGTGTGTGGTGTAATCGCGCTCGCTTTCGCCTTCCTGGTTCTCCCGAGCCCTTCCTGCTCTAACTCAGATAATATGGGTCTGTACGATTTATTGCAAACATAATTACAGGCGGTTCCGTTGACTGCGGCTAATGGAGTTAAGTTAATAACATTAGCGACAACGAGCGAAGCCGCGATTGTATTCATTGTCGTATCAGTAATTAATTAATTTCGTATGACATCGTTTTGATTTCGGCTTTTATGGACATGACATCTTAATTCCATTAGTTTATATGAAGTCGTATGATGATTAAACTGAATAGAAATAGCAGTTTGGTTAAGATCTTTTGGAAAGATATGCATTAATTGTGTGGGATATCAATTACGTTGTAATTTATGATGATAGATAATGTAAATGATTTATGGATATTTCATGCATGTTGTAGTAGTTAGATGTTGTAACAAAGAAGTAAATTCGATGCTTTATTAATTTGTTTAGCACTATTATATAGAGTTTTATTTTTGTAGGAATCAGTTACTAATAAAGGTAGTTAAATAGTTTTTATTGCTATTTAAAACAAAAAAAAAATAAGAAGTGAATCTGGCTTTTACTATTACATTTCATAATGGCATTAAATTACTTGCACGTTTAGTTTAGTTTTAGGCATGTTCATAACAAGGGAGTATTTTCGTATAAATTTTAGCGCATGCGTTAAGTGGAGCAGAATTTTTGGCCATAAACCGCCTTCTAAAGTGAATTTAATTAAGTTTTGAATCTGGCGCCTGCAGCCATGCACGGTTTAAGTTCATGGAAACGGGCCTTTTTCAATCTGAAAAAGGCCCGTTTCCATGAACTTAAATTTCATATAGGTTAACGTTTTACACATTGCTACGTAGCATTCGGAACAAATAAAACGTATGTTTATTCATAACTATTACACAGTTTAAGAAATGGTTATATTGTTATTGGGTGGTTTATTATAGATTTAAAACTTAAGTGGTGAATTACCAAGTTATTAAATCGTGATCATGTAACGTGTTTATGTATTTTCAATGATACTGAGATGATAATCCGAAGAGGTCAAGGATTGTAATCCTTAGGTCGTCATTCAGATATCATATCAACCGTGCAATATTTATTACCCAAGAATTAAAACAATATTAAAAGAGACTGTATTTATATGCGGATATTTTAAAAACCATCCAAGCGTAAGGCGGACTCACACCGTGCAAAATTATAACCCGTCGTCGAGTCTTTTCGGCTCCGCTTCTTTGTAGTAGAGTTAATGGAAGCCAATGTGTGATTAAATCCTGTACCAACATAGCAAAACTAACCTCAAATTAGTCATATCTTTGATTCTTTTTCTTTCATTAAGAGCCACACTCGTTTCGATGGAGTAATCGCCATTCATTTCACCTGCCTGCTTTTATCTTGACTTCCTGATACGACATGACATTGACTTTCTCCTTCACTTGGTCGAAAAAGCTTATCCTAGGCCGGCCTCTTCCTCTCTTGCCTTCTATTTTTCTTTTATGATTAAAAAATCTTATTAAATCCTAGGTATGACAGATCTTTGCGCTAAGAGATTTCAAGACATTCAAAGTTTCATATGTAAAGTCTCTGAAAGTCTCCGAAAACAATAAGCGATGCTGAATAGTTACTAATACACTTCATATTAATGGTACCGACAGAATGTCAGACAAAATCTATACTAGCGTCCTAAAGTTGGGAGACAGAAACAGTTATTTAGATCATTTATTTGATCGTCCACCATAAAATCGAGTTATAGTTGTACGAGTAATTACTTAATTTGATGTCGTTGATAACAGTCGCGATCGCTTCACCAAAACATTTATTGAAGAAAAAAAGTAATAAAGGCGTTTGTAAGAAAAAATAATTAAATATCGCGAAATACAAGTAGTTGAAATGTCTCACCGACCAAAGGGTAAACGTACTTTAAACGGGCCAATAGCAGTAAGATGTAGTCAGTTTGCGCATGTCATTATACTTGAATGTAGTCGGAAAGCACAAAATTTTCCATTTCTGTTTTATTTTATAAACATTTATATACATTTATTTAGGAAGCATTTAGAAATAAGAACATTGATACATAATCAAATGTAAGAATAGTAAGATACGAGATACTGCTATCATGTACTTTACTATTTATAAGCTTCCGATATTTCGGCACTGTTTCAAGCGACAAAATCACGGAGTAATTATAGAATTATTTTAATGTTAGACTTTTTCTAAGCGTTTCGATGGTAGACGACTTTAATTTGTTGTGCCCAGTAATTGGCAACACTGATTGCCTTGTCATTTGCACACATGAGGTCTTCCAATGAACAGGGATCAGATCACGCATGATAAGACAGAAGGTGACCCATGTAACCGCAACTAATGTAAGGTACCATAAAAGTTTTAATAATACATTGATATAATCGAATGTAACTGGAGAACTGCATATTTCTATACTGTGTCTCGGCTTTTCGGCTCGTTAGGCTTTGACGATGCAAGTCACATGCAGTGCAGTTACTGTAGTGTAACTGAGGTGGTTCTGGATTCAACAGACCTGCCCGAATCTTAGTGTAGTTGCATATTTGCCGTAACTAGGGAATATTCCCAGTAACTGTTTTACTGGAATAGCATGCGCCGGTGGGTGATAAATTGATCTTCTCTTGATTTATTGCAGTAAATGTGTTAGCTGTTTTGCACCGCATCAATTGATTAGTCTCTGTTTTCCTTTCAAAAGTATTCCTTTTGATTTACAGACATTAATTCAAAAGTCGTCAAAATATTCCAGCTAGTTAGTAATTTGTTTAACGTCGGCTAAAACCTCATCTATTTTCGAAATCACCGTACACGGACTAAGCGGTCGGTTTTTATTGTCAGTACTTTATTAACATAATAGAAGAAAAGTTTAATTAACTTTAGCCAACTTCATCGCGCGCAAAGTAAATCTAGAGGCGGGTTGTTCTACGAAACTAAAACTTAACTTAAACTTCCCGTTAAGATGTAATGAATTGGAATAGTTTAGGAATATTTAGGAGCCCAGTTACTGCGTAATTATAACGTCGTAACAAGCTTTTGGTAACGTATGATTACGCTAATTATTTAGTTGCCAGGGGCCTAATTTCGCAACATAAAGGGACTATTTAAGGATATCATTTTCATTACGCGTTACTTTTATGGCGCTAGTTTCTGAAGTAAGCTTACAGTTTGTTTCTACTTTCTTAAGTGGAAAAAGTAAGTCAATATACACTAAGTAGGACTATACATATACAAAATAAAAAAAGAAATCAAAAGTGAATACAGCAAAAAACATACTCACTCGCTCACTCATTCATTTACTTGTACTCATTTGGTTTAAAAAAATGAAAGGCAGGAATGTATTTACAGGACATGGCAGCTGAGAACGGATGTTATGAAATTGTGATGCTGAGCGCTAAAAAGTCAAAAAGTGTTTTAATTTGTGGTCGAGGCCGTCGGCGGAAAGCTAGTATATTTAATAGGTAAACATGAGCAGTAAATAACCTTTTCAGGTAATAGTTTAATCACAGATTTTGACCGGACGAGAGGCGGTCGATACGTATTTACCGCTTGAAATATGCAACGACGCGTGAATCAGTCCAGTTTCCGATAGCCAAATGGAACACTATTAATCATATAATAAAATGTCAATGATTAAATTAAGAGCCACGCTAACAAATTGAAAACGACCTTTGAATGGTGTTGTGGTGTTCCACACAAATAACTGTAATTAAAAAATGAATTTGTATACGTAGAAGCAACCTAAAAAGTCTTCGAGACCTTAAGGTCTTGAAAAATGATTATGATTTTTCCGAGGTATTAATAGGTAAATAACTTGTAACTTAATAAGCGGGTGCACAAAAATATCATAGCAGGTTATAGTCAGGTTTTTATGTATGCATTGGCTAAAACTGTGAGCTTGGGGGAGACCTTTGCCCAGCAGTGGGATGATATAGGTTAAAAAAAATATTGGCTAAAACAAAGGCTTGATTTACCACATAGGTAAGGACAATCTCAGTTGAAACTGACCGCTTTGTTCGGATAAGATTAGGAGGACGTATGCATCATTGAACTATTATCACTAGAGTATGGAATTGAAGCCGCGAACAAATCTCTTGCCACATGAATAGACGCCACTTGTCATCAAAGCATACAAACGGTTTCATTCGACATTCAAAATTCAAGGAATATGTCGCAACATTGTTGCTTAGAATAGCTTATCGAGAAGCTTAGTAATAACAACTTACTGATAAGCATATTCATCGAGGACCTTTTTTCAATTAAAATACTACACAATACAATAATTACAATTATAAATGGCATTAAAATGGCATTTCCAAGAATTAATGTAATGGTTACGTTATTGAAATCCAAGTTGCGGTTGTATTAGTTCTTATGCCACTCTTATTGTAGCTTGGAATATTTTATTATAAACAAAAATAAACCAGCACCATAGCCTTGTTTGTTTTAATTCAGTCAGCAATCATGTCCACATTACGGAGCATTTTTATCCAACTCACGTTGCATCCGATGCAGCGAGCTAGAACCACTCAATCGCGGCTTTGATATACGGTCCTTACTTTCCTTAATGTTGGCTTTTAGCTTTTTCCTTCTGTTTTAGAAACAAAATGGAGGAAAACTAGTGAACCTGAAACTCCCAGGGATAATGCTCAAGTTCTAATTAAAAGCAACTGAACTTTTTGTATCATCGCGTCGTCCAGAAAAAGTGTGTCGAACTACCACTTTGTGATTTTACCTGGAAGAAAAGTTTATATCTAGCTTCAATAAAGAATATGATACAAACTATGTGCAAAGTAAGAGACAGGGATGTAAAGTCGTAGAAAATAATGATTGAAATTAAATACATGGCAATTTAATGTAGGTAGTACGTGTAAGGCCCGTTGCGTGCAGAGACATACGTTATTTTGCAGGTTCTGTTTTCTGCAGGATGTCTTTTAGTAGTATTAAATAACGGACGGATAATAAACATATCGGACGTAAAATAAACTAAAAATTTGACACTTGATTTTGGTAATAGATTTTAATAATTTTAATTAAATACATAGATCGTTTAACTTGTTTCTGGACTTAACGTAAGGCTTTCGAGTTTACTACACGACACGGGAGTGCTTCGTGCTGTCGACTAACATAAACTCGCTACGATTACGTGACGAATACATTAAATGTTCGTGATTGGGGTACAGTTCTGCTCCTGAATTATGTATGGAACTTTTCACACTAGTAGCTCAAAAGTTGCCAAGCATATAAAATTAGTTTGTGAATAACTTTAAATATTCGGTCGCGCAACCACTCGCCTGTTGCAGTTACACCGTGCACTCGTATTCTACGACATAGTTCCAAATCGGTGGAATTACAAACTTTTGTTTAACTGCTCTTGCTTGTCTACGTGTATTGTTTGACTATATTTAAAGTTCTTGTTATTTTATTACATACTAGCGGAACTAGCGAACTTTGTTTCGCCCTCAGCCCCTTCCCGGCCAGTTCCGTAACTCTTAAAGTTAAGCGGTACCCAAAAATTGTTTCGCCCCGGCCCCATTACGTCCCAGCCCCAGCCCCGTCGACGGAATAAAAAGTATCCTGTGTCCTTCTCCTGTTTCTAAGCAACCACCCCACCGATTCGCCCCGGTCCTGTCCCACCCCAGCCCCGGCCCCGTCTAACGGGATAAAAAGTATTCTATGTCCGTCTTCTGTTTCTAAGCTACCTCACCACCAATTTTCAGCTAAATCGGTTCAGCCGTTCTTGAAAGTTATAAATAGTGTAACTAACACGACTTTTCATACAAAAAAAAATATTGTCAGTTTTGATAGTCTGATTATATTATAATGCATATTGTCGCCATGCAAAAACACGGAGTGTTCAGTAATACTTTTAAAAGCATCACACAAAAAAACTTGCTAGCCTATCTAACCTTTTTTTGCATTCAAAACAATCACCTCTAAACAATTTTCCATTTGAATAGTAAGTAACACTTAATAAAAGAGAAATATTATTTTCATTCACAAGAAGTTCAAACAAAGAAGCATTATAATGTTTTTCTCAACCCCGGCAAACTGCAGTTTGCATTTAATTATTGCAATTAGGTAAGTAGCAAAGTACACAGAACTAGTGATTTACCGTAGCCCGTAGCAACCGTAGTTCGTAGCAAGTCTCGTAGCTGAGTGCTACGATGCTACGGATTAAGATTCCGCTCTCGTCTACCTAACAAAGTATGTTGCGGTTTCTTTGCTACTTAGTGCAGAGAGGAAATAATTTATGAGCGTTCTTAATTTTTAAAGAAATAAACCATAAGACATTAAACAATTGCAGTTTGAATAACACAGGTGCAGCTTGGCGCACTTGTATAATTCTTAATAATTGTATAATTCTTAATTAATGTGTACTAAGTACTTTAAAGTTTCTGATGACCTACTAAGTTGAGCATAATAAAAGTTATGATATTAAAGTTCACATAAAAAAAACCTTGCCTTCTTTAAGTTATCATTAAATTTTGCGTTAGCCCCAGTTAGCGCATTAATTTATTTTCTCATAATTATCAGGCAAAGGACGTCTTTTGCTGAACATATTATTTTTACTTATCTAATATTTCAGAAGCGATTTTTATTCATTTCACTTAGTAAGGTTTTAAGTATGATTTAATTAAGTGAAACACGTGCTACCTGCCCAAACAGAAAATAAGCTTTTCCCCGAAGTGAAAACAGTGATGTTTTCTTTTTTGGTCCGCCGTCAATTGTTTATCCTTATTAATATTTAAGTCACATCCTGACGTCGGCCATTTGTCCCCAACATTATTAACATTTAAATCCTCTTAAGTTTCACCCTATACATTACGGTATTGTTGGGACTAACGCCACACAAACAGATAGCCCGAATATAAAAGCCAACATTTTCTATAAAAAGGTGTAATCAAAAAAAGTTTTGTACTTTAATTTTTTTTTTCCAAATACGTTGTCTAAAACAAATTGACACACATTTGCCATTTAATTAGCAGCAGGACAATTTGAATAATGTCAATACAATTCCTCGTGAGAATGACCACGATGCAGCCCAACCACATTGCAACTACTTAATAGTTATATCAATTTCGTAGAAAAAATATATATGTTGGATCCTTTTTGGAGTGCTCAAGAGGTATTACAAGCTACCAAAAGTAAGGGAGAGCGCTATTTGAACGAGATGGATGCAATTAAAAATAAATCTTCTAATTTTATGGCCTATGACACCAAGGAATAACGAAGCTTTCTTCTTGTGATAAAATTTAAAAAAATCATCCAGTACATTCGCAGATCACTAAAACTTACAAATGTCACCTCTTTGGTAAAAATAAAAAGAACTGGCCGTTTTTATTTCTCACCAGCATAGTCACGACACGAAAAGGGCGCTATATCCGTGGTTGTCACGTTTTTAATTAATATATGAGTGGCCTAGCCCCGACCTCACGGTCGCATGTTTGTGTGAAATCATCAATTAATCTACGGGATTAAATTAAAGGAGATTGAATCTAACATGACCAAGCAAAGTTGAATTTTGAATATTCCACAGCCCAATTTTAGGATTGAAAGCTTTTAAAAAATATTGCCTTCATGGAAGACCTATTCAATTAGCTTTAGCAAAGAATGAAGTAATCTTGGAATTACATCGTATTTAATCTTACTGAGAAGTCGCTGATTCATTATAGTAGTCTACTGTAATATTGTGAATTAAATGTTTCATCGAATACATGCAAAAAGTAAAGTTAATTTAATTCGATTTGTAAGTGTAATTTAAATGTATAATGGATCCTGTCCGGAGTAAAAGTAGTTTTTATTTATGAAGAAATTTAAAAAACGTATTCACACAAAACGTTCATTTTACACAACTTGATGCAATGGACTCTCAGTCAGTTGAATAATATGCCCAGTTTGAATATATGCAATATTGAGTGCAATGCGAATGGTTTGTTTTCGAATAATAATCAAAATCTCTCGACTATACCGCTACATTTTCCCTTGTCGGTAAACAATGGGGTATAACAATGGTCGAAAATGCTTTGTTGGTCATATATACATTTTGACCTCTTTTTCTTTGATTTTGATTTTGCCTCGGAAAGCACGTAAAGCCGTTGGTCCTGCGCCTGATCTCTCTCCGATCGTGTCAGATTGCTGTCCCATCGGGCTATAAGAGTGAAAGGAATAGAGAGTGCACCTGTGTTTGCGCACACACTTGTGCACTATAATATGTCCCGCGCAGTCGGTTAGTCGTTGTAACTGGCCACCGTAGTCGAAATCGGCTAGGGGGACCATATATATTATACTATATATATATTGACAATCAGTATTTCACATTTCGAATATAGTTCCACATCGTTATCACAATCCAAGAAAAAAAGGTGTCTAAATAACGTTATAGCAATTTGAGTGACAGCTTTTACACTATAGCCTTTATGACCATCGATATACGGCGTTTGGCCTAAAAATTTTAATAAATGATTTTACAGAGTATACATTGTTACTTTGACCTAGTCATAGTGATCTAAAATGATTTATATCAGAGGTATGGTAATCCAAAGTTATAATCCCTAATCAATGTATGTCAAAATCACTTACTCATTTTAGTAAATGACAATGTCAAGTTCTATGACTGCACACATTTGTTTGCAATACATTGCTGCTTAGATTTATTTTGTTTGAAAATAGCAATTAATTCATTTTTCATTATAATACATCAAAACCATTTAGAATTGTTTACTGGTTACATAAAGGGCCTATATTTTAAAATTTTGCTCTTATTACAGGCCACACCCTGTATAAGTACTAAACGACGAATAATTCAAATATGGATCGTCATTTCGTATGAAGTATTGGACTAGAACTAATAAAGATATTGTGAATCAGGCCGCAAGTTTTCTATCATAAATATAAAATCCATGTTGTGTCACATTTTAACTAAAGCTTGAATTTCATTGTCTTATTTATGTAATTGTCCTCCAAGTTGAAAGTTCTATCATTCGAACGCATGATTTCTTCACAAGCTTGTGGCTTACAGTGCGCACAAAGAAAACAAACATCCGGAATTTGTATTTGGTACCCCAAACAAGCATGACTCGTCAAACAGTTCTCGCGAAAAAGAAACACCAAAATCAGTTCGCGTGTATCAATTTCCTTACGAATAATAAACGAGTATCTACATTATCAACATATTCACATGTATATCTACATTCTCGATCCCGCGAGCACTTTTCTTCTTAAGCCGTAAGAAAACAAGCCAGGAACACCTTGCGTACAAAAAATTCATACGGCATTTGTTTTTTCAGAACCCAGCTTTCGGCTTTTAAGGAAATTGCCAAATTCCCTTTACCTTGTCATCTTTGAAACGTCAAGGCTTAATAAAATGAGTAAGTTGTAGCAAAACCATGTGTTTAGAATAATGTGAAACAATATTTTTACGTAAGAAAAAACAATACAAGTTAGCACGCTAATCAAAACCACACCAAACGCTGAAAATCCCTTCTGTATCTCCGAGATAATCACAAGAAACGACTCTACGACCGATCGACCGACTAAGACTAAACACTTTCCATTCTCTTTTTTACAACATAGTTAATTGCCTTATAGTAGATTATTCATTAAAATTAAGGGAATAAAGTAATGTTTTACGGCACGGGCGCATCTTGAGTCACGAGCGAAACGAAAGGGAGGTACTAGTTTTACGTTAGTTTTAATAGAGAATCCTGAGTGCAGCTAGGGTTTTAAAATAGCTCGAGACGGAGACAACTTTATTCCCGTGGTGAATACTCTGCGTTTAGCTTCTCTATGCGAGACATTTTATAATATTATCTTCTAAATTCATATTACCACACCACATCGCAGAGTCAAAATGTGGTCAAGCAGTGGTACGTTAGAATATTGTCGCTGCAGCTTTTTGTAGTTGCGTTGTGTTTCCTTCCGACAGTATCAATGTGGTACTCAGTTCTTTCTCGGTGTTGCCGATGGTTGCGTTGTTGCGATGTCGTAGCAATGTCGTCGGTATCACACAAGAAGTTGATAACGACTGCAAAATGGGGTACGTGTGAATGGTCCCTTTCATTTTAAATACAAAATATGATATTTATTTGGATATGGTAATACTTAAAATAACAATGTTATTTATGCTTTTATGATTGATATCTGTTTTGATTATGATTTATAAAATAAAAATAAAATAAAAATATGGGACTGCACAAGGAATCAAGAATACATTTTTTTGTAATATGTTGAGAGCTTACCATAGCATAATGCCTTTGCATTTCATTTTACTCACTCGCCAACTTCTCACATGTACGCCCGACCACGTGGTGTGATTGTGGTGTGGTTGTGGTACATATGGGCGTAGGCCCTTACATTAACAAAAAGAAACTAACGAGCTTACGTAACTAATATAGGACGTGCGAAAACATGTTTTAACATTGACAAAATTGCAATTCACTTTGTTTTAAGTTATGTCCTGAAAGTCTAAATGAAAGTGACTTTTAGGGCCTATCTTGAACATACATATTTTGCTATGCTTGTAAATATTAACAAAGATTTTTCACACTACATTTTTATATTCGCCTTCGTTATAACACGTGTTTATGTGCAGGTATGCGCTCGCAACTTTATTAGTTTATTTATACGGGCTTGTACAGACGGTAGCGCATCCTATGCCTTACCTTATGCAGTTGCTATAAAGTTGAATTTGCAACAAATTGTACTGACTAATGTGCTTTGTACACAGCTTCAGTGGAGTGAACTATAGGCAACTGTGCCATCCGCATGAGATCATCTTTCGCATCGATACTTAATAAATACAACCCCAGGACACTGTTGTTTTGATTTGGAATAGCAAGTACCCAAATAGTGAAGGTAGCTTGGATGCGTTTGAGAAACAGATCGAATGTTTATGATTTAGGTACGTAAACTGCATGTTTGTTTGAGATTTAGTGTTTGAAGTCTAGTGACTAACTTATATTTGTTTGTAAGTAGAAGTAGTAATCGATTTAAGAGAATCAAATTTTCGGTGGATGTCTTGACACTGTCTTACCTGTCGAACACTAGATGGCGCTCGTAAAACGCTGGGCCTGAATTCGTGTTTTCGTGATTTGAATTGAGAAAAAATATTGAATATATTTTTTTAAAGGTACCTATTGGTACGATCAAGCAATTAAAACACTAATTTTGTCTCAGGGTTTTCCGAGCGCCAGTGTTCGGTAGGTAAACCAGTTTGACATAATCAGTGATACCAGTAGTGGAAGTCTCGACACAGCTTTACCTACCGACTTAATAACTTATTCGATTTGACATATTAGTAATATTCTAATAACCAACTTATTAGAACATTGAACATTAAATTTTGGGGAGGAGGATTTAATTTGTCATTTACTTACTAATTAAACAATGTTATGGTTTCGAAGGCTCAACTCAGATCTCATGTGTAATTATATTAAATAACAACCTTAATATTCGGTTGGCGAGTACATATTGTGAAGGAATAAATTAAGACATGAGTGGGTAAGCCTATTAAGTTACCTTGGAAATGTATGCTGAATTAATATTCAAAATCTGATGTATTCGTTGTTGGAGATTACGATTTCTAATTGAAAATTCCTTTCGGAAATAGGTCCAACAATGTTTATGGCATTATTTGGCGTTTTCATTTATGAGTCTGTAGAAAGTGCATGCTAGTTGAAAAAGAAAACGAAAAAAAAACATATATTTCTTTAAACAATACTTTCTTTCCTTTCTCCTTTTTGAAGTCGGCTAAAAAGAGGGATTCTTCTTAGTTAGGTATCGTTTAAGTAATTATTTCAAAGTTACCCAATGTCTTTACTCTAATGTCAAGTAAATGAAGAAGAGTTTCAGCACTGAAACTGGTATCTGAACATATAACATTAAAATATGTAATATCTAGTTCAAGAAACATAATTAAGACAAGGTGGCCGAGTTTCCGTTTGTATGTAAACGCAAGGTAGAGCCATTCGTTCGCTCTTATCAACTGACAGCTCAAAAGCCATTCATTCAATCGACTTAAGCTGTCTACTCACTGAAATAATCTTGTATTTTCTGGCGTTAAAATTTTATTTGAGCCCCCCCTTTAATATCATTTTTTTTAATTTTTGTACCTGAATCGGAAAGCGGTAGACAGGATACACTTACCTACCAAGTTTCAGCGGTGTGATGCTAATAGTTTCAGAATAAGACAGACAGACTTGACGAAACCATAAGGGTTCCGTTTTTGCCATTCGGCTATGGAACCCTAAAAAGGTACTGTTTATGTTGAGGTAGCTTTGTTGCGGTTGTGTTATGACAGTGAATACAGAAAAGAAGCAACGTGTTCTGTGGTTCTATATAGATGGGTGATCCTTTTGATTGCATTAGTGACTTCTGTCTTACGACGTTTCAGTGCTTTACAAGGCGCATGCTATGCTTTTGGTCCCTATTTATATGGCTTGTTACCTAATTAGAAAGAAAGAAAATACATTTATTCGACTCACAAATACATATACTATACACTGACTCGTAAACACGTATACAATAAACAGACACACACACTTATACATGGAGTATGATTAAAAAACGCACCCTCTCAGCATTAATCGTGGCAGTAAGATGCATGCCACGACACTGATTTTCAGAGGGTGCCTTGTCGATATAATTAATTGGTGATATTAAGGCCAAGCCTGCTGGTCAGATATTTATCTAAAAGACGAAAACTCTATTTAGGTTAAGCCTAAAGACTTAATATTGCTTTAATTCATTTAACGCACAAAAAAACCTGAAACACATTTTTTTTCATCAAGATACTCACCCAATCGCGATGTTTAAAGCATTTTAATCAAAGCCTTCAAAAGTAAGAAAAATGAAATATAAGAGTCATTTCTTTTTTGTTTTCCACCCTTAGTAAATACAAAACCAAAGCCAATACCAGAAATAAAATAAGTGATTTTAGCTTGACATTTTAAAGAGTTTCAATATTTTGAGTCCTTGGATTTCAAATTGTGTTTCGTGGTCGGGCAGCCTAAGCTGTTTATCTCCGGGGACTCTACAAATACGTTTTATTCGCACTATTTGTCCGTTATTGTTCCACATCGGTTCCACTGAGTGTTGAGGGCATTTCCCTTTTGTTCGTAAGGTAAAGTTTGGATTTGTAGAAAATGTTTACCTGATTTATATCCGGTTACTCTTTAAAAACCTGTGTTCGAGTTTTAATTCAATTTATTTATTTCAGGCCGTGCCCATATAATTTTAGTATACAATTAGACTTTTAACTGTGGTTAGAAGAAAAAAGAAATGGCATGAAAAATATTTATAAAATCAGAATTAAAAATGGGTATGAGAAACCACCCACTTTTGTATTAGTGGTGACTCCCACCCATCCACAAAGACCCCCAGAATACTGTTGGAGGTTAATATAATTCGTTTTGAATTTTCTACTTTACTGGATATGGACTTGACAATTACTTAAGATATAAACATTTATGAAGGTGACTGAATAATTAAAATCCTCAACAGTTTTAAATAAGTGAGCTCGTAATGAATAATAATTACATTCAAAGCAGCTTAAATGTGGTTAACCTTTTTGGTATTTCAACTGATTTCAGTATTACACTAAGCTGGACTTTCGGAGAAATCCGCAAACTTGAAATATAATTTTGAAGTTTTTGGTTAGACACAAAATTAAAGGCATTATTGTGTCAGTTAAGCCCTAATTAGTCAACTTAATTTAGGTCCAGATTGCTTGAATTTCAATCGCCATCTTAAATCTTTTCTAATTCAAATCTAAAGGCACTTCGCTCGTATTTATAATGAATCTAAAAAATAAAACATGGTGCTTAAGCTTTTAATTAATTATCGTTCTAAGAGGCGTGATTTATTTTTATTACAAAGTAACAGTTTGTTTTACACTTGAGTAGAAAATTGCGAGGTTCAAAGTACCTTGTGAAAGGCATTCTCTGTCTACTGACCTGAGGTGCCTGAGTTTCTTTACTTCATTTGTTATAGATTGGAAAATTTTGAAGAGTTTGAGCATAGGGAAATCATAAGTTTGTCTTGCTTAAAATATACCAAGATTAGGTTATATAAAACTCATAAGTGATGTTGTGTAACTTATGCTATTCCGTTTGATATTAGGTAAATGATGTACTACCTACGTTAGATATATCGCTCATTTGCAAGAAGGACGTCACATCTCAAAAACCGGTGATTTTTAGTTACATATACACAAAGAATGAGAAAATTTTACTTTATTTTCTGACAGAACGACACAACTCGTAACCGTTAAATGAGCGAACGAGACAAGTTGTGTCGCTATGTGTCTGTCTCATTCGAACGCGTACGTTTTTTCGATACCGACTCATTTTAGTTGTCGCGAGGTCGTCGAAGTGATTGCACGTTCTTGTTCTTGTTAATAGCGACACAAATCGTTTTATGACGTTATTCTTGATAAGGTTAGTAACCGAGCAAATTTCAAAATTTAGTGCAAACACGACACATCATCTTTTGTGCCGTTGTTCAACTTGAAATTTTCGTCTCTAATATGAGTCCTATTTAGCTTTGTGTCGTTATTGATAATCAAACATAATCCGCTTTGTATGAATTAATTAACTTACTACGTTATTGATAATAATAAATAAAAAAAGTTAAAGTTTTTAAACGACACATTGTTTGAAAAGCTATTATTGTTGCTAAACGCCGCGCATGGTATAATGGTATAATGGTTGAACATTTTTTGATATTACGTTTTATACAATTATTTTTTGTTTTCAGTCGATTAAATGTACGTATTATCTACGATAGTGTTTGTATCGTTCGACAAATTATATTTGTATTTTGTTCGACGAATTTCTTATCTGACTATTGAAAAATTTTGCCATCAGTGAATTAAGAAGACTGCAAAATAAATTTAACAGAGACCAACATGAATATAGATGATAACGTGAACTAGAGCCCGTTCTGACCGTGAGCAGCAACTCCTCATCTTCTTCCACAGCTACTGGAACTACTACAACTAATTCTAAGAATAGCGTTCAGCGTTCATTCTATACTCATTATTATTTTTATTTTATTTTATTAGGAAAACAATACAGGTAAGATTCAAAACAATAACAAAAAAAAAAGCGAGTAACTAATCTAACTAGTATGATACCCTAAAATAGTTTTCACAACATGATTTGCATGCAGTTGTAGTTTTAGTAATTAAATGTAAGTAGCAATTACACCTTAAATATAAGACAGCTTTTTAAAGTTTTTTAGATTAAATGTTAAGTTAAATGTGACTTGATATAATAATAAAGTAATTTTAGTCCAGTAAAGCTTTTGTAAGAATATCTTTAACACGCTTTCGAAACAGTGGTATCCTGTGCTCGAAGATATCCAGCAGAAAGGGGTTGCTTTTTGTGCATGTATTTTAACTCGTCAAGTATGTGTAAACGAGACACAATAAAAATTCCATTGTTATGCGACTCTCGGCATTCGTTTGATACCTGACTGATTACAGTATACATCCTTAGCAGTGACTGATGAAACGAAATATTGTTGCGTTTTAGAGGAATGTCAAAGGATTTAGGCCTGCGTGCATTTTGCCTAATATTTAGGTTTAGTTCACCAAGAAGGCTGGGGGAATAAATATGCGAGTGGAGTAATTTGTGCAGATAAATTAGTTCCTGCTCATTCCTACGAGTTTGCAGCGAAGTGAGTCCAAATTTGAGGAGTCTATCTTTGTATGAAGAGCAAGTTCTGCCCAATCTCTCCCTGTAACAGACGGTTCTTAGAAGCCTTTCCTGCACACGCTCAATTGAGGCAGAGTGAACCTTATAAATGGTGACCATACTACTGACCCATACTCAAGGGTGCTTCTAACCAAGCTAGAATACAGGCAGAATATTGCTTGTTGACTCCTGAAACCCTTTGTATTTCTGGTGATGAAGCCCAACAGTTGAAGAGCTTTCCTGGTTATATGATCATAGTGGACCCGAAAAGAAAGGCTCTCATCAAAGAAAACTCCAAGGTCTCTAGCGACCGAGTGACGATCCAGCTCGTGACCATGAATGCTGTAACTAAAGGTAATTTTATCCTTCTTCAAGGTGAAGGATAAAGTAAAGCACTTTTTTATGTTTAGAAACATTCTGTTCTGACTACACCATTGTGTTATGGCATCCAAATCTCTTTGGATTGCCTCGCAGTCGTCTGTGCTCTCTATTGAGCGAAACAGTTTCAAATCGTCAGCGTACATTAAGCAGTTACTAGATATCTTGTTGGGTAGGTCGTTGATAAATATTACGAATAATAAGGGGCCCAGATGAGATCCTTGGGGAACTCCCGATATGACCGTTACGGGTGAGGAGAGATACCCCTTCAGCGAGACCAGTTGAGACCAGTTGATAACTCTTTATAATTTTATACATTATAAAAGATTTGATATTCATTTTATCAAGTTGATTATTTGTCTAATTATTTATTAGACTGTCATTTGCTTTGGACTTGTTTGTAATAAAACAATAACCATGAAAATATTATTTTCTGTACTATTAGTATTTCATTTTAAATCCCAAAAATACGAACTATTTATTATAAACAATGACACAAGAAAGATAATTCACAAATTTTAAAATATATTTTTTTACAAGAATGACACAACTTTACCATTTTCACACTTAAACACGAATAGCAAAAAACTGTCTGCATTTCTATTTACAAGCAAAACTATTTTAAAAAGCTGAATTCATGGGGAACAAAATAAAAATAATTATATGGTCTTACATGGAGCAGTTACTTTTTTATTAAATTTACAAACTTTAAAACCTAATTTCCCAAAATATGCTCATTTTTAATTGTGACATCCTTCTTGCAAATGAGCGTTATTATAAATAAAAAAATATGAAAGCACTAGGTATAATTCATTACTAAGGCCTGTGATGTATTGAGGTAATATTTCTACATAGAGCTTAGGGTAATAGGTACCAGCGGTAGATTTTAAGTATACTTACAAAATAACATACATCTTGACATTGCATAGTAAACAAATACTCCCTTCTGGAGAGGAGAGCCCCACATAACTGGCCATGTGGAGCATAAGCAATTCAATTCATTTTTTTTACCTTGAAAAATAAGGGATGTTTTATGTGACATACACCTACTTAATATATCCCACACATCCAAACTAATTATAAATAAAATAAAATAACCTTTATTTCAGGCATCTTGGCTCATAAATTACACATAGACAAATTAAATTAAATAAGATAAATTAAATAAAAAAATATGTCAAATTAAATTAAAAATTACATCCAAAAAAATAGAATAATAATTTTGATGATCACTTCAAAAATACTAATTATGACAAAAAGACTAACCATACCGTTTTTTTTCAGCACTGCTCCTCGGAACTCTAAAGATGATGCAGCGGGCGTCATGCGATGATGACGTGGTTTCCCTGGTCTGCCCTGCAGCAACCACAATCAGTATACAAGTGGCACAGTACGGGAAGGCCAGTAACAACTTCATGTGTGACAGAGGGGTCATAGAAGCCGACGAAGATTGTCTTTGGCCGAATACTATGCAGGTACGGACAACAGCATGTCAAGGTAAACACTGCGGTATCTTATGCAGTTGTAATAAGAGCTAGTTTGCAACAAAAGTAGGTAGCCTGATGTGCTGGTGACTGTACTTTTTGGAACTAACAATTTATTAGCTTTTATATCAAACTTGAATTTTAAATAGTTTCGGTGTTCGACAAATTTTGTATAACCGAAAGGTCATAATAGCAGAACAATTTATAGCTGGTATAAGATAACTCTTTAATGCACATAATACAAATTAATTTAAAGGAAATGTACAATTTAGGTGGTTTTATCGCTACAAGCGATCTCTTCCAGACAACCTTTAGAAAAAGAAATTATGTGTTTAGAAGGGGTATTTTGTGCATAGAAAATCAAGACGTAATTCAGTGAAATAGAAATAAACATGTATAAAACAGTTGAATAATATATCAATTCGGCTGAAGGGAACTCATAAGGTAAAAAAAATATGAACTAATATTAATAAATTACGAAATATAATTATGAACGCTCAAAACTTATTTTTTACAAAAATTGCTATTAATTTTAAGATGTCAAATTAATCAGAGTACAATAAAACTTAACTACTTAAACATGATAAAATCTGTCTAAAAGGGATTGCGCGTTTACTTATTGTTTTGAATAAGTTAACGCGCAATCAAACACAAATAAATTAGCTTTTCGTTTAAGGCTACAAAATCTACACAAATGAGCACTAAAACTTAAAACTTTACTCATTATTCAAGTGTAATAGTGCTTGACGATAGTCTATAAACACTATCGATAATCTACGTTATTCAAATTGTATCGACACTAGATAATGTTTGTAGAGTTTGCACCTGGTCAAAGTGGCAATCCACAGAACAATAGGTCGACCGCAAACGTTTCTAACGTTACTTTAATTAATGTATTCCATATTATTCTTACGAATTAAACGATTTTTTAACCTAAGGGGATAGTAAACATTTAATTTTTTTATTTTAAACTTCATGCACACATAATATTGTACATATTGCGAACTTAATGCCAGAAGCATTCTCTACCAGTCAACCATAGGTCTGATCAGAGAAAATACAGTCGTTGCAATTAAAGTTATAGAGGCAGGAAAAGAGAATAGTAAGGCGATAAATATGACTACAATGCAATGATAAACATACTTTACTTATTCCTTACATACAAATATAATATAATAAATAAATATATATAAACATACACATATTTAAAATACACATAATTTAATGTTGTACGACCGATGGGTATAGTGTGTCCAAATTTTTTACAAACAACAAGATCTGTTATGTTTATTTTACCTATAACTTGCAATAAACATGTGATTGATAAATGATTGATTGAATAATAATAATAATATGGAGTCCATAAATTAGAAGGAAAATACTATAAATTAGAAGTGACGGCGGAAAGGTCTCAGTTTTGGGGTTCACCTGTTCATGGTTGCAATTTAACAAATTGAAACGGCTAAGTCTCATAATTTTAGTAAGGTCTAGAGTTTTTAAACTTGACCAAATAACAAAATGTCTATTTCAATGAGCACTAGTTAAGAATTTTTTTTTACAAAACATGCACAATGGCAAATATTATACCGCTGGTAACCAATACCTAGTTGAGTTAACAATCGATCACGAAACCGTGCCTTAGAGCTTGTTGAGTTAGTGTAAGCTTGAGTACACATGAGATTTGATAACTTTTTGTCAGTGTGAGTCAATCGTTTGGAACATTTTTAATTAAAATATGTACATATAAATATATTGTTTGTTATCCATGTTATCGATACTCCACTATCGAGAAAAAATATCGACAGCGGGCAACTCTAAAATGAAGTTAACTGCTAATTCTCTGCCTCTAAATTATGTACGTAAATCCGCTCCAATATACATTACAGTTTAGATAAGCGTTATTGATCCGCAGCCAATGTCTGTGGTTCTACTCAAGAAGACCAGGAGTCGTATTTTTGAATCACTCGCGTCAAGATTTTGTTAATTGATTAAAGACCAATTTCTATATATATAAAAGAAAGTCGTGTTAGTTACACCACTTATAACTCAAGAACGGCTGAACCGATTTAGCTGAAAATTGGCAGGGAGGTAGTTTAGAGCCAGGAAAAGGACATAGGATACTTTTTATCCCGTTAGACGGGGCCGGGGCTGGGGTGGGATGGGGCCGGGGCGAAACGGTGGGGAGGTAGCTTAGAACCAGGAGAAGGACATAGGATCCTTTTTATCCCGTTAAACGGGGCCGGGGCTGGGGCGGGACGGGGCCGGGGCGAAACAAAATTCGCTGGGACCGCTAGTTTTTTAATAAAAATCAATTGTAAGCCACACAGGAGGGATTTAAAAAATTAAGCTCAATTTTGTGAGTGCTCAATTTGTGAGATTTTCGTTGATATTTTATTCGTTTTCGAACGATAATCACACGCCATATCCAAGGCTAGGTAAGTAATAGAGAAGCTTAGGGTCGAAAGTATTGACAATGTAATACAGTAAACATCTCTAGTAAAAATACCCTTATTTTTACAATCTGTAGCAGTGAAACCGCAACGGAAATGCTACGTAAAATTATTTCAAATATATTTTACCATTCGATAAATTGTCATAATAGTTAATCAATTTACTAGAATAAATATCAAATTATGAATGAAAGTTTATAATTACAATATGCCAAATTTAATAAAGAGACACGGTACCTACAAAGCACGTGCTATGTAAAATCTGCATCGTCTTTTGTTTGAAATGATATCCGTTTTTGTGTCGAGTGTTCAAGCGATTTTTGTTGAAAAGTGGTTAGGCACCGGAGACCTTAACCTACTCGTATACTGGAGTATATCGTTGTTGACTAACTGCTTTTCCCACAGTACTCGCTTCTACAAACGGTGGTCGAAGCGTGTCAAAAGAAACCAGAATGCAAGTTCAGCACGAAACCAAAGCCAGGATTGGAAGACCCCTGCCCACACACCAGAAAATTTGTCGACGTGGCCTACAAGTGCAGACCTTGTAAGTTAACACTCCTTATTATTTAAACACTGTTATTACAACAACGCATTTGCATGCAGCAGTGTTGTGGCTAAACGAAACAGACAAGGCTTACCAGTTAGAGCGAGACATAGCATATACGAATTCCGCATGCAGCATGCGAATGCGTAAGTGGAAGCCGTCAAGGTTTCAGGCAGGCACCGGATTCGCCACACGAATAGTGTATAAATATAAATATGCGCCAGACAACACACTAATAGTTTTGGTTTCGAACTAAGAAATTTTCTTCCTTGTGCTACGAAAACCAGACAACGATAAAAACGGGGGCGTCTCCCATAAATACACATAAACATCCATGACTTAGGTACAAATGTTCGTGCTCATCACACTGACATTTGCCCCCTGCGGGATTCGAACCCGCGACCGCCGGCATAGTACTCAGGAGCGCTAACCACTACACCAAACGCGTCGTCAATCAATTGTTATCTTGACCCACGTTATGGTGACCTAAGGGCTTTACGCCGTAAACGTTCTAGTAATTAACTATTTGACACCACTAATCGTTGATGATTTCTTATCAACTTAGTAGTGCATTCCGGATTTAGCATGAACTAATGAAGATACTATGACTAGATAACAAAAAAAAACTACTACCTTTAAAGTGTACGAAGCATTTAACATCAAATTGTTTTAAAAGTAACTGATATGTTTTGACAATTTAATTTAAAAATATGGTATGATTTTTAATTACTTCAATGTCTTCGAGTTAAATGGTTGAATGACGACCTCCGTGGTGCTAAGCACGCTGGGTTTCAAGGCGTCGCCGCTCCGAGGTCCCGGGTTCGATTCCCGGTCGGGTCAATGTAAAAATCATAATTGTCTCGGGTCTGGGTGTTGTGGTACCACCATTGTGTCTGATACCCATAACACAAGTGCATTAGCTACTTACTTTGGGATCAGAGCAATGTATGTGATTGGTGTCCAATATTTATTTTTTATTTATTTAATGGTGAAATCAATGATCATGTACCTACCCAATTTTGTTAATCACCTATCTAGAATTATATGATCACAAAATAGGGTAGTGGCATAACTATTCATCTTCGCATTAAAATAATTATGGATACATGAAAGATGAACGTGTGTATATTAGTAACGTGTAATAGCCAACTGTTAGGTACAATAAAATATAAAATTAAATTGATCTGGCTCAAAATAAACTTTGGCGTAAACTACATTGTAGTTTAAGCAACGGAGAGTTGGATAACCGGTGCACGGTGGTCACACGTTTCAACTGATTTAAGTCGCTGTGCCTTAATTAAAATAAAATTTCCCATATTTTAACTACGTAAACATTCTGTTACAGGGAATTTTACAAACTGTACGTAAACTCATGGTCAATTTAAACGGAAATTCGAATAAATTGTGAATTAGTCACTTTAAATCTGACTGATATAGTACATTTGCAATACTCTTTAAACTATTTATTAAATTAAAAATTAAATAAAAAAAACCGGTATTTGTATACCACACATCATTCGAATCGAATTGAATTTCACAAATTGTCAAACAATTAAAAATGTTAAAGTGTAATGTAATAGTAACACGTATCAATTTAATTCATGTAGTTATTTTGCTATCATAAAACGGAAGTAAAGAAATTGTAACAAGTCCAGTATATTGTAAAAGAAAAATAAACAAGAAAATAATATCTATAATACTTCCCTTTTCTTCCCAAATGAAGGCAAAGTCGTATTCACCATTAAGAATGAGTTATTGGCCACTGGCATTGTTTTCATCACTATAGGAAGATTTTTCAGATACGCAACAATAGTTTCAGATGATTTATATCGAGGTCATAGTTTTACTTGTTTCTACATAAAAAGTCTTCTACTTCGTTTAGGATCAAATATAATCCTAGAATATGATTTTTTGGAAAGAAGGCGTAAAATCGAGTTCTCTGCCGCCTACCCATTTTCAAACGATAATCGCTTGTACGCACGATACGGAAACTGGCGTCATTTCAAACAAGCGGCGACGCAAGGTGCAAGCAATTTTTGCTCTTAAAGTTGAGGGGCCAAAACCGAGACAGCACTTATACTCTTGTTGGTTAAAGTTACGTGATAAAAAAATCGACGACAAAGGACACGGTCGTAAATTGCCCCAGAGTCGTTTAATGTTTGATTAAAGAAAAGCATTAAGAGACTTGACTATATCATTTTGCAAAAAATATATTGAATTTTTAATACAATATTGTTAATTTACTTTGCTTTTATCTAGCGGCATATAAATCTACAAAAAAATAGGACAACTATTGAATACAATTTCCTGTCCCCAACAATTGTTGTTTGGCAGAAAATAGCGGTTTCGAGCACTTATAAGCAAACTGACGACCGCTTAACGAAATGGCATATTGTGTCATACTGTGTCATGTGGCAGTTAGTTAAATAAGTAAGCGCTCGCAATCGCTATTTTAAGAAGGTAGATGACGTTTGCCTCCCATGGGTACTAACCTTTAAACCTACCAACCTCTTACTAAAACTTGAAAAAAAAAAAACTGTGACAAGGAACTTCTTTTCGTTGGCTATTGTTTGCGTCATCGTAATTTTCACGCGTCACGCACCCTAGCGGGGCAGTTTTCTATGTTTGAGTTTTGGTGGCCTAGATTGCGGGTTTTCGACACAGATGGCGCTATGATCTAGAAAGACCTGTGCAAGAGATTGACCCCACACATTTTATTTCGTTTTATGTGAAAACCCCGCTATTTACGGCTTATATTACTTTATATTATTTTAAAAGGCGAAGAAACGAACCCATAAAATTAGTTTTGGTCGTGACGCATGGATTTTTACTTTTGGGGCAAGCAATGTATGGCGGGTCGACCGTTTCCTTTAAAAATCTGTCTTGAATTCATTTTTGTAGAATTCAGAAATTAACAGGTTTGATATAAAATCATTTTATTAAATTGAAAAAAGTGAAAAAGAAATAGCTCCTTTTACGTTATACAAATGCATTTATTTAGTATCAACAGTAACACCACACGCTAAATATTTAAAAAAAGCGTGTGACTAAGCCTAGCGTGTGAAAAATATTTTTGACGTCAAATTCACACTCACGTTTGGCGTGTTTCAGTGGGATTTGTTCAATATTTTTTCTAAACGAATTTAAAAAGTCCAGGCTGGTTGTTTTTTGTATTGCACGCACTATCATAGAGAACAATGTTTGAGAGAAACAAATGTTTGCGTACGTTAACGTTTTTAAGTAAAGCTTTCCATCAAGCTTAAAGTGTTTTAACCGTTGTCACAACAATAGTTCTTCCTACTTTTGTGCATTTACTAAAAGCATGTGCAGAATAACTCTCCAACCTAAATTTTGTGTCCTTATTGAATACCCCGACAGTTAGTGTTAAGGGAGCAATCGAGTCTTAATCTGTGGCATGGTGTTTGCAGTATTGAATCTAGCCATCTCCATCGCTTATTTAACCTGTATGAATAAAATCAAAAAAATAATTAAATTTGTCCGTTATTGACTTCCACATGCTGCATTAAGGCATATGCAGGTTTTAATTGGAGAATCAAGGCCTCAACACATATAAATATATATTTCTGGAAAAAGTTTAAGTGGTAAAGACAAAATGACAATAAATACTACCCTAAAAATATACAAAAAAGGAGAAAGAAATATAACCTCCTCTTTATAAAAAACTGATTGATTTAAAAACTCCCGTTTACCCGTTAAAACTTCCTGGAAGTTGCAATTTGACCGGACAAAAGGAATACATCAAAGTCCGCTCCGGTCCGCGTTTAGACGGTAATCGCTCGCTCGTTCGCAATTGCTGACAATTACAGTAGAATCGATTGGAAGAGACTGCATGCCGGTTAGTATAGCAAGGAAAAAAACAATGAATATTAAAATCATGAAAGGAAATAAATACCTACCTAAATACGTCGTCTACCTCTTTACAGAACAGCACCAATTCTGTAAAGAGACACACGTATTTAGACGTGTCCTGGCAGCCAAGCGCCAGATAAAGAGGAAGAAAATAAAATGATAATACTGCAAAAGAGGTTCAGAAACTTCTGTCTTTTCTTTAGTTTAGAGTAAAATAAGAAAATGCAATGTGCTACAGGTACAAAAAAAATAGACATCAGGCAAGTAGAAAAAAAAAAACATCTTTAATACTTACTACTCTGATCCTATAATATTTAAAATTTACATATTGTAATTTGTATCAAAAAAGTATATACCAGCCGAATCACTATAAAAAGTTGGTAGTTGGTTTCAGCACAAAACTAAAACGAAACACAATTTGAACCACCAAAAGGGATACATCAAAATCCGAACCGATCGCTCAAGCCACCGCGTCCTTCCGCAACTATTGTACAGCACGTCGACTTACCTCAAAATTACAAATTCTCACAACCCACTTTAACCCTTAACTTAAAATTGTTAGAGTGCACTTTTCTTTGACAAAATTAAACGTGGTGTGGTAGAGTGGTTAGCGTGTGTACCGATTACACGACTTGGTTTGATTACAGCGGCATCGATTTAACGGTTCCATTCGAGAGATCGGACTTGATTATTCGAACATTTAGCCACAATTTGAGCGATGCATGTGTTCATTTGAAGGCAATTGGCCGAATAAGCATAAGCTGGGTTACTGAGCAGTCTAAATGTTAAAATACATAAGTTATTGTGTTAATACTAGAATTACACTAGTAACCTTACCATGTTACTAAAGGAGTCGGTTTAGACAGAAAATTAAAAAAGGTATTGTACTCATACTAATTCATATTTATGTTATCAGTATCTTATTCACACAGAGGCATCTGAGAATAATCACAAAATAAAACTCTTATTTTATTTCCATCTGGAGGTACGGATAGTGCTCCCTGCCAAAATCGAGACACTTGATTGTGATAGTAAACAATTTTGGTCATTGTGTGGTGAAAAATCAAATAACAAGTCACTGACATGCCCACCGCAGTCTTGTTACGCCGAACTAGATATCAGCCTGCATCAAACTCAAGCTTGACTCATTACCTAACCCCGAACACCAGAATAACTTACGCTATCATGTCTACTTAAGCAAATCACTTAGCCACCCTCGGAACATTACGAAGGAGATAATAGTTCCCTCGCAGCGTGACTCCGTATTGCTGTTAGTTTATGAGCACTTTGAATATGACGCTGTATGTCGTTTATCGACGTTTTATCGTCGTATCAAATTGTTTTCGGCTAACAAATTACATGGTGGTGGCCAAAAACAATTTGGAAGTTTCTGGAATACATTACTAGATAAGATAGTTAAAATAATACAAGGAGTCACGGTAGTCACAATACAATATAATTTATATGAATATAACCTACCTTTATACTCGAATATCAAATTATACTCGTGCTTCGTCCTCGAGATTAGTATTTCTTAAATTATATTTAACACAATGTAGTATCGCATAGTGACTCCACCTCTGCACTGTTGTTGAGCAAATAAAAATAAAAAGTAGAATAAAAACATTTGCAGGTAGACTTGCAAATGGTTTTCTCCTACCAACCCCCCTTTTTGATTGTTTCCTGCGGCGAGCTCACTCTGCTAGCCTCATTCGCAGTTTAGTGCTCGACCACTTCGCACGTAAACAAAAACGCCAAAACGTCGCAGTGAAAGTACCGTCGAATTTTTTTCGAAAAAATTAAAGAAATTAGAAAGTGAAATTAAACGTTGTCGCCGGCCGCGCCGCCGCCGCCGGCTGCCTTCGAGTGAATCTTCATCGTCCTCGACCAGATTCCTTCGAGGGAATCAACGTCTTCAGACATACCTTACGGTAAGAGTAATCAATTTTATTGTAATAAGTGATCACCTACAAGACGTATGCAATCAGAATAGTCTACGGGACTACTTCGCTGCATTTTCCTTGTTGTGAGTAGGTAAGACAAGACGTATGCAATCAGAATAGTCTACGGGACTACTTCGCTGCATTTTCCTTATTGTTAATAGGTAGGACAAGACGTATGCAATCAGAATAGTCTGCGGGACTAGTTCGCTGCATTTTCCTTGTTGTTAGTAGGTAAGACAAGACGTATGCAATCAGAATAGTCTGCGGGACTAGTTCGCTGCATTTTCCTTATTGTTAGTAGGTAGGACAAGAAGTATGCAATCAGAATAGTCTGCGGGACTAGTTCGCTGCATTTTCCTTGTCAAATTAACGTGTGGCTCGTTAAACATTATGATAATATTGCACGCAGAGCAATCTGTGGGATTGTCTCGACGCATATGAAAATTCGTTATACTCAGAACTGTCTCCGGGACTTTATCGCCTATAACGAACCGGTCTGTTATCATTTTAAGACCAAGATGCAACAGAGCCCACGTTGCCGCACGGAGGCGCCGCCGCTGCCGCTGGCCAGGAATCGTCCCGCGTGAGTGACCTTGCCAGCGCCCGCGCCGCCCGCCCAGTGGCCGCGCCCGCCGCACTACCCGCTGCCGCTGACGACGACGCCGCGCTGCCCGTGTCGCCTGCGCAATTTGCGCCGTACGAACTCGAGATGCAGTTGGACTCCTCGGCTCAAACCCGAGATAAAAGCGGCGGTCCCCGACAGCGTAGTGAAACAGGACAAAGCTATCGAAGCCCGCCAAACTGAGATCGCTGCCGCTATTTCGTGCCTAAGTCAAGCGATATCCAGTTAACTGACTTATAAATACAGTGAAACCTGGTTAAATGAGACATCAAGGGACCTGCAATGTCGTTTCACTTATAGAGGTATTCCAATTACCCAGTGTCTCAGATATACAGGTTTAAAATATAATCTGTCTCATTTACAGAGGGTTCCATTAATAGAGGTGAGAATACATGTTATTTCAGTTATACAGGTGCGTTCATTAAATAAAATAACGTGATAAGTATGTAAATGAGTTTTAATAAAAAAAAAAATACTCAAAGGTTATCATACAAATGTAATCAACAAAAATATTCCAGCACGTTTTTACACGTAATATGTACGAATATGGAAACAGAATGTATCTGTCATTTTAGTTTGTCGTTTGGAAGTTCAGCCATCAGATGTTATTAGATGTTATAAAAATCTTATCAAATATGCTTTGGTCACCAATTGATGACATTTCAAAATAACTGTGCAAAGTTTCTAGTGCTTTTACTGCTTCGCGTTTACAAATTTTAATGATAACGATTGTAGCTTTCGTTTTGGCATTTTTCAAATAAACATCTGTATGATAGTAAAGCGAAACTAAAACTGAAGGTAATTGAAGCTCAAAATTTGTACTTACGTTCTTGGAATTACGTGTGGAATTTGTGGGTAGAATAAGAATGAGTAAACAAACAATGTTATCTCAGTTGCAGAGGTTTATGCATGTAAAATTTACTCGCTGTCTCAGTTATAGAGGTAACTATGATGATAAATCGAAAGAACAAATCCCAGATATAGAGGCTTACCTCGTCCCACTAACAGAGGTAATTCAGTGTCAAAGTGTTGGGACCTCAGCATGAGTTCCAGTTATGGAGGTTTCTCACTTATCCAGGTCCCACTTAACCAAGTTTCACTGTATTACGACCTGTTGAAACAACTCATGGATTTGGCCCGCATCTTATGCAATATCCAATATAGCAAATCCGGAGATATTCGGAGAAGTTCTACCCGAAACTTTAAAAATGGCAATAGCGGTCACGGAATCTAGCTCGGAGGTAGAAATTCCTCAGAAATCGAATACTTCGAAATATCCTTCGAAGACTTTAAACTGGAAGATGGGGTCCGGCAACCGCAAGGCAGGCGCGTGCCCCAGTCGCCGCCAGCCGCCTGCAGCGCCGAGCAGCCAGGCGCCGCCCGCCAGCTCGTCGCGCAGCTCGTCGTAGCTGCAGCGCAGCCACCCGCCGCGCCGCCGCTAGGCGCGCCACTCACACCCAGTATGTTTTGCTGTGCAGGCTTAGTCTTTTATGACCAGTGGTCGCATATCAACCGTGCGTGACTGAACACTATTATCCTGGGTGAACGGTTATATTATAAAAATATAACAGTCCTGGGGGCATATTGCGACCCATACTCAATCCGTTCAATTCCAACTCAGTGTAAACAAATATTATCAATATAATAATATTCTAGTAATACTACTATGGTATGCATATGAAAATATTTATATTGTTATATTAAAGTAATATTATCAATATAATGCGACATTGCAATAAGAATTGCTAATTTAAGGCCGTCTTATTCCGTCAAATTATCTCATAAGCCCCGCCCCCTTGTTAAAAGTGCGGGGCGCTTCCCCCACCAGCACCCCCGCACAAAACTTTTTCTGTCAACTTTGTCTTACAAATCTCGTGTATAATTAAGCCATCTAGTGTTTATTTAAGGAACAAAATTTTCTTGAATAAGATACTTCATGCGCTTTTGTAAGTAACATACCCACGCCATCTAGCAGAACCCCTAAGAACTTTTACAAAATGGTTTCTTTAGTACACCATACATGCTTTTTAGTCTAAACGTTTATCGAAAGAACAAGGAACGCAAAGAGTGGCATTTCATTCTCACACGACTGGTCAGCACTTTATGCCAGCAACCTGTAACCATTATAAAAACAAGAAAGAATATCCAATAACATTTATTATATTCTTTATTGCACTTATAAGATGTACAGAAAATAGGTACAAGAAGTCACAATGTGAACAAAGGTGGGCTTATCCCTAAAAGAGACCTCTTCCAGCCAACCCATAGGTGTAGGAAATGTAATGTAATAACATTTAGGTTGTTTTTATTAAGATCCTTTTTGTCGACACAGTTATAGTCTCACTACTATCTTCCATCAGTCTTCCAACTGATGATGACTGAAGACCATTACAGATATGGCACTTCAAATTTAGGGTTCCGTACAAACCAGTAGGTATATAAGTCAAAGTTCACCCATCACGAGAATTTTGTCATGGTTTTTTTTTACACACTGAAATTCATAACATTTCAAATCATCATCATCATTCTCTTGCCCTGTTCCCAGTTTATCTAGGGTCTGCGCAGTATGTTTCACGCTTCCGTTTAACATTACAAATATGGAAAGCTAAATTAAAGACAAAGGTTTCTTTATCGTTTCAGTAATCCTTTAATAATATCAAAGTTTTTTATTTACTAGTCGTCTCCCGCGACGTCGCCCGCGTATATTTTGGATGTCCCGTGAAATGGTTCAAGTAAATTAATGGTTTAAAGTAATTACTATCGAGGTCACCCACACCACGCTTAAAATACTCGCTTAATATCAGCCTGAACTATAAAAATGACTTGACTATCATGTGTTAGAAAGTAAGAAAATAGTAAGGCAAAAGTAGTTAGTAGTAATCTCTCATTTAGATGCAATACTTTTTTCGGCGAAGTTCACTATCAAATATACTGAGCATTGAACTTGGCTATCATTTTTCACATTGATGTTTTTGTTGGGATATCATAACTTTTTATAGAAATATTTATTTGCTTATTCATAAATCATTAATACATATTTTGTGCAAGCTTCCATCCACTTAATTATAACGGTTTCAGACCCTACAATTAAAAAACTTTCTTTTGTTTTCAGATTTTTTCCTTCGCTTACACATTATTACCTAGCTAGATGCCATATTTCAACTGTCTAGGTTTGTTAATTAGAGCACCGCACCCACACAATTACTTTGATAAACCATATATGGTTTTGCCATGTTTGACTTTTTGTAGTCTAGCTTATAGACCTTTTTTACTATAAAACTGTAATTTGGCATGGGTTTCTTTATATGCTAATCACACCGCCTAAAATATGTATTTTAAAATATTTTTGGGACACCTCCCTACAAGGAATGAATTATGATGAGCATGAGTTCCTACACCGAAAGGGCAACACCAGGGTTTATCTCATGAATCGTGATAGTAAGACAGTTGAAATTTTCAGGAAGGATGTATTCATGTTGCCGTTGAAAAAACAAAAACTTAAAAAACAGTTTTTTTTTTCAGGTTGCTCTCATACAACTTATCTACTCTGATAATGATAATAATGAGGGGCTGCCCCATTATTAGGACTTCATATCTTTTGTATGGGACTCCCTGACAACAGATATGATGTTTATGCCATTTTCATAGATAATGGTACGGAACCCTTCGTGACCCCGAAGCGCCATTTGGCGCTAACTACAAGATTAATAGAATTATTATGTGTCACAAACACCAAAGTTGTTTTGGATATTCAGTAACAGCAATTTGAGGAACAACGGTTATAAAAATAAAATTAAGACAGTCTCCACACATTTTCGAAAGAACAAAATTGAAAAAATTATTCATATTTGACATTTCTGAATGCAAATATAATTGGATTATACTGAGTAATCTCTATGTTCGTCGCTCAAGTCCATGTCACCAAATAAGAGATAGATAGTCAATGCATTATTACTACACGATTCAGAAAATGTGTACGTACGTACGTAAATAACATGGAAACCTGAGTTCCATACACGAAGAGAGCTAGACCGACCTTAACTTAACCTCCAATGTTTGTATTTTGTCACAGGAGTCTAGATGTAAATAAATAAATAAAATTAAAATAGACCTATCACCTAATAATTTTCTCCCTCCCTCAAATTCATATAATATTTTCTCGTCTCCAATATACTAGAGTCACCAGGGCACAGCTTTAGCATTTGAGATTACTGCTAAACCTACAGTTATGGTTTAGCTCTGATTTTTCCAAATAGAGAAAATGTTCAAAACTACAAAAATTTGACATGAGTGTTTTATGCTTTTTGTTTATATTGTTACTATAGAAACGGATTCATCTCTACGATTGGTACAAAAATATAGTTCATTTATTCACATCAATTATATATGTCGCTACAGCCTTTCTCTTTTTATTTTGCTTAACACGTAGAGGTTGGGGGTTCCATCCTCATGGCATTGAGGAGATTTATCCGCATGGTGATGATGTTTTTGATACTAATTTTCTTTTTGAAATTTATTTTCATTGTTATGTAGTTTTTTTAATAGGATTTGCTACTTTAAAAAAAAACCTAAAAATTTAATTAGTTTTTATTTTTAATTTTTTTTATTTTATATGTTAAAATGTCCAAAAATTAAAATAAATACTTATTTCGTTTTCTAAAAAAATATTGTGACTATGTAGAAAAATATTCATGATACCCCCGATTTGAACTCGCGACCTTTGATTAGTATAAGACTGGTGCTGATCCAACTGAGCGTGACGCGGCGCGGCGAAATTAGCTATTATTAGTTCTTAGGTGTTTTACGTAATTAAGTACGCAAATAAAATTGCAAAAATTGACATAGGTCCAGCGTTCGCAGTGGCGTCAAGGGGAATGAGGAAATGGTATCTCGTGCTTGTCATTTGAATAAAAAGATAGCGCTATTTCTGCTTGCATGTATAGAACAGAGATGACACGACGATCAACTGTTGCGTCAAAGTCGTTGCGCGAATCACCATCGTCACAAGTGTGAGAATCACTAAATCAGTGTTTTATGAATGAAAATGTTAATAAAACTGGAAAAAAACGATTGGACGCCCTAAACATCTTTGGTGTCTAAAGTAATCTTAAAAATACAATTGGAAGAATTTGCTGCTTGTAAGAAAGAATACAGACTAATGAAAAAAATGGACCTTTCTTTGCCTGAACATAACACCGATAAAAACTAAAAAAAAATCATTTGATTCATAGCTGAGATCTCACTTATGTGGTCAAAATGTATATTCTTATAATCCCCTGTTCCTCACATCTGTGTAGCTTGAGCAAATCAAGATCAAAAAAGTCGAAATAGGTCAAATAAAGTGTTTTTAGATATTTCGTTATTCTGATCTAAATAACAAACATTTTGAAATCATTTTAACATGTATATGTGTAGAATGGAATTACCTACTAAAATATGTGATTTTCATAAATATAAGTCCAATAATTTGAAAACTACATAGAAAATACGAAAAAAAAGGGGCCCACTTCTGAGGCAATTATTATCGAGCAAAGTAATTACAATCGTGTTTCCAACCACAATCCAGCTTTCTAGTAATCTTCTTCTATAACATATATAGATTCGAGATTTAAATAATTAGTGTTTCCATGTTAAAACTCAATCGAAACATCGTAAAAATGGAATATCTAAGCCTTAACAGTAAAGTAAAGCTGTTTAACTGTCAAAACTGCATCGCAATACGCAACCTGTTCACCAAACAGATTCCCCGGTCACAAAAATTCGTACAGAATCAGAATTCAGTGATGTGCGATTCATATTAAATTTAAAAGCGTTAATGAGTTTATAGACACTCAGCATTTTAAATTGAAAGATCTCCGCTCTTAAGTATAGATTATAGTAAAGATTGCTTTACGGCCACAACAGATTTGAAAGATGCTTATTTTATTATAGTTATAGTATTTTTTAATAAAAATACACCTTGACTGTCGTAAATATCTAAGATTTATTTTGATGGATAACGACGACTCAAATAACTGGAAAATGTTCGAATTTAACGTTTTACCGTTCGGACTTTGTACGGCCCCCTTTTCTTTACAGAAATTATAATACCTGTCATATCACTATTGCGATCTTGTGGTTTCTTATCCTCTATACATATATTTAAACGACATATATTTGGTGGGCAGATCATACTCGGAATGTCAAAAGAATATTGAAGTAATCAAGCGTTACTAAAATCTCTCGGTTTTATAATTAACGACAAAAAGAGTAACATGTTACCATCACAATGTTGCAAGTACCTTGGCTATTTAATAGATACCCACGAGTGGCACATTAGTTTACCTTCAAAAAAACGAGATCGTATAAGAAAAGAACTTGGAACCTTTATTCCCTTAAAATGTTATTCCATTAGAAGGTTTGTGCAGTTAGTAGGCCGACTCGTGTCGGCCTGTCCTGCCGTACAGTTCTGTTGGTTGTACGTTAGAAACCTGGAAAGGTGCAAATATTAACCAATCTTAATAAGTCAGGTATCAAACGAATGCCGAGAGTCGCATAACAATGGAATTTTTATTGTGTCTCGTTTACACATACTTGACGAGTTAAAGGTCACGATGACTATGATCGTATCATGTCCATCCCAATAATATTATAACCGATCTGACTTGGTGGCTTAGGTAATGCCATTAATAATTCTGTACACAGAATTAAAAAGACGAATCATTATCGCTTGCTCTGTTCCCAGTTTATCTGGGGTTGGCGCAGTATGTTTTTCTCTTCCACACTATTCTGTCACTCGTTACTGAATCATCCACTCCTTTCACACTTATATTTTGTTTCACACATATGCCCTTGAAATTTATTCTGACGCTTCCACATTGGGGTGGGGGGCTGCGTGTGGAGGGCACACCGCCAGCGGCCAGAGATCGCCGACAGAAAAGTCCTTGCACATTAACCATCTCGAACTGTTAGCGGCTTATTTTGCCATTAATTTTTTTGCTAAAAGTCGCAGTAACTGTTTTATTCTTTTGCGTGTAGATAATACCGCTGCAATGAGTTACATAAACCGTATGGGGCTCAATTTTCCCATCTTAACAAAGTTACTTAGGAAATATGGCAGTGGTGTGAGGCGCGCCGAATACTAGTTACTGCAGCATACATCAAGTCGTCTGAAAATATTGTCGCGGATAAAGAATCGAGACGTTCTCATCCAGACGTGGAATGAGAGTTATCAGAGTCAGGGTTTCATCTCATCACAGAATTGTTTGTCTACCTACAAATCGACCTTTTTGCGAACTGTCTATATTCTGTTACTACTGTTCTGTAACTACTAACCCAATATGGAAAGTTTTCTTTCTTCAATAAAGATAAATAATAATATTTTATAAATGTCCCCAATATTTCTGATGGCAGCGAGACCCAGACGCGTTCGTGATAGATGCGTTACAATGAACTGGTCAAACATAAATTTCTACGCCTTCCGCCAGTAGCGGTAATACTAAAGGCGTCAAGGAAAATAATTTCAGACCTAGCAGAGGATAACATGGTTGTGCCATTATGGCCCTCTCAGCCATGGTACCCTTTGTTTACCTATATCGTCTCGACATGTATGATTACATTCATTTCAAATTACTTTATATTCCCTAATTCAGCAACCGGAACCTACAGAACATCATTACCCTGGCGGGCGCAGTATTGTTCGGACGGCGTTATTGCAAAGATACACTTCCGCTACAGCCATAGACATAACGTTGGCGTCCTTATCTGAAAACACTTTAAAACAATACGATGGATGTTTCAAAAAATGGTTCACGTATTGTACCAATAACAATATTGACATGTTTCAACCATCTATTCCAGCCACAATAGAATTCCATACAGATGTGTTTCATAGCGGTAGTCAGTATGACACGGTCAACTGCTACAGATCCACTATATCTTTATTAGTAGGCCCGGTAGCTCATGACGAACGCCTTACACGTTTTCTTAAAGGTTCATAGAAATGCGCAACCCTACTCACTATTGTAATAGACCATCGAGAACCTACAGACTCTCTCTAAAATTAGTGTCCTAAACATAACTTATTCTGCAGACCAAGTCGTAATTAAAATACCTAAATTTATAAAGACCCCAAACTAGGCAATCATCAACAACATCTATACTTATCCTTTTATAAGGATAGACTAATATGTGCTGCCAACACATTAAAATGTTACATCGATATCAAAAGACATTAGAAAAGGCAAACAAATTGTTTATCGTAATTGAAAAACCCCACAATCGTGTACATATCAAACGATAAGCCGTTGGATAAATACAACGCTCAAAGATGGAGAAATTTCGCTTACAGCACCCGACACGCTGCCATCCAAGGCGTCAAGTAGGGTGTCAGTTTAGATTTGATTTACAAAACTGCGGGCTGGAGTACAAATCCTCTACCTTGGCCCGTTATTATAATAAACCAATCACACACAATAACGATGATTTTTCCGTCCTAGCAAGAACTATATAAATGTTCTTCTGCAATTGCAAAATAATTGTTAAAACTCAAATTGTTAATTTTGAAGTTCTGTTTACTTGTTATTTATAAATTATGAAAACAAGGTGTAAATTATAGTACCTAATGTTGATTAATACATATATGATAAAACGTAATGGTTAAAAATTTAATTTTAACGCCTTGTATGATATTTCCTGACCTCTCAACATCTACATTGTGTTAAATATAATTTAAGAAATACTAATCTCGAGGACGAAGCACGAGTATAATTAATGATTAAACGAACTTACCTGTACGTGAAGTTCAATCATAATTATACGAAGTGCTTCGTCCGAAGAGATTAGTATGTATTACCCTCCCGACCCAGCAATTTCTTATAAGAAATACCCTTGACTGGCTTCGGAAATATCATACATATAACACTAACTAGCTTCAAACTAAATGAGGCTAAAGGAGTGAGCTTGCCGCAGGAAACAATCAAAAAGGGGGGTTGGTAGGAGAAAACCATTTGCAAGTCTACCTGCAAATGTTTTTATTCTACTTTTTATTTTTATTTGCTCAACAACAGTGCAGAGGTGGAGTCACTATGCGATACTACATTGTGTTAAATATAATTTAAGAAATACTAATCTCTTCGGACGAAGCACTTCGTATAATTATGATTGAACTTCACGTACAGGTAAGTTCGTTTAATCATTAATTATTAAACCAACCCCTACTATTTTGCGTTCATAAATTACAAACACGCTTTTACGTTACCCGATATAACGATCTGTTGTATCGAACGATTGTAACGATGTACATTGCAATCACTATGGAGCTATGACAATATTTTGGAAGCCTTGAAATAAGCCTAGCATTTGCACAGAAGAATTATAAGCGTACTGACATTGATAGCGCTAACAAATGTGTAATATTGGCTCCTCGTGCAAAAATAACAAATTGATCCCATGATTTAGCAAACGTGTATAGTACGTGCCATCCACGAAGACGCGCGTCGCCTTTCGTCCTAAACGTATAGTACATTTGTGCAAGATTTTGCCAGTATTTGATGATATTATAATGAATATATCTATTAAATATTTATTATTTCATATTTTTATATACATGCCTCACACATCGTACCCCAAGCTTTCCTCACTCAAAAAATGAACGGCGCGCGCCTCCGTGGATGGCACTATCAACATTTATTTTAATTGTCGAACATCGTAATTGTTTCAATATTGCCACTTTGTCTACGACCACGGGACTCAAACCACAAACACCCTATTACTTATCCGCTACAAGGATAGCAAAGCTGGACTCTTTCAAATCACTTACTCGTAGAACATCGCTCGCGTGACTTTCCACAAGGGTCCTGTCCTGTATCGATGTGATTTACGCGCTAATAAATACTGGCAAGGCGCGGCCAGGAGCGACGGGGCGCGGCCAACTCATTACCTGGACGCGCACCCTTGTTTGGGTGTGTAAATGACGTTTGCTATGATATTTATCTGACTTTATAGCTCACATGTCACATTTAGTTTTTATTAGTTGATTGATGGGGCATTTTAAAGGTAGAATTGTGGCGGTTTTTGAGATACAAACAACTCGTACTGTAAAGCCGTTGATTTAATACCTAAACTAAGTCTATTTTTTGTAGTCAATTTAGGAATAAGGTATATTATAACTCAATAAGTATTTCTTTGGGTGTCTTATCAAAATGACTTTTGCTCTAATGTTTACTGACCTACAGCTTACTAAATGTCACATTTAAGTAGTTTTTTTGTTGTTGTTAGATGGGTATTGTCGCGGTTTTAGAAACACAAGATCGTTTTTCTGGTTCATAAAATATATCATTACTTTGGTAAATGTATTGTGTTAATTAAAATATAAACTTTGGAACGCCTGCACAATATCCTAGAAATCATTTCGCTTGTGCACTGTACATTTCTAATTTTTAGATGTCACTTGTGTATAATAAAAATGGCAATATTAATTGAATTTGTCACGAAACAAACTTTGAACAAAATAACCGTCGACTGCACCCAAGTTTTTCATGCAACGAAGTAATCATACACCGGTACACGCTACCCCATCATTCAATAACCGCTCGTCTGCACCGCCCATTACTATTCCCCTCAAAGAACAATGTTGAGAGTTCGGACAGTGGAAATAAGTGAAAAACGTGCAAGCTTTTATCGTATTGATGGTCTCAGGTTACGGGCTAATGGAATGAAAGGGTTGCGGTGTGTTTGCCACTAATTAATTACGCTAAAAGAGGCGGGACGTAGATCAGATAGGACAGCCAGTTCATCATAGTTATAGTTAGATGCATTTGTTCTACCTCAACCAATGTTTTTCTTTGTGTAATGAACTAATGATGAATAAGATGTCACATTATACAAGTTTTCCTAATGCTACGGTAGTTTGAATTTTTGGGTAAGCCAAGATAAAGTTACATTTGCGTTAGGTGTAGGGTTAGCGCTCCTGATTACTATTCCGGCGAACGCGGATTCGAATCCTGCAAGGGGGCAAATGTTGTGTGATGAGCACGATCATTTGTACCTAAGTCATGGATGTTTATATGTATTAAAGTATTCATGGTTGTCTGGTATTCGTAACACAGGGAATAATATTCCTAACTTCGAAACCAGAAAATTTATGTGTTGTCTAGCGCATATTGATATTTATTTATTTACATTAAAACTGGAAAATTGAACAAGTATCAGTAACACCAAAAGTAGGGGATTATTGGGCATTCTAAAACAGTTTTTTTACATCATCGATCTCACTGTCGTTCGATCAATAATGTAAAAAAACTTTTTTAGAATGCCCAATAACCAATTCGCAAAACTCTGTTTCATTATAAGCAAATTGATTCAAAAAACAACTGGATGAGGCTTCCTGTTCTTCAGGACTGGATCCTCGATTCAGTTCCACATCGAGTAGATGTAAATTGTTTTACTTAAACAGATGAAAATGGTTTTGATGTTTTTATCATATTAACATAAAAATTAAATAACTGTATGAGGCTTTGTATTTAAACGTAACTAAAATATCTGTTTCATTTACTTACAATGAATCTCACTGTCGTTCGATCAATAACGTAAAAAAACGTTTTTTGAATGCCCAATAACCAATTCGCAAAACTCTGTTTCATTATAAGCAAATTGATTCAAATAACAACTGGATGAGGCTTCCTGTTCTTTAGGACTGGATCCTCGATTCAGATCTACATCGAGTTGATGTAAATTGTTTTACTTAAACAGATGGAAATGGTTTTGATGTTTTAATCATATTAACATAAAAATTTAATAACTGATTGAGGCTTTGTATTTAAACGTTACTAAAAACTCTGTTTCATTGTTAGTAAATAGAATTCAAATATAAGATGATACAACTTAAACTGGATGGAGTTTCTTGGCCTCCCAAGACTGGATCTCCGATTAAGTAGCATATCGAATAGATGTAACTTGTTTTACTAAAACAGATAGAAATGGTTTTGATGTTTTTAGCATATTAACATAAAAATTAAATAACTGATTGAGGCTTTGTTTTTAAACGTAATTAAAAACTCTGTTTCATTATAAGTAAATAGAATTCAAATATAAGATAATACAACTTAAACTGGATGGAGCTTCTTGGCCTCCCAAGACTGGTACTCCGATTAAGTAGCGTATCGAATTGATGTAAATTAGGTTTTAAGTTTTATTGTGTTTAGTAAAGTAAAATGCAAGAACAGATATTAAACTGGCTGAGGCTTCCTGACTTGCAGGACTGGTTCCCCGAAAAATATCTGTCTGTACCATTCAAAAACAACAATAAGATGGTGCAACTTAAACTGGATGGAGCTTCTTGGCCTCCCAAGACTGGATCTCCGATTAAGTAGCATATCGAGTTGATGTAAATTTGTTTCAAGTTTCAATGGGTTTAGTACAAGAATAGATATTTAACTGGTTGGGGCTTCCTGGCCTCCAGGACTGGTTCCCCGAAAAATATCTGTCTGTACCATTCAAAAAAACAACTACAAGATGGAACAACTTAAACTGGATGGGGCTTTCTGGTCTTCCAGAACTGGATCCCCGAATAAGTTGCACATCAAGTAGATGTAACATTTCTGATTTGAACGAGAATGTTTCAATACAGGCATTATATACTGTTTCTGCTAACCTTCAGCTACGTCACGCGTCGCAAATCAAGTCCGTGTGTAAAATAAATATTAAGTTCCGTACATCATTTCCATGTTTGAACTAAAATATAGTATTGTTAACCTAATCTTTCCGATTCCAGTTATATGGTTTAATTAAAAAAACTAAGAAATGGTTTCATTTTTTAATTATTTTATTCTTTATAGCCCTGACAAAAATGAAGTAGGACGTATATGTAGGACTTAATGCTTAAAGCATTCTCAACCAGTCAACCATTGGGGAAGCAGAAGCGTTGAGGCGGCGTAAAAGAACATAAAAAGCTACATTAATTATATACTCCTAATATATATACATAAAAACTTAAAAATAAACCTACATAAACATACCTTCATCACTATCTTTCAATATAAATAATAAAGAACAAAACAATTTTAAAATACAAAGTAATCAAAAGGAAATATGTAGGAAGAAGTTTATTTTTTATCCTATGAGAAACAACACTCATAATTTTCCTACGCTACTAAAGATTTTATACATGTCAAACTGATTTCTAAAACCAATAATATCAATTTACAATTGAAATTGCTGAGATTCTATTTTGATTTATTAATTAATTAATAACATAATTTGCAAAATTACTGATTACGAATAACCACCTGTAAAGGTTAGTTCACAAGATCAATAAATATTATTTCAATTACTTTATCATAGCGTTTATTATTATTATTTGTATATGCTATTGTATTTTACAATGTGCGACTTAATGCCTTAAACATGTTCTTCTAGTTAACTTTGGAGTAGGCAATGCAAATAGTTCAATAAATAATTCATGTTAATTGTACTTTTTGTTTTATTTTTTATCATACCTACAATTACAATGAATAAACAGCAACTTTTGTTTTTAATAAGTTTGGTACTTAATTTCTACGTATTTTTAACTAACAGAATATATTTTAATAGATTTTCATATAAATAAAATTTAAAAGGAATGTGCACATAACTGACATGTGTACACCGAGCTTTATTTTGCAAGCGTTGACAGTCAGCGGATTCTAATATTAGCTGCGATGCTGTTTTAAAATATGATTGGGTGTACTAATTTTGCTGAATTTTGTGAAAAATAATGTACATACCAGAGTACTATTATAAATACAACATTTTAAATGAAACTGGAACCAATTATTTTAGATAAACCTATTCGTTTTTTTTCGTTTTAGAATTATCTAAAAGTCGTATCTTTGATTTTCACTATTCTATCATGAAACCTTTTTACGAGAAAAAGTTAAAACTTTGTTAAACGGGTACTGATAGTTTTCTTTATTCTATAGATAGAATGTAAAGACTTTTACAGTGATTTAAACTTACATTTGCTTCAATACTTTGACACTAGTAATTATCCTGTTACTAACATTTACAGTATTTCAAGTCAGAATAAAAGGGTACCAGGAGCTCTATTTTTGAATCACTCGCGTCAAGATGGCGTGTAATATTCAATGATTAAAGTCGAAATTTGAAATGAAAACCAGTTGTAATCTTTATAAAAAGTATTTGAAAAATCATTGCTTAATTTTGTGAGTACTCACGTCTAGATTTGGAGTGATTTCCGTTGATTTCTTAGAAGTTATATTGTATCCAACCAAACTATGCAGAAAGAGTATAAAAAAGCAAAAGGAATGCAGAAGCAAGTTTTCAGAAATGTACATTTTAATCAGTCAGGTATCAAACGACTGCCGGGAGTCGCATAATAATGGAATTTCTATTGTGTCTCGTTCACACATACTTGACGAGTTAAGGATCATTATAGAATATTAAATGAAAATGTCTTTTGAGAAAGAAAAATATTATATTTAAGTCTCTTAAGCATGAAACCGGTCGTTGTGAAAAGCCATGGGGAGGCCTATGTTCAGCAGTGGACGTCCTTCGGCTGATAATGATGATGATGATGATGAAGCATGAAATATTTATGCAAGAACAGAACAAGATGGCTTTATCAGCGAATGACGAGAGACGTAGGTATCATTTTAAAAAACAAAATTTCTACTATATCTTGGGGTTACTGTGATACATTGTGATGATGTTAGAAATTCAAAATTTTAACTGTACTGAGTACCTATAGAATCGTAACTACCATTGTGTAACTTAAATTTAGGTAACTGTTTTGCTGTACTCAACAGATATTTGTGACTGCGAAATTCAATAGCTTATTTGACTATTGGGTAGCAATATTTTAATACGTGGCTTAGTAATTAATTAGGTTATTAGCATTATGGTCCGCTCACACGCAGCGAGTAAATTAGCGATCCGTTTGTTTGTTTCACTCATTTTGTACAAAAATGAGCGAGAGCGCGCTCGGTTGCACAACAACAAACAGCAACAATATTCACTTTATTACTCGCTACGTGTAAACAGACCATTAGATTTTCTGTGCTCAGCAATTTTTTTTGTCATGAAAATAAAATACTTTATTGTTGAAAGATAAAATACTTTACTATATTTTTTACTTTATTGACTAATAAGCATTTTTTATTTCTAACTTGTAGAGACCTGATTAAATTCAACCAAAACATGCAATAAGGTTGCATATAAATAGTTATTAAACTGTGGTAACTTTTGATTTTGTTTCAATCATTATCAGTAACCTATAGGCAACGGCTGACTTTCTACAACAGCTATCAAAATGGTAAGTAAAAGTACTCACATTTATCTTAAAAATAATACTGTTATAAATTTGTAAAATTGATTTTGCTATGATTCAGAAAAATTGTGTTGTAATCTATTGTTTTAAACTTTCATGGTCACTAACATTGGAATAGTTTACATGGTAGCAATCCCGTATCTTACTATTCTAATGTGTTATAATCGATTATGCTCATATTGACTTATTGTTATTTCAGAATACGCAAACAGTCGACAATTCCTGCAACGCTGATCAGCTATCTTCAAGCTATTTGCAAGATGCGCAAGACCCACTGGCCAATTTTGAGGAAATGTTTCCATCTCTGCAAAGGAGAGTCCGACGAGCTATGCACAAGAAAAAGGAGAACCAGAAGAAATCGAAAATTATACATCGTATCAACAAAAACGAGTCGTTTGTGGTAGAAAACAAACCGCAGAATGGACGGAAATTGATACGCATAGAGATCGTAGATTTGGAAGCTTCTGGTGATCTTCGTAGTGGCGAAGATGAAAGCGTCGTACGTGCACAGTACATCGTGACCGAAAACATCGATCCAATATTGGATCAGACAGAAAATGTCATTAACTGCATTTCAAAAAAAGTATGTGGTTACAGCTACGGTTTCTAATTTAATAACTTGTAGTCAAATAACTTGAACATTAATATTCTCAGGTGATTATGCATGACATAATTATTTAGTCATGCATGACCTACAGAGAAGACATTTATTTTAAATATTTTTCATTTGTGTTTCTGTTAGTATAAAGATTTTGTAATTTTTTTATTAATTACTTAATAAATATATATTTTACGATAAAATTTTGTTTTACTGGTATAAGAAATCCAAAAGCAAAGTGTTTTTATTTGTAATCAATTTTTATTTATCAAAAATCATACAATAATTTTATTTTCAGTACACCATTTCCTTATGATTATTACATTTTTTAACGCACAAATAGTCTTATGAATAAAACAGTTATATAATGTAGGATTATCTACACAATAAAGTTTACAAAGAGTATTTAAATTAGGTGAGCCTAAAGAACCTATGTCTACAATATCATTAACGTCATCACATAGAACTTGTATCCATTTAATCTTTTCATCACCTTTTATAAAAATCTTTCTGCCTTTTAGATAAGGCTTGATAATTCTTTGAAATTCTCTATAGTCAACATAACCTTCACTCCACCTGTAGCCTCTGTTTTTTTCGATCCAGCGAACCTGTTTTTTCTCATCAAGAGATAATGAAGTAAATGGATACGGAGGTTTAACTAAAAACGTGTGAGTATGCTCTTTAGAAGCCATGGCAAACTCTTTAACTATAAATTCATTTTTGTCATTTTTGAATCCTTGGAGATCTACAATTATTGGATTGTTTGTGATGTTATTCATGATAGTTTCTTCACAATATTGCTCAAAGGTTTATACTCAAATACACAATCGTTTAAAATCAAACAATAAGCAGCTGTCTGATCAGGTATTTCTTGATCTGTTTCGATTTCAACCCTCACGTCGATCGATCCCTTTAAGGTTTCGTGCTGTCGCGAACAATCGATAACAAATAAAGGAGCGACGTCTCTGAATTCTTTTATACTCATCAACGGTTCTGACCGACGTCCGTGATACGACTGTTGAAATCTTGTATATTGTTCGTATAATAAAGTAAATTTGTCTTCTGAAAAACTAACATTTAATCCTTCATACGGATAATACGTCGAATTTAAAAATACTCTAACATCACGTACATGACAATGATCAAACTCGGCCATTGACGATAGACCGTTGTTTTTGCGGTTGGTTTGTAAGGCGATTACAACAAACCGTGGTTTCTCTATTTGGGACGAAGTTTTTATAGACCAAGTATGCTTGCGTGTTTTAGGTAGTAACGGATATTCATACAGATCCCAATTACGAAATACTAATGGAATAGCTCGATCTTTCTCTAAATACTTCAGTAAATTTATTCTTTCACGATCAGATACTTTGATGTGTGGCACTCTCCAAATAATTTTACTTATTGTAATATCATCTACAACTTGTCCTGCATTTAACTTGACCGCATTAAGATTTGTATTGCTTCTAAGTAATACTAACTCGTGTTTACAGTTAATGATAATTTTTTCATAATCTTCCGCAAAACCCAATATTTTGTTTAATGGAATGGACACGGAAAATGCTCCCCCACTAACATTATTTGTTCCTTCCGTTGACCAGCCCCAAACTCGAGCGTATTTTGATTCATTCTCGTTTAAGGATAGGTATGATTTTATTGTTGTAGTAACACCTGCATTTTTAATTTTATCAATTTCCACTCCATTCAATTCATATCGAATATCTTGAAAAAGAAATAATGCTGGGTTATTAACGAAATGTACATTCGATACTTTTTCTTTAGTAGCGCTATTGTACAAATTAACTTTTCCCTCGATATACAAACTACTAAGTGAGGGCAGCACGTACAGGTCTTGCTGATTGATAGGAATTCTTATTTCATCATTCTTGTTAAAACTTGTCACGTATGGTTTGTATGAATGATACTCAAAACTTTCAATGCTATTGTCGTATGATGTTTGTTGAGATATATTTAAAATATTCATTTTATTAAGCCGATCAGCTTGAGAAACTCTTTGTTGGTCTTTGTTAGCTTCTTTTTTATCTGAAGGGGTGTGTCTTTGTGAGCTGATCTTTTAGAACTGGCTTGAGTACACGATGTAGATGGACTTTTATTAAAATTTATCATTTTTTCCTAAAATGCAAATACAGTTGCACTTCTTCACCTCGTAAATTTATTTCTTTGTTATCAGCGTCTAATAGCCTTATATTAATAGCACTTATAGAACTTTGATTAACAGGAAAATAAATCAAGTTCTTAGGTATCTCAATTATTCGATAACCAGGTGGAACATTAGGAACAAATTCATAAATTATATGGCTGGCTTTTCCGTTTACAAATGAACCACTAACTACATCGCATTCGATTCGCACGATGGTTGTTGATAGAATGCTAACAGGATACTGGGAATCCGTACTTATATTTGCATTTATTGTTTCTAATCCAAAACCTAAAATTTTACCCAGTGAAGCACTTTTATTAAAATGAACATCTTTTGAGCAAAAAATCTTGGTTTTCAATGTGTTATTATTGCATGATAGTTTTAATGCAGTGTTTTTTATGTTGCTTTTTAAATAATCGCAAATATCTTGAAGCTCATAAGATCCTTCAGGAATTTCTATTACATCATTTTCACCATAGTAAAACTTATTGTTTCGTTGATCGATATTAGGAATAGAATTGAAAGTTGAGAAATACAAAAGACCGCATTCATATTCTCCTGAGAGTTCCAACGTTGGAGAATGGTTTGTTATTAAAGAGGCTCCTCTCCCAGTTATAGACACAGTGAAAGACATTTTTGAACTGACACATTTATTCATTTTGTTTATTATATAAATATTTTTTCCAATACTTTTTTAAAAAACGTATACACAAATGACCGCAGTTAGTACTGCCGTAAGCTTGGTGTCTTACATAATTGTAGTTTATAGGTAAGTTATGCATATATTTCATAAACTCTAAAGGTGGTTTTAAATTACCGAAACTATCATAATATTCTACGTAATTGTTTTGCTTTACAAAGGCTACCCAATGTGTACCAGGATTTATATTGCTATCCAAATTCAATATTCCACACTCTATCTTTTTAGGTTTCAAAGGTAATGTATCTCTCATGTAAACGCCTCGAAAGTAAGGAATATCACTAGCATGTTCTAATATATCGAGGTTTGTGAGCGCACGTCTAGGTAGCCGCTTAATTAGTTTTTTGATGGGTTCAGATATAGACCTGCTCCATTTTTATGAGGCTTAATATATAGCCCTTTTCCAAGAGCTACCGCTTCCATTGTTCTGTTGTGTCTCTCAGATTCCTGAAGACTTTTCTGTGCAGCTCTAGAATCATTCACAGCTTTGGCTATACCTGCTGCACCGCCTGCTAGTGAACCTAACGCAGACAATCCCGCAAATATGGGAATAAGTGGTAAAAGACCCCCACACTTTGGAAGAGGAATAAACCGTGGCAATGATATTCCTTTCTTGTTATTAAATAGTTTCTTTGCAGCTGCATAGGCATACTTTATAGCAGATTTGTGGTCTTTTGATTTTAGTTTTTTCAATTGGGACTGTATTTTTTTTATACCTTTCTTAAATGATTTCATACCACTGCCTGCCATAATTTTTGCCTTCATAGCATTTTTTACTATCCACGAAGCAATTTTTTCTCCTTTACCAGCATCTTTCGATTTCAACCTTCTTTTAGCCATACTTAAAAGTTCTAAGTCAGCTTTGCGTCGAGCTGCGGAATCTTTATTAGTGTAGGCGATATCGTGGTGCATGCAAGCTTTATCCAATTCGTTAACCCCTCGATCGCCTTTTAGAATCCGTTTTTGAAGTTTTGTTCCGGGGCCACAAAATTGGTATCCAGGTAAATGTAACTCAAACGGTAAATGATCTATCAAGCTATTAATAAAACCACCGCCCTCTTTCATTGATAGGCATTTAATGTGAACATAAAATTATTATATGTTATTTATATATCAATTTACATCAGTAATTCACTTGTTTTTATCCAACTATTCTCTTGATCACTTAGTCCTAACCATTTTACAAATAGTTTGTTTCCTTTTCTCTTTATTACTTTTTCAATTAGATAATGGTCTGGAAAATTTGTTTTTTGAAGCTCGTATCCGTAAAAAGAGCCTAGAATATTTTGATTGTGTTTGTCTTCTATTTGATATGTTAGGGGACATGTTCGATTAATTTTTACAATGCGAAATATTTCCGTAGACCAATTAGGTGTATAACCTTTATAAAAATCACCTTTATATTTAGTAATACGAACAAAATCACCAACTTGAAAGGATGAACTTTTTCGAACCTTCATATTGTATGGCTTTTGGGTTTTCATAATGTTAGACTTAACTAGATCCTCATTCGATCGATTAACATTGATTGGTTTGAACTTAGTAATGCGGTGCAACGTGTTGTTATAGTGATGCACAACAGAGTTTAAATTATTTTGAAACCACTGATATTGACCGCATAGACTAAATCTCTTGTAAAGATGGGTTTTTATTGTTCTTATAACTCTTTCTACTATGGATGCTTTTTTAACAGAATATGTGGAATAATGGTTTATATTGTTACTTTTCATTAACTGTTTAAATGAATCATTATAAAATTCTGTACCTAAATCTGTTTGTAAGTTTTTCGGTTTTCTTTTTGATTCAGATAATATACTATGCATTGCATTCGTAACACATGACTTAGATTTACATTTTAACGGTCTAACCCATACATATTTTGATAAAGTATCTATCACTACTAAAACATACTTATGTCCTTTATTAATCGAAGAAAATTTTTGAAAATCTATAAGATCAGCTTGCCATAAATCATCTATTCCTTTTATGATGGTATGACGACGTGAAAAATTTCTTCTAGCTGCTTTGTGAAGCTCGTTCACTATATCTTGTTTACTCATTCTTAGCAGGTTTGGGTGCTATCATGCGATCGATTTCTTTTTTTGTGTAATACAATGTACTTAAATTATTAGTAGTTAGTTTTTCTAAATTATTAAGGTAATTCTTGATATGGCTTTGAATAGTTTTCAATTCGTTTTGCAGATCCTTGACACAATTGTCTACGTATTCTTTATTCACAGCTTCATCTTCTTTTTCCGGTAATTGTAATCCTTTCAATCGTGATGATTTCAAATCAAAATCACCTACATCCGACCTTACTAATGCGTTAGTAAGAATATCAGTGAATTCAGACAGTCGTAAACGCTTATGAACATGATGACCAAATTTGTCTATGTTCATTACCGTCTTGTTTGCTTCTGTAGCTTAATGATACTGCCCGTTCTTCCCGACGGCAGCTTTATATATTTAATGTCTTTATGATGCCTGCTTCATGCAGTTCTTCGATTATTGCATAAATTTCATTATGCACTCCAGTGTTACCAGCTGCCCATGATCCAAGTAGCAATTTTAATCTTTCCACTAACTCGTTTGGATCATCCCAATAAACCAAATCTGTATCTTTCTTAACTTCTTTTAAAATATCAATTCCTTCACCTCGTGGGACACTTTCAACACTGCTTGTATGACTTCTAGAGAACTTAAACAACGGTTTGATTACATGCATATATTTAAATCCTTTGTTACTGTTTAATGGTTTGGATGGATCGCAACTACGTTTGTGTGCATTAGTATCCATGAGTATTAATTTATAATTTAGCAAGTCGTCCTCTGTTATAACATCTAAATTTGGTGTTTTTTTATACAACAATTCTTTGATGCCAGGAGTTTTTTTTAAGCTTCGGTTTCCAATTTTCACAATACGATCATCGTCATAAACACGGGTATTGCCGAGCATAAGTTTTCCCTTTACATTTCTTACACCATAAGGTATATTTCCTTTCATTACTTCAGAGGACATCGACCACGATAAAGTATCATTGTTAATGCTTGGTGATGACTGAAGAGATTTAAATGAGTTTTCATGATCATCCTGATCCTCACAGGATGATGTGGTGAGGGTGTCGTTAGATGTCTTACAAACATCTGCATTTTCTTCATTATCTGAATTCCTTTCATCGTCAACCGCTGATTTAAAGTAATTTAAATCCTCTGCAGAAGTATTTGACGACTCGCTTTCCGAATGTCTACTTTTTTTAACTAATTTATTCTGCTCTTCGTTTTCGCTAATTTTATTAGTTAATAATTTAATTGGGTTCATAATAGGTTTAAATATTGTTTCTAGTGCTTTATCATTTCTGTTTCTTAAATCTTTTATCATTTCTACCTTTCTCTTTACAGCAGACGCAGACTTAACGATTTCTTCCTTGAGGTTCCGCTCCATTGTAGAGATTCCACACTGTTTAACTTCTCAAAGTTAACTGATTTGAAGTGATGTATGTAACAGCTATATAAAACTTTAATCCAATACTATAAATGTATCAAATTTCAGTCTGTAACAGCCTTTGTTTCGATCACAATCCTTATTGATGACGAGATAGCTATACTGTTTGCTCCATACAGTTGAACACATTTCTCGAAACTGAGACCACGTCATGTCAGACCCTACATGTTCATCGTAAACATGTCTTAGATTAATATCGTCTTGTTTAAATAATATGATGAGGTTAGCATTATCTCTCACTAACTGCTTAGGTACCTTAGTGTAAGTTTGATTAATATAAAAACAATCAATGTTCTTATGACGACCCATTGCAAAATAATCACGTATATTGTTTTGATTTTCACATGCCACGTCGTCAAATATTATAATAGAATCAGGCAAAGCTTCGTGTGGGCTTAAAATTTCACTATTGTGGCTGTATTTGTTGTAAGATGTGTCTGGAACTTTCTCCAAAACTTTCTCTAAAAAAACATATTTAGGTTGATACAAAGACTTAGAGTACACATATAAGTTGCGAAAACGTGGTCCATCCTGATGTAGCAATAGACTTATTATTAAATTGGTCTTTCCACAATTTGATGGTCCACAAACAATGCTTCGTATAGTATTTGGCAATAAATTTCCATGACGCCGTTCCTCATTTGTTGTTACAGGGCAAATACATTCCAATTCTAAGGATTCTTTTTGTTTCACAAATCGCATTCTGATTTTTTTACTCGACCGTCTTCGTTGAAGGATTTTGACAAAATGATTTAAAGACAGAAGTGTTAATAAATTAAAAACTTGTTTTAATCTTAGCAGTGAAAATTTACAATACAGAAAATAATAAAGTACAGTGAAATCTAATAATACAGTAAGTATGCGATTGGCAAAGTGGTTATTGGGCATTCTAAAAAAGTTTTTTTACATTATTGATCGAACGACAGTGAGATCGATGATGTAAAAAAACTGTTTTAGAATGCCCAATAATCCCCTACTACCAAACACTAACATAAGTATACCAAACAAAAATTTTGTGCTCTTTCAATACTTCTTTTTTAGCACTGTCCATAGTATAATTCGTGTTTTTTTATAGTTCTGGATAGCAGGATGTATTTTTAAACTGTGTGTAGAAAAATCCATTGTCCTTCATTAAATGATTTACTTTCGGTTATCACAATATGGGCTGGCTCTTCAACATAGGCTGGGTCAAAAAGAGTTAAGTTAGTGGCTCATTTTAGTAATAAAGGTCGCTTCTATCGCCTCTGGCTATTGAGGCCAATAAAGAACAAAGCATTATATTCTTTGTCTCCTGCCCTTGGACGAGTATTGTTTTTACCTTTTTGCATTGTTTTTATTGGAAATGAGTTCGACTTGTTTGTTGTTTTGTTGAGATGGAAATGTCGTAAAGCGTTATTTGAGTCAAAATAATCAACACAGTGCTCTAAGTTGTTAATTATGATTTGATTAACTGAACAAAACAAGGTAAAAACAGGGTGTTAAAATTAAATTAATTCAAATTTGCTTCATCTCATCTCTTAAGTCACTAATGTTTTTGTTTTAAAAACGTATTATCTGGTTAAGATGAATTGGCAGCCAACAATAATACTGATTTAAGGGCAGAATAACATCTTCAAGCTCAAAGGCTTAGAAACACGATAGTTTTTGTTCACTTCTTGTCCATCTTCGCCGAAACATCTTAACGGATTCGGAAGACTTTGCGAAGAGATTCATTATGTCTTAGTATTCTATTCAATTCTTTCAGTAATCTGAGGCGGGATTTTTAGAAATGTTGATGGACTTATTACGTGTTTGAAGATAATAGACGTCATAATAATTGCATGGATTATTTGACAGCACAGCGAATTAGTAATAAGAAAGCTAGTAGCTAGCTAATAAGCTTAATAAGGAAACTAGTGGTTAAGTTTAATTAGAAATTTTGATACAAGATACCGACTTACATTAGATACGTAGGTACACACTAATAACTAATGAGTTAGAGTCTTTAGTTTCAATACGCGTAGCTTTAGATAAAGAAGTTTGCTGTGATGTGAAATGTCTTTTTTTACGAGGGGGTATATGCTGATGAGATCAATAATCTAGACAATTTTGGTCAAAAAGACACGTTACACAAATTAGTTAAACTAGGGGATGGCAGGAGATTACTATAATAATGTAAATTGTAAGACTCAAAGCACTGACGTGTTCTAATCACTCGATCTTTCAACAGACGAATTCCGCAGCAGGACCTGCTGTCAGGAACAACACATCAAACTGAGTTGCCATCCTCACTCCAGGGTGGTCATATTCGACGCCATGTACGGAAGAGTCGCTTACGAGACTGTCACTTGTCACCAGACTGGCATCTACAATGAGAGTGAGTATTTAAAGTAAACATTATCAAAAAGAGCTGGGCCCTTATCAGTTGAGTTTTATCCTTCATTATCCTAAGAACTTTGAATAAGGGAAGATATTGTGGTAATTTCCCTCTTGCCTTTCACAGCGCTGTTAAAAACCAGGGGGCGTAAGTCTCTTAATGCCAAGGTCAAAGCCTTTTCTGATATACTACATCTTCAGCCTTCTGCTAGTACTTGAAGTAAGCACAGAAAAAATATCATGTGTGGTAAACTCAAAAAATACTACCTATAGTACTTATTTTTATTTATTTCACTTTAAGAATAAAATTAAATATTTTAAGTTTCGCCTTCAAAATTAAGGCTTGTTGTTTAATCCTCAAATAGTGGTGAATAGGTAACCGCCATTTATTTGTGAAATAAGGAAGTAATAAATGTATACAGAGATAAGTAAATATTCTGTTGCGCTCAAATATTAAAACAAAAATGTAAAAAATAAAACAATTCAATGAAGGTGAGTATTCCGGCTTCTTTTGGGCGAGCTCGTTCCATTCTCGACTCCGTCTTAGCGGCATTTGGCTTGGTCTGGTGTCTAGAGCAAACCCATACTAAAAAAAAAGGTAACCTATTGTTTGTACCACAGACTTAATCTTACGAAGAATATTCAACTTATAGAAACCTTTTGAAAGTAAGAAAGTGTTTCTTATAAATAGAAATGACATGTCTTAGGAAAAAAAATCGTATCCATCAAAGAAGCTCTGTCTAAACCTCGCCTTCTACAATTTAACCACAAAAATACAAAATATATCCGACGGTCACAAACAACGCTGTAATTGCTATGTTTCGTGACACTTTTCGTGAAAAACATTGTTAAACTGCAAAGTCCGTACAAGAAACAGCTAAGTGATAGCCGTTCATTCGCCAGGTGTGTGTGGCACGTTTTATTTTCGTTAGATTAATAGTTGCCTGTCTGGCTCCATGAAATAGATGTTGACAGGATCCGACTAACGCAGTTTTTGCTCTTAATAAAGTCGCGGCGGAACAAAACGATAAATGACAGTGTAATATGACACAAGACAAATTGGGATAGATGTTTCTATAACGTTCTTTATCTGTTTTTTAAAAAATGATTATACTCTATCTACGCAGATCACCTTAAGGGCCAAAATTGCTTGCATCCCGCGAAGCCTTTTGTTCAAATTGACGTTTATTGTCTCATAAGTGCAAGCAAGTGGTCAGGACGGCAATTCACTAACGGCAACCTCACCACTGTGTTCGACGTCAAGCTTGAATTTCAGAATAGTTTGACGGTTCTAAATGCGCTGCTCAATGTTGAAGCAAAAGAAAATAGTCAAACTATCTTATGATTCTCGATGACAGCATTGTCATTCGCTTAGTGAATCGATATACAGGCGTCAGGGAAATCGACCGTACCTACCTGACGTATTGATAGTGTAATGGTTAAAATTACTCTTGTTTTTGTAAAGCTCGTTGCACACTGTTCGTATGTGGTTCGTGAAAAGTTTATTAAACCTTGTATTTTAAACTCACGCTTTTCAATTTTGTTCTTATCTAGCATGCATGGCACCTCATACCCTGGACACAGTGATGCAGATATGCCATGGGAAACGGAGGTGCCTGATCGAAGCCAGCGACAGAGTGTTTGGGGACGCCTGCGACCCTTCTATCAGAGCTTACTTGAAAGTTATATACGCTTGTGGTAAGTGTTTTTATTTATCTTATGTCATCATCATCATTATCAGCCAAAGGACGTCCACTGCTGAACATAGGCCTCCCCCATGGCTTTCCACAGCGATTATCTAATATGTAAAAAGTCAATAGGTAATTATAAGTATATTTCAACTTTTAGATTTCTGTCTTTGATGTACCTAGGTAGACAAAAGCCGTTTATATCTTTTCTTGAAACCCCCATTATCTTTTTCCACATACCTACCACTACAGATATTTTTAGGTTGCTGTTTAGAAGAAGCGAAAAAAAAAACTGAATCACTAATACGAGTGCATCCAACCTTTTATTCAATAAAAAAAGCTTTAGCTCTGATACAACCGTGAAAAAGAAAATAAAATGTTTTATTCAGTTATAGGTTTTAGCTTTAAATAAATCATTTATTCATTTCTATCGTGGTCGCAATCAGTTATTGAAAGCTGCAAACACTTTTTATAGTCCCCTTTAATGCGTGAATTCAGTTCACACCTACAAATAACTGTTCTGTAATTTATTTTAATGACGTTAACATTTTACTCAATTAAAATATAGTGCTCGGGGCAGTGAAATTCAGGGCACACCGTAGCTTTTCTCTATTGAATGTTGTGCTGCGAAAATAATCAGTGAATTGACGCCAAAAGTCGTTTAAGACAAACATAGATTTTGTATAGAAATTTTACAAGACATATTATGATACATTTGCAAAACACCATTTTATAACTATAGTTTCAAAATATAAAGCTTAGCCCCCCCCCCTCTTATCGCAGCATGATGTTTTATAGCCTAAAGCTTTCCCCAACAATTAAGCTATCCAGCATAAAAACATTTTTTAAATCGCTCGAGTAGTTCTTAAGATTATCCGTTTTGTAGAACTGTCAGAAATTTTTTTTTTAATTGTTTCAGTACCTTTGGGGGTTCTCGTGGAGAAATACGAAAGTAAATTCGAAGATGACGAAATACCAAACGGTAAAACTAAAATAAATAACAATGGTAACGACAACTTTTTCGACGAATCAGGTAAATTATTGTATTTTTAATGTGAAATAACGCTTAAAAAAAAAAAGAGCCATTTCTGTTTAAAAGAAAGAGAGAAAGAAACATTTATTTGACACACAACAATACAGACATAATAAAAATAATAATTTAAAAAACATGATTGTGTATCAAAAAGGCTCCCCCGCTCAGCACTAGTCGTGATAACCATGTGTAATGTTTATCACGACGCTGATTTTCAGCGGGAGCCTCGATACTGGGACGCAGCACAGTGGCGGTTATACATTAAAAAAAGAAAATTTAACAAAAAACTACACTATAATGGCGAAATGCAATCCGCGGAAGTACTGTGTACCTTGTGGCTTACTAATTATTTGTAAACCCTGGTTATCCTTACAAAAACAAATTAAAAACCTAAACAAGTTAACACGAAATATTATGTTTAATAGAGGGGGCAGGTGAAAAGTGGGGGGAAGCGAACCCGAATCCATCTTGGCAACCTGAAGAGGTGCAAGTGACAGTGACGAGGTCAGAACCGGCTACCACCACTCAGAGGACTGTAAAGGCTGCCGATATTAGCGCAGGTAACGTTATTTTTTTTATTGACATTTAAATAAGGTTAGGGCTGTTACATTTTTTTTATGTACAAGTTTAACGTCCTTGGTCACAAAGCCATACAGACAATCATCATTTAATAAAAGTTAAATATTTACACATAACACTAAAACTAACACTAAACTAGCCTAACCTAACCTAATACATTGAAATGCGATGCTGGTTCGCATCACAATGCTCAACGAGGGAGTTTAGCGCAGGAGTAGCGATCCGAATCAGAGACCGCGCGATCCGGGATTAGAACGCGCTTTACTTTATTTCTAACATTATCTTCATTTATTTCTTCCATAGCACACATTATTATGTTAAATCCAGCACAAAACCACAGTAATTTACTCGAAAAAACCAACTAATAAAATGAAGAAATAAAGTATATCTTCCTCTTCTCGTTTCCAGTATTTTGACAGACGCGTCATTCTGCTTCTTCGAAATCAAAGGAAACTGACACTAACATCATACACGCAGAGTTAAGCTAATGCGATTTGGCCTAAGTCTGGTAGCAGAGTCATGTTGACCGCATCCTAAACATTGGCGCTGGACGGCCGAAACGTATGTCAGATCAGTCAGGCCGCTGGGCTATCAGCGCTGATTCTAAGATGCTCTATAGAAGTTCTTTTCTGCTGTCAGTGCAGATTTGTGCGGTCAGCGTGACACTGGGGTCGTGTTGCGATCTCGCTTTAATGCGTTCAAGTTCCAGGCAGTTCAATTCTCTCTCAGCTATCTGAGTCGCGAAATTGGTATTGCGATCCAAGTTAAGAAAAATTAAAAGTATTTTTTTCTTACTCACTCATATGGTCGAAATTAAGTCATGCAAATTAGTCGGAATTAGGACATTGCAATACGAAGTTTTCTAATCTATTCTAAAGCAGAACAAGACTACAATTATACGCACACTGAAATCAGCTTAATTAGGTTGAATTTCGGACAAACTAGGACAGAAATAGACGCTGAACCGATAATACCGTTTTATGATAGCGGACTTTTGAGGACGGAGATCTACTTGTAGCAAATGAGTGTACAAATAACCAGGGGCTGACTGAAAACGCTTGAGCCTACCCAGAACAAAAATTGATTAAATACGGTAAAATACAACGTAAATTATCCAATTCAAATAATAAATAGTTTTAATTATATCAATTTCAGTCAAACCAGCTGAAAATCGCCAACTCCACATTTCGAATATTAATTACGAAATAAATCATGGCACATTTTCATCCAATACTCGATATATCCATATTCGGTAATTGAAAACATAGTTCGAGTAGGAGTGATTAAAACAGTTATTTATTTGGTTTTAAAATATTGCGCACTTAACAGTTATCAGTTTTTTAGGGCGCATGTAGGCGAAATCTTACGTTTCATATTAAATTCAACCATTTTGTCATTTTAAACACACATCTGACACTTTTTTGCACTTAGGAACTTGAAATGGCGTAAAAGTTAGTTTGATTCTTGAAATACTTGAAAATAATCGTAATCAACATGGTGGTACACTTACTGACAGTTGTTATTTCGTGCATGTATAATCTCTGAATGCACAGCGGCTACTGAAATCATTATGAAAACCACAAAATAATTTTACAAATATGTGTAAAAATGTGTAAATTTTAACAGAAAATAAATTAACCTACTATGACTTTGAATCATACACGGAAGATTAGTCTGAAATCAGGTCTCGTCACGAAGTTGTTATCACCGTAGGAACGTATCAACATGCATTAAATGTATTCCGTTGCGCAGTGTGTAATCCCCCTTACTTATCGTTTTGTTAAAATTTAACATTAATAAAACATCCAAAGCCTACTCGTTAATTTAAAAGGTCTCAGGCCGGCTTATCCGCTTTATATGTACTGCGTAACTCAAACCCATATAAATGAAATATAATAAAAATTAAATATTCTGCGCTGCGTAAGTTATTGAAACTAGTATGTTTTTTCTGTAACGTGCATTTTCAGTTATGGTCGCATAAACATCATGAGAGAATTGAATTTTTATTCCCTGAATTTCTTTGATTATTAGTTTGGAAAACTATCTATACATAGAGGTATAATAAAATTGTAGAGGTCGAATTTCTGTACAATAAAAGAAAATGCTTAAAACCGAGTCAGGGGGATGTAAGAAGTGCAATAGGACTAATCTAGATTTTTTTCGAATTTCTTATTTCTCTGTTTGTCTGTTTGTCTGTTTGTCTGTCTGTTTGCTCGGGATAAACTCCGAAGCGACTGATCCAATTCAAATGAAATTTTAAACAGTGGTAGCTTAAGTCATCGGGCAACATTTAGGATACTTACAATACCTGTAAATAAAATAGTTTCCGTGCGATAGTAAAAAAATCGAACTATAGGTAAAATAAAAATCTTCAGTAGAACAAAACGCACCAAGTTTCACTTCATCTACCATAGGGTGCGTTCCATTTGATAACTGCGACAGCTGCCCTTACGAGCGCCCCTTTTCCTATTCCACTGGGTCCGCGAACTACGTGTACGTTGTGGTCTTCATGTCAAGTGGAACGGCCTTTAGCATTTGGGAGCGTTAATTTTCGTTCTACTATTCTGGGGAGTTATTTAAAGGTGGTAAAGCTACAGAAATTAATAAAAACAATAAATTTAAAAAGCGCGCATCACGACCCACCTATTGACATGGGTCGCCATCGGATCATTGCGAAACAGATTATATGAATAAAAAGTATGTCTAAAAAGTCATTGTCAAATGTCAAGTCACTAGATAAACAAAACAAAGCATTGAATTATTGAAACGTGTTATTGGCGGAATTCTATGGCGAGGTGTTTAACCGATGACCCCTGATCTGTCGGCCATAAATAAAAGAAGAAGAAGAAGAAGAAAGCATGGAAGATTGCCTGGGAGGGTAAATAATATTTTCGAGGCGGAGCAATAACGCCACATGTGAAGGATTAAGCCACAAGTGATATTAGACACTGATGTGTCGCAATGGCCTCTCCAGTACTTAGATTATGTATCCAGTATCACCTGTTGTTGCTGATAGGGCCCTAGGCCCTGAGCCCATCACCTGTATAATGTAACACCAAAGTTTTATAAACGGTATGTACTTAGATGTCACTTTTACAATTTTATCCACCAGTATGTTACCTAATCATCTAAACTCTATTCATCCAAAAATTCAACTGGTAGGATTGCAAAGTAATTATTGAGAAGTGAAGCTCTTCTTCCAGAGAAAGAATTTAAGAGTTTCTTTCAGTTGAATTTGGAAAATCTACTCTCATACAGTTCATAATCAGAGAATTCAGTTTTTTTTTCTTATCCAGATCATAACCTTAGCCTCACAGTCTTTAGAAATGCCACCAATACATACCTATAACGACCAAAACTTTGTTTCAGAGAGCAAGGGGCATCAATGATAACCGAAACCTGGCTGCTGATCGTCAACATGTAAGGAAGGTTGTTGCATACCCCGTGCCAAACCCGCTACAATGGAACAAGAAGATTAACCAATTTTTACCACCTTTCAAGTGGAGGTAGGAGAGTACAGACAGGAATGTGACTGTGGCATCTCCTACATCGCTGAATCAACAATAATTAGTATAGGCATGCAGATTAAAGAATTTATATATAGCTGATTTATTGATGTTTATTTATGTAACAAAGAACCACTTCATATGTTTAGACCAACTTAAGCAACATTTCCCTCTGCAAGATCTCAAGACACAATAAGCTTTTTCTGGGTGGTTAGGAACGTCAATAAATATTAATGAGCGATGGTAGTTTCTTGGTCTGCCTGAGACCACGGATGCTGATAATAAATTAGAAAGGTGAGGACCTTTATTTCATTTTAAATAAATGTGTGGGAAATGCATCTGTAAAGTGTTTTAATTCTATGTGTAGTGTTTTCTCCATATTGGTTTGCATAAATTAAATGAAATTTTGGTACTTTACTTTATGGTACTTGACAATATATATTAAAACAGTGCCATAAAAAATATATATATTTAGATCAATTTTTTCCACACAACAAAGTAATATGTTAGTAAAGTAAATAGTAGTTTTTTTTGTGGCAAAGTAGTAGTTAAAAAGTAAAGTAACCATATAATCCTCTCAAACAAAGGAACTCCTAATCGAAATACAAATTGTGAACGTCCAAATAATCGGTATGGGCATAATAATTGATCACCTTTGATGTACTACTTGCTTCTTATTGTTGTAATGATAAGTGAGTACTAAAATGTACTTTAATAAACTTATATAAATACTTTATATCTTGCGTACTTATAAGTACTTATACTTAAGTATCTTATTTGTAAAATCATAAGCATAAATAGTTGCAAATTCTACCCAAAGTCACTATTCCACGCGGACGAAGTCGCGGGCACAGCTAGTTATTAAATATTCTATCACGTATAATCATAACAAGCACTGGTGATAGCCAGAGAACCGGTGAATAATTATCTTTACTTATTATTTAAGTTTATTACATAATATATAAGTCACATAAAATTTGTATCAATAAAAAGAAAACATTTTGTGTTCATATAATAAAAATTCGTATAACCTATTATGTGCTGATTGACAAAAGATACCCCGCATCATTTCCGAATATCCAAAATAAATGAAAGCAAAAAATAACTCAATACCATGAGCATTAAAAATACCATTGTATATCTTCCGCAGGGTCATCACAAACGCAGACGAAGCAGAAAATATTCATCTACATAGGCATAAGTGTGATAATACTCATCATTTTAGTAGCTGCTCTACTAGGACTCCGGTACTACTACATTCGGCGATCCTCTGAAAATTCGAAAAACGGTGACATGTTCTCCACGGAACCACCAAACGTGTTCAGCGACGGTGTCTCAGATATTGACAACGATATAGACGTTAGTCACATTTCTGGAACATTCTACGACCCTGTGCACCCAGATATGATTCTGTACAGAGATTGCCCTGGCAACAAGGGGTCAATCAGGGCTATGAGACCGTTGTCGACAATATACCCATGTTCTGGCGTGAGTATGTATGGAAATGATTACGTCCCTCCAACCAGGGATATCAGACCTTTGAAAGAGGAAGAGGGAGAAAGAGTGACCAGTCCTAAGAGCTTAGGGAGTTATTCTAATGCACAGTTTTATTATGGGTGACAGGAAGATGCTGGGGGCAGTAAGGACGTCTCCAGAACGTACTGCTTTTAATAATGACGATATATTTTACGTGTAAAGTGGTCCTGTAAGGCTTGAAAGGGTAATTAATGTATAGAACCAAGTTGGAAATTATATACTTTAATTTTAATAGGCTTTTTCACATTGCATTTCTACATACTTTTACTACTATTTTTTTTTATTTGTACCAATGATAAATTTGAATATAGTTAGTTCAACCGGGGTTTCTGCAGTCAAATTTTTAGGATTTATGATAATTTTGAGTAATACTTGCCTGAAAAATCAATTGACGACAATCAGACCAGACAATTCATAAAAAAAAATACATACTGAAAATTTTAATTATCAAAGTTTTTGTAATGACAATTAGTCACGTCGAGCAGTGAGTAGCAAATATTCATATTTATATTTCGTGTTTAGACCCGTCATGTCTAATTCTCATTGTAATGCAACGCGAAAGTTTAAAATCTCAAAGTGTTTACATTTTGTAAGATTCTCTCACCGAAAGTAATAAAATGATGAGTAAGTCATGCAGACCGTATAAAAAATAATATTGGTAAATTTCATTTAGTTCCTTGATATGGGAAATTTCACATTATTTAAGCTTCGAATACCTTTATTTCCAGATAGTGTAATACTTATTTTTCTTACTATATTCTAAAATATTGCAAATATTTAGATGCACCATCTACTATAAAATTAATGTCAAACGTAAATATCTATCTATCTACCTACTAGCACATAAATTCATTATTACTGATATAACAAGCTGTGATTAAATTGAATACGTTTATATTATATTATTATAGCTATACTATTCAAATGTAATTTGTAAATTTAAATATATTTAACGAATAATATAGTTCTTGAAGTAAGACAATGTGCTATGTAAATATTAAACTTCTGATTTATGTCCTAGGTTGAAAAAATTGTCCTTACCTTTCTCGAAACTAAATTGAAAACATTTTGTATTGTTTTTTTTTTAATAAAACATTGCAAAGTTTGTGTTTTATTATATCCACTCGGTTATCAAATAGTTCGTACCATCAATTTTACAGCAATAATATCTTTGTGCTAAAAATCCCACAAAGTTACACACTATGGGATTAAAAATACCAATTTTAATGTTAATTTTTTGGCGTATGATCATTTTAAGTCAATGAACAAGGCTGTAGAATCTTGCTTTAACCCGTTCAATTCCCACTCAGCTAGCTGATTTGCCAAAATAGTATTTCGATCCAACTTAAGAAAAATTTAAAGTAACTCTTTCTCACTGATATGGTCGTATTTAAGACGTGGAAATGGAAAATTGTAGATCAGAATTAAAACATCGCAATTGCTTATTCATTTAAAAGCAAAGCAGCTTAACTGTCAAAGCATGAATTTGTGGACCAGGACCCAGGACCATGGCAACAATAAACATTAACCTTCGAAATGAAAACTGAAATGATGAAAACACATTACGATGTAATGTTGTCTTAGCTCCCTAACAATTTATTTAGGCCTGTGTGCCTCACGTGGAAAAACGTTGGAGATACCGATATTATAAGTCGAATATTCACTTAGATCGCGTGTACGATGTTGTTAGTTCAAAATAATGGGCTAACACAACGGTCATCATTCAAGAAACAGCAGGGGCGGTTAATGCCGGGGTATTAAATTCAGCCATAGATAAATAACGCCCATAAAATTTTAGTAACAAGAACTAACATCATATTTTACGTACGCCTAAAATTGAATTAGGTCGGGGATAGCTAAAATCGTATAAAATCGTATAATACGAATCCACTTAAAAATATACATATTGAAACTGGATAGCAGAAAAATAATTAAAGGTTTAGGGTCTGCTTCACCATCGACAAATAAGCACTAACCAACAAATAATTCAAATATGGAACGTCATTTCAAATGAAGTGTTGGACAGATAATGCTAATGGGAACTTATTCAGACATTGTGAAACAGGCCGTTAGTTATATTTGAGCCTTGTTCTGTAGGTACTTTATGTGAAACAAAATAGGACGTTTACCTTAGTTAGTAATATCAGCGCAGATTGAAAAAAAAAAATTGGTAAGTATTTAAGGGGCCCAGATTCTCATGTCAATCGAACTTATTTGTTGAGGTAATTTATTTACGAGTTTCATTGTTTTTAAAAGTTGAAATAAGAAACCAAAAATTGCGCACGAGTGGGACTCGAACCAGCATCTTTCTGGTTTACCGGGCCAACTGCTCTTCTTATTGAGCTAATGTTGGTCTGACCGCGCGAAATTCTCGGTTTCTTATGGATACGTCATTGCGTGACGTTAGCGCCATCTACCTGTCTGTTTTTACAACAGCGGGCCAAGTAGTTATTCTTTACAGAATAAATTTAACTTGGAAATGATAAAGCTTCGATATTCAACGGCTTAGAATGTTTTTAACATTCAGTGTCATTTTGACTTCTTAAAAGATGAAATAAGAAACCAGCATCTTTCTGGCTTACCACTTACCTTCTTCATTGTTTTACCGAAAAAATCATGTAATACTCGTATGGAACGTGTGGAACGTTAAGAACCGCTGCACGAAAGCGTGACCCTGATAAAGAAAAAAACTGTAGTTTCCTCAAAAACAGAAAATACGATCGGCGACCTTTTTTCGAATGCAAATTACACGAGAATTTACACTCTAGACAATACTTGGCCTTGGCTTTACCTATTAGTATTATATTTAATATTATATTAATAACCTATGTTCAACGTTCAACAGTCAAATTCAAGTTCTTGAAAAGACTAGTGAAGTGCACGTATAAACACATCATTCATTATCATTATCAGCCAAAGGACGTCCACTGTTGAACATAGGTGGTTTTCCACAGCGAACGGTTTTGAGCGGGTTGCATCCACTGTGATCGTTTGTACATCTGATCTGTGGACGCTGCGCGTTAGGGCAAAAGGTTTTCAAAGTAGAACTTTTCTGCCCCAACGGCCATCAGTTCTTCACGGTATGCGCCCTGCCCACTGCGCCTTGAGCTTACTATTTCGTAGAACTACACGAGGGAAAGACTATGATGTTAACAAACTATTATGTGAATACTTAATGCAACATCAACATAAATTAATTGGAACTAGGATTTTGATTAAACCAAAGCACATCTCTGTGAGCTGATAGTACAAAATCTGCATAATCTTTAGGTTTAATCCTTGAGATTACAACATAAGCTTTGTTGTAATGATCAATAGATAAGCTGGGACGACGACTTAACGCAAATTTATCTCTGGCTCGGTCCTAATGGTAAGATATTGCAGTAACTAATGAATAATGTGACGTACAGTAGCGTCTTCTATGCACAATATATACTTAATACACAATGTATATAGGTACTTAAGTATACAGGCGGTAGCAAGTTCTAAACTGCATCGACTTTATCATATTATCGTCTATTTAAATCAAGAAGTAGTGGTGTTATTACAGAATTTGTTAGCTTCCAGGACATCGGGACGCAACTGAAAGAATAATTACCAAATATATCAAATTAAGATCAAAGATATTACAGTGTAACGCGATGCCCTGATTTCAAATAGATTAAAATTCAGTCGTTTCCTTTTCTAAACTCAGCATCTTAACAGCAATAAGGCTATTTACATCTAAAAATACTTAAATATACCCTTAAAACCTCAAGTTATTGCCCCACTAAAACTAAAATTTCATTGCGTTTATGTATCGCATTTACGAGTACCTACAAAGAAATAAAATCAACTAGGAGCAAATAGTAAGAAACAATGTAAAAGCAATAATTTTGATATTCATCAAAGCTTAAAATTAGACCATTTAAATTTAAAGAGTGATTATAAATGAGCAGACTATTATGTTCGCTCTGAATTTCACTTGAAACAAACGAAGCGGCAAAGATGTGATTAATTTTTGTAATAATAATATAGAACGTGATTCTGAGAACTTACTAAAGCGTTGTAATGATTAACAAAGCTGTTTACTGTGATAATTACAATCTGCTCTTTTTGCTTTTACGTGATCTATTTTATTTTTGAGTCGAAAAGAACTAACATTGTAAAAAATTGCTACCTTTATCCTTGGTATACAAATGAAATGTACAATTTAGGCAGTCGAATACCTTTGGGTAAATAATTTTATAATTTTAAAGAAAGGCATTTTTTATGTGTGGTCAACCCTAACGATTAACCACCAATTCGATTCAAAGCTCAGAATAATAGAGAACATACTATTATGGCGCTTACTCCAAAATAAGTCCCTCTATTCATATTTGTGCCATCCCTGTTCGTGCTTCGAATGTATCTCTATTTTGTTACAATCATCTAACAACCGCTCGCAAAACGCTGAAAAGAGGTCGTTTTAGGCCTCGAAAACGTTATAAATAGAGGAAACGTTGTCGCGGAAACGTTAAAAATAGAGATTCAGAGAAGAAATGCGAATACAACGAGCTTTGTTACATAAGCAGCCGATTCAAATCCAGTCCGATGGAGCTTCGAGTCGTTAAGGAAAGTTATTTATTGTTATAGGCTCCATTTGGTTTTTGAGATTATTCCCGAGACTCGCCCTGTGAGCACTCTCGATCTCTTTTCTATGTATATTATCTTTGTGTGGGTGTGTTCTGTGTTCAGCCCTTATATACCGTGTATCCTTTGGGTTGGAAGAAGTCACTTCCTAGAGGCTTGGGAAGTAATAAAGTATTTAAGGATAGAGCAAGTAGGTTTTAAGATAAATCGGATACGTGAAGACGTATTCTCATGTAGCAAAAGCGAATAGTATTATTTGTTTCACACCCAAAGTAAAATTTAATTTCGAGGTTTTAGCTAGGATAAGTTTTTTAAGTTATGATGGTTTATAATTTAAAAAGACGCATGTTTGTATAGTGACGGTCACTCTTATAGAAAGATATGGAAATAAATAGCGTGAAAATAGTGGTTAAATTGATGATAACTCAAGATACAACGATTTGTTTTTTTTTATTCCCACGTCATTCTATTCTGGGCACTCCGTTATCATTCCCGCCGCGTTTGCTCACAAGTTGGGAGTCATAAGCTTTGTTCGAACTTCCGAAGTTACGTGTTTCCGATCGCGTTCAACTTCGCGAGCGTTGTTCAGTTCGCGCGCGGTTTTTATAACGTTCGCATTTTGAATGTGCTGTCTCGCTGGCTTTCGCAGTTTGGTAGATTTGAATACGTTTAAACTTGGGCTGAGGGAAATTAGAACAATCGATTGCGAAACATGCATTATGCATACTTTATGACTGAGAGCCTGTTTCACAAGCGACAAGTAAGCACTAACCAAACGTTATTTCGTACGAAGTATTCAGTAGATAGCAATCATCAGAATTTACTAAGGCGTTATGAAACAGGCCTGAAGAGTCAGTCTTACTAGATGATACATAATTTTATGCTAAAATAATGTAAAAGTGTTGGTTATTGCAATTTTTTCTATCTTATGCTACAAGGCTGATAAACTTCAAAAGATTAATATCATGGACCATTGGTTCATGCTAATATGTAGTAATTAAAATAATTGCTGCCTGTAAAACTATACAACGTAACCAGCATTTTTTTATACAAATATCATTTAGTCGCATGCATAGCTTTAAATCTCCCTGCTTACAATTACTTAATGAAAACAAAATCGTTATAACAATCCGGTGTCAAATGAAAACAAGAGCGTGATAACAGTCGGACCCGCGCACTAAGGGTTCCGTGCCACAGTAAACTGGATTCGGGGTCCACTTACTTCCACCTAAGGAAAATATTACAATATTTTATGACAGCAAAAATAATTTTGTTTTTCATAGTGTTTATATAAAAGACAAAGTTATATTTGCGGTTTATGAAAATGTGCAATATCTCAAAAACTACTGGTTTGATCTCATTCAAGCCAATTTTCGTTGAAAGTTTTTGTTGAGATCTACATCACAATTTTTTTTGATTGGCTGTGACATACGGACAGACAGACAGACATACTTGACTAACTAAAGGGTTCCGTTTTTTGCCATTCGGCTACGGAACCCTAAAAACACATCACAATGTTGCTATTCATAATACGCGTACGCACTGCACAAGAGAGGTTTCATTAAAATTTCAATAACGGCGACATTATGCACAGACTCCCAAATTGAAATAAACGCGAAGGTTTATATCCAAGTTTATGTGACAGCAACTGCACAAGACAGGTGTTCATAGAATTTGTATTTACGACGCAAAAAAGTTGCTAGTCCAGCGGCTGAAATCTGATGCACAAGAAATGTAAATAATTTGACATTAGATAAGTAAAAATTTCTGAAAACGCGAGACAGCATAGCGACTCACGCAATGAATAGATCTAATTTGGCATCGATGCAGAAACGCGTTAGTATCGATGCAGTAGCGCGACTGAATCGATGGTAATGCGCGTTAGTATCGATGCAGTCGCCATTTATCAGTACATAATTTGTCCATTTCCAGCTTCTGCATTGCTACTGCAACGATGCTAAAAATAGCGCAGTGTGTAAAGGTTGACATTTTGCGACTGCATCGATGCTGCATCGCGACTGCATGAACTGCATCGTGTTTGCATCGCTGCTTAGTAAGTAAGTCGGAATGCTTTGCGATTGCGCTTTTCACTTTTGTAGCATGCTTTATCAATTCGACCTGTATGTAGGTATAGTATTTGAGTATGATTAGGCTTCTAAATAAGAATGCATTTTTATTTTACTTAAATACGTAAAAGCCGTCGACAAATTCATTCTTGAGGCCTTAAAAAGACGGTAACGTCATCAGTTAACAAAACTATTACCTTTGTAAGAAAATGAAAACATCCATCTCTTGGTCTATAAAGACGTTCAGATATTCGTATTCGTAACTCCTCCACAAACTTAATGTATTTTTTTATATTAGAAAGAAATTCTCAGATTAAATCCGTCCGAGGTTTACGCTTAGCATAATATATTCAGGGATCCAATATTGTGAACAAAACAGTTCCAATAGGAGTGAAACTTGAAGCTGAAATTCAGTCAAAACAAAAGCGAGGATTGCGTTCGATTTCATAAAAGTTGTTATCAACTTTAGATTGTAAACAGAAAGGTCTAAGAACTGTATGAAAACAAACATTTTATGCAACCGCTCAAAAGGTAACGTTAGGTAAAAACACTATTTATACTGCAAAAAATTACAAACTTTCTTTCATATGCTGTATAAACAATTTTCAATACTTTCTACAACTATGTATAATATGAATAAACACCAATTATTACTTTGTAATTGAGATAAATAACATTGCGTTTTTATTAGTTGCTTAATAAGATTCGTTTGATAATCACTAAAAATAAAACGAAGGTATGGGTGAACTGTCTACTTGCTTGCACCTGGGTTTTATTTGAAGGTTGTCGTTAAAGGTTTACCTGAATTCAGTTTGATTTAAAAGGCACTTATAAAACACATATGTACCTACACAATAAATACGTGTTTAAACCTAAAAAGTTTCTACTGGAACTACATGAGGAACTACACTCCGATGTGACTACATCAAGCCACAGCCGCTTTACGTAATTTTCATATTCACTGTCCAGGTATAATAATATGTAGTTTTAGAACGTGATCATTGGACGTCGTGTCGGATTGAGCCAGCCTCTGCCAGCCTATTAGCGAGGTATGTGTATTGTTCACGAGCACTAATATTGACTATGCTCGTTCGAGGAGGAACGTGACGGGAAACAGGCATAGATTTCGCCATTATTTTAGTCAGACATTCATAGGACAATAGGCGGAGAACATAATTAGTTGGCTACCTCTAGCCAACTAAACCAATCAACCAAAACCTCTTTTGGTTCAAAAGTAAGTAGCTACAGCACTTGTATTATGATAGTCAGAAAGAACAATGACGCAGTCCTATGCTGGAAGTATTCAATATTCTAAATTTCTGCGTGAATGGAAGTGTCGACATAGTTCCCTGTAAAACCACCAGGTGGCGCTCGAAAAATGCTGAGACAAAATTGGTATTTTCGTGTATCTATTGATTGGGAAGAATGTTTGAATGAAGTTTAAAAAAATACAAATATTTTAAAATATTTATTAAAGATTTAGCTACATAAGTTAAAAGGATATTCGATGCAGCAGAAAATCAGAAAATTGAAATTGTCTACGCGAAATGTCAAAAATTTTGCTTCGACTTCTCCCGCTAAGAAAATTTTTAACAAGCAGTGTAGCTTATAATCATGTGAAAACGGTGGAACCGCGTGCATTAGTCATTTAAATATCTAAGTACCCAATTACGAGCGTAAACAAAGCAAAAGCGTAATTAGCACTTTGGTTACCGGTTTCTTAGGTCTCACGGACTATGCTAAGGCACGCACCGAACATAACCTGGCAAAATTATAGTCTTCTTACTGCCCCACTTAGTCGCCCTTTTCGCGGACTTTCACACTAGGTGGGTTATAAAATTGAGAGTAAAGAGGCTGTGACCGCGTCCGTGGGGTTTAAAATAAACCCTCTTTTTTATAGTCAAATCATTAGGTATTTCACTAAAGGTCTGCGTTAGCAAACGGCTGATAAAATTTTATCATTTAATGAGTACCTGCGTTAAAATTCTTTGTCAAAGAAATGAAATAACTACCCCCTTATTCATAATAACTCAAACGGTCTTTTAAACCTATTTTAGCTATTACACTGTTTTGTCACTTTCTGCCAAATGACGACAGCGCCAAGAAATAATGAGACAAAATAGTGTAATAGCTAAAATAGGTTTAAAATACCGTTTGAGTTAAAAGGGGGTTAGTATTTATGTTTACAAACCTTTTTTTAAGACATATACAATATGTATTACCACTAGGATGGCTTAGTCAGATCAAGTTAAAATTCAAATCAAATCGAATTCCTTAGCCGCGCTTAGGAACGCCATTTTTGTAATAACCTGGTGCAAAAAAAACTTATGAGCTCTTCTATTGATCAATCATTTTAACCCTCAAATGGCTTCTGTCATTACTTGTTCCTAACCCAAAAACACATCCAATTTAATCTATCTCCCTGCAATCGTTCGCATAAAATAAATCAAAATGCTTAGGTACTCTCCCTTCATTAAAACTTTACAGATTCAAAAGTGAAAACATTACCAAAAGGTAGATTAAGGGGATAGAGTCACCTACCCAATCTGAATCAGGGTAAAATCGAACAAAAGTAATATAACTTTCCTTATTGAGTAGGTAGGTAAAAGGTACTAACTCCTTATTGAGTAGGCAGGCACGTAAAATTATAAAAATTATGAGCAGTAGGCTCATTCATAACGTGTTACTTTTGTTACTTCATTATGATGCTTTTACACGATAGCTATGGAAAGGTGGTCAAAGTAAAGATGAAGTGGATAGTTAGTTGCATGCATGTCATTTCCTCTCAGCAAAATACGACGCTAATTCAAAGACTAGCTTTTGCCCGCGACTTCGTCCGCGTGGAATAGTGACTTCTTTCTCCCGTTTTTTACACATTTACCACTATATCTTTGCTCCTATTGGTCATAGCGTGATGTTATATAGCCTATAGCCTTCCTCGATAACTGGACTATCCAACACAAAAAGAATTATTCAATTCGAACCAGTAGTTTCGGAGATTAGCGCGTTCAAACAAACAAACAAACTCTTCAGCTTTATAATATAAGTATAGATGCTACGTCTTACACCAGACATTTGTCACGGGAATTGCCCTAATTTAGAAACATCAAGCTACACTGCTATTTCTTATGATGATAATTACTTCTTGCTACTATAATATATTTTCGCCGTGTTTGGTGGTCAACGATTTTTTTTAATTGATTTAAAAATAAATTTAAGGTGCTACTGCTTTTTATTTTGTTTTTGTCAAAATTCGCATTTAATGCGAATCGGTCAAACGTGTAATTGCAATGCGAAACTTGGCCTCGTTTGACATTCGGTTTTATAAAACCTTCGGACTAATTGTGAACAGCTTAGTGGGCGATCTTTTTCATTATGTTTTAACCTTCCTTTCTGAGGAATTCTTCTGTTTATTGTGTTTCTACCAGAAATGAGGAACATCGTCTTTACTTTGTCGCGGCGAGGTTAGACGTGGATAGTGCCATTATAGACACGCAAATGGACACGCTACCAGCTAGCTAAAGACTAGCTTTACATGTTTAAATTTTTAATTGTTTTTTTTAATTGAACTTCTAACATAGTTTATAAGTTACTGACACATCTTATGGGAAATGCCTGAAATATTTTTTTTTATTTATGTATTAACTTAAGAATCCACACAATATACTTTGATTCAAGGGGTAGTATTTCCGAATGACGAATGTGAATCAATCAATTGTGTTATCAATTTTTACCTTTGACTCGCAGGTTTTTATGTTCGAAAATTATGTTTACCCAACTCTATGTTTTTCCCTGCAAAGATTTAGCTCAGTTACCAACATCCGCGTTTCCCGATTCCGTTTTGCCGATTCGACAAATTACCCTTTTTATAAAATTCAAAGGTTTCTTAGCATATGGAGTTTTACGAGCTGTTAATGGCCGTAGCACCTTCGGTTGCCATCGTAAACGGAGTTTTAACGGTTTATGTACAAATTTTACGGCTATGCCATCGCGTCCTTCATTTAGCACCAGTTTATGGTAGACATTTGTCACTTTAACCCGAAATTTATAACTTGTCCAAATTACGGTCTTATGCTATGCTGGGTGTAGGATCTTGTCGACAATGCTGTAGTTAAATTAACGGTTGAGTTTACATGCTGAATAGTCTATTCATTTAAGGATTATGTACCTGTTACAAATACAGCGTGTGGCCTGTAGTAGGAGAAACAGTTTGAATCATTTTTTTTACAGAGGATACGTAGGTATCTTTACCTGGAGGCCAACTCTTGTGAAATGAAATGAAATGAAATGCATTTATTTGCTTATGAAAAAGGATACATATATGGGTGTTAATTCTGTAGTAAGCTCAACTTTTTCAGCTATGAACTAATAGCATGCAAATACGTGTACACATATTTTTACAATTAAAGAAATTACCCAAGTCAAAATTATTAATATTAATACACATATAAATTGCACTTGTAAAAAGACAACTGTGAACCCGTGACAGACGAGGAACCGAACCCGTGCAGTTCGTATACGAAAAAAGTTCACAGATCGAATTTTCCTTTTTAAAGAAATTACATATTATTGCTTTATTCGGGTCACGATTTCTATGCATTTTGATTTCTTTCGTGCGGTAGTTTTTTATGTGGGTATATTACTTGATTTTTTCGGTAAAACAGTGATACTCGTAAACGAATCACCACACGAAATAAGTTCGATCATGAGAAAATCGGCCTCCAGACTTTGAGCACTGGTTACTAAATTGCAACCGTAAATTACGGTTCTGTAATTTCGTAATGAACGAATGATGACGTATTTAAGCCCCAATAGACCTGAATATCATACAAATTAAGCCGCTTACTGAAAATAATTATGTTGCGGGCATTAGATACTTATTTATTTTCGTTAAATATTCATGAAATATCCAGTTTTTTAGCTAGTGAAGCATTGACAATAATTTTTTCACACAACAACGAATCTATACTTACTAATATTATAAAGCTGAAGAGTTTGTTTGTTTGTTTGTTTGTTTGTTTGTTTGTTTGTTTGAACGCGCTAATCTCCGAAATCTATACTAATATTATAAAGCTGAAGAGTTTGTTTGTTTGTTTGTTTGTTTGTTTGAACGCGCTAATCTCCGAAACTACTGGTTCGAATTGAATAATTCTTTTTGTGTTGGATAGTCCAATTATCGAGGAAGGCTATAGGCTATATAACATCACGCTACGACTAATAGGAGCAAAGATATAGTGGTAAATGTGTAAAAAACGGGAGAAAAAAGTCACTATTCCACGCGGACGAAGTCGCGGGCAAAAGCTAGTTAAAGAATAATAGCTCAAAATCCCGCAAGAACTGGAACTATGTGGGAAGAACCAAAAATCTGCCGGAAGTTACTATTCCACGCGGACGAAGTCGCGGGCAAAAGCTAGTTTATAATATTTTACCCGGCAAAAACGAGTTCAGCATAGTGAATGTGACTTAAATCATTATCATTCTGCTCATCTCTTAAAACTGATTTTAATTAACTGCTTCGAAGGGATGTTTTGAAAAGAATTAAGATTAATTGAGTAAAATATTTGCTTAGGCTCCAACCCTTTGAAATCGAGGATCGAAATTAAACGAGAAAGATTGATGTGTCCCATTTTGGTAGATAAGAGTTTACAATCTAGGTTTTACATTTTCTCTTTATTCCTTTGTTATCTAGATAATTTTATATTCCAACCTTCAGGTTAGATAGTGAATTTATTACACTACGAACGTTGGAAAGGATGTTCACATTAAAATGAGGGTTAAGTTTTAGGGATGCAAGGTATCATAACTTTAATCAACTTTTCACTACAACTTAAAGCTGTCTTTTGATCTAATAAGTAACGCAATAAAATTAAGTTGTACTTTCATACCTTACCATAATCAGGTAAAGGTACATCTTAATTTTATTAGTTTGTAGTAGTAGTTATTTTATGAGTTTTTACTATACATACTACGCGCGCTACTTACACACCATCTTTGTATTTTATGAATTATGCATTATTTATCACAATCGGAAGTCAAGATATTTATTGTATTTTTTTAAATTCAACAATAAAATAAATCTACATAAGATAAGACGTAATACGTACCTTAGAATAGTTAGATACGGGATTGCTACCACGTACCTTATTATTACAGTGTAGCAATCCCGTATCTAACTATTCTAATGTTAGTGACCATGAAAGTTTAAAACAATAATACGTACCTACCTAATTGTCAGCGTTATATTGTAACACATCTCTCTTTTCGGCCCACTACTCCACTTATTTATCGGCGTAGAGATTACAAGGGTAAAAGCCCTATCATTGACCTTGCCCATTTATCTGACGGGGAACTTAGGTAGCCCAGAGATTTAGAAATTCTGGAAGTGGCAATAATAACTCCCTAAATCTGAAATTGTTTAAGGCAAATCAATTACGTTTACGCCTTTGTGATCGGAACCGACCAGTAGAAATCAGTAACATAATATATAATTATGTTGTTATAAAAACCTACTTTATTATAGCTTAAGACCATTTTGGTAGGGGTTTGCTAGAATGCAATTGATGTTTGGTAAGCTGGTGATCTTGAAAGTTTAAAAATGAATTAAATTTGATCAGTATACTCATTAACTCACAACTGCTATTCGAGAGATCTGTGGACTGATTAAGGTAGGAATGTAAATACTCACGTTTTCCATTAACCGACTTTTTTAAAGCATCTTTCTAGATGGAAATTGCAGCGACCTATTTACTTTCATTATTATTGCATAATTATGACCTTTGAAATTATTTGTCCATAGATATTTCATTATAAGTAAATCGCTTCTAGACTAACAAACTCTTCGATCATAGGTGTCTGCAGGCCCGTCACGTTTTTTATATGAATTCAGGCGAGAGGACGAGTACCCTGCGCCCCAACATATGGAATTTATGTTTTACGTCACACGTGACCTACCTATTCGTGTAAGACAAGAGAGATAAATAAATTGAAAGTTGAGAAAGAAAATTAAACAACTTTGGTACTGACTAGGACAAAGAATTTCACGTTTATGTGACCTCCACACTGGTAATACCCTGATTACGTTACTAAGTAACCCTACTTTCGTTGAATCTTCGGTTGCGTCATAAGAAATTATGATCCCCACTAATATTGTGATATTGAAAGGATTGAACCGATTTTGATGCCCATTGATTTCCTATTATACAAAAATCAGTTAATTGTTTGTAAAAGTTTACTTAAATTATAAACACCAAAGGAAGGCACAATTATAAAATAATCAATATTTTATAGTTTATATTTGTTTTTATAGTGTTTTATCACCATACAAACTTAATTATATAAATAGATTATACAATATCCTTCGGATATTGTGAGAGCATTCTCGCAACATTGATGATGTCACGCAGCCTACGCGTTAAAAAAGCACTTGCAAAATTCAGCAGGCTTGTTAATGTGACGGTGGCTGAGTGGTATAGGCATACGCCCGGATAGCGTAAGACACGGGGTTCAATTCCTCGTCTGTCACAGAGTCACAGTTGCTTTTTACAAGTGCAATTTATAATCAATATTTTGTTTACACTCCCTCATACATTTATGACACTATTGACCCTAGCTTTATACCAAGGTAGGAAACACGTGCAAAGGCTTAGTATTAAATATTTAAAACACCACTGGTATCACAAGAACCCTTTTAAATATTCCTCCCCAGTCAGCCAATTAGGAACTTGGTGACACTTCGCAAAAGGATTACACAGGAACTTTTTTACTTAAATAAACCGACTCTTGTTAAAAAATAGCCAGGCGTGACTTAATTAAAACAATTGTAAGCCCTACACAAATGACTTTAGCTTGATATTTTAGGCTATTAAACCACGAAATTGATATATTTACAACTGCTCCGTTCATAGGCTCTAGCTTAAGGCCGGTTTCTTGATCGATAGTTAACTCAAATAATGGTTAAATGTTACCATCGGCAGAATATTTGTGACTATGCGTGTTTTGAACAAAAATACCTGTCATTGAAATAGCCAATCTGACAAAATATACTCAATTAAAATTGCTAAACTAGTGGTAACGAAATTTAACCATTAGCTGAGCTACCTATAAATCAAGAAACCGGCTCTAAGAAGAATAAGACAGGGTTACTTTTCAGAATGTCATGACATTAGGTTCTTAACAAGTTGTTAGCAGCGGTTGAATAATTACGAATGCGCATGTTTAATCAAATAACACCTTAATGAATTGACTTCAAAGTGCGCACAATTGCAATTACCCAACCAGTGGTAACGACTTTAACCAATAGTTGAGTTAACTATCGCTCACGAAACCGGCCCTAACTAGGCTTTTTAATTATTCACAAGTCAATTCTCGAATTACCTCTAGATTCATAATAAGCCCATTATTATCTTATTTGTAATTTAAAGTAAAATTTAAGTAAGTAGTAATTTGAGTCTGGTTAAGCCGATTTGTTATTACAATTTCATATTACAATATTTTAAGGTGCTTAAGTAAATTGCAAGCGTCTGTCACATCTCGAAAATAATTCATTATCTAAAATTATTGTTTGTGAGGTGAGAAAGGACCAATAAATGCCTTTTCACGTACAAGTTAACTAATTTATTGCAGTAGTCAGTCAACTTAAACGCATACTACAGATGATTGAAAGTAGGTGTTTAAAGATGGAAATCGAATTGAAATCGAAAAAGATCGCGAAGTCGGAGATATCGCAAGCTATCAAAAAAATACCACTAGTTTGCTTAGTTAGTTACCTGTTTTTTAACGCGGATATATTTCTTTTTAGCCTTAGGATTCACAACAATGTGACATCATTAACAGCCAAAGGACGTACACTGCTGAACATAGGACGTCAACTGCTGAACATAGGCCTCCCCTACGGTTTTCCACAGAGGCCGATTACAAGCGCTCTGCATCAAGTGTGATCTATACAAGGTCGTATATACTTGTTGTCGGTGGACGTCCTACGTCCGTCAACAGTAGCACCTGAGTTTTGAGCACTTTCAAGATTCAAAACCTACTTTCCAATTTACAGTTAAAGCATTCTAATCTCTTCGACATTAACAAATAAATAATGTATTCAGGATCCAAGTGACATTTGACGACGTTCCACTCTTGGCTATTTCCATTTTCTGATCCATTACTATCTCTCTAATTTTACACATGCCAATCTAGCAAATGGAGCTTTGTAAGGCGCATTCCATAATTTATCATTTAAAAGCAAATGGCAAGCCGTGCGGTCACCGCTCAACCCATCACTATTATACAACGTTTCTAATAACTAAGTATTGAACGGTAATTCGTCATCCGATTTGTATAGATTTCTATTACAGACCCGTCGAGCTGTCAATTTCAATACTGCGAAACCTGTGGATAATCTATTTGGATTGCTATGGGGTTAAATTAGAATATTTGTACATAATAAATTAGTCAGGACATGTTAGATTACGTTGATGTTCTGAATAGTGAAATTGGATGTAGGCTTACATACAACATATGATATCATGATGATTTAGTAATAATCTGTACATAATAGCGAGCGTTTAAAACCGGACGACGCATGTAAATGACGAAAGTTTACAAATTGCCTGCGACATATACCAACTGAACATCAACCGAGAGCACATGGTCACCACTTAGGGCCAGTTTTTTGATCTACGGATGGTAGGTTACGTTACCAGCGGTTGAATATTTACGATTGTGTGTGTTTTGAAGAAAAAAATACCTTTACCATTGACAATTGGTTGACAAACACAATCGTAAAATATTCAACCGCTGGTAACGTAACTTTACCATTACTAGATCAAAAAACTGACCCTTAAAGGTTAAAATAGGTCTAACCACCCGTTACAGGTTTGAACTACTTGTGTGAAAAATTAGTTCTGAAATTCAGAATTTGATGAATGACTTTGTGAGTAAAGATGTCATCATGCGTATTAAAGCGGCTTTATTAACCAAAGCGGACAGAAAATCCCGATCGTTATAAAAGCAATACCACCGGAATATTTATATTTATCCCGATTTTTATTTAAGCCAAAACAAAACCCATGTAAATTCGTTCGAAATATGCGTATTTACAGTTGATTTGAGTATAAACGTAGCATTGGTTCCGGCTTCCTTCCCGTATCATTATTTATTGTTATTGTATCCATTCCGGTCGCATCGGTTTAGGGTAGCCCTTCACGAACGCTTAATCGAGCAATCGATCACACTACTTCTTTTTACTGGGCGAAGTTACTGTCACATGATTGTGATGTATAGTGCAATTGTGCTGCTACGTTTTGAGACTTTCTATATCGGATTGGAAAATATTGTGCAACTTTTAATGACTAGGTTTTATATTTATTCAAAATTAGGAGAAAAATACGCATTAGTATGTTATGCTATGTTTTTGGACCTAATTTGATCATTATATAAAGCGTGAACCAACAAGTACTAGTTTGTAATGAATGTCTTGATAGCTGTCAAACTCGCTCAACATTTTTACTGACTATATTCATATTTATTCCCGAAGTAATTACCAATCCAAATGATGTGTCTGTGTATAAAACAATTGTAAATAAATACGCCTGTTTTGATGGATTACATATAATTGTAAAGTAAAACTTTAGACTTGATTTGTTCTGAAAATAATCTAAAACATCAAACATGTTTATTTAGGCTAGACTAAACATTAATTTTGAGTAAAAATAATTTTAAAGTAACTTAAATATTACAGTATTTAATTAGATACTAAGTAAATAAATGGTAATGAAACGAAATAAGAGTAATAAGAGTACAGGGTCAAAATTATTATCGACGAGTAACAGGAAAAATACAACATATCTAATATTTAATAAGTTTATCCGCCTATTCAAATACGTTCGTGTGCAGCGACCCTTCCGTCCCGATACCCGGGTCCGTTGTTTATTTTAGTTAAGGCATAATATTTGACATTTATTTGGGACTATTGCTTAAGGCCTTGAATTCCTCGCATTATTGAGATTGTATTGGACACGGGATGATATATCGCCGTTACTTTACGTGCCAGTGCATACGCCGAGGGCACTCGATCGAAAGGTGAAATGTAGGAATTTCCGTAGTCAGCCGTGAAACTTGTGCTTTCATCAATCACGGTTGAACTGTTTTGGGTAAAAATAGGTTAAATAAACATTGAGGAAAAGATTGTCACAAAAGAAAACAAACTTTGGGTATGTTAAGTGACTGATCTGCCTAGGAAAAATGTTTGGAACTATGACTTCCGTTAAGATCTTAACGGGAGTCAAAATAACTACTTAATCTTACTGCCCATACCGCAGGCCCAAATAAGAACTTGGCTACGGCACAGAAAATATATGCTACAGGCAGAAACCGAAGCAGCACATCAAACAGAGTTAAAAGTTGCAGGCAAGCAAAGAATGCCGTTCCGGTAACCTCAAAAAGGCTTGCCCGCAACCTCATCCGAATACCAAGAGATAATTTAATCAATAATCCCCCTAGCTGATTTCGACTACGGTGGCCAGCAGTCACAACGACTAACCGACTGCGCGGGACATATTATACTTAGTGCACAAGTGTGTGCTCAAACACAGGTGCACTCTCTATTCCTTTCACTCTCATAGTCCGATGAGACAGCAATCTGACACGACCGGAGAGAGATCAGCCGCAGGACCAACGGCTTAACGTGCTTTTCGAGGCACGGGGGTGAAACACCGCCAACATCCAAACTCCGGGCTACCCTGAGAATTTCTAAACAGAAAAACCCAGGTACAATAATATAAGTAATATATACCAAGAGATAAACTGCGTGTATAAATAGGTACTATAACTGGTCACTGTCTCTTAAACAAACATCTCACAACAGAGGATGCCTATAGGCAGAAGAAACACCACAGCATGTGCTCATGGAGTGGCAGAACAGCGGGCAAATTTTCTGAAATCCCCGGCTACATTTCCGGAGGCCTGTTGTAACCTAGGTAGTTTGCTAGCCTTCCGCCAAAAATGATACGACTTCTTCAAAATCACTATTAGACATGACGAGTCTAAACGCGAATAAAAACTTATGAGTTGCTTTTACTCACTGCTCGACGTTTCGGCGGTATTGCAACTGCCGTGGTCACAAGTCACGTGGTCATGTCTGATCTTAATTGCAATGCAATGCGAAAGTTTAAAATCCTATATTCTTCAAATCATATTTGCATTTAGAAAGGTGCAACGAAGCCGCAAACTGCGCATCTTGTCACGTGATCTGTCGCGCCGTCAAGCCAGAGTCGAGCGCAGTAAGTCGGCGCGGGAGAAATCAATCATGCGCCGTCACGCCTCCGATAGCGCGCGATCAATCACTACCCACTATCGCTGATATAGAGAAACTGGATGTGGCAAGGATATTTATGAACACCTCATTAATTGAAATAGAAAGGAGGCGGTCGGCGCGCCATACATTGCTTGCCCCAAAAGTAAAAATCCATGCGTCACGATCAAAACTAATTTTATGGGTTCTTTTCTTCGCCTTTTAAAATAATATAAAGTAATATAAGCCGTAAATAGCGGGGTTTTCACATAAAACGAAATAAATTGTGTGGGTTCAATCTCTTGCACAGGTCTTTCTAGATCATAGCGCCATCTGTGTCGAAAACCCGCAATCTAGGCCACCAAAACTCAAACATAGAAAACTGCCCCGCTAGGGTGCGTGACGCGTGAAAATTACGATGACGCAAACAATAGCCAACGAAAGGAAGTTCCTTGTCACAGTTTTTTTTCAAGTTTTAGGAAGAGGTTGGTAGGTTTAAAGGTTAGTACCCATGGGAGCAAACGTCATCTTCCTTCTTAAAATAGCGATTGCGAGCGCTTACTTATTTAACTAACTGCCACATGACACAGTATGACACAATATGCCATTTCGTTAAGCGGTCGTCAGTTTGCTTATAAGTGCTCGAAACCGCTATTTTCTGCCAAACAACAATTGTTGGGGACAGGAAATTGTATTCAATAGTTGTCCTATTTTTTTTGTAGATTTATATGCCGCTAGATAAAAGCAAAGTAAATTAACAATATTGTATTAAAAATTCAATATATTTTTTGCAAAATGATATAGTCAAGTCTCTTAATGCTTTTCTTTAATCAAACATTAAACGACTCTGGGGCAATTTACGAACGTGTCCTTTGTTCAGCTAGTAACGACCAGGGTTTAATTCCCTACCTCAGAGTCAGGTCCGGCTAGCGAAAGACGCATAGTTAAATTCCCTACCTCAGAATCAGAAAGTACATTTTTTGAAGTCCTATTTACAAGCTTTTAAGATTGAAATTTAAGCTTTGAGTCACTTAACCAAATCAGTGCTAGATAGCCATTTGAAAAATCATCTCGGTAAAATAATGATAATATTTTCAGACCTAGTCGATCGATTTCGGGAGTTAAAGCTTTACTGCACAGCCAAAGTACAAAAAAGGACTTGAACATAACGTCATTTATGGCATTTTCTCTCAGTATTAACATGGGACTTTTAGCAGAAATGGTATGAAAGGGATAAGCATGAACGCACTTTATAAATTTTATTGTCTATGATGGAGGCAAAATGGCTCTTCAAGCTTAAGTTAGTTCTTAGACTGCGATTTGAAAGGTAAGAGGGAAACTACCACACTATCTTCCGTAATTTGGAGTTGTTATGGTATAAATCTCCACCGGCATGAGCCTATTTCTTAAATTAGATTATGAATTTAGGTTCCTATAAAATATATTTTTAAGGCCTGATAAAAATATCTTGTCCCGTGTCACTTCCAGTGTTTTCCTCATTATTTATATCATTGTTTCTGCTTACGTCTCCCAATCTGATGACGGTGGCATGTCGGACCTATGGCGTGTACCGTGAACTTGCACGTATACCTGATGTCATCCTGAGGTTTATGGGTAATGTTGCAACTTGAACCTTATTTGTATAGTATTAAGTATTTTAGCATTTTAAGGAATGAATGACGAAGCGATTTGTGATGGAGCTAAATAGATTATGTTCCCTGAATTAATCATTTTGTATCATCAGGTTTGATTGAATTAGATTAAAGTCACACAAAACAGTTACCCCCTTATTCCAAAAATCTAGTATAGATAGTTAACTCAAGTAGTGGTTAAAGTCGTAACCAATGGTTCAGGAATTGCGATTTTGCGTGCTTTGATTGAAAAATACCTTAACCATTCAGACATTTGGTAAAGGTAAAATACGCACTGTTGTAAATATTCAACAGATAGTAACGATATTTAACAATTAGTCGAGTTTTACCTACCTATTGATCATGAAAACAGCCCTTAAGACGCTATTGCTCCGTTTTATCCAAATTTCAACTCCGTTCGTGTTAGTTTTACAACACGAGAAGTACACGTGTGGATCTAAAATTTACATATATTATATTTGAAGATATTATCTTTAAGACTGTAAAAGCCAAAACACGATTAATAATACTTTTCTCGATAGAAAATAAATCCAAAGTGAGCTCTGAATAAAACATAAGTTCGTATTTATCTCTGAAAATACATCAATAAATGGTATCAAAATTATACCAATAGATAGAACTTTTCATTATCTTTCGAACCATAAAGACAGATTTTTGATTTTCAATATATTATTTACCTAAAAAGTGAAAAGTTGTCAAAATGAAGCAGGACGCGCGCGCCTTTGCGTTGCTTATCGTCTATTCAGTGCCCGTCGAGGCGTTCCCGAGTGTGGTCACGTCACTTTTTTTCGCTCCGCCAAATTCCGAGTGCAACGGGCTTTTACCCAATGGATACTTGCAGCCGATTTCGGCCGTGACCTTGGGAAGCGAATTTGATCTTTATTTGTATGGACGTAATGACTTGTTTTGCCGGTAGCGGACGTACGAACTTTTAGGTTGATGTATTAAAATGTTAATCAATTGTTTTTATAAAAATTTGTATCAGAACCAATTTTTTTTTTATTAAAATCGTAGTAATGTGTGTGATTTGTTTAATAATTTAATAAAATATAGCTAATGATATAGAACAATAAGTAACTAAAGTCTAAATAATGGGGTATAGTACTATGAAGTGCAGAAAATTTAAACCTCGAGCTTATAAAAAAATGCTTAGGGAAAAATGATAAGTATTTTTACTTATTTTTTTTAAATATGCATGAGTCAAAGGCATTATTATAACAGTATAACACCGTATTGTTCCGTTTTATGCCTTTGCTGTTATATTAAAATTAGATAAAATTGTATTTACCTCCATGACGTGTCAAAGTCTTTTTTGTTGAAATTGGTCAAGGAGCTATATTATTCCCAAATTTATACAAGCACCATCTCTTGATGATAAAAAAAAAAACATCTGATGGAATTAGACCTAAAACAAAACTGCAAATTGATTTCGTTTCTATAAAGTTCGAACGTTTGAACCATAGCATAAAAAGGGACAGTATATTTTGTTTTTTATTTACCATGCCTACTTAATATTGTTTTACATGCCTTCAATAAATGATTTTATTATTTTAACCAAATGAGAAAGTTGATAAGAACTAGTTATTTGTAAATTAATATTATTTGTTTATTTGTGAGTTGCATAAGATTGCTATAATACAGGTCTGTAAAGCACGATGCTTTTAGGTATAGTATAGTACATCATTTTTATTCACTACAATAATATATTTCATGATAAAAATCATATTTGATGGCAAGACCTAAAATTAAACTGCTAATTGATTTGGTTTCTATGGTATTCGAAAATTTTAACCATAGCATATGGATAGTGACATCCACGACGGCGCGCCCCACCACTCGTCCAATAGTACATGTGTACAAGCTTTTCCCAACATTTGAATTGAATTGGAAACATCCTAATGACTTACGTACGACAAGCACACTACAAAAAATACACTCAATGGGAAAGATGCTCAACTTAGATCATAAAATTAATATTCTTATCAGAAGAGAAGAAAAAGTAAGAACTGTCAAACGAAACCGATTTTAGATGACAGTAACTAACTTAAGTACGTAACATTTGTAACTTCAAATGAGCTAACCTTTCGTTCAGGTGATTTATACTAATCTTCCTAAGTTAAACATATTAGTTTACTGTATGATAAACAGTCGACACAAAATATCGGACATGCAGCCCTAGTGTAAAACGAAAATTAATTTCTTGAGATAAATATTCGCAGATATGAATTACCTGTGTTATTCTGTCTTTACTTTTTACGTAAATTAACGTTTATAGAATAGAATAATCAAACTGCGTTTGAAGCACATTGGTAAATAATTATAAATCATATATTAAGAGGCTTCGATTTGGACTAATCTATCTGATAAATGAATAATTTTGCTGGCGTTATTTCGCTGTAATAAACAACAAGCAATCACCGATCAAGTCACCATGTTTCAGGATAACTATTTAAAAAAAAATACACAATTTCACTTGAATTTATGAAAAATCACTTGAAAGAAATTTTCAGCGAGCCTCCATGCGCCTCCAAACTGACTGACAGCCGCTAAAAATTGTTCTGCTACATTGCATCTCGCATCTCTTTTTATCACACAATTTGCTGCTAGTGACATCTCGCTCTTGTCATTCTTTTCCAAAGGGATAGTAATTTTATGACTTAGATATAGTTTTAATCAGACGGTTAGCTACTAGAAGAGTTTTTTTTAGGGTTCCGTAGCCGAATGGCAAAAAACGGAACCCTTATAGTTTCGTCAAGTCTGTCTGTTTGTCTGTCTGTCTGTCTGTCTGTCTGTCTGTCTGTCCCTCCGTCGGTATGTCACAGCCACTTTATTCTGAAACTATAAGCATCACATAGCTGAAACTTGGTAGGTAGGTGTATTTTGTTTACCGCTTTCCGATTCAGATACAAAAAGTTAGAAAAAATAATATTTAAGAGGCCATACATGAAACTAAAATCTAAATTATTTTTTTTACTCAAACCTATGCGTGTGGGGTGTCTATGGATAGGTCTTTTAAAATGATGTTGAGGTTTTTAAAACCATTTTTTCTAAAAGTGTAAGGTTTGAGATATAGACGCTTCTAAAGTGGTAAAATGGGCGTACCCCCCCCATCTAACTTTTGAACTAAGAAAGTGAAAGGATTTATCCTTAAATTTTTTTCATGAAATTTGCAAGTTAATAAGAATTTAGTTTTTTTTTTTCAAATCGAAACCTGTTTCGTTTCATTTAAATCTTAAGCAAATGCAATACATAATTGCCATGACAACATAGAAAAAATTATAAAAATTTGAGAAGGAGAAGTATAATTATTCAATACTGCATTTACTTTTACTGTGGTACAGTTATTGCTCGATCCCGAGGCGGGGTCATTGCCCGCTTCGTCCGCGCAATGATTTAGCTTACTTCGCATTCGTATTTGGCGTGAGGGGTGAGGGGAACCATTTTTGCCCGATGCGGCCAAAGAAGCTCGCCTTAAAACCGTACTGAAGTATTAACCGACCAATTTAAATGTCTAGTTGTTAGTTTTGGTGTAAACCTGACACTATTTTTTTGGGGCGAATGTTTATTTAAAATATTACAGGTAGGTAGACTCTAGTGTTTTTTTATATTATAAAAAAACCTATTTTATATCGGACATATAAACTGCATCCTGGTATGCTAATAGTGCGCGACGTCTAAGTTTTCTGTAATTTCCTAACTGATGAACTGATGATACCAAAAAGTTTTCAAAACACATTTACTCACTTTTGACGGATATAAAGTACTTTAAGGATTTTCACTTAGAATCCTCCGATATCGGGCGAATAGCCAACTTTCTTAAGATCCAGACTATGAGCCTGTATAGACAACAGTGTTCTCTGCCAGCTAAAACTTTGAACTCCGATACGAACCGCTGAGGATTTCGTCCTAATAAATTATGATAGTCTTTATCTCGTCGCAATAAAGCTTGTTTTGGACAGACAAATACACGAGATTGGGGAATGTTGTGTAGGGTACCCTAACAACGTAAGACAAAAACATAGACGGAACTCTTAAACTTTGATTTAGGGAATTTCAAAGTGTTTGAGTGCCACGTCATTTCTGTGACAAACAAAAATATTAAATGCCGAAATCAAGGTAAACCTAACGATTTTATTTCGTAAACTGATTTCTTAAATAGATATCAGCAAATTGATTTTAAAAAAATACCAAAAAGTACAGTCAGTCACGAGAGGCAAAATCTTTGATTTTTCATAATATTATAAAGCTGAAGAGTTTGTTTGTTTGTACGCGCTTATCTCAGAAACGACTAGGCCAATAAAAATAAATGTGTCTGATAGCCTATTTATTGAGTAATGGTAAAGCTAAAGCCCATTGTTATAAAACATCACACTATGATATATGATAAGGGAGTAGATACAATTCAAAACCCGCTATAGTTATGTCATAAGCTGTAATCCAACACAGACCAGACAAAGTAACTTTTACATTGTTGTGCTATGAATAGAGTTGCCGACAACACACCAATCTACGCTTTTCCATTGCACCAGTTTGCAACAAAGTATCTATCCGACACGTCCGGTGTGTAGCAAACTTCGAATGTTGTCCACGATGCTGCTTCTGAATGTTCTTTCGCTTAAAATGCTGTTATACACTTGCAGAACACGATAAGTATCGAAAAGTCAAACGATTAGTTTGAGCAACTGTAGCTTTATAAAGTGCGAGTCTTCATATTTAAAATTCACAAATTAAAATGTAAAATTCTATCCTAATTTCTTAAAAATATTTAAAATAAAACTCGTTTGAGAGCAGATTTTTCATAAAGGGTCGCCTAATCATTTCTTATCGTACATGCCTGTTTCATTGTTATAAATCAATAAGTTTAAAAAATACGATTCTATGTTTACACGGGGCCAACATTTTCAAATATTCCAAATATATTTTAATATATTTTCCATTTGATAACATTATTACAAAGAATTTAGTATTTTTATATGTGCACTTCATGCAAACGCACACTGTGTAAAAGCTTAAAATAGGTAATGATACGAAAACCCTCTTCCTTGATCTCCTAATAGGGGTTATAATGACATTAAAAAAATGAATAGCTATCATTTTACCACGCAGATCATAATAAAAGAAAAGAACTGCGGGCCTGAGCAGCCCGCCCAAGATAAGAGGTCAATTTTACGGCGGCCCTAACTGCCTTCAGACCCCTATTTTGTTTTTCAATCTTACAAAACTACCCCCAGAGGTCACAAACCACCTGCGCCCTACGATTTTCTAATGTACAAATGTAATTTTTTGGGTTCCGCACCCAAAGGGTACGAACGGGACTGTAATTGAACCCACGATTGCGAACTATCTATTGGAAAACTTTTTGCTATTGCTGACGTAAACAGCTTGGTTTTTCGGTACCTACATGAATGTGCGATCCGCGACGGATAGGATTTTCAGAAATGTTATGCTAAAATCTTATTTATTGGGGTTAAATTTTCTTTTAGTGTGGAAAATTTTAACAGCAATCACATATTTGAATTCTTAAAAGATGAAATAAGAAACCATAAATTGCTATTGCATAAACAGACGGGTAGATGACGCTGACGTCACGCAATGACGTATCCTTAAGTGACCGAGAATTTCGCGCGGACGGACCGACAGCACGGTAGCTCAATTGGAAGAGCAGTTGGCCCGGTAAGCCAGAAAGATGCTGGTTCGAGTCCCACCCGTGACCAATTTTTGGTTTCTTATTTCATTTTTTAAAACATTCTAAACCAACCAATCACATACATCGCTCTTATTCCGAAGTAAGATGCTAATATAATGCACTAATGCAAAAATAGAACTGATTTGATGCTTGCTTGATTGAGAATTCTGTAGGTACTAGTGTCTTAACAAACAAGTGCATATAATATAATAATGTTCACGTATTGAATAAATTGTTCGAAATGTGAAATTTCTAGTACCTATGTATAAAGTATTTCGATTACCAGAATAGTTACTAAATTGTTTCGTTTAGTCTAGCTAGATAATCAAAATAGTTTTTTATTTGATCGAACTCTGTATTTCGCGTACCAGTGGCTACGTAGATTTGAATTCAAAATATCTGATCAAATAATCCCTGAAAATAGCTTTTTGCAATAGAAAATAGGTGTGTGATACAAATACTTTGTTGTATCACGCGGAGAATCAAATAAACTCCTACACACATTATCGGCCACAGTCAAAATGCAAAAAGAAGAGACACGCAGGACTTTATAACGGCGACAGTCTTTTGCAGATACTCTTTTCTGCAGGATGTAATTTAGTAGTATACGCGTGTTAATGCTAATATTAATATTCGGACATCCCGTTTGTGACCCGCTTGAATTCTTACTGTGGATCAGTACACTGTTTTCTCATTAAACTGGATCCACTTCTAAATTAACAGTATACACAAACACAGTTACCATGGCAACGCACAGGCGAGATAGACTGATGACAGGACTGCCGTGTGAACACACTGATGTTTTCTGCGGTATCCAGTAATGCAGTGATCCCGCAAGACTGGACAGCCGTGGGAAACGGCCCTTGCAGTTTACAAAGTAGCGTAATTGATATTATATACTAAATTTGCTTTATTTAATAATGATATGACGTATATTTTAAAGGCTCTCAATAATTATATTATTACAATTGACTAATGTGACTAAGCCCTCAGCGTTTTACGAGTACTGAGATTGGTTACTGAATCAATGTTTTACTAGTTGTAAATAGATTGAGTTACATTACAAAATATTTTTCATTGATAAATCAAAATAAGAATCAGATTTTTATAAGAGATAAACAATAACTCAGCTAGTACTAAGTCGAAGAATATTAAAATAGCATGACGGATCGAAAATACGTCTAGTTTAAAATCAACTCAGAATAAGTGACATCTAACATACAATTCAGTTGCCTATCAATAAATAGTACTTTGTCTCATCCTAGTTTTAGAGTATTTGTGGTAATAACGTATTTTTTTGAAATGCTCTCTCCTCAGTGTCATGACTGAATAGAAAAGCCCTGGCTGTTCAATAGCGACGTGTATCAAGACACGGGTATTCGTGTATCAATAGTATTCGTGTGCAAAATGTCGGTGGCCGAGTGGTATAGGCATGCGCCCGGATAGCATGAGACACAGGGTTCGATTCCTTGACTGACAAAGTTACACAGTTGCTTTTACAAGTGTTAATTAACATATATGGTACATGTATGTTTTAAACACTTTTACGACCGGCCTGATTATTTCGCCAAACTATAACTCCCAGGGTGTTTGTTCGTACTTAAATTAAATCACACGCAATTTGATCTGTACTCTGTGGGTCACGATAATTTATGCAGGTTCCGGTATGGTAATTGGGTTATCGAAGTGTGCCGACGGCAATAATCTGACTAATCTCGGCAATGTTTTGGTAGACTTTGTGGTGTAATAACCTTTATATGACCTGTATAATTTCCTTGTAATGCTGTAGTAATCCCAATTTCATTGTGCGTCGGGTTATAATCATTAAAATGTGTTAGCATAGCTTGTGATGTGTTGGCACATTATAATATTTTATGCATAAGTACTTCACGATCGACAAATAAATAATATCCAACGAATAATTCAAACATGGAATGTCATTTCGTATGAAGTACTGGACAGATCACGCTAACCAGAACTTATTAGGATATTGTACAAAAAGCCAAAAGAGGCCAAAAGAGACACCTCTTATGGCTTGTTTTACAATGTATTGGAAATAGTAATTTATTGTAATGTTATTATTTTATGTATGTTAGTCTTTTTTAAGGTATCTATTGTATGGGCTTTTGAAAAAAAAACAATATTATGGAAGTTCTTAAAATCCGTCAGAAAGTGTTTTTTGCTGGACGAAATAAGATTTTTTATTGTATTCCTTTCTTGAAATTGCCGAATTTTGTTTTCGCAAAAACTCTGAGATAAATAAGGAATCGTTTCGTAACAGAAATAAACTCACATCAATTTAGTTACAAGACCTAATTCTCAGCGTGACGAATACCTACATATGGCTGAGCTAACCTGCACATAGCCTTTATAATGTGATCTTTTACTCCACATAATATATTGTTCTGTGAGAGTTCTATATATACTGGTTGTCTAGTGAACCTTGGTACAAGTGAAGGAAACTTTCTCAGAGCTAATTCTTGAAGGTTCCAGAAAATGAGGCACTGATGGATTAGTTTAATCAGAGCCACGTTTAACGTAGCTTCATCGGACGTAGTAAAGCTGAATTAGTTTATTTTGTAAGAATCAGGGTAATCTCTCTATATTCTAAGTCATACGTGTATTTTTTGTTTTCTGCTTTGTCGCAGTCAAATGCTGAAAATCAGCGTCGTGGTATGCGCTCCTCTGCCACGACTTTTGCTGAGCTTTGCATGTATTTTAATATTCTTTTCTTGATCGAATAAATGTATTCTTTCTTTTTTCTTCTTCTTTCAGTCAGTAAAATGCTTCAAACTGAATTGCTCAGGTATATAAATGTTATGTACTTAGTCTGAACAACCAATTGTACAACCATGTCATAAGGCGAGCAGAAGATCACCCAGTAAGGAAAGCCCTTAACTCGTCAAGTATGCGTAAACGAGACACAATAAAAATTCCATTGTTATGCGACTCTCGGCATTCGTTTGATACCTGACTGATTAATATACCTAAACAACCCAGAGGACGAGGCAGACCACCCGCCACCTGGGTAGCCAATGAGCTGAGAGATCTGAAGCGAGATAACCTACCTACCCAGACAACAGAACTACCTACCAGAACAAAGCTCTCTGGCGCAGTTGTACCTACAAGGAGACCTGACCCCAGATGAAGTAGAAATAAGGGCTGCAAATGATGATGAGTCTGAACAACCAACCATGGCATACTCCTGAATTTAGGGAAGGTATTACGTGATACTCAAAATGATTTTTAGGAAGTTATGTCAAAATAGCCTGTCCATATTGAGTTGTATTATTAGTATATTATAGGTACCTACATACCTATTATAACTTCACAGACATTTTCTAAAAACGATCATTAATATCAAAGAAAAGTAATGATCCCACCGTCTTAATAATAAATTAACTACGTATCTCCTTAGAATTTTCTCACGGTCATGCATAACACAATACGTGGGCGAAAGGCACACTTACCTACAAATGCTACAGAGAATCGCAAACGTCTGCCTCTATGAGGCATCTTTGCACCATGATTGATGCTCGGAACATTAATTAATCTTGCTCAACTGAGTTCGGTCCTGGCTTGATTACGCCCAGCCACTTGAAATATTTGTCCCTCAATACGGCCGTCATAGTGGGCTAGTCGTAATTCAGAATCTGTTAATTTCGTTCCTAATGGAGTGCTGACTGGTAGATTGATTAGAACTTTAGTCGTTAAATATCGCTTCACTCGTAGTTTAGTAGAGCTTAAAACCAAGTTAGCCCAAAACTCTTTATTAAGGACTATTTAATACTTTATTTTTATTAATAATCTAACCAGCACCGTGTACAAAATATTTATCTGATGAGTACGAAAATTTGTACATAAATCATGCATGTTTATAGGTATATGTATTTTAAGTATTTATTGGAGACGCCCCTATCATTATCGTTGTCTGGTATTCGTAGCAAAGGGAAGAAAATTCCTTAGTTCGAAACCAAGACACTTGGTGTGTTGTCTGGGCGCATGATATGTATCATTATTTTTATTTATTTATCCACAGATATAATAGTTATATTATTTAAATGGATATGACATCGTAGAATCGTGTGTTCTTCTGCATGTTAATGTAAACGCAATTTGTGCTTTGGGATAGAAATTGATTTTTCATTCAGTTAAATCACAAAAGACTTTCATATTCAATGACAAGGACACAATAATATTGTGATGTTAATTTGTTTTCCTAGTAAAGTAAAATACAATACAAACAGCATTCAATCTTGACAGGCGAAACATACGGCTCACCGATTTATTTTCTAACGCTGTGTTCTAATATTTATTTAAAATACTATCATACATATAACACAATAAGTATGTAGTCAAAAGATAACTGTCTTATATCATGGTCCCTCTCTCTCTCTCTCTCTGATTAATGATAGTTTGTTAAGAAATCAAACAAACAAACGAAGAAAGAAAAATCTCCTCTACAGCGAGTTTGTCACTCCGTACGTTTTAGCTACGCGCAAGCGATTCTATGACTTGCGCAACAACAACTAGGCTGTCGTTCACGGACCGCGCACTTTGTTTCAACGCAGCTAAATTAAGCGAATTTTTAACTCAATATTTTCTAGCGCAATATATCGTCGTAACCATATACTTTTTTGGATGTAAAAATAAGTTACGATTCAACCCTATTGCCGTCAAAGCTACAAAGACAGATAGTTATGACAGTTACGCGTTAGAAAGAGCATTTCCTTGAATGATGTAAACACCTTGGATGAGAGTTGTGCGAACTGATTGCACTTTTGAGAAGAGTGTTTTTTAACTGTATTAGCGGAGTGATTGATGATGAATCATTTGACATTTTAAATGTATTAAGCTAACAGTGTTGATTTCGGTATAATCATTTATCATATATTTTAGTCACTCAACTTTCAAATCAACTTATCAATCAGTAAAACAAAAAAAACCTGCTATGATCGGAACGCTGTAAAGCAATTGAAAGTCAACCACATACGAGTAAAACATGTAGTTCGTAGTAATCAAAGAGGATGATCTCAACTGTCGCTTTATACGAGTTCATAAAAAACATGCTACTTACCGAGTTGAACAGCTACCACCACTCGGCCGATTGATGTCAGTGACCTTGCTTCCTGTAACAATTGAGGTCAAAGTTAACTTTTTAAATTGTAAATTACTTATCTCAGGTAGAAGGACCTAACATTTTGTTCTGGCTTTGCTTTGCTATTGTTAGTCACTTTCAATAGCGGTGTTGCTAATTGTTACTGAAAAAATGATGTAAATAGATGTTTTTTTGCTACTTAGTAACAAATTAACAGTTTTCTCAACCCTTTTTAAACAAACATACTAAAATGACTGCACTGACAGTAAATGTAGACATACTAAAATTGGTATACAAGGTATACAAAGGGTATAGTTTTATTTGTAGTCGATTTACTGTAACTACCTATATATTCTATAAATTAAAATCAGTAAGTTAATGAAGCGACATCAGTCAACTTACAGTAATAGTACATCAAGGCGGTCCTGCCTCAACTATGTCCGCGTATGTTTCCACTCCGCCCGCCCGGGCCAGTTAATCAGGCGACGAATTCGATTTCAGCAACCGCGGGCGCCATGCTCGCGACGTCAATTTGACGTTTATTAATTTGATTAAGCGCAGCATTTTATTAAATTACAACAAACGTGGAAATTGGGGCCTGTTTAATAAACGTCTCTGTTTTGTTGTGGCCCGATTGGATTTGTTTATTCTGTTGATTTGACGCCGTGAAATTGGGTGTTATTTTCAATGTTTTAGTGTTATTTGTTAAGGGCGTACACGCGTCGCTTCAAAATCCCATACAAAGTTCATAATAACGGATGAAATCCGACATTTACCGAGTTATTGAGCAGTTTTGAATCGAAATAATATAAATGAAAAAACCGTATTTTAGCTGTTTTTTGTTTAGATTTGTGTTGGAAAAGATATGATTGTATACTGTATACCTTTATTTTTCCTTTAAAATCATTGTTAATTTGGAAAACTGCAACATTAGATGGTGCTTTTTCTTGTGAATTCCACTTTGGTCAATGACTCATATCTTCCATTTAGAAAAGAAATTGAAAAAACCTCTATAACTTAATTAGTTTAGGACATGTTTATTTACTTACATTTTATTGTTTCTAAAACAAGCTAGTGGTTTTAATCATATGAGGCTCCAAAGTAGGCACTACTAGAGAAATCTATAAAACAGCTTTTTTTGCTTAGTTGTTACAACTCACTAAAAATAAGATAATTTGTGAATGTTTTAAATAACGTACTTACTCGAAAGAATTTCCTACAATTACTAGCAATTAGATTTTTTGTGGAATGCGTTTTTGCAGAGTTGTCAAGCTTAGAAAACACGCTTTTCGGCCTAAATCGCGTTGTAGCCTCTTAAGTTAGTCACGCAATTTTTTTACAGCTCTGAAAGCAATTTTAGTCAGTTTATAATTGCTTTCAAAGTGTCATCAGCATTGGCTGGGAAAGTTCCATTTGTAAACATATTGGTAGTTCCAACATCGAAGCCTAGCCAGTCAGGTATTATTTTCACAGTCTGCCAGATTTTTGTATTCCAATTACATGCAAACACGAACTTAATGAGTATTACTCCCTTAAGTAAACTTTTATGGATTCAATCTAATATTACATCCTCTGCTCACTGTTCTACAAGTCATTAACGGTCGTCATCGAAGCGTGTTCATAATCATTTGTTATCCGGATCAAAGAATTTCCCAAGAAAGAGCGATAAAAGGTGAAACACCCCGGATCATGGGGAAAGTTTGCAGTTACTGGTTCAGTAAGATGAAGGTCACTGGGGTGGGGAAGCATCAATGGGGCACAATGGGTAAACTTTGGTGCAATTGACCCTCCAGTCTTTGGAGTGAAATAATGAAACATTATAACTAAACTTGATGTGTCCGAATGGAATTATTGTTTGTTTAGTTTTTCCCGTAGATAAATTTACATGCATTTTTTATACTATCCAGTTTTTTTATAAAGACGAGAATCAAAGAAATATAGGTGGTTGCTTTCAATTTGCAGCGATTGTGAGTGGAAGCGGTACCAATAACTTTATTTTGTTTGAAATATGAAATATTTTTGTTAACTGACTATTCATTTACTTTTCCTTTTAATTTTTTTAAGGGAGTGTATTCGGCACATATCAAATCAAAGTGCACATGCAAACAAAAATCGTCGAATTGACATATCAGTCAAATTATTTTAGCAACTATTTTGAGGATCCCATTTTTTAGTCCCGTTATTTTAACAACCTATTTTTAGCTTCAAATTATCACCACATAAAGTTCACTCTCACATTCGACTGAAGAAATAATAAAGGGGTATATACCCAAAAATGCGTGTAAACACACTTTGATTAAAACTTTTGGCTGCCCTAAAGTTGATGGGAAAATTTTATATGAACGCCGCATACTTGTAAACTTTGCGTTTTCATACCAACCCGAGTTTTCCAATGGAAGGTACGCCAATTCCCTGGTAAGGGTTGGGGCAAAACTTAGTGAACCGAAGATGCGATTAACCGAGTTAGGATTTATGTCCTGTTTATACTGACGGTCGGGATAAATGGAATTCTGAATATTTCGACCTGAGAAATAGCAGGCTGATGTTTACAAATTCTTGATTGGCCGGGTTTAAATTCATTATTTTTTAATTAAGAAACTGTATTTGTTATATAGCCTTACCATATTTAGGCTAGTTCTGGCTTTAAAGTTATCTTAATTGGTGGTGATTTTGTCTAATTAACCCTTTAAGTATGGCGTTAGGCTATAGTTATATGGCGTTAGTTATAAAAGACTACCAAATATTTAAATACAGAAATTTAAAATAGAAGGAGTATTCTTAAATTCAATCAAGCATTGAATGGAAGAGAAATAACATACCACATTTACTTACTCTAATTGAACATATTATTCAGACAGTTATGATGAAGAAAATATTGAATCCAAATACTCTTGAAAAGGAGCTTAAAATAAATATTCGACGCTACTATTAAGTGAAAGTGTGCTTGTACGCATCTTCATTAGACCGATTCAACTACAGATTCAATCAATCTAAAAACTTTTGAACAACAACGTAATAAATTAGTTTACTGATTCAAAGCACCTAGTTTGCTTTCCGGATCCACCTAGTGAGTTCCATTACACAGGGCTTAGCACAATTAAGCAGAAACACTCACCACTGTAATGTGACCTCCCGATCTTCAAATATGCGTAGAAGAAAAACTATTTGTTTGATAAGAAAGGCTCTCTTGATACTGGATGTGTAGTACTCTGTTTCCTACTATTGGTTTTCTGTTTCAAGCATAATGACTAGACAAGTAAATAAATAAATATGCGCCAGACAACACCACCAGAAAAATGGTTTTTCTGGTTTCTTAGTAAGGAACTTCCTCGTGTAACGTAGTACCATACAACGATTATGACGGAGGCGTTTCCCATAGATACTTAAATACATATAGCATCTATGACTTAGGTACAAATGTTTAAGCTCATCACACAAACATTTGCCCCTTGCGGGATTCGAACCCGCGACGGCCAGCGTAGTAGTCAATAGCGCTAACCAATACACTATACGAGTCGTCAAACAATTACAAGTTTAAAATAGCTTACCTTGTATTCCATGTTGAGTTTCCGACAGCATTCATTTCGGCAGCACTGTTCTTATTCACTAGCACACTATTATCCACACTCAAATTCAATAATATAATGACTTCAATAATACCGGCACAGAACATCAACTGACTCAAAATTATTTTTATTATCGCTAGCTGAATTATGATATTTGATCAAAATTTACAAAAATCTCAAAGTCCACATAAATTTTTCACTTGTTCTTCCACGCACTTGATAATTTTCTTTTAAGTTTCACACAACACACTCACATAATCCACAGTGGCAACTATGTATGAACGGTCATACCATAATATAGTCATAGACAAAGAGAGAGAAATAGGGTGACCAATAAAAAAAGTGTGACCAAGAAAAAATAAAGGTATCCTTTTTAATGTTTATGATAGATATTCATTACGTAACCCCCCTCAAACATGTAATCGTTTTGTTTTACCTATCTTTTTTAATTAACTTTGGAATTTGCTTTACAGCCGTGCTAAGATGTGCGACCACCGATAAATTATAAAAAACACATAAGTATGGATGCTTTACTGAGCACCGTGATGTAATAAAAATAAATATAAATATTGTCCTTTTAGAAGTAGGTAAAAACTTATGAGCCACTTGTGGTGGGTAAAATATATTTCAAAACGGTTAGATTCGTTTAAATTATATCACTAATCGTAACGTTTATCTCAGCTCGCCGAGCAAATAGTAGGGCCGAAAATCTGTTCCACTAACAAATTCCAAGGCGTAACTCAGTGAACGAAGGGATTGGTTTAATGTGCGTGCGAGTCGCGGCTTCGGAGTTAGACGCTTAATAGATGCGTATCGGGGGAAGGATTACGCGAGTACACCGTTTGAGCCGAATTAAAGCGGCCCGTGATTTATAATGCTAATAGAAAACTACTCGTACATTACGCGTAACGTAGGAGAAATGTTGGTAATGAAAGTACTCGGGGCCATCGCCACCTTATCGTCAAGAGCCTAAATCAATTGCAACTCGCGTTGTCTTTTGTTACAAGTGACACTTGTTTTCGTTGACTTATTGTGCAAGCGATCATTTTTTGAAAGTGGTAGGGCAGCGGTGTCCTCCATCGTAGTTACTCGATTCTAATTGCGCGATGGGTATATAGCTAATGGATTATTCTGTTGCTGTCATTGACAGAGACAAAGATATAGTGAGATTTTAACTCAGAGTTAATTATGGATAGCCAGTAACTTTGCAACGTCAGGATTCTACCTAATTGCGGACAAATAAATGTAATTTGTTGAATTAATTAATTACCAAACAGTAAATTAAATGTAAATTACGTAATATTCAGTATCAAGCCGTGTAATTTTCATTACATTAATGAAAGCGCAATGAAAAAAGATTGAAATCAATTCAATTTAAATTAATGAACCGGCGCTAAAATGGGAATTGAATTAATTATTTTAGCGCCCATACTTTAACGAGGAAAAACATTTGAAATTGTTATGATATCCTTATTTCATGGGTAATAATATTCATGTGAAGTATTTTTATGCCAGAGTTTTGTAGGACATACATCTATTTTATGAGCGTAACTGTGTGTCATCATCCTGAGAAGCCCTCCCCCATAGTTTTCTACAGCGAACGCTTTGCATGTGCATTCTGAGATTTTTACAAGGTCGTCTGTCCATCTTGCCGTAGGACGTCCACCAGTGTCCGTCCAGCTTAGGACGCCACGTCCTAAGCTGCGCTTGATCTCTAATAATAATAATAAATATGTGTGTGACACACAGGCCAAAGGAGGTTGTTTGTATACAGGCTGAAATTTTAATCAGTACCGAAATTTTGTGTCAAACTCCACTGACGAAAATGAACAACTTTTAGGCAACATTGAACTTTTGTATGGAACAGCCTTTTTTTTCTCGATTTCTCTATTGCCCTCATGGTAAAATTTTTCATATTCATAAGTGGAGTCTGTACACAAAATTTCGGTACCGATTAAAATTTCACCCTGTATGTCTAATGGAATTCGAAGTTGGAATCAGCCACATAATGTAAGCAGTATCGGAACTTTGGGGCATTATGCTAAGCAGGCGAAGTGTACTTTCGAAGATTCGTTAAACATACGAGTTTCTTCGGTTAATCAAGTCCGCAACTCACTTGTTAGTCAACCTCACTGGTAAAGGGAAAACAGTGGAGCCGCACGCTCAAGGCTTTGGCAAAACGATGTCATTTTGAAGCTACCTTAGGGCTTCGTTACTCTGTCTCGGTGGCGCAGCGGTTAGAGGGTCGCATTTTAAAGCGACGGCCGCGCCAGAGGTCCCGCGTTCGATTCCCGGGTCAGGCCTAAAATATCTCAGGGAAGCCCGGAGTTTGGAAGCTGGCGGTGTTTCTCCCCCGTGCCTCGGAAAGCACGTAAAGCTGTTGGTCCTGCGCCTCTCTCCGGTCGTGTCAGATTGCTGTTCCATCGGGCTATGAGAGTGAAAGGAATAGAAAGTACACCTGTGATTGAGCACACACTTGTGCACTATAATATGTGCCGCGCAGTCGGTTAGTCGTTGTGACTGGCCACCGTAGTCGAAATCGGCTAGGGGGACTATTAGGGCTTCGTTCCTTCGTTGTTACTTTAATTGTAGCAATTGATGCATAATAGTAGATAGGAAATAATAAAGTAGTGTCTTAACGGCACGGCCGCCATGATTTAAACATTACATACAGCCAAATCATGAAGGTCTTTGTCTTTTTTCTTTTATCTCTATTATGAAATTGATGACGTCTTCTGTGCATGTATGCGAGTGCATACAAGCTCGTGTTAGACATTCATATCTCATTTATTTCCTAGGGAGTTAATGGATTTGCATACAATATTACTTCCCTACAGACAGATGACCCACTTCAACATTGCCGAGCAGGTGATGTTAAAAAAATTCGTAACACAAGTGAATAAGCTGCTTACTTTTTGGGATCAGAACAATGTATGGTTAGCACAATGATTGGTGCCTTTTTTTAGTCAGACTATGTCGCCTGTGGTTAGTAATTAAACTGAAGCATTAACAAGCATACCTGTGAAAGCTGACACAAAACCTACACGCCCAAACACCAACATAATTAAGGCGTACCACAACAAGCGTCAACTTGTTAAAAGTTTAGCGAAACGGCATCTTCGCAATCAGGGGTTCCATCTCCTGGCATTTACCCTTTATTATTTTAAAAGTGGAAGCAGTTAGAAGTTTTCTAATAACTCGCTTCGACGTTCGAATTTCCGTAAAGGTAAGTCTTCAAAGTTTGACGGACCATGGAGTTTACACCTTGTCGGTTAAATGTGAAACTTAATGGAGTGATTGACTTTGCTACGTTTTGTTTGATTAAGTTTGAGCGGTATCTTTAACCGCATCGATTATAAATTGACAGCTTTTGCACAAAGACTTTAATTTATCTGGTGTTGATTAGGGATATTGTGCGGGATTGCTTTAAATAAATAATAGTCCCCCTAGCCGATTTCAACTACAGTGGCCAGTCACAACCACTAACCGACTGCGCGGGACATATTATAGGACAGTAAACTGACACGAACGGAGAGAGATCAGGCGCAGGACCAACGACTTTACGTGCTTTTCGAGGCACGGGGGTGAAACGCCGCCAACTTCCAAACTCCGGGCTTCCCTGAGAATTTCTGAACGGAAAAACCCAGGTACATATTTTTGGCCCGACCCGGGAATCGAACCCGGGACCTCTGGCGCAGCCGTGCGCCGTGGCTTTAAAATGCGACCCTCTAACCGCTGCGCCACCGAGGCAGTTGAGGGATCGCATTGTATCCTTGATGCATATGGTACGTGGCAGCTCCAACAGCTTCCTACAGAGTGTCGCGGCGAGGCTGGATTTGAACAGTGCCTCATGCTGCATTGGATACGCTACCAGCTAGCCCGTATCCGAATGGCAAAAAACTGAACCCTTATAGCCCCTTATAACACCTTTCGTCAAGTCTGTCTGTCTGTCTGTCTGTCCGTTCGTATGTCACAACCACTTTATTTAATTTCAATATACAAACATAGTTTATAAGGTTTAATTGGGTTATACTTTTATGGGCAATGCCTAAAATAAAATATTTTTATTCTATTTAAACCTGCTACGTCTGTGAAGATAGGTAAAGCTTGATTGCATTAGTATTGATTGATTCCAAATCTTGAATTTCAAGAATAAACAAGGGTGATTTTATTTGTATCAATACTGGCAGCGTTATAACCACATATAATTATAAATAAGAAAAAATTGAGGTAATTAAATAAATATTCCGTAAGCTCGTATGTATATTCCAAACTTGTGTTATCTCAACCAACTTAGGCATCTGTTTACTTGTTTAACATAACAAAAAACTTGGTAAAGGCACACTTCTAGGGTACACTACGTCTCGAAAGTTTAATCAAACACACGTGCCAAGAATATGCGTAACAATATCAGATACTCGTAACATGTTGTCAACTAAAAGTTCGTCATGCGAAACTAGATGCCTTTGACTAATATCTCTTGGTGACATGATTGCGACTCGCAAATATGACACGACTGACGTGCGGAACTTACTCCTATAATTTAGCCGCTAGAAAAATGCTATTTTGACAAAAAAACTAGGGGAAAATTGACAAAGTCAGAAAGATTGAAATTTTTTCCATACATATTGTGTCAGTATTGGACAAAATAGCATTCTCTGAGCGGCTTAACTTTAGTTGGAGGAATTTTACAAGTCAATTGTTTTGATCTTGATCATACGAATAAGCTAATATTTATACAACGAAAATAACGTGAAATGTTTACACTATTTGTTACAAAATGGAGCTATTTATATGTATATTTTTTAATCATTCTTGTGTGTTTTTTTTCCGGTTTTCATTAAAAAAAACTTTTATCAATGAAAATTACACGAATGATTTATAAATAATAAATTTCTATAAACGTTCATTCAGACTAAACTTGAAGCTTTTCCTGTAACCGACCAACATCGCTTTTATTCACTTTTTGATCTCTCGTGATAACAGATATTTGGCAAGCAAACAGCCGTATTCTCGTCATTGAACAGATAACATGATTTCAGTTGCACAAGCCTCTGCCAAAACACGACGATTATACACACGGGAATAAAAAAAATTAAGATTTTTCTAGAATCTTAGGGCAAAATACAAGTTGATGAGAGATTTTAATTCTAAATTGTGGAAATACCTCTAAGGTTTCTAACCCTAACAAGTATTTTACGTGTTATGTCAGTAAGTTGCGATGGTATTTGTTATTAAAATTCATTTATTTTATCCTATAAAATGCTTTGTCCTGAACGACTGACTTATTGATTGACTGACTGACTGACTGACTGATGGATCAACGCACAGCCTAAACCGCTGATCGCAGAAACCTGAAACTGGGAGGGTGTGTTCTTTGTATGACGTAGGGATCCGATAAGAAAGGATTTTTCGAAATTCTACCCCTAAGGGGGTCAAAAAGGGGTGCAAAGTTTGTATGGAACAACGTGATCCCTTGGTCCAATCTACTTCAAATTTTGCATACACATTCTTTTACAGAATTGACGGAAGATTTATTTTATATTTTATTGCAATTAATCTCCTGAGGGAGTGAAAAAGGGTGACAAAGTTATTCTGGGGGTGATTTTCTTCGAAGTTGATATCAAAACTCTTTTGTGCTCATGATAAAAATATTTTTTATATCATTTTTGACAATCATTTGACATGTCTGAGACACAATAATTTGACACATGTTTGTTATTGATGTTGCTTGGATGTTGCTCTTGAGAAAATGCTCGAGAAGAGATTTTATTCCTTAAAACAGTAAATAATATTTTTTTGTGTTTAAACAGGGTAGGTATCAAGCGGTCTGTGTACAGTGTAGATTGCAGGTCGTCTGTTCATATTGTCGGTGGACATTCAACGCTGTTTCTGTGGTCGAAGGGTGTCCAATCTTTTTTTTTTGCTAACTTTTCGTGGGGGACGGCTTTTGGGTATTGATGATGATGATGATGGGGTAGATCCCTACATAGAATTAACCCTTTGAATTCACGATTTGAATTCAAGAAAGTAGAGTATTCGCTATGACTACAAACAAAGATCAAGTTCAAACTCTTATGGTAGCGGGAGAAGACTTGAAGGAATTTGCTTCTCCCAAAGCCTGTATGTGGCGTGATGCTGTGTAAGCGCACGGAGTATAGCCTGGTTTTTTCATTAGCTCTCGAAAGAAATATACGATTGACGATAGGCGTAGTAAGTATTTCCATTTCGTTGTAAAATAAAAAGATATTATCCCCGTGTAACCGTGTAAGTTTGTCCAGATTAAAAACCGGACTGCGTGTTGTGTGTTTATAAAATATAACATTTATCTTTACGCATTTTTACGTATATATTTAAAAACTGGATGTTTTTGTTTGTTTGTTTGAACGCGCTAATAACAGGAACCATTGGTCCGGTTATAAAATATGTTAGCTACATTGTTAGACAGCTAATTTATGAGGGAAGGCTATAGAAGTAGTTTAATGCGTATAGGCTTATAAATATTTTCGCAACGATCTATATATGGGAACCAAACGGAGTAAAACTATTACGCGCGTACGAAGTCGCTGGCGGGCCGCTAGTTAGAAATAAAATAGGTACAAAGTATTTTAATTTTATTCTTGCAGTGTAAAAGCTAAAAATAGTGTTATTCTGCAAACATTTTAAGCAAGTGTGTAACACGTTCTAAATTACCATAATTTTTAACAGACATTCTGATCCTGTATAATTCTTAACACAGCCACCAATGGCTAAGCAATCCCATTGAGTGCATTCCGGTATGCTATCGCTTGGCAGAATTACATTCCCTAGGTTCCAATCAGATCGTATTTTACGTGTGGGACCCACATACGAGTCACGATGCACCAGTAAAAGCTGTTGTCTGCTTACTGCCTCATGAAACTATTCTTTAGTTTGTATAAGTTGTGCTTTTAGCACTAAAAGTTGGAAATGGGTTAAAGAAATGCCAAATTTTCTAAGTCTAGTCATACTCGTACATGGCTTAATAGGTATCTACATATTTTAAGGCTATAAGTTCTACCTTTGCTGTTTCGTATTTTCAAGGAAAGTAGTTTATATATATTTCGCGTAGAGGGACAAAATTGACAGCATCTTTGTGTATTTAAAGGTCCGCCATTTCTGGTTTAAAGCGGATAAGTAGGTACTTAAAAGTATTTTAAGCCCTAGGGCTTATATACATACAAGTAGGTCTACATCACATTCACCGCGATGCCAACCTACCACGTCTTTCAAAGAGGCACTTTCTTTGTGTACCTTCGAACTTCGATTGGCCCATTTTGTGTGAAGAATCTTTGATGTGCATAAGAGCTCATGTGGATGAGGCTCATGCGTTTGAGAGCGTGTTTTAAGCTGTAAAAGGGTTTTTGTAGTATTGATTTTAAAACAGATGAAAGAGTACTTCATATCATAATTGACTGTTTTACAAGAAGTAATGATGGATCAAAACTTGGTCTGATGTCGGTTTAGGTCAGGTTAGATACTGAGATCACTGAACAAAATTCAGATTTGGTTTACTTTGCTGAACTTAGTTTGTTAATATTTTTGTAATGTCACGCAGTTGTGTGGCTTTAAGCAGATTTATTAAAAATAAATAAGAAAAAATTTAAACCAATACATGCAACATAAAAAATAAGACCTATCTATATAAAAACAAAAATGAAACCATTTCTTTGTGGAAAAAAGGCTTTGATGCTGGCTGCGTACTATATTGTGTCTTATTATAATTATCATCCCAACCCACGATTGGAAATGCCTTATCTCCCACCGACAAATGCAATGGATCAATTCAACAGTGATAAATTCGGTATTAAAATAATTTGGCAGCCACAACTTCCTTTATCAACAGCCTAATAGCACCAATCAGACAGGCGTCTGCCGTCAAGGCTTACTAAATTGAGCAATAAATTTTAGCAACCACCGACAGAAGTAGTGGCATGGATTGATGTACAACAGAATCGTTGAAATGCACGGGTACAATTTATTGCCTTTATAAAATATATAACCTTGATCTTTTCTAAGGAGCTCGCTCTTTGTTCAGGATTCGGGGTGGACACAAAAAAGATGATTGCTACAAATTATTGGTATTTTGTTACTTTATTAGAACTGTTTTATAGGAAAAAAGTGTTGCATGCTGAATATACCTATGAAGTAGACAGTAAAATCGTTATTTTAAGTACTATAAAACGGGGCTGAAATTTACACAAAAAATAAAGAGTCACAATCTCAGAGCTCACATTTGGAGATTCAAGTAATAAGTCTTGATCGTATATTGAACCGAACTCGAACCCTGCAAGCTTTATGTCGTGCATTGTTTTCAATGCATATCTTGCTACCAGTCACTGTGTATTTATAAGCACATTAATTAAAAACAGAGTAATGTAAGGATATCAAACAATTTGAGGTTATTTTTGTCTTTGTCTTTGCCAAACCAGTAAGGAATCTTACACCCGAACAAAAATTTTGCTGGTGACAATGTTTGCTGTAAAAAATGCCTTCAATACCAGTGGTCAATACCTATGGTGGCGTCGTCGTTTGGTTGCTGCTATCGACTTCCCGATGGCTTTCGACGACACCAGCTTTGCAGGGGCTAGCAGTCAATGCACCAACCCGCTAGAGAGCGCCTAGAGCAAAAATAAATATAAATACGAGTAGGTATACTGTGTTGTTTCATGATTAAAGACTAATCAATCGTTGCTTTGTTCGAAAATGAAAACATTGTATTTCTATGTTGCAAGGACATTATCTCGTTGCTTCCCTTTGTTGTGCTATAAAACATTTTGATTATCCTTTAGTTTAAAACCGGCAGTGAATTTGGAACAAACATTTCATTTAAATGACGCCATAAACCGGAATAACATAAAATCTTTTATTGGAGCTTTCCCTTCGGTTTTGGGGTATCGTAAACTCATAATGGAGTTTTGTTGTCTCGTTCAATGCAAGAGGAATCATGTCAAAATAATACTTAAGTGATGAGGCGCTCGAATATCAGCTGAGAACACTCGTGAGAGAGACAAAAAAAAGTATCTTATTGACAATCCATTTTTTTTTGTCGAATCGCATAATACGTATGACGAAAACAAGTTCACTAGAATTATAAGGTATTAGGACAAGAATATTAGTATTTTTAGGGTTCCGTACTCAAAGGGTAAAAACGGAAACCTATTACTAAGTCTGAGCTATTTGTACGTCCGTCCGTTTGTCCGTCAATCTGCCTGTCACCAGGCTGTATTTCAAAACAGCGATAGCTAGCTACATAGTTGACTTTTTTACAAATTATGTATTTTTGTTGCCACTATCAATATAAAATGAATATTTAACGGGGCAACAAACAACAAATGCAATTTTTTTACCCTTTTTGCTCGATATCAATAATGGCTTCTTCTTCTTCTCAACATATGCCTCTTTCATGGCTCTCCAAGATGCTCTTGATGCGGCGATTCTGGTCCAGGTCGGCCCTGCCGTCTTTATAATGTCGTCCGACCATCGGGCAGGTGGTCTGCCGATACTACTGCTTCCCGTGCGAGGTCTCCAGCAAAGGGTTTTGTACGACCACCTGTGGTCGTCTCTTCGGGATACATGTCCGGCCCATTGCTATTTTAGTCGAGCAACACGGGTACCTATGTCGGTGACTCGGGTTCAACCTAGGTTGCCATTATTTATATCGAGCAAAAAGGGTAAAAATAATGCATTTGTTGTTTGTTGCCCCGTTAGATATTCATTTTATTTTGTTATAGTGGCAACAAAAATACATAATTTACCTATTACATGGTACAGAACACTTCGTGCGCGAGTCCGATTCGCACTTGGCCGTTTTATGTACCTATTTGATACAGTTATTTTTTTTAAAGTAGTAATTAAAAGAGTTATAAGAACTGATGTAGGTAGGTAGGTAAGTGTTCTAGTTTCTCTTATATCTTCCTATCGAGCTATGTTTACTCGCACTTTGATTTCCGAAAATATCACCTGGAAAAAGAAATTTGCCATTTTTCTTAGATTGGAAAGAAGAAAAGGCGGCATTGAGGACGAATTAAACTAAACTGTAACAAAAAGCTTTGTCCATCCATTTCATCTGTTTAGGTTCCATTATTTTGAATCGAATTCGATAACTGGGATTTTGCCGTTTGGTCGTTTCGGTGAGGAAAGCTCAACAGTTTTCTTATATTTTTTATGAGTAAACCTAAAAACTACTAAGTATTTTATAAACCTTAACTATATCAAATAAACAGCATTAGTCCAATGTTATAGACGCTGCTGTCTCATAGCGAACGTTTTACTTTGTATTTTGCTAGTATCGAATGCAAATATGTATTTGGGCTGACAAATTCGTGGGAAACCGTAGTTTCTGCTATTAAAAGTATACATTAAGAATATTGTCAATTGAAAACCCTTCTTACTTCATAAAATTTTAGATAAATCTTATTATTCATAATGTTTGGTATATTCTATGAATAATTGTGGATGCAAAATCCCTTGAGTTGTAAAACCCTCATCAAGGCAAGAACATGTAATGTGTATTACTTTTTACCAACGTAGAGGTTCACTAATACGAGCGTAGTTAATTTCATACGAATAAGAAAAGTCCAAGCATTATACTTATTCATATTATACTAGCAGCTGAGAACACTAGCAGTTTTTTAATCGATGTTTCGCTTCTATTCTATTTTAGTATTTTATTTTGTTGTTCTTCTATTTTATTTATTTATTTATTTATTCATCGTAGTGTGATATTTTATGTAGCCCATTACATTGGTCTTCCTTGATAAATATCTGACACTTGAAATAATACTAATAGTAACAAAACTTAGAATACATAAATTTATAATTATGTAAATCTTAATTTGGACGTTGTACTCAGTGAGTTTTTTACTACGTATAGAGAAGTTATGCCAACAAAAAATGTGTCGCAAATACGACAACAAGATTGGGACGTATTCCTTGAAATTTGAATTTCGAATATGAAACCGTTTGTATGAGTTGATTACAAGTGGCGTCAATTCATGTGACACGTGATTTGTTCGTGGTGTCAGTTCCATACGCTAGTAATTTAATGGTTGTACTTTCTATAGAGCCTACATAATTAAACATGACGGTCCCAACTAGTCACCACACTGGCACCTTTTTATCACGTCCCCAAATTCCATGGCTTAGCCAATGATGTATGTGTTTGGGAAAAACCGTTGCTACACACCCCATGTCCAATGAGAAATCGGTATTTTTGCGAGATTATCCCTCTTTGCCTCTTGCGTCACGCATAATTTAACGTGCCACCTTTTGTGTCTACCCTTATCTGGAATATTTTTTGAATGAACCTTACACGTGCTGCGACGTTTATTGTGTATTCTTTTGTTTTTTTGGAGACTTATCTCGCCACGATGATTTTGAAGGACGAGTTTTGGTGTCTTTTGGACTTACACGGGTGTTTTAACGACTAAGAATATGTTTTTATTTAAGTAAAATATAGTAACGTTTTCATTACTATTCTTTATTTGTGTGTTCAGGCAAACTTAAGGTTGCAGACCACCAAAATGCGTATTGCGGTGTTGCTTTTATTTGCTTTTGAACGGATAAGCACTCTGCAGATTACCGAGGATCAGCACTACATAAGAGAGTGAAATAGCAATACTTTAAATATTTCTTAAGTTGCATTGCAATGCTCATTTGGCGACTCCAACTAGTTGAGTGGGAATTGAACTGCCTGGCACTCGAATGGAATAAAACAGGATTGCAAAACACCCCCAAGTCATTCGAGAAAGCAGTGAAGCCAAGCAAAAAGATGACCAAGTCTTCTAAATACTCATTTAATCATTATTGCTATCTAAGTTACGGCTCTAAGTAACTAACCAGACGCCGATTAAGAAGTTAACCTAATCCAGACCGCCGTTATCGCTCGAGCTAAGCTTATAAAGCGAGCTGTTCGCGCGAAACTGCTCGTAATTGATACAAATGTACCAGCTTATAAGTGCTGCAGGTGCAACCGATCTGTAGAACTTCGATTTAGAGTGGGTTTCACTAAGCAACTATGATCGTAACTGTAAGGTTATATTTAGTAGTTATCTCCTTCTTGTTTTAACAATATCAAATGACTGTCAAAGTCCACACGAAAAAGCATGAGCGACGTTTAAGTTATAGTGAAAAAATTAAGATAGTACAACCGAATCTTTGTTATTTGCTAAACACTCAGGTAATTTTTCATTATATTAAAAAATATGTCAATTTTAATCATCTCACGCATCATGTAGATAGTTGGGAAGTTGTTTATAGCCATCACTCAAACTTCGTCCAATAACTCGCCTGAAACAAATAATAATGTGGCCAAGTATCCCACCTGATGATATGTAACTGTGTGGCCGAGTATGTATAATATAGGGCTCAGTTATTTTCTTGAAAACGTCCAAATCACGTCAGCTGACTCCATTAATTACTTAGCATCGCCATTAACCACCACGCTGATGTCGGGATGAAAACATCACGATACAATTTATAGCCTATCCAATATCACTTCAGCCCATAAATATCATTATTTACCCACATTGACTTGTTATCTGAGCTGCTCAAGATTGATAGAGCGAAAGAGGTGGTTAATAAGATTAATTATCACGATGAGGTCATTAGTCCGCTTTCATTAAGGAACCAATAATTAAGGGTTGCGTAGATTGATAGTTCGCTGACCTTGGCATTCTTTGCCCAAAACGTAACGGTGAACTGAACCGTAAAACGTTGGGGTTTCAGACAGATAGCTACTTTGTAGCGCAAATAAAGGAAGATAGCCACAAGCTGAAATAAATAGCTAAAATTAAGGCAAATAGAAAGCAAATAAATAGTTCAATTATATTGTGTACCTACATTTAGCCTGTGTGGTTTCCTTATCATTTCAAACCAATCATACAATTTTCTTCTATGTCTTGCAGCATTGAAAAGCTAAGGCAAAGCAAGGCAAGGCAAAGTCTAATTGTTGAATATTAATAGGATTGTCAACACTCACCCTTCATTGAGTTGAAAGAACGTTGATTGATGTCGCCTTGACGGCATAAATCTCTTAAGTCTCTTCAGCTTCGAGCCGTCGGAACTCTTTCTTTTGTTAATTGTGAAAAGCTTGTCTCACAAGTTTTCAAAAGTTAAGGTCATTCAAAAATGGGAAGGGTAAAAAAAAAAGACATTATGAGAAAAGTCACTGAATTGGGGAAACTGGAAGATATTAAATAGTGCTTTAAAGATAATATCGAAATCAGCCAGTGGTATAATGATCAGTCTGGTACAAAAATAATATTTGCAAAATATAAATGTATGATAGGTAGTGCCTTTTTCGTATGTCTTAAAAAATGTTGTGTCTATAGTTAACATGTAACAAATAGAGAAATAATTGCTATGTACCTCCATTTATCATGATTGATCAAAACATCGCACCCACAATTTACACCGAATATTTTGACGAAGTAACGAAAACTTATACCGTATAATCACATGGAAAGATTAAACAAACCAAGTTCCTAGAACCAGTAAGTAACTGTTATGATGAATGAACTTTCATGTGAGGAACGGATGACAGCACATTAAGCTGAACTCTGCAGCGTTTTATGCAGTTGTGTTAGCTGCGATTCTGCTACGAAAAGTGGTAGATGTGCATGACAGTCACCAGCACATCAGTTTACCCACTCTTGTTGCAAAAGAGCCTTTATTTCAACTGCATAAGATACCGCAGTGTTTACCTTGATGTGCTGTTGTCCGATACCACACATCCTCTGCAAAATTTGATATCGTACGCAATAACATAAATCTCGGAGAATATTTCACCTGCATTCTTGAGGAGATTCGTATGGAAAATTTAATTTAGCAAGCAGAGTGCGGTCACTACGGCATCGGAATACGAAGTGGTATGTAAATAAGTTGGCCACTTTTTGGGATTCTATGCAAATTGGGACGTGTTTTAGGTCTTATACTAAGCCTTATTTTGAGTCTTATGTCCTAGATACACTACAATGTGAGAAAACCAACACTTAGATTCACAAAAGACGGCTAAAAATCAATACACAACACTTTTTTAAGTGTATTAAATAAGAATCATCATCCTCACTTACAGCCAAAGGACGTCCACTTTCCACTGCAACCGAGAAGAGACTTAATACAACATCATTATTATCATTATCTCGGACGTCCACTGCTGAACATAGGCCTCCCCCACGGTTTTCCACAGCGATCGGTTGTGAGCAGTTTTGTATCCAGTGCGATCCTGCGATCTTTATCTTGTCGGTAGATGTCCTGTGCAACGTAATACATAGGTAGATTATATTTAAAAGATTTAAAGCCCCAACAAATATAACAGCAAATAAAGGGCTGAGTTGTTATAGACCTGATTCAGTCACCACTTTACATTCTATAATTTAATATTACCATCAGAAAATCAGATTGTCTTTCACTTCAAATAGCCATATTGAATCATTGTTGGAATTCAAAGGCACTTTTATTCGATATTCAGAATGCAATGGAGACAGTTCTGAAAAGGGAGCACAATTTTTAGCTCTACATTTTGAATTCTTATCTAAAAATCAGGTTGATTCTAAATAAATTCTAACTAAATCAACGAGCTATTTGCAAAGTTTACTTTATGCAAAAATAACTAGGTTGGAGTTACGAATATTTTATCTTATTGTTTGTTATTCTATTCTCATTGTGTTAAAGTTATCAAAAGCCTTTTTTAAAATAAGCAAACTAACAAATACCAGTCTTATGTACAAACACATGTAGAATTACGTGTAACACAAGTGATAACTTTTTAATCAAATATGGCGTTTATTTACTTAGGTTTAATTTAAGTCTCCGTTAAATCAAATCTCTTTGACTGATTTTTACTTTTATTTATTTTATTTTTATTTTATTTGTTAAGGACAACCAACAAAGCATACACCACACATTGACATACTTAATATTAAACACAATTTTACAGTGTTGCCTTACTTATAGGCTGCCACGACATTCACAACAATACTGCTGAAAACAGAAATATAGCTTAAGTTAATTTGAAGAAACAATAAACAAAATGACTTGAAAATTTTTAAACAATTTACCATTTTAAACAATTTACCTCCTCTCAAGTTGAAATGAATCCATGAGTGAGGACTTAAATTTACGTAGCGAATAAGACATATCAACATCGGACGAAAGAGAAAGTTTACTGAAATTGGACTGAATCCTATCAATGGCGGAAAAATGACCCAGGTTAGTCCTAAACATATTTGCCTTAAAAGGCAAATATCTGGATAACCGAGCTAATTTACTTGGAACATTATAATTAATCCTCGACAAGAGGTCAGCACTATCAACTTTATTATTAATTATTTTGTACAGAAACATAAAATCTTGAAATTTTCTGCGATCTTCTAATGATAAAAGTTTAAAGTATTCTAATCGGGTCTCATAAGTAGGCAAACGCTTTGCTAGCTTGCACTGGTAAGACAAGTGATAAAGAAATTTCCTCTGAATGGACTCCAACCGCTGTTTGTGGACATCATATAAAGGAGACCAGACTACACTGCCGTACTCCAAGCCTGACCGTACTAGTGAGTTGAATACTGCTATTTTACTAGATGAATGTTTAAAATGTTTACAATTACGCAAAACAAAGCCCAAAAGTTTAAAGCCAAAGTTTTAACTAAAGTTAGATGAGTAACTCTAATATGCTGACTGTAAGCAAACGATGTGTCATAATAGTACTACTGAATGACTACTGTCGTCCAACAGTAGATGTATGTATGAAAATATGTGAATCGGCCCTAAGGGCGCCGCTTTATATTAAATGCAAGTGAGAATAGACATGTCACTGACAGGAGTTGACAGGACTCAGTTTCCGGACAACCATTCCCGCCAAAAATAAAACTGCCATGTTAACACATCAGAAGTAAGTCCGACATGTCTGTATATTACAATATTATGTTATCATCTTTAAGAGCTGTGGATTTTGTAATACAAATAAAATAAAATAAAATAAATAGAATTTGTTGCGGCATTCAGTAATGCATTGATCCCGTAGAACTGAGCTGCCGTGGTAAACGGCCTTAATCTGTTTCAATCACAGTTTGTTAACTTTTTATTACATACCTCATTAATAATTATCTTTTTGGTCTTAGTAACGCCTCTTAAACATTTGCAATTTAATATAACCTGAGGTTCCGTACCTACCTACCGCGATCGTGGTGCAGTCTGCCTGTGTTCCGTAAATTTTCGCTATTTTAAAAGCACCCCATAATCCTATCATCGCGGTATGTGAGTGCGTAAAACCTTTGCTTTGAACGTCTCCTTTTATAAATATTGGCGTAATGTAATGGATCCTTGAAGCATTGTACCCCCATCAATGTCAATGATATCTGATACAGATAACAAGGCTATTGTTTCGCTGAAACACGGGAAAATCTATACATATAATAAGACTGTAAAAGATCGATTTCTGTACATTGAAGATTTTTATGAAAAATTGTTACAGGGGGTCTTAATTACCGTAATAGAAGCCAAAACAACAATTTTTAAAATTTTTGTCTGTCTGTCTGTCTGTCTGTCTGTCTGTCTGTCTGTTTGTCCGGGCTAATCTCAGAATCTACTGGACCGATTTTGATGGGGCTTTTTTTATTTGACTCAGCATCACTTGGAGAGTAAACTAGGATAGAAATAATCACGCCAATAGACTTAGGGGGTAGGCAGAAAATATATATATATAAAAGAAAGTCGTGTTTGTTACAACACTTATAACTTGAGAACGGCTGAACCGATTTGGCTGAAAGTTGGTGGGGTGGTAGCTTAGAATCAGGAAAAGCATATAGGATACTTTTTGTCCCGCTAGACGGGGCCGGGGCTGGGGTAGCACGGGACCGGGACGAAACGGTGGGGAGGTAGCTTAGTTCCAGGAGAAGGACATAAGATACTGCATATAGGATACTTTTTGTCCCGCTAGACGGGGCCGGGGCTGGGGTAGCACGGGACCGGGACGAAACGGTGGGGAGGTAGCTTAGTACCAGGAGAAGGACATAAGATACTGCATATAGGATACTTTTTGTCCCGCTAGACGGGGCCGGGGCTGGGGTAGCACGGGACCGGGACGAAACGGTGGGGAGGTAGCTTAGTACCAGGAGAAGGACATAGGATACTTTTTATCCCGTTCGATGGGGCCGGGGCTAAGGCGGGACGGGGCCGAGGCGAAACAATTTAAAATAAATGTGGGTGGAAATGAATCTGTAAAGTGTTTTAATTCAATGTGTAGTGTTTCCTTCATATTGGTTTGTATAAATTAAATGAATATTTGGTACTTTATGGTACTTGCCAAAGTATAACAAAACAGTGCCATGAAAAAATTTATATTTAGATCCATTTTTTCCACACAACAAAGTAAAATGTTAGTAAAGTAGTAGTTTTTTTTGTGGCAAAGTAGTAGTTAAAAGTAAAGTAACCATATTATCCTATCAAACAAAGGAATTCCTAATCGAAATACAAATTGTGAACGTCCAAATAATCGGTATGGTCATAATAATTGATCACCTTTGATGTACCTACTACTTGCTTCTTATTGTTGTAATATGGCCAATTTTAATGATAAGTGAGTACTAAAATGTACTATATAAATACTTTATATCTTGCGTACTTATAAGTACTTATACTTTATCTTATTTGTAAAATCATAAGCCTATAAATTAAAAATTCTATCCAAAGTCACTATTCCACGCGGACGAAGTCGCGGGCACAGCTAGTACCGCATAAGAGAAGAGTATGCCAACAATATTTTTGCAAGGCATCTAATATTCATTAAAACTATTGACCCGGTTTCAGCTTTAAATGCGTATAAGCTGAACTTTATAAAGTTATTAATATTTTTAACAAATTGATTTGTTCCGTGTAATTTGGATTGAGAAATAAGAAAAAAAGAATATGTAAAATAATTACTGTAATGTCAATATAAGTTAGAAAGGTATCTACTCACTAAAAGACGTCTATTTTTAAATGATGTTTGAAAACCCTTGTAATTTGACTTTCCATCGGATCGTTATCTGACTGAACATTCATTGAAAAACAAAAGAAGAGCTTCGATTTCTCGATTCAATGGTACCAAGCTTAACCAAAGCCCAGATCCGAAGTCCCCTACTCCATTGAAGACGTCCGTATTTTCGGTTTTAGCTAGTCGTTTCGATAGCCTAGCGGCTATAGCCTGAAGAAGTAAAATTTGACATTTCGTCTCCATAAGTTTGTGACAACTTAACTCGTCAAGTATGTGTAAACGAGACACAATAAAAAATCCATTGTTATGCGACTCTCGGCATTCGTTTGATACTTGGCTGATTAATATTCTTTTGCATCATCTTTGATTAAAGTAAAATAGTGGTAGATACGGCATGTCATACTAATTGTCAGCTAAAAAATGGCACTACACATTCCTTACGTCACACGTCTTATAAATGTCACCCGCACACGCAATCCAATGGAAATTAGGCGACGGGGGCCTGATTTTAGCGGTCCACTTTCGAGTGGCGCGTCACCTATCTTCCGCTATTTTACTTTAATCAAAGTGCATCATACATCTTTATAACTGATGTACTTTTCACAAATAAAACATGGAGTTGTCTTAATTTTATTAAAAATACACGATTATTTTAAATTGAACTCCTGACACCTCGTATTAAGTTCTGAAGTTTACGCGAATACTCATTGATTCAAACACTTTACGGATTTATTTCGCGCACATTATCACATACAAGTTTCAGGTACGGCTAGGTTAGGTAGAGTACTACTACCTATGCAGAGTAAGACCCTGGATAGATAACAATCCTGAAGTCGTTTTCAGAGCCGGTAAATTATCAAGCGCTATCAGACGAGGCTATTAGTTGTTTTAAAGAACTCCTGGAAACTTTGCGGTTAGTGTTTCCTTACAAGGTGGAAAATAAAAGTCTTCTGTTCTTGGTAAAATGTCAACAGGCTATGTTGTAAACTAAAGGTTTTAAAATACGATACTAAATTGCATCACTATCATAAAGTTTTAAAATGAATGGATTTGCTTTAAGAATATACATAGATAGAAAAAATATTAACCAAAATCCATCTTACTACTTACTGATACCTCCCATCTTCAGTTTTTAGTAACTTCTAAAATATGTAGTTTAATTTGTGAATTCTCATGAAGTGCAGGTTAGGACAGTTTGTTTTTGACTACAATGTTTATTACGCGTGTCGTGTCAATGTTTTTATTTCTTATATTGTTGATTGATTGTAAAGTATGCTTTGTTCGTTGTATTTATTACAATATATAAATAAATATTTTTTGGTACAAAAATTGCAGGCACGACCAGCGCTAATTTACTTACTAGTAAATAACTACCCTATCCTCATCCATCGTGACCAGCAAAACCAAAGTTGCAGCGGTCTAGACGAACTTAGCTGCTAATAGCTTAGACTTTCAGAGCTACAGGTAACGTATATTCGTCTTTCACTTCTGAAAGACGAAACCGTCCCTAATTTTCCTTCATCCACAGAGTTATTATGTATTCAAGCGATGGCGATGCGATAACTATCTGTTTGTTGCCCAGAGTGCAAAGTATTTAAGTCTACGGACATGCCAAACAGCGCACAGATTATACACAGTGCATTAAGTACTTATTAAAATAGCTGATGCACCGTCGAAACTGTCACAGAAGAATGTTTGCAGCGCGGCTAGAGAGTGTTTACTTTGAGGCTTACAAAATACTGTCCGTACTGCCTCAAAATCATTAATAATAGAATTTTGAAAGCAATTTAAGTTAGATTTACTTTTAAACATGCTAATGCTGATGCTCAAATATGAGACGGTGAGCCATAAACCACCAAACGATCTCGGTGTGAATTAATGGAGGCGTTTTTGCAAGGTAAGCGACCAACCTTGTAAACGTCAAGCTGAGCCGGGACCAACAGCTTGACGTTCCGATGCTCATGATCATCATTTATATGGTCAGAATGGTCACCCATCCAAACACGACATCAATCTGGTTATGTAATAGTACTGCGAAGTTTAACAGGCGAAGTTAAATGACTGGTAATGGACGCACTTTGAAAATGAAATTTTCGACGCCCCGGCACTTTGGAAACGCTTACAATGTTTTTGATTCTTCAAATGTTTGAAGTGGAATGAATTGTCTTATCATGTTTCCGATGGTTTTGATTGTTCATGAAAGTTATTTCTGCTCAGTTATTGGATGATCAAACGAACTTACCTGTAAGTAAAGTTTGATCCAAATTGTCCTGACTTCGTCGAAGAGATTTAATTGACCATGTAGTATGCCCTACTTTGCTACTGATTGTGTATTATGTATGTATGCAAGTATAGGCAACTTATTTGCCTACAGCAATATGCTTGCATATATTATTTGGTAGATGGTGAACGCTGAGCTGAAAATGACACATGGGCAACTTGTGTTATATGATTTAGAATGGTATTATTTATAGTCATATTTAAACAAATAACCTTTTTTGCAAATATGGCATAATTAATACTGTCTATATTCCTAGCCACGTGTTAGGTTAGCGCTCTAATAGAATTCATGGGCAACGCATTATAAATCACTGAAGCATACTCGAGTCGTCGAAAGCTTGAATGATGACAGTAATCCCCGCTTCTGTCGGAACTGTTAAAAATCTTAACAATCCACACCATGTCGCAGGTGTTCAAAGTCATTAGTGCAAAGTTAAAAATTCCCTGTCCAGTTTATATATGGCTTTCGAACTCCATCTCGACGCTTGACAAGCCTTACTCCCATATACGTAAAAATACGCCCGTTTCGATTCTAGCCATCTCTGTCGTTCATACCAGATTTACTTTATGAGTGAAAAGAATGACTAACTGAAACAATGAATTTTAGCATGGCAATTCACATATTAGACCTTGAAAACAAATACCTAGGTACGGATTGTTTATAGTCTGGAAATATTTTTTTCACCTCGTTAAATTAAGGATAAAAGTTGGTGCAAAAAACTGCGATTCGTCTGAGTGAAACGAAAAATATACGTCACGTCTTCCGTTTTCAAGTCAGAACAGCTAAACCGATTTTAATAATTTCTTTAAATAGTACAAAAAACCTTGCAGACGGATTATAAAATACTGAAAATTAAAATTACAACAGAAAAGCCGACGCGTGCGACTCGACGACTAGGTACACCCGTAGGTACTCGCGGGTAACAGCTATAGCCAAAAGCATCACAGAGTAAGCCACTCAGCTGCGAATGGTTTATTACGGCGTTCGACTTGCCTCGTCTCCCTTCTTAATTATTTCTCTTCGTTCTGTCAAAAAAAGACTCCGTCGCGTTTAGCATCGGATCTTGTTATAAATTTAGACACCCTCGCCTTTTTTACACATTCCGGCTTATAATTAAAGCCGCTGTCTTTATTTGGTGCAGTTTTTAGTTTCAAGCCGCTTGTTTTGTTTTCGATGCCAAGATTTGGGCTAAGCCGGGATTTTAGGAAAATTTTGAGTTTTTTAGTGTTTGATGTTGCTGAAATCATGCATGGCTTAAAATAAAACTGGTGGTGTATTTGTAAAAAGAATGCATAAAAAGCTAGTAACTATTTAAATATAAGTCTAGTTTTTATTCCCATTGCAAATGTGAAAGCTAGGTAATGCTCTATTTACAAAGTACAGTTCAAACACAAAAGCTAACTAATGCTTTATGTTTATTTACAAACGAAATAAAATATTAGTAACTTTGTTCATACACGGAGCACACAGGTGTGTATCTACTACTTAACAACTCCAAGAATTACTCCAAAAATTACTATCGAACCAGTATAAAAATTACACCCAATAATAACACCACATAAGAATAGGTCACGTGGGATCCAGCTTATATTTTAATTAACCTAAAATAGCTAATTTATTAATAAACTACGAGTATTTTCTTAGGCCCAGCGTTCTTTCATCGATTGTAATGGTAAAGTTACTTTACCAGCGCTGCAGCGGTTGAATATTTACGATTGTGTGTGTTTTGAAGAAAAACTACCGTAACCAAATGTCATAATGGCAATTTAAATGACTATTATTATTAATATTCAACCGTTGCACACGCGGCCTTTTGCCTTATTTACGACAAAAATGTTAAGTAACTTATAATTTGTAATTAAAATAGCGTTAACTCAAGTAAACTCAAAGAATTCAATTATTTTAGATAGCACCTTAAACCTCCCGAACATCTTGGATCTTTGGTTTTTGGTTTCGCCAGTAACCAAATTTTTACACAAACAATAACGCTTAACAAAAACACAAAACTCTAGCATGGCTCGTATCCGATTCTGGCAAATATTTCAGCGATCCATATTAACAACACCTGGGCCCAATAACAGGCGTTAGATGTCGCTATCGGCGGTGTTATTGGTTCAGTGAGTTATTGGTTCCGGTGTACGGGTTGTGAACTTGGACGAATAAACCTCTGGACGCGCAATGACGGGAAATTTCGCTTGTTCCCCCTCGGCAACGAATTGGGCATTTTAGCCTCAATTTCATGTGACGTCTTATCAGTACGGTGACAGAACTCGGTGAGAAACATTGCAGAAAAAAATGGGCAAATGTGCCGTATTTGTGTGTAAAAATTATAGCGGCAAGACAAAAAATATTTTTTTTCATTCGTAAGTAACTTTGTATCCCAATAAAGCTGTTAATTTTTCTTAAAATAGCGAAATGTGTTTTCCTAGAGAAAAGTTACATTGCTGATTAAAAAAGTTGTAGTCAGTTACTGCAAAATCAACAAGATGACGCATACTTCATTTGGTAGGATTATCGTACGTTCATCATTCGTTCCCTTGTCAATTTAGTTTTAATTGTGCTTGACAATTGTCGATAATCATATCGATAAACGTACTAATAAATTTATAATATAAAATAAAATAATACATCTGTAATATGATTAACTTTAAAGTAGATTAAAGTAATCCTAAAAATACAACAGTTTTCTTTAATATTTTAAACTTCATATTTTTTTACAATATTTATATTTTTGGTCATCAGTTGGGATTGGGACCCGACCTTCAGAAGTCCGTTCTGTTCTACTGTTCTTATAACTGAACCTATAGGAACACTTAAATGAGGGTTCGAATCATAGTAGTTTTAATTTAGTTAGTCGATGGTTTAGAATGAAACACTCACAGTATCATATTCTTGAAGTTAGGCGAGTTATGTTATTCCTTTACCTTCTATTACCTACTCTCTGCTCAGTGGCTGAAACCCGAACCCAAGACTTAGGTCGTAGGGCTGAGTGGAGTAAGGTTAAGGTAGGTGGAACCAGTTTTTATTTCTTACTATGGCGCTGTGGAAAGTGTTTTCTAACAAATGTTTTGTTATTCGGTAAAAAGTGATTCTATTAATCTTTACAGTAAATTCATTTTAAGATAAGATAACTTTTTATTTCACACCACATGGATAAGTTACAAATTCGTTTAAAGAAAATTTCAATTTATTTCACTATGCCTATAACTAAGTCATAGTAGAATCAAATTAGTAGGTACGCCAACTTAAGCCCCAAGCGAGCGATAATAGGCTAAGTCTTATAGTATTACAAAAAATACTTAGTGGTATACTAAGTTTTTTTTATTTTTTTCGAGTTTTATTTTTATTTTTTAGTCATTCGCATATTGGATGCCTTCGCTGCTTTCTTTCGAAAACCGCTGCTTGCATCAGGTTTGTATTCTTCTGACTGCAGAGCGCATCAAGTACTACAAATCTTTGAAGCAGAATCATAAGCCCATTGTATCAAACCCCTATTATTTATACATTCTTAGTATCATACCAAAGTGTAAGCTCTATAAGATTTTAAACTTTGTTGCATTTTTAAACTCAACTTCACAATTTTAAGGGATTTTATGCAACTTTCACTTGTTTAAAAGGTAAAAATGGTATTTTATGGGGGGGAAGGTAAATACCATTTTTACCTTTTAAACAAGTGAAAGTTGCATAAAATCCCGTGAAATTGTGAAGTTTAGTTTGAAGTGTAAGCTCATATACTGCTAGATTATATGGAGGATTTTATTATACCATTGGAGGACTTACGGCCTGTTTCACAATGTCTTAGGAAGTTCTAGTTAGTGTTACTTGCCAGACCGTTTATAAACATATTCTATGTTTCAATTATTCGTTTAATGCTTTGTGCTTATTTAAACATGCCCGTAATTATTGTTTTGGTAATAAAAATAAAATAAAAACATTTTGCATAAGATTAGTTCATTCATTCGTTTAACACATATCGATAGAATAATATCGACACTTCTACGCACTAAATGTCAATTAGTGACAAGACAAACTCCCCCCGCCCCGCAAAAATTGGTTGATGATGTTTTCATACATTCGCTCTTGCGTTTCATATCCAGTGGTTTATTCATCCAAGGTTGTGAATGTAAAAGGTACCTACAATGAGGTTTATAGTAAGTACTACTTACGAGATATCGCTCTATCCCAACGACGCAGCTACTAAACGTATTATATAGCTACTAAATGAGTAGTAGTTATTAAGAAATCATACATTTAATCACGTATAGCCAAAACGATAGTACTAATCTTATCTCCTTAGTCATCTTTGATATACCTCGTGTGTTCATAAGTTTTGAGACAAACTTTGTAGTTAAAAAAATAAATTAAATATTACTGGCTGCTATTTAATTCTTTTTCCAATTTTGAATTTTGAATGTTTACTTTTAATACCTTTAACTTTCAAATTTATTTCTATCAATTTTATCGTGATGGAGGGGACTAAAGAATTGCGTGCGACCGTGATATCGCTATTTAAGGCGGGAAAAAAACCAATGGAGATTTTCCGTGAGGTGAAAACTTTTGGCGTAAGCCGTAACTTCGTGTAATACACTATCAAACGAAACAAGGAGACAAGTTCCTTCAAGATCGCTAAAGGAGTGGTCGGCCATGCTCTGTAAGGACGCCTGCGAACATCAAAATCATCCGAGAGCGACTTCGCCGAAATCCATGTCGCACTCAGAAAAAACTTGCTCTGCAGACTAATATTTCGCGCGTTTCAGTCAACAGAATACTGAAATATGATCTTAAGGTAAAGGCGTATAGCCGTAGAAAAGTTCACTTTTTAAACGATCGGCTTCGTAAATTGCGACGCGAACGTTGTCCATTACTGCTTAGGAGACACGATGCGAGGAAGATACTGTTCACCGATGAGAATTTTTTTACTGTCGAAGAAAAGTTCTACCGACAAAACAATAAAGTCTATGCCAAAAGTAGCAAGGATGTCCCAGCTTCAGCACGGAATGTCTCGCGTACTCATCATCCGGCAAGTGTGATGGTATGGTGGGGAGTTTCGTATGAAGGTGTCACTCCGCTCCATTTCTGTCAACAAGGCGTCAAGGTGAAAGCCAAGAATTATCAAAGTGACATCTTAGAGCCTGTTGTGAAACCCCTATCTCATACTTTATTTTACTACAAATCTTGGGTTTTCCAGCAAGACTCAGCACCATCCCATAAAGCAAAAACCACCCAAGCTTGGTTGAGGGAAAATGTGCCGGCCTTCATCGCGGCGAACGAATGGCCCCCTCCAGCCCCGACTTCAACCCGCTGGATTATTCTCTATGGACTGAGTTAGAGCTCAGGGCCTGCCGGAAGTCCCACCCAAACTTGGAGTCACTGAAGCGAGCTCTTGTTCAAGAAGCAAAGCGAATCCCGCTAGAAAAGATTCGTGCCGCCATTGATGATTGGCCAAATCGTCTAAGGGCCTGTATTAAAAACAAGGGTGGACATTTTGAATAAAAGATATATTTTATTGTTGATTATTATCTACTTAGTGTTCACTGTAAATTTTAGAAATATAAGTTAATTATTTAAAAAGTTATGCCTCTTTTTTTTCGTTTCAAAACTTATGAACACACGAGGTAATTAAAATATTTACAATAAATGCGTTATTTAGCGCTTTTTAAAAGCATATTATTTAAGTTACTATCAGAAACGAATTGCTTTAATATATTTTTTTAAACATTTAATACAATAATTTTAGAAGTAGCTATAAAGTATATTCATGTCCATCAAAATACAGGAAAACATAAAATAAACATTGAAACGAAACAGATTCACAAGGCAAAAATAAATGAAACACAAAATTACGAGTAAAAACAACACCTTCCATAATAAGACTAATCGGCACGCCGGGCTTAATTTACACAAAACCGAGGGCCCTTAACTCAAATCCTCTGGCCCTACTCCAGTTGATTAAAAAATGAAAATGTGGCCTAATTCATTCCGATGGGAAGAAAATTCCGGTCACGACTCTCTACTAAGGGGCCACACCTCGCAAAATTCCCCAATATTGCTAAAAGAATGGGTGGTCATTACTTTTCCTTTGTTTTATGCGAGTAGATATTATTTCTGGTCATGCCATCGCGCTGAGTTATAATTATTTTATCGCCCCAATAAAATTAATAGCGAGTAACATCGCATTACCTCCGATTTGATCGCCCGCTGCTCGGGACCGCTATTAGCTGGTAAATTGAGGCGATTCAGATTAAAGGAGCGATTTTTGCGAAAAAAACGCTTCGGCTTACACTGATAAAGTTATTGGTGAATATGCAATTTGATACTTCATCACGTAGCCCTACTTCCTGACTGAAATATGTGAATGTATATTATACTCGTAGTATGTTGTAAGCATGTTCCGGTTCCTGTTCACTATGTAACACCCAGTTTTTTTATCAAATTTCATGTCAACAATATTCCATGGAGGCGGATATTTAACAGATTTCGGAGAGGGAGGATAACAATTGGTTATACATGAAAACATTTGCCCGTGACTCTACGTACGCGTCACGATTCCCCGTGAGTCTGTACGCGTCGCGGCGAATCGCTAGTTTTAAGATTTTATCAACAAAAGCCTATTTATGATATAGAATTCGAATTTGGTCCTCAGTCAGCACCGACCGAATGTTGATCTGTGTGTGTGTGCATAGTCAATTATCTTTGTTGGTGTGCGAATTGTCAGTGTAGTAGTAAACAGCTGTAAATGGTGTCTTTTTTCGCTTCTGAAACACGCGGACATTTTGTTAATTATCTCAGAAACTAGGCTGAATTTAGTGAGCATAATCATTGTGATTTAAAATCCAACATTGGTTTTGTTAGACACTGTATGGATCAAGAACATAATTGATCTGCATGTGGATATGATCTAAGACAAGACAAAAAATTCGACGTAATTCTATAGGAATAATTAAGCAATCAATACTGGCTACAGAGGTTGTAAAATAAAATATGAAACTGAAAATGAAATGTTCAGAAAATCAGCGAGAAATAATCAGCCACAACGTGAAGGGAAGAGGTGTGATGCGAGAATATTTTATTTTGACGTAATTTTTTCATTGAACAATGTTTAACAATCAGTAGTCGACTTTAAATAAAACACAATTGGTGGTATGCGATCTTCTTCTCTGCTCGTCTTGACTTTGGTAAAAGTAATTCACATAAATTCAAGATAAGTTCCCTCAAATCTGTGTTTGTTATGAATATTACATACCATTTACTTCCAACTTAGTGCCCAACTCACAAGTAGGTCTAATCTGAATCGTCGAGAAATCCAATTATTATCCTAACTCGAAGTTTGGTGTGTATTCCTGTTCCATAAGTACAAGTTTGGTTTTACGCTTGAATGTTCCTTATATTGATTTGATGTTCACTTGGAACTTTGCCGTCAGAGATCAATCAAGTAGCAGATGGTATAAGACCATGCACTGCCTACGGAAGATTGCCGAAAATCGTGGCATTAACAGCCGTTCCCTATATGCTAATTATAGTCAAAGATAGATAGCTATTCTCGACCGATGACAAGATTTTCTAGAGAGAAAACATCTAAAGGTAGATAACCATTTCTATCTTTAGTAGGGCAAATCCACAGATAGTATGTATAAAGGGAACGGCCGTCAATGTATTGAATTTACTATTAAAGTGTCTATACACTGTCATTGTGACTATTATAGTGAAATAAACTAATTGTTAACTCTCAACAGCTCACCCGACTTCTCATTTGAACTATTTGTGATTTGATCTGAAATTCAAAATAAACAATCAAGTGTAGACTACAAAAGGCTGTTTGCTACAGTACGTTGCTACCGTCAAAGTTATCCGATAAACTCAATGAATATAATGCCTTTACATAGCTCCTTTCCCTTTCTCTGTCATTTAGTACTCATTACACGTGTCTTGTGAATAAATACTAAATATATGTTTACCTACTCAAATTGATTACACATAATTATTAACTTACCTCCAACTTGTATAAATCGGGTGTTGTGGTCGATCCGTCTGACAAGAGTGACAGCACTGACGTAAGGTACGCAGTTCCGTACTGCTGGCAATACTTATAACGTTCTAATAAACACTTCGAAATCTCATGAGATGGTTATAAGGTTTATTGTTGAACAAAAAGGTTCGGCCTGATGTGCCGGCTGTACATTACTAATGACGACTAATGCGTACAACCACACTGGAGTGTCTGTAATTATTTATTCTGTGTCGAGTCACGCGTCTACTCATGGCAAAATTCGTGTATTGAGCAAGCCTGACTTTAAATTCAATTTACTAACTTTATGTTCTCTGTTGATCTAGACGTGTTTATACACACTCCTTTATGTACTTTCACTACGTGGGTTGATTTATATGCCTCATTAACATAGTCTTCATGTAGATACTGTTTTAATTTTCACATGCAGATTGTATGACATAACATCATCATCAAATTAAAGAGCTAGGCTATTATCGGTGAGTTTTTTCCAGAAACTCGAAATTGGGAAAGATAGTGTGGTGATTTCCCACTTGCCATCCCCACCGCAGATTTAGAACAATGGGTTTTCAGCCTCTTAATGCCAGTCAAAATCAGTTCCTGATATATAAGGTCAAATCATTTTAAGTGATAATATTTTAACAGTGGCTTTGTATACATCAGAGAAACAGGACAGTAACATTATTTTTTGGAAAATCGAGATTTTAATTTTTATTATTTTTCAAAACAGCACCCTGATAATTTAAAAAGTTATCTACGTCATCGGCTTCGCCTCTCTTAATTCAATGATCAAACCTTCTTTTTCTCAAATCTTAGCCTTAATTATTAAAATAAAAACTGAAAAAAAAAATACCTTAGTCTTCAATTTTCTCAAAAACTAGCGGATAAAAACCCAAAGTGTTTTCTACAAAAAAATATGAATTTATTGTGCTGAATCGGCCCGTTTATTATTATCACTTAAAACGAGGTGACCTTATACAGGGTGTTATTGCAAGGGGGTGCCAAATTTTTGGAGGTGAATGAGACCGTCAATATGAACAACTTTTACTATGGGGTCATAGTCAAAATCTTAAATAAAATTTCAGGTTCCCCATACATAATCAGTCACCTACATTGACAATAATGTGTCCTGTTACGGACACCCAATCGTTTTGTATTAGTTTAAGGTTTTTATGTAAATAAAGATTGTTTCTGTTAGGGCCATAGTGAGTAAGCATTGTATTAGCTTAGGGCTCGTTTTATTTTAATAGAAAACCGGTTAGTTATGAATTCCCACTTGCAAGATAGGTAGGGTAACAGTTAACTAACTAGGTAGGAAATATTACGAAATAGGTAGGTAGTTTGGTACAGGGGCGAAGGAGACCCTGGTAGGCTGTCTCGCTCAGACGGAGTGAGACCGGTAAAGCCTGTCAGCTGTTCCTGTCCCCCCATCTCGCACTTTCTGAGGGTAGGTAGGAAACCCATAGAGTGGATTGTTGCGGGTGGGAATTTTATGACGACTAATGTAGGTAGGTGACAAAAATGTTAGAAGGAGATAGGTACAACAACATCGGTTGTCTCCCTCCATATCTCGATGTAGGAGGGTAGCTTTAAAAGCGTAAGAAAGAGTACGCAGATGTTTGTTTTGTGTCCGTCCTTGTTTGTTAATAAGCTACATTAGTCAATTGTGAATTTGTGAATTTTGGAAATAAATATAGGGCCGTGAGTGGGCTAAATTTGTACGCGCTCACGGTCACCGATCTCAAGAAGAAGAGTTTTATTTGGAATCTACAGTCTACTACATCGAGGGAACCGACCGTCGGAACATTGGCTCGGAGAGTAGTCAATATCGTCTGGTCCGTTGCGATCCGGATAAGAAGAAATCAGCAACGCGGCATCGACTTGTGCTTTGGTTGGCACATACACCGAGGGATCTACGCCGAAGCACAGTGTAACCAGGGCCGCGTTTCGGCCTATACTCCTACGAAGAGACGGTCACATTACACGGGTTGTTCCGTGGCTCGGGCATTCACCACCTAACGGTGCCAAACGGTGTCTGTCTCGAGTTTAACGCCATTCCCAGGCGGTGCAGTCTTCGGGCGAGCTGCCACAGTCGCGCAAGCGATTGTGAACAAGTCCGACCGGCGCCGGTACGGTGTGCGTAAGCGTGGGGGCCGGACTGTAGGCACTGCGGAGAGTTCTGGACATTCCAGCCAGAACTGAGCACCCCACGGATGCGTACATTCTCTGCCGGGCGGTACCTCCCTTCCGATCCTGCACGACCATCCATCCCCAGACAGGCTCCCCTTGGTAGTGTACCTGTTTGGGATTGATAGGAGTAGGGGCAGCAAGTAAAAAGATGCCGACTACGCGCAGCCAAGCTGGGAGAATGGAAGCCGAAGACTCAAGACAGCGCAACTTTGAAGAGCCACCCGCATCACCGTCTGTGCAAGCCACCGCGAGTAATTTACAACTACCCGCAGTAGGCGGACGAATGGAAACGGCAGTAGAGAGACGTCACGACGCCGACGCCGACGCGCCTAGGACAAGGCCGCCGCCGTCATCGAGAGGGTCAAGCGTCGCCGCTCGTCTAAAGCAAGCCGAGTTAAGAGCAGCCGAGCAGTTTGCGGCTATTGAGAAGAATCTAATCCAAAAGAGATTAGAATTTGAGATCGCTACGATAATGGATACAACAGATGAAGATGACCGTGAGAGCCTACCCGCCGGTGAAGCCCTAGCGAGGGTAGATGACTGGTTGGAAAATGCCCAGTCCCGGCGTCGAGATGTAAATACGCAACTACCCACAACCGAGATGTCTTGCAGCGTTCCTACCCTCCGTGAAGAGAGGAATGAAAGAGATAGACATATGTTTACGAGACGCAAGGAAAAAGATGCGCGTAACATGGAGGTAGATAGAAACCGACATTTGAATTCGCCGAGCATAAAATTAAATGAAGATGTCAACAATATTAAACAAGATGTGCAGCGACAGGTCGAGTCAAACAATGATTGTATAGCGAGACCCCAAGAGACTATGGACGGGGCGGAACGACTTGCTTACACATTGGAAAGGATTATGTCGAAGCGACCGGCCCCACGTCAAGCTATTGAGTTACCGATATTCAATGGAAACACGAACGAGTGGTTGCCATTTAAAGCTGCAATGGAAGATTCAACGCGATCATGCAACTTCAGTAAAGCCGAGAACCTGGCTAGATTGAGGAATTGTCTAAGAGGAGAAGCCAAAGAGGCAGTAGCGGCGTTATTATACCGTGCCACCGATCCGGACAAGATCATGCGAACACTAGAACAGTGTTATGGGAGACCGGAAGTTATCATTGATCGGGCACTGGACGACCTCAAGAACCTGCCGCGAGTTGGAACGACAGCCAGTGAATTGAATTCGTTCGCGATTAAGGTGCAGAACATCGCGTACACACTGGACTCCGTAGACAATAGAAGCTACCTCAGGAATCCGTTGCTGACACGAGACGTGGTCGATAAGCTGAGCCCACACTTGAAAACAAGATGGTGCGACTACGCAGCGCGGTACGCAAGCTACTCGGAGCCAGAGATCGTGACACTATCGCAGTTTTTGATGGAAGAAGCGAATAAAGCAATTCGATTCGCATACGTGTCGCAACCTAGCAACAGCGCAGCGAAGAAAGAAGTGCAAGCTAAGCAGAAGGCTAACTCAAAGAAGCGAAACACTGGTGTGTACGCCACAGCCGAGGATAAGGCTACGACGGCACAAGAGAAGACGTGTTTATGTTGCGGCGGGGACCACGAAGTGTCGAAATGCACGAAGTTTACAACCATGACAGTAAAACAAAGATGGGATTGGTTGAAGGAAGAGAAGATATGCTTTCTATGCTTGAACAATAAGCACAGGCGAATCAAATGTAAAGCACCGATGTGTAATGAGAATGGCTGTAGCCGACGTCATCACAGGCTGTTACACACAGAGCGTGACAACAGCGGAAGTCAACAAAACCAAGAAGTGGTAGCCTCAGTTAACCATACTGTGGGGGCAGCCAAGGTGTTGTTGAAGGTGTGTCCGATCGTCATTGAGGGGCCACGGGGTAGAGTAAACACACACGCTCTACTTGACGAAGGGTCTACAGTAACGTTGATCGATCAGGACTTGGCGGATTACGTCGGTGCAGAAGGCCCGCTTCGAGACTTACACATATGCAGTGTGAATACACAGAGCGTACCACACACAAGCAGAGAAGTGGAGGTTCAGATAATCGCAAGTAACAACGAGAAACATTTGGTGAAAGCGAGAACGATGGAGAATCTCCGCTTGAATACTCAAACGGTGGGTCGGAGCTGTTTAGAGTATAAACACATGCGTAACCTGAACGAGAGTGACGTGTGTTATGTGAACGCCAAGCCGCGTGTCCTCATAGGCGCGGATAATTGGCATCTAATAGTAAGCAGGAAGCTGTTGACAGGCAAACGCCACGAGCCAGCAGCATCGCTCACCAGACTGGGGTGGGTGATACATGGTCTAGCGCCGTCCCGAGTCATAAGGGAGAGAGATACGGTGTTGTTCGTTGATGACCATGGGAGAGCTCGGTCTACGCAACCTGACGAAGAATTACACAACATGGTGAAGTCATACTTCGAGATCGATTCACTGGGCATTCAGAAGAAGGAACGCGAGAACCCTGATGATGTGCGCGCCTTAGAAGCCTTTGAGTCTACAGTGAGATGTGTCAATCAGCGATATGAAGTTGGATTGCCGTGGCGCAAGGTTAACACAGTTATGCCGCCGAGCTACGAAGCTGCAAGGCGGAGGCTCACGTCAATAGAAAGGAAGATGGACGCATCGGAAGACTTCAAAGCAAAGTACACAGCCCAGATCGAGAGTATGCACAGAAAAGGCTACGCGGAAGAATGCCAAGAAGCCGACACACAGAGCCCGCGTCTTTGGTATTTACCACACTTTGCAGTGGTTAATGTTAACAAGCCACGGAAGGAATTCAGCGTTTGGCTGCGGAACGTAGAGACACTTAGCGGTCTGCGTCTACCCCGCCTCTACTCTTTGACGGGGGGAGTGACTGGAAAGCAGCTGCACGTGTTCTGCGACGCTAGCGAGTCTGCTTACGCGACAGCAGTCTATTGGCTTGTAGAGTACGAGGATGGATCACGTCGTGTGGTATTAGCGGCAGCAAAGGCAAGAGTAGCCCTGATGAAGACGCAGACGATACCACGTCTAGAGTTACAAGCGTGTCTTATCGGAACGAGACTTGCGTCGACATTAATGGAAGAGCACAGATGGCAGCCAGATAGAGTTACATACTGGACAGACTCTACAACCGTTCTGCACTGGATTGGGAACGATAGAGTGTTTTACACGCCATACGTAGCGCACCGCTTGAGAGAGATATGCGAGTTTTCAAGACCCGATCAGTGGCGGTGGGTGCCGACGCAAGACAACGTAGCGGACGACGCGACTAGAGTCGTCACAGAGATGAAATCACATGAAGACAGATGGTTTACTGAGCCATCGTTTTTATACGAACCGGAGAATACATGGCCGTCTCAAGCAGTCTGCACAGAGAGCAGCGAGGAGACTGTATGTAGCGTCGCGACAGAGGACAAATGGAGCGTGCCAGACGCCGGGCGTTTCTCTAACTATGAGCGCCTAGTGAGAGCGATGGCGTATGTGCTTCTATTTGTAGATAAATGTCGCAAGCGCGCAACTGTTTTGACCAAAGAACACATAGATAGAGCGGAAAGATGGCTGATGAGGCGAGCGCAGGCCGACTCATTTCGAGAAGACATAGAGCGCCTAGGAAGAGGCCAGAACTTGAAGGCAGGGAGTCGCATCAGAACACTGGATCCATTCATCGACGAGGAGGGCGTGTTGCGGGCGAGAGGAAGGACGAGGGCAGCGGGTGTGTCTGCCCCCGATACTACGCCCGTAATATTGGACGGCAGCCACCCGTACGCGCGGTTGTTGTGCAATCGAGAACACCGTCGCGCCCATCACTCTCACAATGAACGCGTCGTCAACGATATACGACAGAGATACTGGATACTTCGATTGCGACCTACCGTTCGCGCCGTGGCCTATAAGTGCGCCTTTTGTCGAATGAGAGAAAAAGGCGAGACCTGTGACACCTGTGTTGGGAGACTTGCCGCGCGCTCGAGTAGAGGCCTTCACCAGACCATTCTCTAACTGTGGTCTAGATTTCTTTGGTCCCATGACTATAACTGTGGGCCGTCGTCACGAGAAGAGGTGGGGAGCGTTATTCACATGCCTCACCACGAGAGCCGTGCACATAGAGTTGGTAGCGAGCCTGTCGACTGACTCAGCTATCATGGCGTTGCGGCGTATGGGAGCGCGACGAGGGTGGCCACAGAAAATGTACTCAGACAACGCGACGAACTTCAAGGGCGCAGACAAAGAGCTACGAGCAGCGATGGAAGAATGGGAGCCAGCTCTACGTGACTACGCGCTCACCCAGCGCATCGACTGGCGCTACATAGCACCGGGGGCACCGCATCAGGGGGGAGCGTGGGAGCGTCTCATTCGCTCTGTCAAGAACGCTCTACGAGTCACTCTACATGAAAAAGCACCGAGAGAAGAGGTACTTCAAACTCTACTGGCGGAGGTCGGGCACACCATGAACGCGCGACCGCTCACCCACGTGCCGGTCAGCGCTGATGACCCGGAGGCGCTCACCCCTAACCACTTCCTACTTGGGGGACCGCGCGGCCTACCCATCATAGGGCCGTGCGAACCAGCATCGAGGAAGACGTGGAGGGCGGCGCAAGCGCTAGCCGACGAGTATTGGCGCCGCTGGCTAAAAGAATACCTACCCGACCTGGTGCCAAGAAGAGGAGCTCGAGATGTCGCCGAGGTCGCCATCAAGCCGGGCGATCTAGTCGTCGTGGTGGACCACACTCTACCTAGAAACGTGTGGCCCCGAGGCGTCGTCACAGAAGTACATCCTGGACCAGACGGAGCAGTGAGGAACGTCGAGATTCGGACCAAGGGCGGCGTGTTTCGTCGACCGGCGTCGAGATTGGCTGTCCTGCCGGTGGAATAAGAAGAGGTTCGCACTTCGCAGCGCTTCACCGGGGGGAGACTGTTACGGACACCCAATCGTTTTGTATTAGTTTAAGGTTTTTATGTAAATAAAGATTGTTTCTGTTAGGGCCATAGTGAGTAAGCATTGTATTAGCTTAGGGCTCGTTTTATTTTAATAGAAAACCGGTTAGTTATGAATTCCCACTTGCAAGATAGGTAGGGTAACAGTTAACTAACTAGGTAGGAAATATTACGAAATAGGTAGGTAGTTTGGTACAGGGGCGAAGGAGACCCTGGTAGGCTGTCTCGCTCAGACGGAGTGAGACCGGTAAAGCCTGTCAGCTGTTCCTGTCCCCCCATCTCGCACTTTCTGAGGGTAGGTAGGAAACCCATAGAGTGGATTGTTGCGGGTGGGAATTTTATGACGACTAATGTAGGTAGGTGACAAAAATGTTAGAAGGAGATAGGTACAACAACATCGGTTGTCTCCCTCCATATCTCGATGTAGGAGGGTAGCTTTAAAAGCGTAAGAAAGAGTACGCAGATGTTTGTTTTGTGTCCGTCCTTGTTTGTTAATAAGCTACATTAGTCAATTGTGAATTTGTGAATTTTGGAAATAAATATAGGGCCGTGAGTGGGCTAAATTTGTACGCGCTCACGGTCACCGATCTCAAGAAGAAGAGTTTTATTTGGAATCTACAGTCTACTACATCGAGGGAACCGACCGTCGGAACATTGGCTCGGAGAGTAGTCAATATGTCCCATAGTAAAAGTTGTTCATATTGATGGTCCCTTTCACCTCCAAAAATTTGGCACCCCCTTGCAATAACACACTGTATACTATCTTCAGCCTTCTGCCAGTACTGATGTTGCTGCGACCCAATATCAGAGGAACGCTTATTTGATGGCGGCGTTTCCTCGCCGTGTGATAGGCAGGTTTGTCACTAAATATTGTAGGTTTTAATAGAGAAGCTCATCCGAATAGACTCCCCACTACATTCTGGTAATCCCGCCGCTGTTTTGCCGGGTACTATTTATTAAACATATCTGCTGGCGGTTCACTATCCGCCACCTGTGACCCCGCTGGTTAGCCTACAGCTCAGCCCTAACAAAATATCTCATAGTAATCACTCAATTGGAAATTATTAGAATGATAAATGCACAGATGTCCATTGCCGCACATAAAATGAACATACTAGTGTACACAGTCGAGGTTACTCGCACCTAACCACTTTTCAACTAAAATCACCTGCACATACGACACCAAGCCGGGCGTCACTTCAAACAAAATACGGCGCCAGGTGCAAGAGATTTTGACTTTTAAGGGGCCTTCTGACAATGCGGGACAGACCGCGACCATACATAAAAAATAATTAAGTAAAATAAGCAATCTATGTATCTGAAAAAAAAGACTGTAACGGTGAAATAATAAAAAATACCACAGCAAATTGAGATCGAGTAATTATGTTAAAGTAAAGTTTATGAAAGACTCTCCTCTCTTGATTATGAGAAAAATGCTATTACTCCCTTAAACTTTCTTTTACAAAATTTAAAACACTTTCCATTATTTTTGTGCAGTAAAGAAATGTTCAGGGTAATAACAAGTAGCTACTTAAGTAGCAAATTTATTTTTTCGATGAAAATTCGTGTTAAGTTTGTGAAGGAGTTCTTCTCCTTCTATTAAAAAAAAAGTGTCTGGTGAATTTTTACAAACGCACAACCATTATTTCATGAAATCTTTAGCCGTAAGTTCTGTTCTGGGGGCGTATTGCGATCCAACTTAATCCGTTCAATTCCGACTCAGTGTAAACGAATATTATCAATACAATAATATTGTAATAATACTACAATGTTATAAATATTAATATTTATATTGTTATATTATAGTAATATTATCAATATAATGCGAAATTGTAAAAAGAATTGCTAATTTGACATTAAAGCAGAACGTTTTAACTGTCAAAACTGCATCGCAATACGCACCCTGAGGATTTTCTTTCGTTCCTTGATTAAGTAATTTAATTAAATCATTTATTTCAGATTTGCATCGATAATTGTAAGTAACAAGGCATTCTTATCCTAATGTTAGTAAAAAAATAAAAAAAATACAATTCATAATAACAAATAAGTACTATAGTATATACTTAATTACATTCCATTTTTAACAGTCAATCCGCACGCCAAGAACAACTTCAGACAGCAATTCATTTATTAAACTTAAAAAAAATATGCTACACTACACCTTGATTCTTAAAAACCCTATTTTAAGGGGCCAGACGTTCCAAGAAAAGTAATTTTATAAGAAAGCGCAATATTTTTTATAATAATTGGCAGTACTAATTGAATGAACAAGGAAGCGCAGCGAAGACAAACTGCCGAAAGCCACGCTTCGTGCTAGTTAATTCCTGTAGTGGCCGTAAATTTTACTCTAGGGTGTTACTATGATATCCTTAAACCCTCACGGATGTGTTTATCAACATTCTTTTGTAATTATTTTGTTTACCCCGAGAATTTAAAGCTAACTAGACACTATAGAGAAAAGTTAGACATGCTGTTCAGTACCCCAATCACGAATAATTGCGTCAAAGTATTCGTATAGTAACGTAATCATTTGTATGAGAATTTGAAAGCGTTTCTATCGGATGAAAAACAAGCTAAAAATTTGACACTCGATTAAGGTTTTTAATGAAATAGATCGTTTAACTTATTACGTTAGTATGACGTCATCTGCGGTAAGGATTGCGAGCTTACTACACGACACGGGAGTGCTTCGTGCTGCCGACTGACGTAAACTCGCTACGATTACGTGACGAATACGTGATTGGGGTACTGAACACATATTGTGTCACTACAATGATAGAGTATGCAATTGCCATGGCAACGACAACACTTCGCTTTGAAAGATACTCCATCTAGCCGAAACTGTGTCGTACATTTTTTTCTAAACATCCTGTCTAGTGCAGCATTGAAGTCATTATAAGTCAACGTTTATAATAAGCTCTCTTGGCTCGTAGACGGTGTAATAAAAGTGACGGAAATAATAGCCTAGATTTAAACCGTGTCTAAATCGATTGTGACTAGTCATGATGTGGGGTAGCTCACGTTTACCTAATTGCCAACCCTACAAAAAAAATTGAACAAATCCATATTGTTAAATAGGATAGGTTGGAACGTTAGTAAACAGGATACCTTTGCATAAGAATCCGGAAAAGTGTGTAGTACTATTAGAAATTACAAATAGGTTACGTAATTCTGCTAAAAGCTAACATGGTAATCCCCTCGTTTCCCTTACAACGCGAAGGAACTGTATCAATCATGGAAGGTGTGCCTTTTTATGGGATTCATTGATGAAAATGCAGGTTTGTCTTTAGATTTACGCGGCGAAAATCAATTGAATATTATGAAGCTTTATAAATCTAAGAATCACCATTGGCTATAAACAAAGTTTACATTCAAATACTTTTGTATTTAGATATGCATAGATATTTGGACTCCATAATGACGGTCCTTGTTTTGCTAACATTGCAGCTTATTATCAGGGTTTGTATCCAATAACTATGCAGTTTCCAGTATTATCCATGTATTTGAATTCCACACAGATACTTTCATCACAATGCTTCAAGATACATTATTATAATTAAAAATACGCGCTTAAATTTAAGAGCCTCCTGAGTAAGTGTGTCTTTTTAGGGTTCCGTAGCCGAATGGCAAAAAACGGAACCCTTATAGTTTCGTCAAGTCTGTCTGTCTGTCTGTCTGTCTGTCTGTCTGTCCGTCCGTATGTCACAGCCACTTTATTCTGAAACTATAAGCATCACATAGCTGAAACTTGGTAGGTAGGTGTATCTTGTTCATCGCTTTCCGATTCAGATACAAAAAGTAAGAAAAAATAATATTTAAGGAGGGGCTCCCATACATGTAACTAAAACCAAAAATATTTTTTTTACTCAAACCTATGCGTGTGGGGTGTCTATGGATAGGTCTTTGAAAATGATGTTGAGGTTTCTAAAACCATTTTTTCTAAAAGTGTAAGGTTTGAGATATAGACGCTTCCAAAGTGGTAAAATGGGCGTCCCCCCCATCTAACTTTTGAACTAAGAAAGTGAAAATTTTGAAAAAAATATATGATGTAGATCTCAACAAAAACTTGCAACGAAAATTGGTTTGAAGGAGATCGAACCAGTAGTTTTTGAGATATTGCACATTTTTATCAACCGCAAATATAACTTTGTCTTTCATACAAACACTATGAAAAACAAAGTTATTTTTGCTGTCACAATATATTGTGATGTTTTCGTTAAGTGAAAGTAAGTGCACCCTGAATTCAGTTAAGGGTGGCACGGAACCCTTAGTGCGCGGGTCCGACACGCACTTAACCGGTTTTTTATATTGTTGGTAGCAAACGTCAGAGCTGCCAACTGAACTAGCGTTCGGAATGTGGCCTCTTTACATTCGCCACAGATATATTTAATCAACATAATTTCTCAATATCCTACCATGGCATAACATACCATAAAAATACTTTATTTCTTATTTCATATCCAGGTACAAAACAGTATTGACAATAATAATCAGGAGTATTTCGTTTTTGAATCTTCCCTAAATGATGTCAATAGAAGCAAGTTTGTTACCAATGGCATGTTTCATTTAGACTAAACAACAGTCATCTTGTAATATTTGGGTTATGAACATATGGAGGTATTTGATTTGTTCGTGCTATTTGTAAAGTGAAGGCATGATTCTGAGACCGCGAGACTTTTCTTATTTTTATGAAAAACTAGCTTTTGCCCGCGACTTCGTTCGCGTGGACTTCAGGTTCGTCCCGTCTAGTAGCGCAAAAAATGTGTTTTTTTACGACCTCACATTAGAAATCTCAAAAATTGTAGCCTATATGTTATTCTGATGTATAAGCTATATTGTGGTAAAGTTTCATTCAAATCCATTCAGTAGTTTTTACGTGAAAGAGTAACAAACATCCATACATCCATACATACAAACTTTCGCCTTTATAATAGTAGTAGGACTAGCTTTTGCCCGCGACTTCGTTCGCGTGGACTTCAGGTTCGTCCCGTCTAGTAGCGCAAAAAATGTGTTTTTTTACGACCTCACATTAGAAACCTCAAAAATTGTAGCCTATATGTTATTCTGATGTATAAGCTATATTGTGGTAAAGTTTCATTCAAATCCATTCAGTAGTTTTTACGTGAAAGAGTAACAAACATCCATACATCCATACTTACAAACTTTCGCCTTTATAATAGTAAATAGGATAAATACTTGTAGCTTGCCTGTCCCAGCTTGTATTCTACGGCATAAATTAAAAATATATGTTTCGATAAATACCTAAAATTGTATAGGGACTGGGTGGGGAGACATTTGATCATGGCACGGAAACCATCATCGCATCGCACTACAGTTTTGTATAAGAGCCTTAGAATCATTATGAAAACGAAATAAATAAAATATTATATCGTACTTCTTGCTGTTCACACAAAACGATCGATTCCAAGATAGTCCTCATTCACATAGTATCATCATTGTATCAAATTGCAAGACAGAACTTTTCTGAATATCATATATTGTGGATATGAAACAGATGTTCTACCGACTTCATTTGAATCTCGTATCTAATACAATGCATTTTATGAAAAAATACACATGTTCTTACGTTTGCTCTTACAGATATGAAAAACACAAATGATGTATTTCTTTGTAATTATACCGATCTGTAAGAAGTCAGTGGAAAAACTAGGGGCGAAGCATAAATTATACACGACTTCATAATACTTAATATGACTACTTTATCCTGAAACATAAAAGGCAACATGATTTTCTAATTCTAACAACACGTATATTGCAAAATGAGTTTTATGCCTAACGCCATAAGGGTAGTTTAGGAAATGGCTACGACGGAAAAGTCGAAAATTCATGTGCTTATTAGAGGTAGAAGGTTCACTAATGGACTTGCCGGGCAGAGATTATGTCCCCCTGGTGAAAAACGCAACACAAACAGCTAGAAACTGAAATGGGTGCATTTACACGATCGCGTAACATGATTTTTTTAAAGATATTTTTATGTAGGTACCTAAATAATGTTTTGACAGTTCTTAATTTTGCTTTACTAGTCAACTACTACTTCTAGTCGCAGTCATGTAGTTTTATTTTATAAAGATATGTTATAAATTGCACTTGTAAAAAGCAAAACTTGTAAAAGTTGCTTTTTACAAGTGCAATTTATATTATTAAGTTTGTATGGTGACAAAACACTATAAAACAAAAATAAACTATAAAGATATGTTTTCAAGTACGAAAGTACTTAAAATTAAATACTCATCGAATCACATGCTGTAGATATATTGTAATAAATATTAATTTACTCTTCCAAACTTTCATTGCGTCTAATTTTAAGATTAAGAATAGCTTTACCTGCTGATTATTCTCAACACTGTTAGCCGACTATTTTTATCAGCTTATCTCAATTTATAGGCTAAAATGTACAATAATACCAGCTTAATTCATGCTATAAAATTCTTCAGCGTTAGGAAAACTATCGCGTTAAGCCAGCTTATCAAGATGTATGATTATGCCGACCCGCTCTATGCAAATATTGCTTTGGCTCAATATTTTTATGCTTACACGTAGGTATTTTACAATTACAATTTAATAGCAGTCGTTATAAAGGACACGGTCGTAAATTGCCCCAGAGTCGTTTAATGTTTGATTAAAGAAAAGCATTAAGAGACTTGACTATATCATTTTGCAAAAAATATATTGAATTTTTAATACAATATTGTTAATTTACTTTGCTTTTATCTAGCGGCATATAAATCTACAAAAAAAATAGGACAACTATTGAATACAATTTCCTGTCCCCAACAATTGTTGTTTGGCAGAAAATAGCGGTTTCGAGCACTTATAAGCAAACTGACGACCGCTTAACGAAATGGCATATTGTGTCATACTGTGTCATGTGGCAGTTAGTTAAATAAGTAAGCGCTCGCAATCGCTATTTTAAGAAGGAAGATGACGTTTGCCTCCCATGGGTACTAACCTTTAAACCTACCAACCTCATCCTAAAACTTGAAAAAAAAAACTGTGACAAGGAACTTCTTTTCGTTGGCTATTGATTGCGTCATCGTAATTTTCACGCGTCACGCACCCTAGCGGGGCAGTTTTCTATGTTTGAGTTTTGGTGGCCTAGATTGCGGGTTTTCGACACAGATGGCGCTATGATCTAGAAAGACCTGTGCAAGAGATTGACCCCACACAATTTATTTCGTTTTATGTGAAAACCCCGCTATTTACGGCTTATATTACTTTATATTATTTTAAAAGGCGAAGAAACGAACCCATAAAATTAGTGTTGGTCGTGACGCATGGATTTTTACTTTTGGGGCAAGCATTGTATGGCGGGTCGACCGTTTCCTTTAAGAAAGATATTGCCAGGGTTATAGCCTAGAGATAGTGCATTAAGAATTATATTGAATTATATTGTTGTTTTGTGTTATATATACATTATTTACTGTTCGGATTGGATTGTGCTCAAACAGTTGTATTTTTAGTTTACCTTTTTGTACCGTGACATATTTAGTTATTTGGTCTTGTTTGCTAAAAAGTATTTATAACAGTATGTACACACTAAGGGTTGTAAACTAGTAATTAAGTATGTTCACCATTTTGTTTTTAAATATTGTTTGTAACCTGTTTTGTACATCCTTTCAATAAAATAAAATAAAATAAAATAAATAAAATGGTCTGGAACATAATAATGGAATTGTCACTACAGCTATCATCAATCAATTCTAAAAACAATAGCGCTAGTTTCTATTGTGTACTAACTTGAGGAGGTTTACCTTAAATGTGTACAAAATATTGTTTCAACTACGTTTGCTACAGAACGTATGCTTTTACCTGTACAACAAATCAATTTTATTTCTTGAACTTCAGCTTGTTTTTATAAATTTCAGTTATAATCAAATTGTTGATTTTTAGCGAAAACGCGTCACTAATGTGTCTGAAAACTTTTAAGTAGGAAATTAATATGCTTTTGCTATGAATGATTTCTTGAGAGGTGTTTAGATTCTCCTTTATGGAAGTATCTTAACTTTTTTCTTCATAAAAGCAAGTCACGTCTAATTTCAAGATCTTCGCTAGAAGCAGAGTGGCGCAGTGGAAGCGTGCTGGGCCCATAACTCAGAGGTCCGTGGATCGAAACCACGCTCTGCTAGTTTTTTTGCCTTTTCAAACAAGATAACAAAATGTTTCGTTAAGTTATTTTTACAGTCAATATTATGAGCAGCTCTACGCGACTTTACCTATGATTATCAGTTTTTTTCTTAACTAAACTTCTTAAAAATGGCAAAAAAACTGTTTTGCGGTTGAGGTTTCATGTTGCATTTTATTGAATTAGTTGATTTAACAGTGTGAAATGTTAATTAAGTTCAAAGATTTAAGCGCAAAGGTTAAACTTGGCCTAAGCTGAATATTAATTTTGTATTGCAAAGCAATCAATTATTAGATTTTGATTGCTCTCCTAATAACATAAGTTTGGGATGTCGAACTGTCGTTGACAATGGTTTTCATTTAATAGCACAACTATGAGTGTAAGTAAACGTATATAACAATGCTTGCGAATTTTAGAATATAAGGGTGAATAAAAAACAATAGTAAATGCATTTTGTCGTAGTTTAGTGGTCGTAAAGAATGTTATTATAGTTATTTCACCCAAAATGTCATTATCCGGGTCAGCTGACCTCACTATGAAATCCAACCTTTTTTTTCACTCGACTGTGCTTGTGTTTTGTTTTCTCAGAATATTATATTACACAACGGTGTAAATGCTGACATATTAATGTTACAAACTAAAATGAGGGTTTTTATTACACTAATGCACTTTAGAGAGTCTGTTTTCATTGCTTTATAATTGAAAATGTTGAAGCTTTTTAAATTGTCACAGTTTGTTAGTGGAGGGTCTTACTAACTCTTTTTAGTTACTGTGTTCTTGTTATTTAAATGTAACCTCAACATTAAATGCTTGTTATTATATATTTTTAATAAATATTTTAGGCATGCGTGTAACTTTTGATCAAAAAAGTCTCTGATCGAAAGGCTATCTTGTCGTATCAAGCCTATATTGAGTCCACAATTCGTTATGCTATCGTCATATGGGGAAACAGTACAGACAAAAATAAAGTGTTTATTTCACAAAAGATATGTATACGGGCAATCCAAGTAATTCATGTGAGCCCAATTTTAAAAATCTTGCTCTACTACCGCTACCATGCCTGTATATATATGAGGTATGCCATTTTGTGTTCAGACATAGGGATCTATTTGGATCGACTTACAATCTCAAAAACACAAGGGTACGTAGAAATCTCCTTCGGCTTATACTAAAGGAAAATCCTAAGTCTTCTAGATTTAATAAAAGTTGTCTTGCTATGTGCGTAAAAATTTACAATCATATACCTAATGCCTTTAAAAAATATAATTTACCAGTATTTAGAAGACATTTGTTCTGCTGGCTTAACGACCATAATTTTTATAGTCTACATGACTTTTTTAATAAAAAAGGAATTTAGGTTTAGAAGGCAATTTCAGTACTTTGACTTTTGAAATACATATTATAATTATCATATTTTATTGTATCCTGACATTTGCATGCTAATTTATGTAGCCCAAATATGTGATTCTTTTATTTACTTACTGTAATTTGACAACTTGTATACTATATTTGACGCAAATAAATGATTGATTGATTGATTAACTCGTCAAGTATGTGTGAACGAGACACAATAGAAATTCCATTGTTATGCGACTCTCGAGAGTCGTTTGATCCCTGACTGATTAAACTTCAATAGTTTTGTTTTAACCCAGATGTTCCGGAAAAATTCTGTCTTAGATACATAAGGTACTATGTGCTAAACATGAACACAACTTGTTAGTTTAAAACTAGCTTTTTCCCGCGACTTCGTCCGCGTGGAATAGTGACGCGTGACTTCTTTCTCCCGTTTTTTACACATTTACCACTATATCTTTGCTCCTATTGGTCGTAGCGTGATGTTATATAGCCTATAGCCTTCCTCGATAGCTGGACTATCCAACACAAAAAGAATTATTCAATTCGAACCAGTAGTTTCGGAGATTAGCGCGTTCAAACAAACAAACAAACTCTTCAGCTTTATAATATTAGTATAGATTAGTTATTAACTTAGTAAAAGATTTTTTCAAAGTTCAATTTTGTAATAAATGGGTTGATAAATTTATTAAGAACATAGAAAAGTATATTTTTTTTACTAATATTAAATGCAAACATGTAAAACTGATAAATAGTCAGCTCCTTGATATAACTACAAGTCGTTTTTAATAACTAAGGTTTGTCTTTCACGGAACAGTAGGAACAACTGAGTTAACAGTTACAGAGGTGTTCCCCAACTTGCATCGACCAATTTTTCAATTCAACAGCTCATCTCACAAAGAAAATTTGAACCAAATTATTGGACTCTTTCGGCACTCGTTGTCTGTTTTATTTTTAATATTATTATGTAATTTGTTATAATAACAGTTTGTGCCAAAACAAAAAAAAATGATTTTTTCTTTTTTAATAGCTTACTTACTATGAATACGGGTATTGCTCAAAATGTAAGTAGGTGCGCCGTTTGAATCTATTACATTATAACAACGAGCCCATTTTACGCAACTTTTTTTCTCAAGAGGGAAAATATTTTTCAAGCACCTTATTTGTCCGCTTTGGGGAAAAAAACATCTATTGAATAAAACCCACTTATTAAGGAGATCAGTTTTGAAGAGCGCTCAAAAGTTTTCCGCTCCAAAGTTTCTTCGTTTTCGTTTACACACAACACTGTTTTCTGGGGACGAATTTTTTAACTTACAATTGTGGTATTGTTCGGTTGGTTGCAAGCGATTTTGTATTTGTTCGCATATTTTTATTTAAATAGGCAAATTCTTTATTTGAAGCACGCTAAATTCAGGTTTCAGTTTTTGATTTTAAGGCTGGAGCAGCAGCGGAGTTGGCTGAAAACGCCAAGTGTCGCAAGTACGTCTCACTTGCAAGTGATTATATATTGCGCCGTTTGGCGTTGAAACGTTTGGGCCGTGGGGACCTTCTGCTAAATTGCTGTTTAGAAAAATTTCTCCAAAACTAAATTCTGTTACGCCCAATAATAAAGCTGGCTGGTTCCGATATCAAAGGATTAGCATAGCTATCCAACGCGGCAACGCAGCCAGCATTATAGCTTCCTTGCCACTAGGAAATAGTTTCGTTTTTGAAAAGGTTAGTCTTATTTTTTTATGTTGCATGTCTTAGTTTGATTTTTTTCTTGTTTGTTATTAATAAAGTATGTTTTTGTATTTCACTATGAGGTGTCATTGTAATTTCTGAATTTCAAAGCACAATCGATTTAGTTTCTAAAGGTACATTAAATGTATGCGATGAAAAAAGTATGTGATAATTTCTAGTTTCTGAAAATATTATACCTAACATAACTGGTAGACTTTCAAATAACCCTATTGTTGTTTATTTGATTACTAAGATATCAAACTCATAACACAATTTTAAATAGGAGTACCTTATGTTATGAATTTGTGCAATGTCAATGACACCTTAAGCGAGTTTCCATCAATACCTAAGTATATTTCGATTTCGCTCACGAACAGACCAAGTTCACAATACAAACCCATTTCGAGTTATATAATCAAATCTAAATATAGTTGTAGTTAGACTTTCGATTGAGCCAATCCATCTCGTAATTTAAATGTCAACAGGTGTGTGACCAACTTCTACTTAGCGCTCTATTACTTTCCTACTCTAGAATTAAGTAAGTTTCAGCTGCCGAGGTTAAACTTTTGCTTGAATGGTGAAGATTGAGTGGAATTAAAAACTAAGACTCGCAAAAGTAAGTATGTAACTTTGGAAATTTAAAAAATTGTACGTTCTTACGATAGTGGAAAAAAGGAAATATATAAAGAATATAAAGTGTGTAGTGTGTAATAGGACAGTTTGTATGAGCTAGATGAATGAAGGAACAAATAGTGTAATTGTGCATTTATTTTATTTATTTATTTTATTTTATTTTACATTTTTCGGAAGACTTACAGCTAGAAATAGATTGAATTAAAGCATTATTAAAACGAAGGCCATTTACATGTCTCCACTAATAGATTTAAAGTATGACAGTAAAGTGATCTTACATAAACAAATTAAAATTATAAAATATTGCTTACTACACAATAAAGCATGGGTAAGTACACTAATCGAAAAATTCGTTATACATGCGTTTCTTAACCTGACTTACACTAGTACAGAACAAATCGAAGTCTTTAATGTTAATAGAAGTTTAATGTATCTTGCCCATTTGGCTGATCTTTTTTAATAACATGAGGTTTTGGTATAAGCTGAAGCCCTCCTTTTCATATAAACAGAAAGCAAATTTTCTTAAAGAATTTATATTTAAGAAAAAATACTACCTAGTGAGTTTTAAATTAGCCGGATTCCCTTTGAAATGCGATATCTCTTTTGATTACAAAATGGTTCTAAGAATAGGTAGCTCACTTTTTAAAGATTTGCCATTTTGGGCTTTGTCTAATGCTCTTTCGATCTGCCATTCTCTCACTGTCTTCACTTGAGTGCCAGGTACGACATTTTTGTCTGTATACTTGGCGTTGTAAACTTCGCTTCTATATGTTTTAAGTTGGTCTCTTATGTATTGTACCGGTATTTTGGATATGGCCAGTAGTCTTGGGCTGTACCTTCCTTTTTCTGGGAGGTTTCTTGATTCATACAGTTCGTATATGAGGTATTTGTCGTGAGGTCTTGGGGTCTTCAGGAAGACGGCGTATTCGGTGCCCACGTGTAAGAATCCACGGAGGTTGTACATAGCTTTGTAACCGTCTATGTATTGGAACAGTTTGTGAAGTCGCACAGCGTTGGTTGATGCGAATACTGATGATAGCAGAATTATTAGGTACCCCTGGAAAAGATTATTGTAATTAGCTGTGATTAAAGTGCACTGGATAATATTCCTTCGTATAGGACGCAAAAAAGAAGATTGCATTTCTACAGTACACTTTGTTTTGGTTATAGTTTAAATAGTTGAGAGAATGTCATAATATGTATTCAGCTACCAGTGAATACTTAATACGCTGTCGTTGACGAAATGCTGAAATATAAAAAAAGACCTACATTTTTACCACAACGTAATAAAATAGTGATTTATTACGTATTTGCTTTTTTACAAATTATTAATTCACTAGTGGTGAAATACTCTCAATTAAAGATTAAATAAACAGCTGCTGCATATTCACAATCACATAAACATAGACACAAAAGTTTTTAGATTGAAAAAACTTGATGCCATTTTAAACTAACTATCCGGTAGACTATATCTAGAAAGGTGTTTATTTAAAACAAAAAATTTAAGCTTATAATAAAGATCTCATCATCATTATCGGGAGGATTATCAAAGGAGGTCCACTTGTGAACACGAACATAGGCCTCCCCTGTGGTTTCCCATAGGAACCGGTTGCAAATGGCCTGCATTCAGTGTGATCCTGGGATCCTTACAAGGTGTTCTATCCATCTTGTAAGTGGCCTCACAATAGATGTCATTATAAACGAAATTCAACGACCAAAGTTTGAATATTGAAAATAAAAAGTGATGAATATTGAATCCAATAACTGTTTGGTTGAGGCATCTAATAGTGAAAGTTGTCTGTAGTTATAACATACCGCGTCCATATTTGTGTAAATTCAAATTTCAACGTTGCCTATGAAAAATTCGTGCCGTTTTCAAACGACCTTTCGATATTCAAAATTTAACTACGAGAGAAATAAAAAACCGTGAATATTTTACGAGCCTCTAAAATTTTTGCGATAGTGTTGTACATCTATAGTTTAACTCGTCAAGTATGTGTAAACGAGACACAATAAAAATTCCATTGTTATGCGACTCTCGGCATTCGTTTGATACCTGACTGATTACATCGTCTATCGATGTTGATTTGATACAACTTAATGCATTTTTTGTGATGTTGCACTATACTTCAATTGTTTTTTTTATGATTGTGCTATTTCGATATACGGAATGTGGCCTGTAATAGAAGCAACAATTAAAAATATAGGCTCTTTAAGTAACCAGTAATCAATTCTAAATAGTTTTAATAAAAAATATATATGTTATTATTTCCTAACAATAAAAAACAAACTATCAATGTATTGCAATAAAATATGTCCAGTCATAGATCTTTACATTGTACAACAAGTTAGCGATTTAGATATACATTGATAAGGGAATATAACTTGGGATTACTATGTCTCTGAGTTAAAGCATTTTAGAGTACAATGAACTGGTCAAGGTAGTCACGTAGAATCATTGATAATTTTTTTGCTCCTACAAATCACACACTGTAAATTTGATGGTGAACAATCGATAGACTCGAAATCGATAGTTTCTCATCACTATTTATCGTATCAAACGCTTTTTACCAATTTCATTTCGGCGGCGAATTCAATACGTTATTCTAGCGTTGAGGATATAAATAGAAAAATATTTTAAAATGACGTTAATTTTCTGCAAGTAAGAAATAGCGCGACCGTTCATATCTAAATGCGTGACTCCATTTATCAATGTCTAAGCCTAAATTTAGAAACCTGTTTCCGTGAGCGTAGACAAAACGATTTATAATTTGTTCTTATACTTTTCACTCATTTAGTATGGGGTTTGAATACCTAATTTGAATTTCTCGAAGTTACTATTTTATGCTGCAGTAATGTAGTAGGCCTAAAAATATGATCATTTGACACAATTGGAGCATTGAGAAGCAACATTGGGAATAAAGTAACCAATCTTTATAAAAGTATCTTAAGCAATTCCGCTGCCACGACGTATGCTGAGCTCTAAAGTTGTCTGCTATTTGTATGTATTTAAGATCCATATGACAGTCTGGAGATTCTCAGATTTTACCGAATTTATCAATGTGTGTGTGCGATTTTATATGTCCGGGACACAAAAAAATGTTAACTGTAATCAAACAATTTTGATATTTTATCTCTAGGTAGTAGGCTATGCGTATGATGAACACAGAAAATGATGGTCTTATAAAAGTCGATGTGATAAATTAATGTTATACCAGTTTTTTTGTATTTAAAATACCTATTACGAATACAGTGAATACAGTTCGGAATCAGGGCTCGCGTCAATTCCGTTCGCGAACATTTTCCTTTTGATAATTTTATAACTAAATTCACAGATTTAAACACAAACGTACAGTTATATACATATAAACGTACAGTTAAACGTATAGTTATAGTAACGTAAAAAACTTATAGCATATAAAAACGAAATGCATCCAAAGGGTGAAGACATATAGAGGCGGGTAACACGCACTGACCTGCAACGACTAACCAGTGTTGTGCCGTGTTGGCTATTTCATGGAATATAAATGCTTTATAGAGACTTTTCCGACTCAAGTCTTGATTTGAATCTTGTTTTAAAACAATTTTCTAGTGTCAGTCGGTCCTTATTTGGATTGTTGTAACGAATTTCTTAAATATTTCGAGATTAAAAATAGATGACTTGGCACATCACTAGTCAGTCGGTACAGGTTGGTACCGGTTATCTGCCTCTTTAGGTATTTTTTACGAATGTAAACTCCACGAGAAACGGGGACTAAGGGTTATCGGTGGATGATACCATTGGTTCTGCGCTTGATCTACCACGTGTCATACCAGCTGGATGCTATGAGGATTTATTTACACATAAATGCTTTTTAGTGTAACGCTGTTCTTTGATATGATTTGTATTTTGATATATGAAATATGTCACAAGTTATTATAGCTGACATTCAGAAAATGTAGTTAAGAAAATTTCGATCAAGATTTCAAGTATTTCATGTATAACAGATGATAAACAAGATAATTTTTATTTAATTATTTGGTTTACACCGGTATTATATCATTTTGTCCATATACATTTTTCAATAATGAAATATTATTTATGAATATGGACTTGAATAGAACCATGGAACTTTATGGCATTTGCGTACAATTCGGATACAGGTTCATATTAACTACATACACATCACATGAACAAGTGCCACGCAGTATGGAATTGACGCCAATTGCCAATGGTACGTACGTACAAGTGCGTATCAAAGGTTGTGGAACTAAATAACGCCTCTATACGGTCCATATAAAGAAAAACTGTCCTTTAGGTCCTGGTAGGTCCTGGTAGGTCCTGGTAGGGCCCAAAAGATAAGGAGACATGTTTCGCACATTTATTTTAATTTTTATATTTGACGTTCCATAAGTGTCAATTCATGACCTAAATTGAAATAAAGATTTTTGAATTTGAATTTTGAATTTTGACTTTGTGTCGTCCGTTTATTCTTATTCAAAATCCAAAGCACGAATGATGTAAGAAAATTTATAAACACACCATGTTTACTACTCAAAGTCAAATACTTAAAACAAAAGCCCTTATTTGTCTTTAATTTAGTTGGGTTGATGGTCACTTCACCGCAATACTATTTCAATAAAACTGACTTCAAAAACAAAATACATTAAAAAGTCTTAAATAAACTCTTGAAAGGACTCCATTTTAGGCAAACCATTTCTTTTTGGAATCGATGCCCAGATAGATTTCGCTTAAGATGGAGCCTGAGAGAGCCCATGCGATGGCAATGACTTCAAAAAGAAATGGTTTGCCTAAATAGGAGTCATTTCAAGAGTTTGTTTAAGACTTTTTAATGTATTTTGTTTTTGAAGTCAGTTTTATTGAAATAGTATTGCGGTGAAGTGACCATCAACCCAACTAAATTAAAGACAAATAAGAGCTTTTGTTTTAAGTATTTGACTTTGAGTAGTAAACATGGTGTGTTTATAAATTTTCTTACATCATTCGTGCTTTGGATTTTGAATAAGAATAAACGGACGAGACTTTTTAGTGAAAAAAAAACTTCGACCACAGAAAACTTTGCTTTATATCCAGCCTCGGCGCGCCCCAGCCCTGTTTTATAATAACTTAAGGGGTAAGAGGTAAATACCAATTCAAAAAAGTAAATATCATGAAAATCGGTCTACCGTTGTTGAACTATAAAGTAGTGTTACTGATACTACTTTATTTTATATAAATAAGGTTATTATTTGCAACCCCATACATATGCAATAGAATTGGTACTATTGCCTATTCTTGGCCTTATTAATTCAGTATTTGTCTAAAATTGACATTTAACTGTTTGGTGGTAGAAACAGTTTGCTCATCATATACCACAATTTTATTTTGTAGACAATTTTTTATTATTATCATTATTGTTGATACTTTTGGTGCTAGTATCTGCACATTTTGTTTCATCAAGTTTCGAAAATACAAATTGTATATGATAAAAGATCTTCGTTATAACTCATGAACCTCTTTAAATAGTCGCCATACATACAAATCATTCTTGTTTATAATATTAATAAGGATTGCTTTCTATGCAAATTTACATAACATTGATTAATCATTTAAATACAACTACAAATCGATACAAAAGAACGAATACTTTTTTGTTATAATTAGAGACCATCGACGATCCAAATGCACTATATGGCTTTATGCCTGTTGCATAAAGCCTCAAAGCGAATTGGTCGCCGTATAAAAATTGTGCAAAGCGTGATATTTTCAAATTTGGAATGCGTATCATACACGAAATAAAAGACTAGCAGCGAAGACAACGAGCGACACACCCTTCCCCTCCGAGCGCTCGGCGCTGTCTGTCAAATTTCGATCGAAGATGAATGTTCGTGACAGCTCCAAATCTCAAATTTATAGGTTACTTTAGTAAGATATTTTGAATATATTGCACAAGATAAAATCAGGAATTTTGATGGTTAGTCAAAGATAGGAACCTCTATAACATTGTTTTATCAAATAACACACAATAAGTGCAATGTATCTCAGAGATAGCCTGTCTTTAGGTGCGTATTTTATGTCAAAACATGGTTTCAATTTTGTCTTCATTTGGAATAACCAGAGCAATAAATAAAAAAAACAGAGTCGAAATCATGTAGAGGAACGTATTTCCCTTCATGTTTATGTTATTTCGATAGCTGATGTCAACAACTGATCTAGAAAAGTGTACCAGGAAAACCGTCAATTTGGCTTCTATGATTGCAAATTACAGGCATTTTAAATATTGAATCCAAAATTCAGAGTCGACATCTTATGTAGATAGCTCATTTCTACACAAATCAGTCAAAAAAAGTAGTCAGTTAAGTCATTTTTGGGGAGAAAACTGTACTTGAACTTTGTTAGTAGGTAGGTGACAGCAGCCTTAATGTAATTTTCGCTTCAATAGCTCGCAACGTTCGATTACACGTCACATAATGTTGAAGTAAAATGACACATCTCAGCTTGCGGGTCGTAAATTGTATGAAAATCCTTTACGACTCATGTTGTGTAATGACTTGGTTTGAATTTGGAACACGAGCTCGTAAACGCGGCAGTGTGCGAGGTTGCACCAAAGAGGTCATAATTGAAAATCGAGATGGCCACGCCCCAAAAAAAAAGAAAGTGTGTAAATACTTGGTGACTTTCGCTGTATGATATTGCACACCATATTTCATTGCCTTATTCCATGGATTAAAAAAAGTAAATTGTCATTGTTTTGAAAATATGTAGGTTACAAGCTTTGATTAAAGTAAAATAGCGGAAGATAGGTGACGCGCCACTCGAACGTGGACCGCTAAAATCAGGCCCCCGTCGCCTAATTGCCTTCAGTTGCAATCGCGATTGCGTGCGCGGATGACATATGACGTGACGTGTGACGTGAGGAGAAAATAATTATTTTTTCGGGTTAAACGTAACCAAAATGCCTTCGTGTGCTTTCATAAGTTGCCCAAACCATTCTAAAAGGAAAAACTAATCGCATGGAATCACATTTCACTCGTAAGTACACGAAAACTTTAATTTCTAAATTTATTTGTAAATTCAGTCTTTTTTTGACGGCCATTTTCAGGGCGAGATAGAAATATACGATTCATTGATGTGCGACCAGTTAGGTGTGATGATGACTGATGACACATAACGCAACATATGCTGCTTGTTGAGATTTGTCTACGCGGTACCGTTAGCATAAAATGTCGATCATAATAAATTTATATAATTTAACTTTTACCTGATATTGATTGTTTCTTCTTTACTAATGTTTTGTAAAATGGTATTCAACTTCAATAATGTAAACAATAAAATAATTATCTACTCAAGTTTGTTACAAAAATGACTGTATTAACATGAAGCTTTTTTTAAATTCACTCGCACCTAATCTGTATAATTGCAGGTCTCTTATGGATACATCGTTGCGTGACGTCAGCGCCATCTACTTATCATGTCAACTGCAGCGGGCCAAGTAGTTATTCATTACAAAATAAATTAAACTTGGAAATCATTCATTGGACGGAAATCATGTTTTAACAATAAATATTTAAAAATAAACTTATATTTTGTTTTATTTTTGGTAACCCTACTCACGCCAAACATCGCTCGACATTTATAATAGTAAAGTAATAATAACAAGTAATATTAGTTTTCACAAAAAAACATGGTACACAATTTCACTCCGATTTGTCTGCTGACGCTTCTTGATTCTTATTGCAAGGAGACGTCAACGTGACAAGAGACATCTCAAAGCGCGCGTTTGTTTCGCTCGCACTACCGTCGTAAAAAATGGGTTTGTCTCTGTCGTCAGTAGCGTAAAGTAACACAGCTGTGTGGGTCATCTTGTATGTAGTAGTGAGTAGTGCCATTTTTTAGCTGACAATTAGTATGACATGCCGTATCTTCCGCTATTTTACTTTAATCAAAGGTTACAAGTAATTCATGAAACATTTATTTATTTATATTTATTATTTATTTATTAATTTAGTCAAATAAATGCATTTTCATTATTTCTTTCTTTCAATTGGTTTGCTTAAAGACTACTGGTTTTAAGAACGTGTCATCTGTGGGACGACATTTCAACCATCTTAAAATATATTTCATTACTGTACCACTTTTGTCAAGGCTTCCATTGATTTCTATTCTGATAGGTAATGTAAACAAGTCACTCGTTTGCAAACAAACAAATCTAGTAGAAAGACACCATTGGAAAAATACTAAAATTCTTCACCACTTTATTTACGAGCTAACTACCAGTATGCATATTGCACTGCGAGGCATCTGTTTCCGCGTACTCAACTTTAAAAGGACGCATTCCCACTATTACGTGGACGACATATTATTATCGTATCGTTAAACGAAACCATTAAAATCGTCCTTTTTATTTTAATGGAGCTGTTTTAAATAAGATGACAATATGTCATCCACGACTTTTTTTAAAGTGACGACAGATTTTACATAATGGAAATAGCTAGAGACGACAGTCATCTACCGACAATTCTCGACACGATATAGTGGAAATGTACTCTAAGTTGAACTTTAAGTATAGTTGTGCAAAGTTCAAACCGCTGCAAACAAGGTTATTTATTTCTGTCAGCTCGCTATTCTGCACTCCTAAGAAGAATTACTATTATTAAAATCATATTATATTTTACAGGTAACAGTATCATCATCATCATTAAAAAAAGGTTCGTCGTTTCTTGTCGAGAGGAGAATTTTAAATTGTTACGATCTTCCGCCATTAACTTGATACGATTGTTCGATATCTCTTGATACGACGCGACATAACTTTTGCTTAATTTGATGCATATAGTTTGTTCTTGGTTTTCTTTTCTTCCTTCTTGCTTCTATTCTTCCCTATAATATGAATGTATGTTCTGATGAAGCAGTCGTCTCGTATAAAGTGTCCCAACATTCGCCTTGGTCAAGGTCCACGTTTCACGTCCATAGAGTGTTATACTCCAGATGTGCAGTTTCACAAGTGTTTTTGCGAACAACTCAACATATCCTTTAATTGATTACTGATTGAAAATATGCAATAATTATGTAAGTGGAAAGCACTTAATTATATACGGTAAATAATGTACGAATGAAATTAAAACATCGTTTATTACATATCACTTAATAATGTTAAGTCTCCCAGTGATATCTCCAATATTCTTCACTAAATGAATATTACTGGGAGGTTGTTTTTTTTGATGCTGTACAACTTTTTTCAAGAATTTGATTTAATTATTAATGAGGAAAATTTATTTATTAAGTGCTAAATTTAAGACGATTTAATTGTATAGATAAGACATTTAATTTGTATATAATTCCTCATTTTTATAATAACAAAATGAATTTTTACCTGATTGAATGTCTTAATTCTTTGAATGTCTCTTATAAAATTGTCCAAATTAAACTTTCAACGTCTGGCTATTCATGCTTACTAAAAACACAAATAATGAACTAACTAAATGTAAAATCTAGGCATTACAAAACCCAAATCATATTGCATAGCGCAGTTTGCATGCCATGAAAAATATGGTAAGTTTTGTTTCAAAAGGATGGTAATCGAGATTTTCCAATAAAAAGAGTTTTAAATATCACGTTTCCCAACGGCGCAGTATGAAAAGGAGTATATTAAAATATCAATACTTTTCGCTTTTCAAAGTGCGTGGGCTTGTTATGATTAAAAATTGAATGAACCATAAATATCATCAATAAAAATTCTTTTGTGCTGAAATTATTTGTTAACGTATACCCTTTATTGACTTTATGAATAGTAGACTTTTTAAATTCCACTTTTATTGACTTGTTTTGGCTATTTAAATTTCACTTTTATTAACAGTTTTTAATCTAACTATAACGTTTAATCAACCTTTTCGATGAGTTGCTTTATTTTAAAATCTACGTAATATACTTAGAAATAACAAATAATTAAATAAGTAGATATGCAATACAAGAGGGCGAATGTTGGACAATTGATTCAATACGACGACTTCATTGTTTCAATAATAAAGAGAAGAATAGAAGAAAGCGACGAGGACCTTAAGCTAGTCATAAATACAGCAAAAGTCAATAGCGCAATACAATTTACTGCCACGGGAAGTGACCTAGGGCCAGTTTTTACAAGCGGTTGAATTTTGAAAAAAAAAAACCTTAACCAATGGCCATTAAAATAACCATTCTGACATTTGGTTAAGATAGTTTATCTTCAAGACACACACAATCGTAAATATCCAATCGAGGAAGCGTAACTTTCCTATTACTATCGATAAAAAAACTGAACCTTAGCATCTCGATTTTGAAACTCAGATCCATTCATACCTATAATATTTTCCATAGTAACAAGAATACCCCTTTCCATTACAAACCGTCAACGGGAAATCCTATGAGTTATTCGAATCAGTTAGAAATACACCCGGCCGTAAAACACGGGGTTGAATCAAGGTCGGCTGATATCGTTTTATCAGTTTCCACTCGGTCAGCCGCAGACCCACGTTTATCCGATGGACTTAGGAACCTTACTTTACTAACTTATATCAATATTATATTTATTGCGACTATAACCGTCCCTATTGCTCATGCGAACATGGCTGTTCGAGTAAAGGAGATGGCTATTGGAAAATACGGGCTAATTCTTAGAGAGTAGGACCCGTATGCCTGTGGAGCTGATCTTCACGATTGATGTCTAACGCCGTATATTATGTGACTTTGATTTATTACTGGTATTTATTTAGACACTAGTTTGAGCTATAATAATATTTAGTTAAAATGTGGGAATAAAACATACGTGTCATGATTTTAAATGACTTATAGGACTGTGAATCTTGCTAGGAACGTATTATATAATATCAATCAACTGCTTTGTTACAAAGAAGCCGTACCCTGCTCCCACCTAGAAATATTGTACGAATTATTTCACATAGTACCCAATGTTAATTAACTCGGAATAGGCATCAGAATTTTCGTTTATTCAATGTTCATACGTAGCGCAATAATATTTTTGCATTCTTACGTTTTCTCTGCGTCTTTGAGGCAGTTTTTTGTAACAAAAAAGTATTCGTTATTACATGGACGAATAAATTAGTGTATTAATCGTTTAGTTTTATTTCTATAATAAATTAATAGTTGGCAGGTGGATGTACAATTTCGTACCTATTTGTATTAGCAATTAGATTTTCTTAATTGAATCGTGAATGTGTCTCAAAATTTAACCCTTTCACATGCTCCCTCCATGCACCTCCCATTTACCCGCCTCTACCATTTAAAGTTTCAAAGTAACCCCGAAATGGTTAATCGTTTCCATGACTTACGTTAAACTGTGAAACGGAGCCGTATAATTGATTAACTTACTTAATTAAAAACTCGAACGGGCTGAATTTTAAACGTGTGTCGCTCGACTAAATGAGTGATATTAATTTACGGGCCTCCTATCGAAAAAGGCTGCAATACCAACTTTAGGGCAGCCTAACAGCTATTGCGTTTGCTTACTAAGGCCCAGTTGCGTGACCTATAGTTTACTCAATCAATGGTTTAATGTTGTTACCAGCTGTTGAATACTTACAATTGTGCGTGTTTTTAATAAAAATTTCATGACCAAATGTCAGAATTGCTATTTTAATGACCATTTGGTTATGGTATATTTTCTTCGTATTGAATCATAGCCTTGTGATAAATTGCCTTAAAATATCAATAGGTGGCGCTATGGCAAGTTAAACTGCGGTACTATTTGCAAAATATGACTCACGATTGATACTAATAAATAACTATATTAATGAAAATAAAATAATGAATTATGGTGTATCTACCATCACTTGTCTTTTATCACATAGAGATCAATAGCTATTTGGAATTCGAGGTAGCCGAATAACAGTCTTCATCTTGAGTATCATAACCATGACCTAACCCATAAATTTTCACTTGCTACTTGCTATCAAAGTTAGTAATAGCGACCTTGGTTTAATTTTCAGGCGACACGTTTGTCCGGGCTCACACACCACCCGATGACAGTTTGGGCGTACAACTATGGAAATTATATTAGGTTGGCGTTCATGTTATGGCATAACAATTAACTGTTTAAGAACGGCGGTAATTTTTACAATTATGATTTCGCCGTTCTTACACTGTTTGTTGTTATTCTATAACATGAACGCTAACCTGATAATTTCCATAGTTGTACGCTGTTTGATTTCAAAATAGTGCCATTAGGTGGAACTTTGTGAATGTCAAAAGTTTACATAAAATATTTTCAGTACCTCAATAACGAAAAACTATCGACTGCGTAAGCGTATCGAGAAATGACTATTCGTATGGAAATTGGACAAAAAAATACTTTTGTAATATGGATTTTGACAGTTCTCGATACGCCTCTCTATAGTTTTTCGTGATTGGGGTACTGTTGTCTAAACTTCATGTCAGTCGGAAAAGTTAGTTTTACACTGTCATACATGATATATCTTGCTATCTTTGATGATCCAAGCTAGCTTAGTATATTTTTGTTGTTGCACATTTCTAGCTTTTACAAGCAACGTTGAAATATTTCTAATACAAACTTGTATTAGAAATATTTCGTAGTATGTACAAATAAGAACGGAACTCTATGCTAGTAGTTGGAAAGTCACTGGTCCAGCGTAGTATTTGAAGTATTATTTATAGTCCGTTTGTTGACGACAAAGTTCTTAGTTCGTATGAGTAGAGTCCACTTTATATTTCTACTATGTAAGGCTTTGCCACTATTAAAAGTATTATAAGTTTAACGTGTTTGTCAGTGTATCGTAGCTCCCAAAAGGATAAACCGATTTTCATATGTTTTTTTGTCATAGACAATTTTGTCCATAGTGTTCTTTGCCATGTTAATTAAATGAAAATCTGTTCAGCCATTTCAAGATCATCAGCTTTTTTCTGGTGTCTATTGTTATCCAATAGATTCGAAATTTGGTACTTTGTTGCTTCAATGATTTTAAAAATATAAGGATTTTTAAATTAAACTTTTCAGATATAGTCCTCTCTTTCACTCTGAAAGTTGCGCTAACATGAATGACAGAGACAATAAACATTTTAATGTTCATTAGTTCACTTGCCAAAGTAATGTTACTTAATCCTAATAATACAAAGTCTATAAAAATATAGTTCACCTTTCCGCCAATCAGTACAATTTTATTTAACAATCTTTAGACAAAAACCTTCTACATTTAGAATATCAGATACTATATCTGCCCGTGCTGATAATGAAAAGAGACTATTCTAAAAATGAATAACGAAAGTAGCAAACTTCGACAGTGTTAATTTTTCACATTTGATAAGGGTTGAAAAGATGTTCTTTGACAAGAAACAGGAGCTTTTGTTGCTTAAAAAAATCGCATTAGGGTTGAAATCAATACTATTGTGTCCTGTGAATGACGACCAACCGAGTTAGCCCGATGGACCGTGACGTCAGGCGTGGAAGTCTCGATACAATTTTCCTGTCGAACTCGAGGACGAAACATCTACTTCTTTTTCTTCTTCCTTGCCTGGTCCCTTAACTTGGGGTCCCTCCTCGTTCGATGGCACCAGGACATTCTGTCCTGGGTTATGTGTGCATCCAGCTGTGCCCACTCAATATCTTTATTGACGGAGACCAACTTCAGGACGAAAAATGCTGAGATAAAATTAGTGTATTAATTACGAAGAATTTATTTAAAAAAAAAAACAATTATTTTTTGCTTTGCTACATAATTTAAAAGGTTGTTTGATGCAGCAGAAAACCAAACGATTGATATTATCGGGACGAAATGTCATAAAAAAGAAATTTCGTCTACTTCAGACTTCGATCGCAGGCTATAGGTAGGGGTCAATGAATTTCACCTCGTTTATTCCACAGATAGTTGATGTAAGCCAACCCATATGACGCCAGGTTTTATCTTTTCTCTCATCAGGTTATGAAAGTAAGATTACAGAGAGTGCACTTGTAGATTGCGCGTACACTTGTGCCCTTTTTATATTTTCTGAGATGAGATGGCCGTGGTCGCATCTAGACTGTTTTCTATTTTATTTTCTTTATTAAGGAAACTCAACAGCTTTTTGTACATAGAAACATTTGTGATAATTACAAGTTAACAATGGAATCTAGCTAATTAGAGAGTTCCACGGCAAATATACAAGTCATGTAGGAATAGCAGATATAGTAAAAATAGGTACTAAACAGATTTTAAATTAGAAACTTGCCTATCTAGATACAAAACATGCCCTATACAAGACTAACATATAAATAGATCTGTTTCAAAATATTATTAGACTGGGAACAAGTTTTGTAAGTATATGTGTAAGGACATGTGGTGATTTATCTCTTGCCTTCCACACCGCAGATCAAAAACTGCGGGTTTCCCGCCTTTTAATTCCCAGTTAAAAGCCTTTCCTCCTGCGCTCCTGACTATTACGCCGGCCGTCGCGGGTTCGAAACCCGCAAGGGTCAAATGTTTGTGTGATGAGCACGAACATTTGCACCTAAGTCATGGATGTTATATGTATTTAAGTATTTATGGGAGACGCCCCCGTCATAATCGTTGGTACTTCGTAACACAAGGAAGATAATTCCTTACCACGAAACCAGGCAATTGGTGTGTTGTCTGGCACATATATATATATATATATTTCCTGATATACTATAATACAGTTTCTGCCTTCTGGCAGAACTGATGTTGTACTGTGTAACTATCTGTGCTGATTTGGAGTTTCAGAAGAGCTCCACTGACAAGCGCCTAGCACTTGAATTTGATGATGATGATGAGGCCATACATGTAGTAATGAAGCTTAGCTCATCATCACATTAAAAGTTGAGGACTTTCACTTTATGATATGTAAGTATGCCTTCAATTTATTTTGTAGTGACCTTTGCAATTACTATGTACAGAGTCCGCATACTTTTCTTGAGGTGGTATTAACACGTTCCGGGACAGTGCCCGCCTACAGGCGTGAAAACAATAAAACATCTATTGTGTCTGGAGTAGTGTCCCGGAACGTGTTAATCAAAAGTACTCGATTCTAAAATAATGTACCAATGCAATGCGTTTCATAATAAAGAATCTGTCCATATAAACATAAAAAATGCCTTTACATATTATTGCGTGAGACGGTTTTCATCGTCCTACGTGTCATATTAGCCGTTGACAGACCACCATAGACCCGATCAGGGAGAGCAACCAGTGAGTTGGTAATGTATGGGAGCATTTCTTTCACTCAAAAAGATCCCACAGAAATTACTTAATCGCGCGAGCGCGAACACATGTATGTCAATAAATTTTCAACAGTTTCCTGTCTTAATTTCAGCTCGCTGATTTGTAATTTATCACAAAAATACACACCTATATTAATACTAAATAGGCACATAATAGGCACCTCATCATCCATAGTGAGATTTGCGTCCATGTAGCAATATAGGTTGCTGAAAATTGGGCATCATAAAAATCCAAGTAGCAATATAGCTGAAAATTGGGCATCATAAAAATCGAATAGCATTGTAACTGCGCTTGATAACTTTGTCATAACATGCTCTAATAGTGTGAAAATCATTGCTACTTACATGAAAGCCTTAATTACATAACTTGACATAAATAAACGGTGTATAACAAACTTCATACTTCGCAGCGTCGTAGTAAAACTAAATTTAGAGAAGATACCAAGTATGTAAAGTTATTTTGAAAGTGAAGTAAAGAGACTTACTTAATTTTAGGTACTATGAAAGTGCATTAGAGAGACTTACTTACTTACTAGGGTGGCTCAACGACCGAAAGTGAGTCAGTTATCAGTGAAGAGACTGCTTTCATATATTCATCGTTTACAAGGGCAGACCGAATGTCTGGCTTGTCTAATCTCGTTACCAAGGCTATGCCGACGTAGTGCTAGTTCATTCAGATAGCCAATATTGGACAGCACCACCTAACTCGATTAGCTTAGGTGCTGAAGTATTTATTTGAGGCTTCATAAAATAGCTTTTTTATTTCTGAGTGGTCAAGCGGCAAAAATAAAAAGTACCTAATATATTTTTTTTGCTGAAAGCAGACTTAGCAGTGACGCTGAAAAGGTCAAATAAAATTAGATTTTCAGTATACCGTGTAGATAAAGTCTGAGAATTTTATGAGTTAGTAAAATGTAACTCCATGCTAAAATTTTAACTTTCTAGCCTTACCGCTTACCCTGTTGTTCCTACTGTTCCGTAAAAGACACACCTTAGTTATTAGAAACGACTTGTAGTTATATCAAGGAGCTGACTATTTATCAGTTTTACATGTTTGCATTTAAAATTAGTAAAAAAATATATACTTTTCTATGTTCTTAATAAATTTATCAACCCTTTTATTACAAAATTGAACTTTTGAAAAAATCTTTTACTAAGTTTATAACTAATTTTAAACAAACAAGTTTTGTTCATGTTTGGCACATAGTATATTGGCCTTATGTATTTAAGACAGACTTTTTCCGGAACATCTGGGTGTGACGTTTTCACGATAATTCGTATTAAACATCGATTATCTCCATTTTCGTACGATTGTAATGGTGATTTTACAAGCGGGGGGTGGTTACCGAACCGTGTACATCCGGGTACACGGCAAAGCGAGAGAAAATTGATTTACGACAGGTAAAGGGTAGTAGGTACTTACGGCTCAGTGGTATTGGCGATTGGGAAGCGATAATCAAAGATAAGCAGCCTTTGTCGTGGTCAGTAATTTCATGAGTAACCGTTTTAGTGGGGTGATTGTTTATGTAAAAAAGTACATAAGCATTTTAAAACCTATTTACATGTAAATTCGCGTTATCCTGATATTTATTACAGTCCTAAACCAATTTATTGGTTAAACGTATATTATACAAGGATATGATTTTGTCGTAGCTTCTATTATTACATAGTCCTAACGGATTTGACTATTTCTGTGTATTCAGTATTTATTAAAAACCTAATAATGGTTATATTCTTATTAAGATATAAAAAAGCAGATTTTATCTGCAATATGCGTTGCTATTTCAGAGCAATTAATGTATTTATTTTCAGTACTATTGAAGCTGTCCGTTACAATAACTGTTAAAGCATGGAAATTGCCTCGACACATTTCATTGCAAAAAAGTTAAATATTCCCCATTTTGCATAAAAATCCAATGCAAAAAGAGTACGTTGCGCGTTTTGTTGCATTTGTATGCAAGCAACCTTGCGTTTTTATTTTGCATTTTGTGCCTTTAATTAACAAAACTTATGTTTTCTTGCATATTTCAACCGTTAGGAACATAACTTATTTATTTTCTTGACGCATAAAAGCGGAGCTTTTGTTTTTTTAGTTCTCGCGTGCATTTTGATACGACAGCTCTGTTACACAAATAACATAAAGTTCTACCTTATTTGACTGTTAACAATCTTTAGCTGACACTTAAAATATCTAAGTTTTTTTTCCAGGAAAAATTAGAAAGAAAGAAAGAAAATGAATTCATTAATTTAGGACATCACAAACACACACACATTTGAACGAGTTCACAAAATAATAACATACACAATTACATGACAAATTTACATAATACAAAACAAACAAAAAAACAATCAAAAAACAAAACAGACATAAAAAAACAACCATGCAGTGCGTGCCACGGTGTGCCGTGTGTCGGTGATGTCCAAATCAAGAGGACCTCACTCAGCATAAGCCAGGTCCCCGGGAGGACCTGGCGCTGGTTTTCAGTGGACTCTTGCTGAGTGAGGTACACGGAAAATGGCGCCAACATCACGTCTACACTGAAGGATAAACATACATACTATTATACTAAATCAGAAATACAATCAGAAATCAATTAAAACGTCTTTATTTTTTTTTTAAACATGAAGACTTTTTAAAGACATTCGACTTTATAGTTTTTGAAGATGCTTTACGGCATGCATCTATCTTGCAACTTAAAAACTCATCAACTGTAAATAGCTTTCGTTGAATCGTTAGACTTTTGCGAATGATGCTAAATAAAAATACCTTTTTATTCAGTCTCAGCATATTCTTAATAAAAATATATCTATACTAGCGGTCCCGTCGAACTTTGCGTAGTATAGGGATATAGAAGATAAAATAGAAAAATAAGAAATAAGAGTATTAATACAAGACCTTTTAGAGATACAAGTTGCACAGTTACGCGGCCTTATTCCATTATTTAACTCTAAGCCTCAACTATCCGTCAATCAACTAAGCATAACGAGTGAATCATTTCTCAAGAAAGCAATCTTTTTGCTTCGCGTCTACAATCTACATAGATTGTTCAAAAACACTCAACGATCACACGTCTGGGGGATTATGTAAATGGGGTATTCGGGATAGTCATTTAAATTAATCACGAGGAGACATCGTCAGCGATCGACCGCGCTCTAGAGTCGGAGACATTTCTCGGCAATGCCGTCTCGTCTAAGAATTTCATTTAATACGCCATTATTTATAGCTGTAATTCACGTTGAGATGGTACTGTTTATTCTGTGTCCTTTTGGTGTACATAGAATTGCCAAATTTAGTAATTCGGAAGTTTTTGAAGCGATATTTTGTTTAATTTGTTCATGGACTCTATTTTTAAAAAGGCAATAATTATTGTATGGATTAGTTCTGAGTAAGTGATGTTTACTTTGACTAAATCTCAACTAATATTTTAGTAGTGCATTGGCTGTTAATTTATTTACTGAAAAAACAGCATTTACTAATTGAATAGGCAGTGATTTTATTAGAATGTAATACTCACATTTCTTTGAGCAAAAAAAATCAAGATCATAACCACTCAGTTTAAACATCCTGTACCCATTAATGACAGATCTACATGCAGATGACCACCCAGTCAGTCTTCCAGCTAAAAACCACGGAACCAAAGCATATTGCCATTAGATTACACTTCCATAGCGATAAATCAGCTATTGTTTACGTTCGCTACATGGTAGCCGCCCTGCGCAGTTTGGGCGAGATTCAGGATTCAAGATTCAGTCGTCGCAACGCAGCCGCCCGGGTGGTACGCGTTTGAATGCATTCGTTCGGATCTCACCTACCAAGATCGAAGTTCAGTGTAACTTCTGTGCTCGTGATGCCGGTAATACAATTTGTTGATTAACGTGCGAAGCGCTTACGGTGTTAAATCTTAAGGTTTAATTTTGGAGTACCAAGGAAAAATGTTTTGTTAAGTGCACGCTTTGAGGATTACCAGTTGTCTGCAAGTAAGTTAACTCGGTTTGCTCAATTAGTGATTAAGGATTTTAGAATTTTGCACAACTTCGATAGGTAAATTGGTTTAGAAATTAAAAGTCTAAAGTTTGAAGCCAGTTATTCCCAATACAACTACTAACCGGGAAAACTCAGTAACATAATTTTTGGAAATAAACGTATTCTTTATAAACGTATTTTTTTTTAAATGTTGTCGATGTAGTTAATGAATTTAACACCAAAAACATTTTTTTTATCGTTAGTTGGAATAAACGCAATCATATAACGATTGTTAAAATATCCATGGAGGTTTCATTGATAAGCCCAATGTTAACCACTAGAATTCCATTATATTGAATAAAATGTAGATTGATTAAAAGCTGTAGGTTTTATGATCTACCTAATAATGTGATTATTAACAATGGACGAAATTTAGCACATGTCCTAACCACATGTACGTTACTGAAATCTAATAAAATATTTAACTATTTACTCAATATTCAGCCATATGCCAGGCATGTCCAAGCATTTGCCAAGACCTCAATTCTGCCAATTGAGTTGTCACTGAGTTGTGCATCAGTTGTACTACGATAGTACAATTGATATACCTCACTATTCTGACAGCGACGTGTCACCATTCAATGCTGCTGACTTTATGCACACAATAGCACTACTTAATCACTACTGTGGTCCAACAGTAGATGCCCAAAATACGTGAATCGGGGCCCAGGAATTGGGTATAATACTGAAGAACTACCTTACTAACATAAGTACCATGTCTTTATCCATGTCATGAAACAGACACCATCTTTTAATGTAATTGATTATCCGACAGTCTCATCTCCTAAGGAGGTCTACGTGAGCATGAAATATTTTGTCAATGAAATGCTTTTTTTATAATTCATCTGGTTTATGTCAAAAGAAACGCTTTCTTCTTCTTTTTTAGGTCTTATTCCTACTTTTTTTTTCAGTCAGCGCTTCTTAAACACGCTTACTTTACGAAAAGAGTGTAAGCGTAAGGATGAGTAGAGTATTAATAATTAAAGATGAAGTTGTGGTCGACGCTTCTTAGTAGTTTGATACATTGCTTACTATGGCAGTTGGACGAATTATATTATAAAATCGTCTTAAGCATTGAAAATAATGCTTTTATTCTGTTATCGCCGTTACCGCGTGTATCTACGCAATCGCATGCGGCATGAGAAACTCAAGTGGACATCTCTTAATTTGAATGGCAACGTTTCGCATATGCTATGTCTCGCTCTCACATAAGCTAGAGTGATATTTGCATCCTTGTCGGGACCGTTCCGCAAACACTTATTGGACATCAATCACATACATTGCTCTGATCCCAAAGTAAGTACGTAATACACTTCTGTTATGGAAATTACAACGGTTAAACCACATCACCTAGATCCAAGACAATGTGGACAATTATGATTTCTATATTGATTCAACCCGGAACCTCGGAGCAGCGACGCCAGCTTAGTCACTACACTACGAATTGTGCTGCAGAGATCGTCCAAAAGAAATGGTCATCATACCGACGCAGAAGGAAACAAAAGTTTCACAATAGATAAAAGATGATGCACCATATCTATGATATAGACCTGATATAATATGACATATGATCTAGACCTCATCTACACCTGAAACCGGGTGCGATCGAGGTCAAATATCTGCTTAGCCGAGAGTAAAAAAAAAAGAAGATAAGTAGTGCTTTAACGTTCAGCAGATGATTCAAATTTGCAATGCTTTCACAATCTAATCAATCAATACTCTAACCATTATTGCTTTACCTAATCTTGAAAATTTTAAATTAAAATACCTATTCATTTCATAGAAAGGAGATGCTATTTTGCATCGTCGGCGAAGGAATCTCTTAAAAACTTAACTCGCTTAAAGTTATGAAGTTTTGAAAAGTGGGTCTTCGTTTGTGGCTTGCAATAAAAGTAATTGCACAATAATGCTTGACACAGCGCAGTCTCGCAGCTAAAATTAGGTCAATGTAGTCAGCATGAATAGGTATTGAAATGAAATAGGAAATGAGACAACGAGCTTGTTCAGTTTTCTGGGGAAATCATATTAACTGTAACTTGCTATATACCTTGACTGCTACATAAGAATACCTGATAATATATTATGCCGTCTATGCATTTACTATTCACGACTTAAGCGTTTCACTCACACACACACACACACACACACACACACACACACACACACACACACACACACACACATACACACACACACACACACACACACACACACACTCACACTCTCACACACACACACACACACACACACACACACATTATAGATCAAGAATTTGATTGATGTATTGTCATCTATTGTATGTGCAGTGTTTACGAAAGCGATCGAATGAAGTAGTAGAGTAGAGTATGTATTTTGGCAGGCCTAAATTACAGACAAAAAGACACAGCCACGTCGATTAGGCCTAATCTCCTGTCGTAATTTCCGTAACCACATTCAGCGGTTGAAAATCGGTTTTGTGTGAATGCGGCTTTAGCAGTTAGCCAGGTAAATAATAATACTAAGTAGTGTTTAGTATACTTTACGTTTACCTCGTACTTAAGGTAAGGCCTTAGGCCAGCAGTGGAATGCTTCCGTAAGCCTGTGCTAACTTTACTTTAATTTTTACACTTTACGTAATAATACTAGGATGCGTATTGCGATGCACGTTTGACAGTTAAACTAAACAGCTCTGCTTTACTGTCAAATTAGCAATTCTGATTGCAATTTCATTACATTATATTGATAATATTCATTTACACTGAGTGGGAATTGAACTGCCTCAAAATTGAACGGGTTAAGTTGGATCGCAATACGCCCCTAGTTTACGTAATAAATATGCTTTATCGCTTTTAGCGATAAGGCCGCCTTAGTTGTACATTTACTTTGAGCTTATAGACTGTAATTTACTTTGTGTTTTACAATAAAGAGTTATATTATTATTATTATTGTTATATGTTATATGTTTACAGTAAGTAAATATTAATTTTCTTTTTTATCATTCAAAGTATGAAATGTAAAATTTATGTAATTGCACCTAATAGGTACTTAAGTACATTTGATTTATCGTTTTGTTATAAATCACGCTATTTTCTCGTTACATTTGCACTTCCGACTATTTTATCAGGTTTCTTGACACGCAATTCAAAATGACTGAAGTACTCACAAAATGAGCTTTATGGGCTCTACATATAAAAGGGCTATGAGAGTAAAAAGAATAGAGGATGTGTTTGTGCACACACTTGTGCACTATTATATGTCCCGCGCAGTCGGTTAGTAGTTGTGACTGCATTGCCACTGTAGTCTATCGTCGTAGTAGTTTAGTTAGACTACCTACTCACTTAATGAAGAAACTATAACCTAAAAATATATCGATTGTATAATGGGAGTTGGGGAAAGTAGTAAAAATAATATAATGTATACTACGTAGAATCAATCAAAATCTGACAAAAGAAATATTCAAATAATATGGAATCTGGGAACAAAGCCAAATACGTTTTCTTATCTGTCAGGAGATGAACTGTGTTTGCAGGCATTTTTCCCTAAAATATACTAATGATAATCTGACTGAAATACCAATGTTTTTTGAATTGCTTCCCTTTGTCTAATTCTTAGGTGGGTAGTTATTTTTAATAATACTATGAATGCGAATGTCAAATGTTAAGTCAGTGTTGATGAATATTACAAGATACATTGGACAATAGCAGCGCTATAGGATACTTTTAATACTGAAATGATAACCAAACTGCGTGAAAATTTACAGTTAAGTAATTAATGGGTCTTTCATCTAACAGAGATGATACACATCCTACGTTATTACATAAAAAGATGCGTGCTCAAAACAAGTCTGCACTTACTCCGATTACAAAACGAGCAACATCAACAAAAAAACGGATGAGACAGTATACAAACCGCTTTTGTGACAAAACAGATAAAAGATGCGCGTTGGATAAGATGAAACAGCCCAAAACGCCGCTAAACGAGGGGAATCTAAAAAGGACGACGCAAAAGAATGAACGTCGGCACCTGTTTATACTCTGTCCCATTTCAAGTGCCCGGAAAATATATCTAAATCATAATAGGCGTGCCCAATTTCCCTGGCCAGCAGTGTATTTGTCAGACTGTTAATTGTTTAATAATTGTAACTGGCCCGATTTTGTAATGTTCGACTTTTAAATACAGTGTATAATATTTATATTGTGATATCCTTTTGTAAAGCTCTGCGGATAGGAGTTATATGAGCTGGATGTAATAAGAACTGCTTTATGAGTTTGCTTTCGTGAAATGAGATAAGATAAGATATGATAACTCTTTATTTTACATAACATTAATTAATTTACAAATTCATTTAAAAGATATTTACTATTTAGGCGGTCAATGATTTGAAGCGATTCTGATTTTAAACTATACAGCAGCAGAACGCCGCACGGTTTTAGTTCTTTAAAATATATTAAATTCCGTGTACCATGAAACGGAACTTGCGAGGCAAAACTTTGAAAATGTATCTTTTCCAGAGATTCCATAAACAAGTTCAGTATAAAATAAATTTTAAATTTCCAACAATAACTAGCTGAAACTAAAGTTCACGTACTGTAATTAAAGCTTTACGACTACGAGAACGTTGCACACAAGTTGCATTCTCTAGGGCCATAAAGTACGGGACTGGATGGAAGGGCATCTCTCGGTGGCCGTTACGCTGTTCGTGGTACCGCAGAATACGTAGGTTAAATACAGAAGGATCAGTAGACACAGCTCACTATACCGCAGACTAAGGTTAGTCTATATATTTCCACCCAAGGTAGGTACCTTGGGTGGAAATGTTTTTAAAGTACTTACGTCATAGTTCATCAACGTCATCAGGAAGTAAATATGTATTACACAAGCTAGACATCTACTGTCCAGCTTGTGTCATACATATTTACTTCGCAGGTTTCGCAATATTCATTTTGATGCATTACGATCTCTATTCATTGGAAAAATGGCTTTTACAGACAAGCGGATATTATTCAATGTTTATTTAAATGATTCAAATAATTTTAAAGAATCGTCACGTTTAGATACACTTTGATATTCCTTACGAATTATTTTCTCTAGCTAGTCTACTACGATCAAGTCTAGCTTAAAATCTCACAAATGATTAGTGGAATATTTAAATTTTTTTTTGTAACTAAATTAAATAAATGTGAAACTAAGTAAAATTGAACAAGTCGTAATGATTCTTGGATTTTAAAAAGCCTTGTACAAAAAATACTCACATTATCAATAAAAACATCAAATAGTTCAAACATCAATATGACCCATAAAATGATACCAACTTGTCCGAGATAATAATAACTGTGACAATGAACTTATTTGGAATGTTGCCAGATTGAAACTTTGATTAAAGAACACATTAAGCTGTTTTAATTGCTCGCAAAATGGCCTGCTGTTGGCTTTTGTATATTTTCGAATACATTTTGATATTATGACAGAGGATATTAAAAGGTTTTATAAATGTATTTACTGTTGGTAATGAGAGGATCGTAATAAGCTTTTATAAAACAAACCAACTGTTAATTTTTAAAAATGTATGTGAGATTCAACCGTGATATATTTCGTATTGAATATATTTGGATGTTTTATTAATGATTCAATCGATTTTTTTTATTTATTGGAAGTTTGTTACACAATTTATAACTGGATAATGGCTGGAAAGATTTTTACGTTTTATGCTTTGTTAGTTTTTCTTCGCCCCAAATAGCAGGATGAGGAACGAAGTTTGACGAGCTATAACAGTGAGTTGTTATTACTATAAATATAGAAACTATGCTACGCAAAAAACATGTTGCAACTCGAGGACAACATTGTGAGGTAGTAGTAGTCCTTAGCGTTGAATGTCAAATTTGAAACTGTTTGTATGCGTTGATGCCAAATCATGGCGCAAGAAATTTGTTCGTGGTGTCAGTTGTATAAATAATACTAGTACCTAGTTCAATGGGTTATACTTATAAATAAACCACAGAATTGTTTAAAATTTTCTACAGTCCTCCGTCCAATCTCCGAACTTCTCCCTAGTCTAAAAATAACTAAAAAGTATTTTGTTCAGTAACTTTTTTTACCTACCCAACTGTATTATACTAAAGATCAACATCTTTTAATTGCTTCCAAATGTTGTTTTGTTTTTCTTCAGCTCGATTTTGGTTGAACGACCAGTAAATATGATTAACGACTAGGTATATCTGAGTCTAGTGTAATAATCGTTATTGGAAACGATTGTGTTTTTTATAACAAAAATAACATTGTTTATGTGTTTCTTTGGCGATAAGTTCAGTTTAGTTAAGACATTTTGCCTTATTTATTGGTAGGTATATTGTTTGTGACACTTAGAGAAAGCACATACCTACACCACTGTAGGTACCTACCATGACATAACAAATGTATAAAATGAATACCTTTCTCCATAACAGGATAGATAAAACAATAATATTAAGCACAACCACCTTTTCAAACAAAAAGACAAGATGGACACATAATCATTTTTGCTTAGCCCAAAGATATGACTTGTAGAGAATCCTATATGGCGTTAAGTCCACCTTTTGTACAAATAACGGTTTTGCAATAAAGTATAAATAAATAAATAACATGGACAGACGAACTTGTAAAGATCGCAGGATCACACTAGATGCAGACCGCTTGTGATCGTTCTATGTGGAAAACCGTGGGGAAGGCCCATATTCAGCAGGGGATGTCCTTTGGCTGATAATGATGATGATGATGATCTTTTCTGAAAGTAATAGTAAAAACGCAAAATTATTCTTAGAATATCCCTAAACAATGAAAATATTCCGATAGTACTGAAATAAATCTCATTCCTGTAATTTCATTCTTACTACTTGTACCAATAAAGGGCTTTGGCTACTTGTTTGTTGTACTTATGCCTAATCCAGGCTCATGTCGGTCAAGCCCGCAACACCACACCGATCCCTATCTTGCGGCTAGTTCGCTGTTTGCCGAACGATACCAGCAATAATATACGGGCTTGTTTATTAAGCTCTTGACCCGCGCGCGGGACGCACTAAGTGCGATGCGAGATTGTGGACTTTGCTCGAGCACTTTTAGACGCTGGCTTCGGTATATTTTTTGTTTTTGTATGATCTTCTTATTTATCTTTTGGTTTATTAGGACTCTTATATTCGATTTGGTTTATAACTATATATATGAACGGAAAGTTTTTACACCACTGTTGCCACATGACTATCAGATGGCGAGCCTTCACTTCACAGACTTTTTACAAAGGCACAGCAGAAAAACAGGTTATTTTTTTTCATGAATTTTCTACAATGATGATGATAATTATGTAGATTGTAAAAGATGAATGATGAACATTTGTAGACTCCAAATTAAACAACATTCTTCATTTCAATATTGTATTGAATAAACAGCCATTTCCTTTACATCATTGCAATTATTTATATCCAAACAATTAATTAATCCCGTACTAAGTACTTTTTCTTCTTCTTCTTCTTCTTTTATTTAATGGCGACGAATCAGATAATAGCTTGCGCCGTACTGAATTCCGCCAATGACACGTGAGAGGCTTTTACACGGACAGAAAAAATATAATAAAATGGAGTGAATAAAAATACGTCGTCTAAGCATATTTTAACATAGAACGAAAAGACAGAAGTACTTTTTATGCCGCCATATAATTGACATTCCGATATTGACATCTGACAAAACTGACAGTGACGTTTATACTTTTTATATTCATTAAATCGATAACGTTTCAACGTTATCGTTACAAACACGTATTCAATCTACATTCTGTACAAGATCATAATTACTAAGATTTTTTAATATCATATCAATGAAAATACCTTATACAGATGACTACACTATCTACTTAATATCTTACAGGTTATTACACATTGATGAAGCATTTTATGTTACGCTGCAAGATTTCTGAATTAATTTAAAAAAATAATGCACTTTCAATCGAGTATGACATAAACAGACGATAAAGCAAACTTTTACACATTCAGTTAAGAAGCATTTTCATTCTGTGTACTAAATTCCCTCTTGAACCCCTTCACGTTACTCTCTAGCTCTCTTATCCAGCATTTTCTTTTAGCCAACAAATTCGTTCCACTAAAGTAACAATACAGCGCTATTCTTCGGGCCAATTTCCCGTTTCCCCGTAACACTTAAATCTTGTTGCAGATTTCGGGATTGGTTCGTGCGTAACGGACATGATCGTGTGTGAGACTCTCGTATGAGGGTGGGCCAAGATGGGACGAGTCGGTTTGCTGGTGGTGCTTTGTGCTGCAATGATCCCGGTGCATCGGGCAGATAACCTTGGTATGTTTAGTAATGATAATTAAATAATATATCAGGCTACGTTTTGGAACGAAACGCGAACAAAAAGTTGCTACTATTTTTGCACGGAGCGCTCAAGCAAATCTGTGATCCTAGGTACTATTTAAAAGTGGTTATTATTTTGTTATAGTTTTTATTTACAGATTATTGACTTACATGTACACCAAGGCGCTATTGTAAAAGAAAGGTTTTGCTACATCAAGATAAGATAAGATAAGATAACTCTATATTGCACATAACAATTAATATTGATTAATTTATAGATTTATTTAAATAATAATAAAGGTCAAATACTTGTCAAACTTTTAAGTAAAAACAAAGCTGACGGTTTTAATTTGGTTATTTGGTTAAAGTGAGATGGGGTGTGTGAGGGGTTTCAATGGGCCCGTTTGCTAAGTTTCTATATAACGACAAAAGAGTATTATTTTTGATATAACTGTGACATGTTGGTATAATCGCAGTGAAAATTACTAACTCAAGCAAGTGTAATCGAACAATTTACAGATGGACCTCTTAATATGTCGATATTATAATTGAAACAGTGTTTGACTATTTAAATTTAAAAACACTAGATCAACAATCATGCATATCATTTGTTAGTTTAGGTAAGGTTTATAATTGCAAAAAGTTTTTGTGTTACTTTAGTATTGATCCGAATATAAATTGAAAAATATATCATTGAATACCATATTGTAGAGTTTATGATTAAATGTAAATTTTGAGTTGAGCGTATGTTGATCCAAATATGATTTTGTGAGACTCATGTCAATAGAACTTGTTCTAGCATAAAGTTATGGTTTTTTAGAATCGGTTTTATTGTCATCATGATTCCTTAATGAAGTTGATTGTAATTACTTTTGTCTTGACATTCATCTTCATAATCCTGATTTAAATTTCAAAGGATCTTGATTCAAAATTAACTTTCGTGTCAATATTTGACTTGGTTGCACGGACAAAGGGGATCTTGAAATGCTATTTGTGAGTTCACAAGTAACATTGGTGCCTTACAAAGTTTATTTCAGTTGCTTCAACTAGGTCAGTCGAATTCAGTCGAAATCATAATTTATTTAAATACTTTATTTAACAAATAATGTTGTACAAAGGTGGACTTAATGCTTAAAGAATTCTCTGCCAAACATTTAATGACTAATAACATACCTTCTCATGGTAAAGGGTTCAGTAAAAAACAACTTCTTTAAATACCGAGAATAGTGATCATCACAGAGAAAATTGTGATAAAATGAAGTTTAGGATTCAGTGATTTTTCTTTTTTGTACAAACGGAGCATTCTTATATTATTTCTCCTTCTTTGCTCTTTCCTGTTAGGCTAGGCTAATTTTCATCGTTTTGCACCTTTTCATATTGTATTGTTAATGTTATATTTTTTTATCAAAACAAAAAAAATTGTTAGTTGCGTTGCTAACAATTTAATAAGATATTGCCGGTCATGTGTTTTTTCTTTTAAAAAAATAAGTAGTTTTTAGGTAAGGCTATGTCTGGAAACAGGGAGATAGATAAAAAAGCGAGTTAGTACCAACTATTACGTGCCTACACCGAAGTGCCAAAAAAATATCCTCGAAGCGATTGAGCACTAGATAAAAGACTTAACGCCTACAAGAGCGTTCATAAAGCCTCCTAACGCACTTCCGATCGCGGGCGCCGAGTGGTCTCAACGATTGCCGTTACGTGAGCTGGAGATGCTATGTAGCACCAAGGCTTGAGGAAGAACAGCCATTGTATTCTTTAAAGATAAAATAAGAAACCAAAAATTGCGCACGGGCGGGACTCGAACCAGCATCTTTCTGGCTAACCGGGCCAACTGCTCTTCCAATTGAACTACCGTGCTGTCGGTCCGACCCCCACCGAGTGGTTCTAGTCCCGCCCGTGCGCTTTTTTTGGCTTCTTATTTCATCTTTTCAGAATAAAATATGACACTGTGAGTGTTAAAATATTCTAAACAGATATTGTTTTTTTTAAGTACTGAAAAAGAGACTTACTACAATACTGATGAAAAGTCCATCGGCAGTATTTTACGTTTCGATAGTAAAAAATATTATAATCAATCACACAAAAATCCGTTGATTTGCATTACTCAGTTAAAAATACATTCAATGACAGTTCTGCCTTTAATAAATTATAGATATTATTTATTATTATTTTATTTACATACATTATACATTATAGAACAGCAATAGAGCAGCTGTTCGTAATGTCAGCTACTGGTGTTGATTTCGACCGCAAAATTAAGAACATCTAGTGATTTGCGATACTAATTGTACGTTCATCTGGCAAGTTAAATTGTTCCTTAAATCCTGTGTGGAAACCAAAGCAAATACTCGGAGATCTTATTTTTTCGTTAATATAAAACAGTCTAAATTAATGTTGTTATTAAGACATGTGTATGCGAGTGGTAATTTTGTCCTATAATAAAATAACGAGTTTTCTCTTTTATTTTCACTATTCTTTGGCGCCACACTTTTATTCCAGACAGGAATAAAAGAAGTTATTTCGGGATATTATTTGGTAATTGCGCAATCATTACTGTGTCTGGTTAGTACGTGTGGAGCTTTCTAGCTACAAATTTATTACTTCAGTAACACTCTACATGTTTTTGAAAATAATTCTTTGTTGAAGCATGGTTATAAGAAAATAGAAATCAATGGCCGTGTCTTAGTGAATTGAGACTGTCTGGGTTCAAATTGGGATGTTGCTTTGTCAGTTGAGCAGCTCGGCTTTTGAACACATTTGTATTGCAATTTCGTGTAATCCACTGAGCAGATTACCGTGAAACAGCACTATACGAGTGAGTGAAATATAAATACTTTTATTTTTCTAAAGTTGCATCGCAATGCCAATTTGGCGATTCATCTAGTTGAGTGGGAATTGAACTGCCTGGAACTTGAACGGATCACAAAAGGTTGAAGGTGAAGACAATATGTTTTATATGTGTACGTATCGTTCTTATTTAGGGCTACTTGTCTAAAACCAGGTTGGCTTAGATTAAATTATTGGCTGTCAGTTTTATGGATATTGTTATTTTACCCTCAGGTTAGACATAATATTTCTTTATTTTTTTATTGTATTTTGTAACTTGCTTTTTACAAGTGCAATTTATATTACTCAGGTTCTGGTATGCGCTAGTAAGGTATACAAATTAATATTTCATCAAAAGATCATAAAGTTTACCTACAGATATTATGTTATTATCGGCAGCATCAAATATATTAGTTGCAAAATTAATTAAGCCAATAATATTGAAGCCAGACTGTTAAACGAGTGATTAATGCCACCCCATAATCTTACACTTTGATTATAACACAGGTTATAGTGATTGTTATAATAACTAAATCAATTATGTTTGATGATCTATTTTGACATGCATGCATAAACAAAGGACTTAAGTACAAAGGGATCAAAGATTTTAATCCCGAAAAGCCAATTATTAGTTTCAAGCTGAAAGGTTTGAAGAGCCTGAATGACACGTTATAGGTTAATTCTGATTGCGGTATTTTAAAATAGATTAGACAGTCATAATTAATAATGTTGATATTTCAGATCGATATTTTCTAAAAGTAACGAGCGCGTCTATTTATTGTCACCTAGGAATAATTAATTTAACCTCTGTATCGGTAAAATAGTAAGTAATAGAAATCGGTTAAAGTATCCCCTACAAACTTATGTGTACCATAGACACTTTTTAAGAAGAAAGTGTTTTTACTTTGAGTTCTATCTAGGCGTTCAAATAACAAGTTCGAAGTCTGTTTAAAGAAAACTTTTGACAAATAGCATGCTTTGGTGACCCTAACAACAAATCTATAGCTCCGCGAGTGAAAAATTTCCCTAATTGACTGCCTCGTTGGTGTAGCGGTTAGTTTGCTGGCCACTACCCAAAAGGTCCCGGGTTCAAATCCCGGGTCGAGCAGAATTTTTTTTCTGGGTTTTTTCTGTGTTGAAAATTCTCGCGAACAGCTCGGAGTCAGGAAGTTGGTGGTGATGACACCCCGTGCCTTGGAAGGCACGTTAAGCCGTTGGTCCTACACCTGATCTCTCATTGGTCATGAGTGAAACGATGGATTGTATTGCGCACACATCTGGACACTATAATATATCTTTTGCGGTCCTGGCCTATGCGTCTGCTGAGCCGTTGCCGAGAATATTATTTCCTTAGTTGCAATAAACAAAAAAAGAACCCTCGCCGTCCCCAGGGTAGTAAAGCGTTACCTCCACGTAAAGAAGGATGAAAATGTATTTATTATAATCAAATGAAGAGTTGATTAACCATCGCACGTCAAGTCACGTTATTCCATTAGCCCGGCACCCCAACAACACAAATCTTTAGTTTCGTGACATTTCTATTTACCGATGGTGAAACTTACCAAATTACGACACGGAAAAGGAAATACGTGACTGAGTGGGTTTCCCACACGGCATTCGGAACAATATGCTTATAGAGAAACGAGAAAAGATTATCCATTAGGTTAATGGGTCTTTTGGCAAAAGTCGTTCTAAAAAGGCTGAGTAATCGCTTTTTTACTGACTTCAAAATAAAGGCTTTTTAACACCTACGGGCAATAATCATTCTTAAATCAATGGTTCTTTTGAAATTAAAATCGATATATTGTTTTTAGCAACCCACATTCTAATTTAAGGCTTTAATTTAAAGCCACCCACGTATTCTCAACCTATAACATAATAGTGTACATTTGTTCGCGCTTCTTATGATGTTATTTTTTTTTAATTAATTGCATGTATTAACCATCTTTGGTGAAAACATTACATTACCATTTATCGTTATTTGTGGAGTTTCATGTTACTTTATATTAAAAAAAAACTTCATAGTACCTAGGTGTGCTATCTGTACAATATTAGGTTGATTTGAAAAACTAATGAATTACTAAGAAAATATTTAAAATTAACTCTATAACGTAGTATTGAAATCCAAAATACTTATGAAATATATCTTAGCTTCGTCTCTAGTGTTAATCTTGCATAATGAGTATGTTGTATACGTATGATGTGTTTACATTCCGAGTAAAGATGTTTGCATTAGACTTAAGAAGGGAAAGCTTTGATGTACCTCTGAACATAATAACATCATTATGTTTGTAAGTTAATACAAGAACCATGTGGTATACGATATTGATAAATCGTAACCTCATAATTCTTAGCAACCATTGTGTGAGCATCATTATTTAGGATTTTCAAAGACTAATCAAATTACACATATTAATTTAAGTTATCTTAAAAAATGCAAATAACAATTAAAATAGGTACACATAAAAATGTAACATCGAAGATGCTATGACAAGAGTTAATAAAAAAAATTATAGTGTAGTAGTTTAAACGTTAAAGGATTTACCCTTGAACGGAGGTAATTTCATTACATTTCCGATTACCTTATAAAGCAATCTAAGTGCTTTCTAATGGGACACATTAAACTGAAAACGTGTAAGAAACCTAAATAATATTACTGAGAAAGTCTTGGCTCAAATAATTATGTTTAACAGTCTACCCATATCAAAGTGCATAAATAAGTAGGTATTTTTTTTTAATTTCAACGCTGTCATTGCAATCTTTTTTTTTGTTGCTATGATATTTTTCTCCTCTTTATTACTTTTTTGATGGTCCATGATATACACGTTTGTTTTAAAAGGGTTGTTTACATTATTTTTTTAATAAAAAGATATTTTTTAACTTCTCTAATGTGAAAATTTTACAGAACATTATTTGGTCTATATTTTTTATTTATTTATATAAATAATTTAATTTTAATTCTTGATTCCTAATTCTTAATTTATCTGATGGATAAAACTGATTGATTTTATTTAATTTTGTCTAAATATGGTTAACTAATATGAAAACTGCGAATAAAATGCTTATTTTATCGTTACGTGAATGCAGGCTGTTTTTAGGGTTCCGTAGTCTAACACGAACCCTTATAGTTTCGCCATGTCCGTTTGTCCGTCTGTCCGTCCAAAATTCAACGCAGAAACCTGCGGTGCTAGAAAATTGTAAGTTGGCATATTTGAGTTAGTTCACTTAAATTGCGAACTAGTTAAAACATATAGTTAAGTCTCCCGACGTTTCATTAGAGAAATTACAACTGTTGTAACTTAACAAACACTATTAAAATGAACGTGTAGCCTTCAAACAAGTTGATTGAGCTGCCTCCAACTAACTTAATCCGGCACCAAACAATGCCAAGTTCTTAGTTTTGCAAACATTTGAAGTCTGCAAAAGTTTGCGAGTTAAGGGTAAGCTATTAATATAAAGTGTCTGCTACACTGTCAGTAATTTGCTACATAAATAACTAAACTAGTTGCAGCATTGTTACAAACAAAGCTTGTAAAGATAATGATGTGCGCGTTGAAACAATATTCACTTAAACTCTGCTCGCATATTTATTGTCCAAATAGTTTTGAGTGCACGCTCAAAATACATTTGGAGTTAAAAGGTTATTCAAACATAACTACTTTATCGGTGCCGGTTATCTCTAAGCCCATATTTTGCGAGGCACCGAGCGACAGTGGTGCCCCTATCGCATTGCACCGGAACTAACGGCTCGATTTATCTTCGAAACGAATCCGAACGCGGACAAATATCAGCTCAGATTGTCTAGGACGTAAGAGCACACACTCATCTCCGTGAGAACTCTGATTGTGATTAATATCGCGAAACTTTGTTTTGACAGATACCTACACTTTTCTGTCAACATCTCCCCGATTCGCGTATTTTCGGCATCTACTGTAAGAATACAGTAGGCATTCAGTAGTGTTATTGTGACACTTGCGTGACGTGTGCAAATTCAGCAGCATTGAAAGGTGACACGCCGCTGTCAGAATATCGAGGTATATCAGTTGTTGACTTGTAGTACAACTAATGCACAATTCAGTGACGACTCAATTAGCGGAATTGAGGCCCTGGGTGGTGGAATGTTGATCTGCAAATAGTGGAACAAAATATTCGTGTTCAGAAATAAATTTTGAAATAGATTTCAATACCTACTTTTCAGGCAAAAGAAACGAAGTTAGTAAAGCCAACATGATTACCTCATTTCACTTATTACGTTGATTTATTTTATATCTTTATTTTCATTTACTCTCTCATAAATGGGCGAGCGCAGGCTGAATAAGCCAATTTATTAACTGTCCGTCGATCACCAATACATCTCCTTCAACTCTTCTAAATCAAATAATAACATCCAATAACTTTTATAAATGCTTAAACTGAAATAATAAATAATATTTCGGTATTCGCCTTAACAGGACTATAGCGTGACATGGCTTAGCCACGCAGCGGTTTTGCTGAGCATACGTGAGGTCTTCGCGGGGTGCTAAAGAGGCGAAAGGTCAAACTAGTATGAACGTGCCTTCACTCCTTGAGAAACAAAGTTAACATTTTCTTATTTTATTTCATGAACACTGTACACATTAGTCTTTTTGACGTGTATGATTGATTAATACGCGTTTTGTTTTCATTTAAAATAATAAACATACGCACCGTCCAGTTATGTTGAGATTTATTCACACGCGCAAATTTTTTGGTATTTTATGAATACGTCATTATAAGTACGTTACGCGTGATCAGAGTAAAATGGTGAGTAGTATCACTCTAGTGATCCAATTGACAGAATTACCACCTGTTTTCCCAGAAACACTCCACAATTTCAAAGAACACTCGCAATTTGTGATTGGAGTACTGTACTATACTAGTTAGGTATACGTGTTTGAGTTTACCAGTTAACTACGGACTGTATCATTGATTTAAACTTCAGTCTGGTAACGAGGTTACTTGCAAATGATAGCGCAGTTTACATGCCAACTTCGCAACTAGGAAAGTTTGTTGACCAATTATAAATGACCGAATAAAACGATCTGGATTTGGAACAATTGTAATGCATTATATATTATTTATTTATTTATAATTAGGCTACACATACTCACATAAGTAACAAGGCCCATAGAGTAAATACCATACAGACTATATAAGTATTATTAAAGAAAACGTACTTTTAAGTGAATAGCAAAACATTTGAATGCGGCACTGTTAACCCAAAAGATGATGGGACATCAGAGGGGTAATTGTGTAAAGCAATCGTATTCATTTGACAGCAAACGTACGATATGATCTGTCAAACCTTTTGTTCTTTGCCGTTTGGCAGATCATATCGTACGTTTTAAACTGTCAAATGAATACGATTGTTTTACACAATTCCATACCTGAACTGTAGGTAAACATAGAAAGGGAATAGAAGAATGTGATTCACGACCCCAAGACTCGTGCCATCCTACCTAAACGTTGATATTTAACTATAAAGTTCAAGTTGTAGATTTATAGTTTGGCTTTGTTGTTAAAAAACAATCGAGTAGCGGATATGTTGGCTGATGATTTATTTTTATATGGACACCAACCACATACATTACTCTGATGCCAACGTAAGTAGCTAATGCACTTGTGATAGGGAAATCAGAAACAACTTCAATACCCTGACCCGAGACTTCTCTTCTTCTCTTGAAAATTATGATTTCTATATTGACCCGACCAGGAATCGAACCCGGGACCTCGGTAGCGGCGACGCCATAAAACCCAGCTTGCTTAGCCACTACACAACAAAAGTTGTAAATCGGATTTTGTTTAAATAAAAGCATTTACCACAATCACAATATTGTACACAAGTTTATAACAGGTACTCATGTGTTAACTGGGTGCGTATTGCGATACAGTTTTGGCAGTTAAACAGCTCTGCTTTACTGTCAAATTAGCAATTCTTATTGCATTATATTCATAATATAACAATATAAATATTAATATTTATACCATTATTATATAATATTATTATATTGATAATATTTGTTTACACTGAGTGGAAATTGAACTGCCTCGGAATTGAACGGATTAAGTTGGATCGCAATACGACCCCTGAAGTGTGTAAGTTCTCTTGAAACCGAAAAAAAAAAACAGGAAATCGAATAACTGCAATCTTGTCGACTACTGAACGAAGGGCCATAGAAAGTTGTGGCGTGAAAGAAATATTGGAGAGAGTGTTTCATTTCATACAAGGAAGAAGACTCTAATGAAGAAAAATGTGTCGGAATGAAGCCACGTTTCGTCGATAGGCTATCCAGAGCTTTGAAATATACTTGGATGTTTTGATATCAGAGAGTTGTCTGAATTGTTATGTAGACTTTACAAATTATATGAGGATACATGAGCTGTGATTTGCATCAATATTGTCAGGCAATTTATTTTTATTTTGAAAAATAATGTGTGTCAACCTTTTAGATATGAAATTGAAGTATCTGATATTAACAAAATATAAAATAATGAGTAGGTTTATATAACGCTGTCACCTGCACAAAGAATCATAAGATAAGATAATATAGAGCACTAGCGGCCCGCCAGTGACTTCGTACGCGCGTAATTGTTTTACTCCGTTACCATAGATCGTAGCGAAAATATTTATAAGCCGATACGGATTTAACTATTTCTATAGCCTTCCCCGATAAATTAGCTATCTAACAATGTATGTAACATATTTTATAATCAGACCTATAGTTCCTGTGATTAACGCGTTCAAACTTGACAAACAAAAACATCCAGTTTTTAAATATATGCGTAGAAATACGTATAGATAATTGTCATATTTTATGTACACACAACACGTAGCCCGGTCATTAATCTGGTCAAACTTACACGGGGATAATATCGTTTTATTTACAACGAAATGGAAATACTTACTACGCCTATCGTCAATCGTACATTTCTTTCGGGTGCTAATAAAAAGACCAGGCTACACTCTGTGCGCTTACACAGCATCATGCCACATACAGACTGTGGGGAAGCAAATTCCCTCAATTTATCTCCCGCTACCTTAAGAGTTTGAACTTGAGCTTTGTTTATAGTCATAGCAAATACCCTACTTTCTTGAATTCAAATCGTAAATTGAAAGGGTCAATTCTATGTAAAGATCTACGCCACCATCATCATCAACATCCAAAAGCCGTCCACTGCTAAACATAGGTCCCCCACGAATAGTTTGCAGAAAAGTTCCAGATTGGACGCCTTTCGACCACAGGAGCAGCGTAGAATTTATATATTCTGTGGTAGAATGTCCACCGACAATATGAACATACGATCTGCAATCTACACTGGACACAGACCGATTGATACCTACGCTGTTTAAACACAAAAAAATATTATTTAGGCTATTATAAGGAATAAAATTTCTTCTCGAGAGCAACATCAACAACATATATTATTCATCTGTGAACCAAAGAGGATAGAACAATAACAAACATGTGTCAAATATTCTGTCTCAGATATGTCAAATGACTTTCAAAAATGAAATAAAAAAACATTTTAATCGTAAGCACTAAAGAGTATTGATATCAAATTCGAAGCAAATCACCCCCATAATAACTTTGCACCACTTTTTAACCCCCTTTGGGGATGAATTTCAATAAAATACAAAATAAATCTTCCGTCAATTTTGTAAAATAATGTGTATGCAAAATTTGAAGTAGATTGGACCAAGGGATCTGGTTGTCCCATACAAACTTTGCACCCCTTTTTGACCCCCTTAGGGGTGGAATTACTGAAAATCCTTTCTTATCGGATCCCTCCGTCATACAAAGAACACACCCTCCCAGTTTCAGGTCTCTACGATCAGCGGTTTAGGCTGTGCGTTGATCCATCAGTCAGTCAGTCAGTCAGTCAGTCAGTCAGTCAGTCAGTCAGTCAATCAATAAGTCAGTAGTTCAGGACAAAGCATTTTATAGGTATAGATTATTGCGCTAAACTTGGTTGACCGCATTCAAGGCTCACTGATAGAACTTGAAAAACACAAAAGCAACCGCTGAAAATCAGCGTCTTGGGTATGCGTTCCGCTGCTACGACTTATGCTCAGCAGGGGTGCCTTTTCGACTCGATTAGTCTAGTTTTGCATGTACTTTGATGTTTTTTTCTCTTGGTCAAATAAAAGTATTTTCTTTCTTTCTTTCTTTCGAAAACGATAAATTTTTCACTGTTTGTAAATAGTATATTCATTCTAGATTTTTTAGCGGCAAAATTTATAATTTTAATTTGTTGCTGCTGTGTTATAGCTTCAAGTGAGAACATTATAGAACACAACTCTCCCACCCCCCCAACCCGCCGCTTCACCCCTTCCCCCCCTTGATAAAGGTCCCAAATTTCATATTTCCTCTATTTTCAGGAAAACTATACAAGCTAGGACAAAATGGTCAGGACTAAATTATTTGTCAATAAATTACCTACAAATAAGTATTAACATTCATTTTGATACGAGTTATACTTTTTAAGCTATGGAGCATCAAAGAGTACTAAAAATGTGCGCTTAGCAGAAATACAACATTTAACACAAAATAAACAATATAATTTATAAATTTTCTCAAGAAATGCGTTTCTGTAGTACTTACCTATCTAAAACAAATCAGTATCGCGTCATTGTTATCGTCTAAAGCTACTAAGGCCCCAGTGTCTGCATATGGTGGAACAACGGAATGCAGCTTTGACACATCCACATACTTTTCTGTAGCCTTTTTTGCAGCTGCATGATACTATTTTCAGTATCTACTGTGGAGCTGGTGCCTATTTGGTATTTAGGGTACAAAGTTACTATTTTTTTCCAGCTTCAGTTTTCTGGGTTGAATGAATTTTCTCGCCATAATTGAACTTGATGAAAAGTATGTGTTGAATTCTGACAAGCAGCTCCTGAAGAAGGTGGAAACTTTGGTAATATCACCACCGTATTGTTCTTCAGATCAATGTTTTTGTAAAAGTGGACCTCTCGTATATCGTTTATACTTTTTAGGTACCTACTATGATACTATCCGAGAATATATAATATTCCATACAAAGTTAAGCTTGCCTTATATAACTCTCTAGCTGAGTCATATATACAATATGGTGTGAGTAGTTATGGTCGTACCTATGATACCTACCTAAATAAAATTTACAAATTGCAACTCAAAATACTGAAACAAATCGTCTCTAACGTCATTAAAGAGAAATACAGAGATAATGAAGCTGGTCTCTTTAAGCATTGCAATGTACTACCTGTCCAAAAGCGCTTTCAATACAATTTCCTCAAAGAACAATACTTTAATAGCAACCTGCGTAAAAAAATTGAACACCCTGTATTTACGCGAGCTATGTCACGGGAGCGCTTGCTTACCGGAACGGCTCGGAATGTGTACGGCGCAAGGACCGCACAGTACCTGATCCCTCGATTTATTAACGAACTACCTCCATCCGTCAAGAATGATTTGAATGAAAAGAATATTAAATCCAAGTTAAAAACGTACTTTCTTGCTATCAATTTGCATACTGTGCTTCTTCTAGGTTCCTGTTTAATTTATTATTTATGTGTACGTAATTGTAAAAAAAAAAATACCTTTATTAATAATAATATTATGTTACTTCTTAACTGGCTGTCTCACTCAAGCACTGTAGGCAAACCTCAGTGGTTTTTAACAGTGCAAATATGTATATGTCTTTATGTTATTGTTTTATAGTGATAATAAAATGAAAAAAAAAATATCTTTCTCCTGCCTCTTCTATCTGCTTGCGTGAGGCATCCGGGTTATTTAAAACGTTTATTGTATCTTGCAAGTCGGTGTTTTTACCAAACAGGAAAGACTAAACCTTTCCTTTGTTGTAGAATGCCGGTGTAGAAGAATATATTCTTACGTGGTGGAGTCAGTCCCAGTAAATGAACCAACAGATCAATGTCTTGCCCAACCACTACGACAATGTCTTTTCGACGTACTACATAATATCGGCTTTCTAAGGCACAGGAAAGGTTCAGTCTATTCAATAACATATAACATCGACTTGCAAGATACAAAAACTCCTGATGCCTAACGCGAGGAGGTAAAAAGGCAGGAGAAACATATATTCTTGCATAGTATGGGGCTAAGCAAACCTAAAAAAGTATAATCGTGTTACGAAACATTTAGGTACTTCAACTTCACTTCTTAACCAACTCTCAAGAACAATACGGTGTTATTATGAAAATACTTCAGCTTGTCAGCATTCAATGCATACTTTGATCAAGCTCTACAGTTGATACTGAAAACAATATCAAGCAGCTGCAAAAATGGCTACAGAAAAATATGTGGATGTGTTAAAGGTGCATTCCGTTGTTCCACCATATGCATACATTGGGGCCTTAGTAGATTCGACAAACCTTTAGAAGATAACAATGACGATACTGATTTGTTTTAGATAGGTAAGTACTACAGAAACGCATTTCTTGTGAAAATGTATAAATTATATTGTTTATTTTGTGTTAAATGTTGTATTTCTGCTAAGCGAACATTTTTAGTACTCTTTGAAGCTCCATAGCTTAAAAAGTATAACTCGTATCAAAATGAATGTTAATATTTATTTGTAGGTAATTTATTGACAAATAATTTAGTCCTTGATCATTTTGTCCTAGCTTATATAGTTTTCCTGAAAATAGAGGAAATATGAAATTTGGGACCTTTATCAAGGGGGGGAGGGGTGAAGTGGCGGGTTGGGGGGGTGGGAGAGTTGTGTTCTATAATGTTCTCACTTGGAGCTATAACACAGCAGCAACAAACTAAAATTATGAATTTTGCCTTTCGCCCATACATTGAAATCTAGAATGAATACACTAACAGTCTTACTAATAAAGATACACGCGGACGTATACGCCTGTTATACACGTGTTGTAAGTTTTTGTCTACCAATAAAACCCATTTTGACGTAAGCATTGTATAAAGGTGGTATACAATCGTTTTTCTGCCATACATTTTTACACAGCGCTTATTCAGTCGGAGACCCTTGTATAGCCATTGTTTAGTGATAACTTTTTTGAGTCTTTGTCACTAATCTTGGATTTTAAGCTCTTTTAAGGAATTATCATAGATATCTCGTTAAGTTTTATTTAAAATTGAGTTTTCTAATTATTGGCATGAAGAAAAACAGACCAACAGAAAGCGAAAAATCTCTTATTGGACCTCGGGTTAAAGTTTTGCAATGAATGATTCTCAGTGAATGATCAAAATCAAAATAAAAATTATGATGATGGCTTTTTATTTATTTTATTTTATAGATTTATAAAAAAATACAGTAATAAAATAGCTGAGTTAAACAAAGACGACCATACAAACAAAATACTAGGGGATTTAACTAGTATTTTACCGGAGTTACGACTTCATAAAGCCCAAGATATGTGGACGTTGAGTAGTCCAAGATTTAATTATTTTACTTATTTTTACGCACTCAAAAAGAAATCATGAATTACGTTACAACCACATTACGACGGTTTAAGCGAACAATAGGTAGACGCCAAACATATGGTGCGAACTTTGTTTTTATGTTGACAACGAACGACTGACCCTTCGTCCGGAAATCCAAATGCATCATGGTGAAGTGTTGTTTGCATCAGATGTGCCATTTTATTTGATTTAAAATATAAATTAATAAAGTGATTTTTAAAATCCTTATAAAGAAAATATTTATTTTGTATTAGTACGTGGTTAAAAAACTTAATAACCACGGTTATTTGGTATAAAACTCCTCATTCTGTTTTTATTTCTGAACTGGAAGGACTGATGTTGCCAGCAGGATTAAAAAAATGGAGATAAACAGATGTTTAACTATACAAAGGTTATACGTGGTTTATTGGTAGGCGGTTGTGCATAAAGGGTGTGTAACGCTATTCACTGCTTATTCCTTGTATAACTATACACTCGTTAAACAACTGAGTAATCTTGTTTTATTAGTAAGACCGTAAAAGTATAATGGTTTTACAATATTTTTAACACTTACAGTGTCATATTACGCAATGACGTATCAATGAGACCAAGAATTTCGCGCTGTCGGACCGACAGCACGGTAGCTCAATTGGAAGAGCAGTTGGCCCGGATAGCCAGAAAGATGCTGGTTCGAATCCCGCCCGTGCGCAATTTTTGGTTTCATATTTCATCTTTTAACACTAAAAGTATTTAAAAAAAAATCTTATTTAGTACCTTCACGGATATGATAATGTGATCCGCTTCAATTCACGATTCAGTCATATGAACGTTTGGGTTGTTAAGGCGTTTTTACAACGATGAAATCCACAGCCTATTTTATTTACTACTCTATTCAACGAATATAGACCCTTTTTCGAAAGGAAAATCCATTTTAGTTGTCTCCAGAGGTGTATTTTGGATAGCCATTTCGCTTTTCTCGCTTTATGAACATTCAATTTTTACATATGTGCTTATCGGCTTACGGGGGATTGTGTTTCGTTGTGATGATATTATTATTTCCTTTGGTGTCGCTAGACGCTTTTATATGAAACATTTATTTCGTGGATGTGAAATTAGATGGGCCCGGAGCGGTTATCAGATTGATGGCGTGCGATAAGCGGGCTGAAGTACGAAAATGGGACATATTCTCGAGGATTCTCTGCGGAAACGACTGTTTCTAGATTGTAAGAAAACTTGCGCGAAATAATAGTATTTTACATGAGACAGATGTTGAATTTTTCAAGATCAGATAAATCAAGATCCTATTATAGTACTTTGACCAAGGTAAAAAAGCTGCCAAAGCCTAAATGAAAGTCTGTAGCTTTAGGTGAAACTGATTTACAGCCTACTTTTTAAAATAATAAATTATATTATATTGTTTTAAACTTTCATGGTCACTAACATTACAATAGTTAGATACGGGATTGCTACCATGTACCTTATTATTTATGAGCTTCCGGATATTTCGGCACTGTTGCAAGCGCCATAATCACGGAGTAACTGCTGTGGCATGTTGGGCTTGCAACAGTGCAGAAATATCCGGAAGCTCATAAATAATAAGGTACATGGTAATAATTATATTCTATTTATTTGCGCAATGTATTCTCATCCACAAATAGTTTCTATTGAGATAAATCCTCTTCTTTTATTTTTCATATGAGGATATGATAAGGGCCACATTGTTGAGAAACAATGTGGCCCTTAGAGGTTATCTTTATGATTTTAATCTATTTTTCTTCAATCCTCTTTTATCAGCATTTGAAGCCGCACCTCAACCGCATCCAACCGGCCACGTGCGGCGTATTATACCTCTCCAAGTATGAAATACGAGAGCATTCCCCGCCTATTTATAGCACACACCCATAATGACCCCTTGTCTGAGCGCCCCTGAGGCCGCGGCAACAGATGTTTGTCTTAAATAAATCACAATGGCTCCGTTGAGTGAAATTTCTGAAGGTACAGCACTCGCTTTGATAAGTTTGTTAATTGACATAGTTGTTTGGAGCAGGATATAGTGGTTATAAATACGTGTACTATTCAACGAAGCTCCTGAAGTTTCAAGTGTGAGCTGCGAGTTGGGAGTAAATTATATTTTACTCATAGAAAAACGTAATTCAGTTTCTTCCAGTCCTCCTAAGATTGAAAGGTTGTCAATGTAAGCAGAGTACGTAAAAAGCAAAATTGATAAGTTTTTTGGTTTATAAGTTAGTATAATGTTAAGTTTTTTGGTTTTAAATACGTTTGTATCATAATAGCACAGCCTTCAAAAAAATCAGGATATAGAATCTGGCACGTGATATCCAATAAATTTTTGTTCCTATATGTATCTTATTCTTCAGATTCCTGAAAATACAAGACACAAGACAAAGCAATCAACTATCAAAATATCTCGACCAGCATCGCAGAGTTCATTATTCCTCAATTTTGGTTAAAAATACCTACCTGCCAATGATTCACCAGCACGAGATCCTCCTTCAAGAATTTTCATGAACCGTAAAAAGACATGCCACTTTTGCCTGACACAGCGAATGTCGTTTCACTTCGTCATGATTAAGTGGCACTGTGACAGCACGTCATGTCCACGTCTCATCGAGTATGAGTTACGATCTATTTTTAACCGTTCACGGCTGTTTAGTATACGCCCTTTGTATGTTAATGGTCCTGATGGCTGGATAAAAAATAACTCGGTAACAGGATAGTTAAAGTAATATTTATCAAGGAAGAATTTTCGAGATAACGAGCTGGAGGCCAATTCTCATGCAGTTCGTATTAGAAAAAAGTTCACCGATCGATTTTTCTTTTGAAATAAAATACAGTTATTGCTTTATCCGGGTCACGGTATTTCTAAGCATTTTGATTTCTTTGGTGCAGTAGCTTTTTTTACGTGGATATATTACTTGATTTTTTCGGTAAAATAGTGATACTCGAAATAGTGGTAATCGAATTACCACACGAAATAAGTTCGATCATGCGAGAATCGGCCTCCTACTTGGTAGTATCTCTTTCAAACACGCAAATACCTTCAGATTGATATATGTAGTGCTTATTACTTATGAGCATAGGTGAGATAAAATGAAATATCAATAATATGACTAAAAACCAGATACAGGTAGTTATTTTTCAATTGCAAATTTCCTACAAATTATTACAAATATCGCCAGGATCCATAAGAAAATTGCTTTAACACTTTATTACACCGATTTTTTTATAAAACTACTGCCAAAAGAGTACAATGTACTGTGCAGGCAAATATACTGGCTGCAAATGCTTGTGTCACATGGCACTTTTATGACTATTATACCGATTGCTATACTGCGTTGTAACATCACCGTAACAGCAATACATCAAAGCAACAACTGTGTTAAAGGGAAAGGGGAGGGGGAAGTAATAGCAATAACATGCATTTGGTGATGGATTAGCAACACGAGTGACATGATGATAGGATAACTATTCGGGTGACATATGACATGGTATCACTTGTTGCTTTGAGATACAAGTTTGGCAAACAATTTTCATGCTCTCAAAATGCGAAAATAGAAAGTGAGAGAAATTAACATCATTAAAAGACATTAAGTGAACAGGCTTATTGTGAAATAGAATGCTCTAACGCAAACTGCGTCTCTGCCATACATCAAATCTATTCATTAAAAAAAATCGTTTGAATAAATAAAAAATACCATAAGTAAAATCAAACGAGGGTCAGCGAATAAAAACACCTAACAAGACTTCGGTTAAATATCCAATATTTTCCCGCTACTCCAATATTTTGATTGAAAGAAAACATAACAATAACCTCAAAATTCTGATGAAACAGGGACTAATACTGCTGAGTTACCATCCCTTAACTCAGCAGTACAGTTTGAACAAAAATATTGTTCCGTACTACGTATTATGAAAGCAATTATAAGCTTATGGTTCTGAAAAATAAATTTGAATATCCCACCAAATTCATGAAAAGACACCAGAATTTCACTAAGTTCCAAAACTAAGTTGACTTTCCAATCAATAAGGCCCGGTTACTTTATCGATACTTAACTCAACTAATGTAAATTAAATATTGTCACCAAATGTAATAATTACTATTTTATGACTACTGATTAAGGTATTTTTTCTTTAAATCACGCACGGTCGTAAATATTCAACCGTTGGTAACGACATTTAACCATTGGTTGAGTTAACTATAGATAAAGCAACCAGGCGTATTCCCAAAGTCCTATCATAGAATCTGAGATTGTTTGCTATACCCTTTCATAATAGGAACCTGTTTGGAGTACCAATCAATCAATGCATTTTCCTGGTTTCTTTTTGTTTCAGACCTTTGATTCGGCACTCTTTGTCGACAACCTTGTTAAGTGTTTTTAGGTCGTTTTTTTTAGTCCGATCACGTACTTTGCTGACCAGAGCCTTATTTGAGAGTTCTCTAACTTCGTAATATCAAAAATGTGGGCTGAATAAACTCGAAGGAAATACTGTGAATAAATATTCAACAGCCTACTTGTCTATAGGTAAAGCTGAAAAAGTTAAGCAATCTATCTTGTCGAATGTTTGATATTTCTTTAAAAAACTATGACATAATTAAGCCATATTCTATTAATTTCTTTTAGCAGTTAAATAATCATAATAATACCTAATGCTAGATTTCAATGCAGTCAGGATAGTACATCTGCTTACTAGCAACCTATTCACTCTTGCCGAGAGGCTCAGCTTGTAGTCCCTAGGGTAGAAATCAGGGAATTCCACTCTATAGCTGCTCACATCAGAGTCACTTTTTACGTGCAAGTGAAATATTAACGATTAGATGCCTAGCCTACGCTTGATGAAAGGGACTGGCGGAATAGGGTTTTCATGAAAAAATATTGAAAGTATTAATGTGTAACTTTTATTGTATAAATATAATCGAAAGACTTCTCATTTTAGAGTGATTAATATTTCAAAAGGCAAGCTAAAACAAAAGGTTAGAAAAAAAAGGAAATAAAATAACCAAATTTCTTTTTCCGACAGTAACCTAACGGAGTGAAACAGTTGTCTGATTTGGGCAGAAATTAATTTGCAAACCAATGAAAGACTGAAAAGAATATAAAAATATTTTTTACTCAAAATATTGAGGTAAGATTAAACTTTGGATTTGACGAGTAATTAATTCTGAATTGCGGAAAACCTTTGGAGAAAGCTTCAATTTCGCGAAGGGAGAAAAAGATGAGGAAAAATTCTAATCGTACACGCAAGGAGAACGACTTTTCTTTCTTATTATTTTTCAAGAACTGAATATCCTATTGAATGATTTCATTATTACGGGATAAAATTATTACTTACTTCATTTTGATTGGTTAAAGTCGCTTACTTCTAATTCTATTTGTTATTCGAAATCATCACACAAAAATGCTTTTGTTTTTATTTAAAGTATATCAGCTGTTCTTAAATACGAACTTTGTTTGTTTATTCAAAAAGATATTCCCAAAAAGATATTAACTTTTTGTTCTTAACAAACCCATTTATTAGTTCAATCTATTTGCTTCAAACAAAAATAAAATTGAATTCATCGCTCCCAACAATGCTTAGTGCTCGACATCAAAGACACTGAGATACCCCGAGATGTTTGCTACATTGTCCTTTTGAAGTAGAATTTACCCTTGGACGAATTATTTATGTTCGAGGAATCACTCAAAGAGATCGTTTTACGGACAAAAAAACTGACAGCGCACAATGGATGGCTGACATTAATGACCAGAGAGAATGCATGGCTGATGGCATTAAGCATTTTTATAGACCATCTCGGTACATGCGGAGATAAAAGTGTTTAGATTTAATAAGCTCTATTTTAAGCCCATTCATGGTTTTTACATGAGAAATAAAGAATTTGCTTTTCTTTCCTCTAACAGTTTAATAAAAGTATAAGTATAATCTATACTTTAATATGCTAAAGTAAAAAAAAAGTTAAAGTAAAAGTTAAGTTAGCTTGTAAGCATTCCACTGCTGGGCAAAAGCCTTACTTCAAATATGAGGTAGTATGAGCCATACTCCACCACGCGGGCTCAGTGCGGATTGGCGGAGGGGTGTTTGCAAGGCAAGCGACCAACCTTGCTGTCAGATTTTATCAAGCCGCCCATAGCTAAAAATTTTGTTTGTTCTTCTCAGGAACTACTATACCCATTTGAAAAAAGGATTTTGTGTTGGATACTTCATTTGGTCAGAAAGGCTTTAAGCTATAAAACATCACGCTGCAACGGGAGAGGAGGGGAACAAACTCAAAACGCGCGAACACAATTGTGGGGGACCGCTTTTAAAAGTACATAACCAAATCAAATAGCTCTGATGATGAGACAGGAATCACTTGTGTCGCCGTCTGTACTATTATGGTCAATCGTAGAAACGACTGATTTAGAGTGGTTCCGTTGAAAAACATAAAAACACAGCTGCAGACATGTTTGCGGCAAATGGGCCACTTGACGTTTAAGCACGGCACCCGGCAGGGCTATTTCCTAACCCGATCGCTTTGGGATTACAATCGTTAAGGACGTCAAGTATGGTAAAAGCTCCGAAGTAAGCATTTACTAGCATTTGGTAGCGATTATGTATAAATAGTCTGGTCGGACCATTGAACTACTATTACTGGCATATGGGACTGACACCACGAACAAATCTCATGCGCGATGAATTGACGCTACTTGTCATCAACTCATACAAATGGTTTATCGAAATTCAAATTTCAAGGAATATGTCAAAGTTTTGTCGTCGTATTTGCGACACATGTTTTGATTGATATAGCTTTTCTATACGTAGTAAATAACAACTCAATGGCTTGGACACGGTTGATGGTGTGTCCGCCATTTTATCACATCCGTCACTCCGGCCATGCTAAAAATGGATTACCATCGCTTCGGAACCATGTTTAAGTTACATAATACCACAGCAGGCATTTTAATGGTATCATAGTAACGATGTTTACGGATTCCGGTGGTCCCAGCTTTAACAGTTTTACAGCTAAACTATAAACTTGAATCGCTCTTTAAAACGACTATTTCGTTCTGACATTGGACATATTGTCACGTTTAGGAGGATGAGAGCGTATGGGGCAAAATAATGTTGGATCTGACAAAAGACAATATGGGCAACATTAGATTCCTCATTGACACAGCTGCTCAATCGAGAATAACCAAAATCGAGAATAACTTAAACGTCATTTTTGTAATCAAGCAAATGCGAGTGTAGATCGGGTCTGAACATGATGATCAGAACATAAATCGCGCACGTAGATTCACTAGTAATTTCCTTATCATAACCGCTTCGTAGTACGTGTTACATAGTAATCTATAGCTAACTATATAGCCATACTAGCACAAAACAAACATTTAAGTACTGGATGTTGCTGATGAGGAGTGCCACTGCAGTCTGTTAGCAGTTGATTTAGCTACTTCTTTGGATCATTCGTCAAAATACTTATATATCGTCCCCGTCGTGGCAAAATTAAATAACCAACAAAACCAAAGTTCCGAGATATTTGAGTTTTTGTGATTTTTTTAAACAAAAATGGCGATAACATTCCAAGCCGAAGGAAATTTACTGTAGGGCTTTTGATATGTTATGAAGGTGCTTTAACTTCATAATTTAAATAGTCTATCATAATTCTACTTTCTATTATTTTAAATATAAAAATAAAAAAGTAATTATTTAGTTTTGCCACAAACGTAATTTATAACAAAATTGCAATTATCGAGTTTTTGTATGTCACTTTTGCAAGTTTTGGCACACAACCAAGTAATACTTTTTTTATATTACCTACATCATCCCACTGCTGGGCAAAGGTCTGCCCCAATTCTTTCCATTTGTCTCTGTCTGCGGCCAACGACACCCAATTTCTCGCAAAGCTGGACAGATCGTCACTCCATCTCTTTCTAGGTCTACCCATTCGTCGGTAGCCGTCTGGTGGTATCCATCGCGTGACGATTTGGGCCCATCTATTCGGGTGCATTCTACACACATGCCCCGCCTACTCCCATTTAAGCTTTGCTGTCTTTTCGCCTACATCTGCTATTCCAGTTCTGGAGCGTATTGTGGTATTCCTCTTATCGATCCTTTTAATATGGTGAAAGGAACGCCAGGGGACATTTCTTCCAGAAGCCACCTCAAAGGAAATTGACCTGGTTGAATCCGGATGGCACGACGAGAAATGAGATAGACTTCATCATGAATACCAAGAAACGGTTATTTAATGATGTCTCCGTGATCAACGAAATAAAGACCGGTAGGTAGTGTTTACCAGATGGTTCGAGGCACATGGAATTTAAATGTCAAATTGGTAAGGTCTCGCTTGATGAGGTCCACGCTCCGACCTACTCGTGCCCATATCCAAAATCCCGAGAGCTTTCAACTCGAGTTGTCAAACCGCTTTGAGTGCCTAAAGAATTGCGTTTCAGTGGACGAAATAAACAACGAGTTTATGGAAACTATTCAAACGGTGGGTGCCCTAAAAATAGTCCTCTAAGACTCTCGATCCACACTCTCGACCTTATAGCAGAACGTCGATATATAGCATTGAAGACCTCCGTTAATGCTGAAAACTACAGTAGGTTAAAAGATGAATATGGAAGTCCCTACGACCGACATTTCTTCCTTTACCACGAACAGTGTTAAAGAACTGATAGAGTGAAAACAAGGCTCCCAAACAAGAGACATGTCTATTGGGCAAAGCCTGTTGACGAAGCTTAAGACGGAGGGCGGCAGTGTAGCGTTGACAAAAGCAGATGTTTTGAGGGAGATCGAGAAGTTCTATGGGCAGTTGTACACCTCAGTTGCCGAACCCGTTAATAGCTAAGGCCGGACACCCAAAAGCTATCCTGACCTGACACTACACAGAAGACATCCCGGACATCAGCCTCTACGAGATAAGGATGGCCCTGAAACAGCTTAAAAAAACAAGGCACCTGGTGAGGACGGAATCATAGCAGAGCCTTCAAAAGGGGGAGGAACACCGGTACTCAAAGTCCTTCAGAGACTTTAATTCCGTGCTGCTTGAGGGCTGCCTGAGTCATGGAACAGGAGTTTGGTGGTGTTGTTTTTCAAAAAAGGAGACAAAAGGTATGACTGGTAGAGAATGCCATATGGTGTTAAGTCCACCTTTTGTACAAACTGTGGTTGTGCAATACAGTATGAATAAATAAATAAACAAAACCTTATTGAGGAACTATAGGCCCACCTCAGCCCTGAGCCATGTCAACAAGCTGATTCAAGAGTTATCACAAATCGTCTCGCACGTAGGTTTAATAGGTTCCAGCCTCCCGAACAAGCCAGATTAGGCCTGATGGTCGTTGGGGCAGAAGACTTCTACATTGGAGACCCTTAGACGATCTTGTAAAGATTGCAGTCGTTGTGGGAAATCGTGGGGGAGGCCTAAGTTCAGCAGTGGACTGGTCCTTTGGCTGATTATGGTAAAAATATATAATACAATGTTTTAATGAAAAATTAAACAAGAGCACTTATTCAATTTTGCCACAACCAATTTTTGTAACAATGTTTCCGAGCCAGTTGTGGCAGAATTAAACAAAGTCACTTATTGATTTTGTTTGTAGGTATGTCAAAACCCTCAATTGTAGTTATTTAATTTTTTTGTCATTTATTCAGTTTTGCCACGAAACTTTTTGTACAAACCTTGTTGTAATATGTGGTCAATTGAGTTACTAAAATTATGATATCTTCGCGAATATTATACATATTGCAACGAAAAATAGACCGAAATGTAGCTAACACTTTATATTATTTAAAAATAATAAAAAGTGAATTTCGGAAAAAGTGTCAGTTATTTAATTTTGACACGATGGGGACGATATTTCTAGCTCAGAGCCCCCCGGGACTATTCCCGTTACAGACATTACCTGTTTATCCAGAACCTACAAGTTGCAAGGGCAACAGATAAGGATCTGTAAAGGGTAGGTAGTCTCTGGAGGAAACTTTATTGTCTTGTCACACTACCAAATTAATCGGAATATATGAGAAGTTTGAAGGATCCCGTTGTTTACATAAGGAATGGGTTAACCTTTATTTTCGATGGATTATATTCTTTGATACTGCTGTTTTATTGTAGTAGAGATGACGTTAAAAACAATATCATGGAGTAAAGATGGATACACCTGTTCCAAGTCTATAAAAAAATCAGCGAGACGTTTATTTTTACCCAAAACGATGTGCCTCTAAATGTTCCAAGAAAAATGTCAACTGAGGTTAACCTAAAGTTAAGGAAACTAATAATAGAAGGTAGTTTGATGAAGCTACGCTTAAATGATCATCAATCAACGTCACGGACTGAATGGCATTTAGTTTGGAAGTCCCAACGAAAATGCATGACTCGATGAGGGATGCCTCACATATCTTGGTTTATCTATACTAATATTATAAAGCTGAAGAGTTTGTTTGTTTGTTTGTTTGTTTGAACGCGCTAATCTCCGAAACTACTGGTTCGAATTGAATAATTCTTTTTGTGTTGGATAGTCCAGTTATCGAGGAAGGCTATAGGCTATATAACATCACGCTACGACCAATAGGAGCAAAGATATAGTGCTAAATGTGTAAAAAACGGGAGAAAGAAGTCACTATTCCACGCGGACGAAGTCGCGGGCAAAAGCTAGTTAAGAAATATGGGAAGAGGAAATGACGGTGGGAATAGATTTATAAGGTAGCGAGTAAAATAGTAAAGTTTGATGAAGATTTAGATGAAACAGTTTTTTTTAAATCCTGAGCAATCATTACAGTTGAATAGAAAGGTTAATCACAACAATTTTAAAATGGTCGCTTCACCAGTATTGCTTTAATAACCAAGTATTTGTTCACTAATTTATTTTATTCTTCTGCAGAAAAATGTATCCTCAATCACACAGCAATCATCAGCAAAGCAGAATCGCTATAAAAGCTTTTTTTTCTACACAACAAATTTTGTTTGCAAACTTTAGAATCCATCCTGTATCATATCTCTCTCATATCCATTATTTCGTTCTTAATTAATAACTATAAACTGTTGATTTTAAGTGCAATCCAGATGAAACTATGTACAACATGTCTTATCCTTTCAAAATCAGACATAATTTTTATGAGACCGGCTCTCCTACTCAATTACTAAAGGAGAATTTACGAAATTCTTAACTTGAGCCACATCTGTGATTAGTTAAGGTGTGGTTTAGTGTGTGCGACCGACGGTGCAGTAATGAGAGGTGACTTGATGAATACGCGTCTTAAAGGCCATCCATCTATGTCAAGGATGACACCTCGGAAGGGGTAGAATGCTGACGTCTTAGTTTTTGATATAATTACCTGTACAATTTCGCTTTAATATCAGTTTCGGTAACACATCATGCTTGAATGGATATTCTATTGAACATGCTAAAATAACTAAACAGTTTTTTTTTAATGTTACAATTGACATTACAGATATAGCATCACAGCAGACATAGGTTAACTATGTCCCTGAAAATTATTTCCTAAGGCGCACTTGCGCACGATGATTTAGCCCAGGATTACGCTAACCAATGATTAAATCATCATTCTGTCTCTGTCAACGTCAAATAAACTGATAGAGACAGAATGATGATTTAATCATTGGTTGTAAGAGGGTATAGCCAACTATATAGCCCTACTAGCACAAAACAATCATTTAAGTACCTACTGGATGATGCTGATGAGGAGTGCCACTGCAGTCTGTTAGCAGTTGATTTAGCTACTGCTTTGGAAATTGGAATTTTACGTAGGTATTTACTCAAGGGAAGCCGCTGGAACCGCTTGCAAATTTAACTTCATCGTGGTTTTTACAAAACAGTAGTCTATAATTATACCGACATTGATAATACTTCCCAACTCATAAATAAATTTTACTCATTATATTTACTTGCCTCGTCGCCAAATTCATAACGTAAATAGATCTTCGTTTCCCCGTTTCCGCATTCTGTCACTAAGATTAATTAAAATATTATCTGTTCGTTGCAAAAGCATCGTCTTGTTTGTTGTGCATTTAAATTGTTTGTTTATCAAATTATTGTTTGTTTCTCCAAATATTGAACAGTCATACAAAAGAAGTCAAATGACAGTTATTAACTTTTAATTGAATGATGTCGGTCAAAATATTTATTTCTGGATAGGTATTTTGAAACGGAAAATTAAAAATACACATTTAATAAATTTTGTATTAAAGGGTTGACGTTAACTCGTATTTTCATAGGTACAACTGTTTTTTAGCAACTTAGCTTAACTTAACTTTTTTTTAGACACAAACCGACAACAGCTTATCTACCTTACTTAACCATTACCACATTAAGGTTAAATATCGTTACCAATGGTTGAATATCTATGATTGTGCTTGTTTTGAAGAAAAAATAAGATAAGGATTTTTTTACAACGAGAGAAGCGATTGTGTAAAACAATCGAATTCATTTAACAGTTCAAAACGTACGGTATGATCTGTCAAACCCTTTGTTCTTTGCTGTTTGACAGATCATACTGTACATTATGAACTGTCAAATGAATACAATTGCTTTACACAATTTCATACCTGGCCTTACTCAAAACGGTGGCAACCCTTATCTCAAATATTTTTTATGAACAACACATGTGTGAATGTGTGGTCTCACACGCGAAGTCAGCTGTAAACTTCATAACATAAACAAAAACCGGTTTTATTGGCTATACTTTACGAGCTTTACTAATTAATACGGCACTTACCATAAAAGCTCCGCGATTGTTATGAAAAAGCTTTAGTAAGCTATAAAAATTGTAGCAAAGCGGAATTTAAGGACTTAACGTTGTATAGTGTGCAGCTTTAGGAGTTTTTAAGTGCGAGATTCAGATTAGATAGCAGGGATTACTTCGTAATGGGTGGTGCAAGTACGTTATCTTTACTCGCAATTTTGTTTTATAGCTTATCTAACGTAATGCCTGCAATAAGAAAGATTCTTGAACTTAAAATGAAGAAACAATATTGATCAAATAATTTGGTAACTTCAAGTAAGTTTTGGTTGCGTTCTCTAAATTTAACTATTGCCGCCACCTGTTTTTAACCGGTTTCAAATAGGAGATTATCAATTCTACATAAAGTTTGTATGTTATATCTTAGAATTTAATAATATTTGAGTACGTTAATCCATTAAGCACGTGTGCAAGTATATATTTGTCCATGGATTGTCCACGGAGAAATGAGAAGTCATTGCTATAATATGAATCTTATTTATTTTAGTAAAATTTAATTTAACTTAGGACAGTGTAAGTTTCATCAAAATCGGTCCAGATACGGTTGGGTTATTAAAAAAAAACAAGACATAAAAAAAAGTCTACCTGTAACCACGAACGCTGTAAAGTGTTCGAAACGTGTCGTGATGTACAAATTTAATTTAAAAATATCCGAAAATTGTATTTAAATCATTAAGTAGAATTCGCGTTAACTTCAGAAACAAGTAAAATGAAAATAAAACATGTCTCATTGTTGTGATCGCTTAGTTTTTGATGCGATGAAAATGACAGCACTTACACATTAACAAACTAAAACAATAAAAATAAAAGGTTGTATTAACTTTCAGTGAAATAAAAGTAAAATAAAACATAACCTGTTCCCAAGACAATTCCACCAATAAAGTGTAATGTTTCTGGAAATTGTTGCCAGAAATTCCATTACATTTTGCGGTGTCTGTTCTCACTGCGGTTAGGATTAGTGGTTTAGACGTAAAATTTAATTGATAGATGGGCTATGGTTCCCCGGAGACGAATTTATCTATGAGTCTAATGCTTTTTGTGGATTAAGATTTTTGGGATGCAAAAGAAAATAGGCGATCATTCACCTTCGTGGTTACAAAATTAGTTAAAAAATATATTAGGTTTTGGTACATTTGCAAATAATATTTTTATCGATATTAAAGAAATCGATATAATTGTAGGTATCACATTAATTGTTTTGATAATAAATAACCATACAGTTAAAAAATCGATACCTATTCGTAATTTAATTGTGATGACTATTTTCAAATAATTTTGCTGAAATTCACAACTCAACACATTTATAGAAAGTTATAGGCCCATTAGGGAGGTTAAGGTTAATTCATTAAATGCGGTGTGATGAGGGTTCTGTTTTGATATGTCACATCATCATCCCATAACCACATAATAATAATAGGCAAAGGCTTCGCTAATAACGGAAGCTAATAACATCAAAAAGGCAATAGTTTTAAAATCCCACTTATAACAAAGTGTATGTATGTTTGCTACTATTTGCGCAAAGACTACGGGATAGATTTAAATGAAATTTAATAATACTATAGCCCATACATCGGAATAGCACAAAGTCTATAATTTATATCCGAAATGATATTTGACATCCAAAATTTACACGGGTGAACCCACGGGGAACTACTAATAAATTCTACTTCTTCTTCAACTTAAGAGCTGCGCTCTTGTCGGTAGAGAAATCGCCATTATTTTCTTTTATATGCCTTCTTCTTGACCTCCTGGCACTGGTAATTAATTAAAGGGAATTAATTCACTAACAACCAATATTCTTTCACAGAGCTTCTTCTCGGCACGCTCCGCACCCACCAAAAAGCTGCGTGCGACGAAGAGATGGTGACGCTAATCTGCCCTAGAGGCACCACCATCAGCATCCAAGTAGCCCAGTATGGGGCTTCAGCTTCCCAGAGTTCATGTGCTTCAGAGCTGGCTGAGTACCAACCAGTGGCTGTTGAGGTCGTTGGAGACACGTCCTGTGCGTGGCCTAGTGCTTTGCAGGTTTGTTGTTTCTTGAACTGTCTGATTATAATTATCTGCATCAGTATTTTTCTTACTTTTGTCATCATCGCTGTCAGTTTTATCACAACAATTATCATTATCGCATCCTAAACATAAGTCATGTGGTTGATGAACATCCTTAGTGCGCCTTCACATTAGAGCGACAGCTGCGCTACAGCGTGCGTCGTTCTAATATGAAGGCGCACTAAGTGTGAAAGCGCTCTTACTCAAGTAACAGCCAACGTCAATCTTCAAATGGTCGTATCATTTTTAGGGTTCCGTAGCCGAATGGCAAAAAACAGAACCCTTCTAGTTTCGTCAAGTCTGTCTGTCTGTCTGTCTTCAACAACCGCAAACATAACTTTGTTCTTTATACAAATACTATGACAAACAAAGTTATGTTTGCAGTCTACAAATATTGTGGTATTTTGGCTAACTGGAAGTAAGAATCCCTAATTCAGTTAAAGTTGGCACGGAACCCTCAGTGCGCAAGTCCGACTCGCACTTGGCCGGTTTTTTGTATCTGATCTCATGTACATTCGCCAGCACATCAGGTTATATTTTTTTGGTTGGAAACTAGCCCTTAACAAAATGCCGTATTTATGCAGTTGGCTGAATAAATACGGCAGTGTTTACCTTTACGTGCTGTTGCCTTATTTTACTGATCTTTCTGCAAATATGAACAGTCCAATTGTGTTTGCATTGAACTCAGAGTTATACGAAATGATACAAAATTAGACCTCCTTTGAAATAGCGACGGTAAAATATCCAAAAACATTTAAGAAAATGAATTTACAATGAATTATGCGTGGTACGTTCTTGAAAGGTAGGATATTTTATTCGATACTAAATAACTGAATATATCTATTTACGCCCCACAAATCACATGTATAATAATGTAAGAAGGGTCTTATAATCCGATTCAAGCGGCATTACCCGGAACAACTCCAATTCGCATTCCCAGAAATTCTGATAATGTAGCCCTAAACATTTGTCAAAACGGAAGAAAACATATAAAGCACATTCAGCATTGGCAAATGCATTATTTTTAGTGTTATTGCTCAGATATTTTTTTTATACTTGTAGCATAATGAAATACGGAGAATTTCAAAATAGCATCATCTGTCCTATGTTTGAATAATTTAATTGACAACTTTTGAATAACAAAACAAGAGAATAAAATAACTACTGTAGTAATGATGGACTCTAAAACAAACTTAAAACAAAAAGTAGGTTCACTTTGAACCTAACTTTGTCCTTGATTAGAAAGATAAACGATAGTATTTTTTAACCTATATTTCTGTATGAAACCTGTAATATGTTTATGGTCGGGTAAAACTTCCGTTTATTGCTCATTTAAAAACCGGATTTCTTATGCAGAGTAAAAACGTTTCAGAATCAAAGAAAGGTTCAAACTAAAATATGAAGAAACAAATGTACGGGGAATATTTTATAAAAGAAAGTCCGTTAGAAAAGTTGCGGGGAGCGCTCATTTTAAGATAAAATCTTAAACAGTTACAGAAGTTGTCTAAACTTAGCGATATTCATTATCCTGGGACATGAAAGACGTCACCTTAAGCGGTGCTTTATGCCATTATAATAGGAGTGATTTTACAATGAAATTTTATGTTTGATGTACAGATACTGTATAATATAGACAGTCTGAACGTGCCGTCCGTGATAACGAAAGGCGCTAATTAGTACTTAATTGCTATTTTTTAGGCTTGATTAACTTCAAATAATATTTTCAGTCCATTAAGGTTTCTCTTTATTTTTGTATTGTAATTAGGTTAATGTGAAATTTTTATAAGCTTTCTTTACAGTTAGTGACTGCGTGTATACCTACTTATAGAAGAAACGAAAGAATAGACTATGGCATTTACATATGCTTGAACATTTTTTCGCAAATGTTCATCTTCGAGAACATCGTTTACAAAAAAATACGAACGTACCTACTCAATGTTAGTATGTACCTTCTAAATTCTCATGTAGTTAACTAATACATCACTGTGAAACACGCGTCATCAAGGAAGCTCTCTTGAAATATAAGAGGGTTTCATCCTATTTCTCAGCATTACAAGCGAAATATTGTGCGTCGTGATATCTTGTTATATCGTCAGCATGAACAAGCCATCTTTATTTTTTGGACACAGACTTATACGTGCCTGCCAACTTTTTTCAACGAATGTATTACCTACATCAAATAAAAAATATAACGCAGTCAATACGAGGATAAAGGAAGTTAAGTAGGTACCCAAATAATGATGTTATGTTATCAGTGCGATGTGGTGGTAATTAATTCGTACAATATTTATAACTAGTCAGCGCGTGGAACAACACATACTAAAATGATAAATAATTGTGTAATTTCATACAAATCGATACACAAATAAAGACGAATAGGACAAAGAGGTCAGATGCAAATGGAACCTAAAATATCCAAAGCCATGTAAGGCATGAAATATATTAAAAATCACAAACCTAACCAAAAAATCAAAGAATAAACACCTCTTTTTTCAGTGGTACCGATTTCAAGTATTCAATTCATTTAGCTCTACACATATTTCAGTTTTGTTTCATGAAATGTATACACACAAGTCAGCAAATCCATCCCCGATCCAATAACGCATTCGACAAAATACCATATTGACGTTTCCATAATAAAACCAAGCTCCGCAAACATGCAATCTGTAAACTCATTTCTCATGTTTACGAAGATTAGAGGGGTGACATAAAGATCGACAGCCAGCTATAAAACTGGCTTGTTGCCTAAACATATCAGAAAATGAGTCGTAAAAGAGATGGCTGTTTGAGCGATCTCGTTTCGGGACAAGGCGGATCTTGCTGTTCAGATCAAATTATTTGTTGATTATCGCTCCAATTTTGTTTGTTCAGTATTCTCAAGCCTAATTTCTGGAACCAGGATAGCCAATGAATGGGAACAGCATAGGACATAGTCATTGTTTGTAAATCTTTTGAGTTTTATTAGTGAGCAGTTTTTGAAAATATTTATTAAATCTGATATTACAATGTGGCACAATGTTGGGACCTAATTAAAAATATGTCAGGTTTTTTACGCATCGCATAAATCAAGACCTTCTAAATAAAAACTATTCATAAGTCCATATAAGATTGATGACAGTTTCAAACGTGAAAAAATACTAGTAGAAGTAATAACTACTTATTTTCCGACTAAAAACAACAAGTTTCATATTTTAAACTGAGAAAAAAAATATGCGATACTACTCTTTTGGCTCCTTTAAAGTTATAGTTATCCGAATGAGTTATATAAAAACTGGGACGTCCCGCAAGTTGTGAACACCACTAGTCATAAAAACGAGCCAGAGAGAAGCGACTATAACATTGGAACATGTTCGATCTACGCTCGGGAACCTATTAAGTATTATTATTATGTAGTACACAAACTAACATCAACACCATCAAATTCTATGTGGGAACGTTATGGTTCCTGTAGTTGGGTATAAGTATCATAGCATAGACTACGTACATGGCACACTTAAAAAGTAAGAGTAGAGCAAATTGTAAGACAGGGTTGGTTGGTTTTTAGATGACAGAAATGTTAAATAATATGGCCATTCTGCCAATTTATTGAGGAACGGTTTAGTGATCAAATGTTAACTTAACTAGTGGTTAAATTATTGAACAGCGTAACACAAACAATAATTAAGACTGTGCAAGATTTTATCAAAGAATACCCGAATAAATTGTCAGAATGGCTATTACAATGACCATTAGTAAAGGTCTCAATCGTAATTATGCAACCAATAGTAACGACTTTTAACCATTAATTAACTATCAATCCACAAAACCTGTCCTAAAGCATTACCATTACCTATCAGCTGAGATAAAGAGGGCCAATCATTTAGCTATTAAATTAATGAAAATAAAAACAAGAACAAAAATTATTATTTTCGTCATTTATTGTTCTCGAACTCATAGTTACCATGCCAGGCTGTAATAAATTATAAATCTTATTAAGTTGTATATTACTTTACCTATCCTGTAATAGAATCTCGCTCATTAATCAAACTTGAGCAAATGAGGTTTTGATTAATTAGAATTCTTGTATGTCTTCGGGGCTAAAATTACAAAAAAATATAACTTTAAGGGCTGTTTCACCATCGGCAATTAGCGCTCATCAACAAATAATTCAAAATGAAACGTCATATCGCATGAAGTATCGGGCAGATAACGCTAATATCAATGATGTTTTAAAAGTAACAGTTACTTTTAAAACATCATTGGCTAATATAAACTTATTCAGTTTAATTTTGTATTTTACAAATAGGATTCCCACTCACTATTGGGTGAATTTCAACAGGTCCCTAAAAATCTTCATTCCGTGGTTTTTTTTTATCTTAAGCTTTTTTAAAAAACAAAGTCGCGTTTATAAAAGTACTAGATAATGTAAGTATTATTGCCCAATATCTAGCAAATAACTTAAAAAACTAACGAGATATACAAGATTGAAAATTTGGTGTCACGGCGATGAAAACTGCGTGCACGGCGATGAAACAAGCGTCCACGGCAATGAAAGAACTGTGCCACGGGAATGAAAAAATCAATCCACGGCAATGAAAAACCTAATATCTTTACCTAATAAGTAATTTTGATACTTTCATATTATTTGCCAATTTGCCAATGTTGATAATGAATGATGTTTTACTTTACTTTGTAAAAATTATCAGTTAGTAAATATATTGTATGGAAGGTAAACATGGTTTTGTACCGTAAAAAACGTATCTATCCTCATTTCAAAAAGTTAGAACCATGCTTAGAACCCTATTAAGGTATTAACCGATCAATTCATTAAAAAAACCGCCTTCAAAAAACTGACTAAAAAGCTTAAAATAACGCATTCGTCTTCTTTTCAGAAGAAACAAATTATTTTGGAGTCGGTGCATGATGTCAAGCTTACGTACACCAACAGTCTACACACATGCACCGACTCCAAAAGAATTTGTTTCTTCTAAATATGAGACGAATGCGTTATTTCAAGCTTTTTATTCAGCTTTTTAAGAGCGGTTTCATTTTTAAATTATTTTTTATTTCATGATTTTAGTTATTTACCCATATCTCAAACACTACTAGACCGATTTTGATAAAACTTACACTGTACCCTAAGCGAAAATTTACTTGATTTAACTAAAATAAAATAATTGCGCTATGACTTCTCGTTTTCGAAAAATCCGTGGACAAACATACAAATATACAAACATACATACACTTACGAAATTTTGCACACGTGTTTGGAAGCCTTAACAGATCAACATACTCAAATTTTATCCAATTCTAACGATATCACATACGTACAGGTTGAATTGAATACGTCCTTTTTTTAAGTCGGTAAAAAAGAATTATATGATGACAGTATTCAAATAATAGAGGTATACTTTTTAATTGGTTGGGTAACCTTACTCTTGGCTTAAACCAGCGGCCACAGTCTCAAACAAACGAATAGTCATATTTTTGAGATTTAGCCTCAATTAGTTCGATTGTTTTATTTTCTGCTACATCAAACATCCTTTTAATTTAGTTACCTAGCAATTTCTTTGAAGAAATAAAAAAAAAAACAATCAAGTATTTATCAATAATTGTTTTCGATAAACAAATACATGAAAACACGAATTTTATGTCAGCGTTTTTCGCGTGTCAACTGATGTTCGTCAGATAACTCTGTGTCAAGACTTCCAAGCCTCCTGCTATCGTTTTTTTAGTAAGTGGGATCAAGTCCATCCTTAAGACTTTTATCCTTTTGCAGGTAGGAATGGTTGAATTAAATCATACGTCGTAACATATGTCAGTGCGTGTAAAAACTGTATATTTTTTGAAACACGATATTGTTACAAATTAAAGTTATAAATAACACTTTGATAAATTGATTCATCGAAGAAATTACAGTTTAAGAGTTTCTATTATTGACTAAAAATTCTAAAGTATCAAAAATATTTTTCCGCCTAAACACGCCAGCCTGCCAGTACAGTGGCGGTACCCTTTTGACTCCCGCGCCGCGCCACTCAGTTCCGCATTGGCTAAATAGGTGCAACGACGCATGCCCCTAGTGGTAACTATCATACGCGATAGCCAGATTACTAAGGGTGTGTAATATATAATATAACAACATATCATATAAAGTTCAAAACATATACAATCACATGATATAATTTTGTTTAATATAACACTTTTTTAGTATAATGATGGAATGATATAATTTTGAATAATATAATTTTAAAACATATAACAAACGATTGAGCTAAAATCAATTGATATATTAACATTTAATATAACATTTACATGATATAATAATTAAAACAAATAATGTTTATTTAGTATAATAACATTTAGTATAACATTCATGTACGATAACACTCTTTTTATATAGTATTTAAAACATATGATGATAACTTCATATAAACTCCAATTTATATGATATCATATAATATAAAAACAATAACATCAAAGAAAATGCAGCTGCTAGGTTATTCAAAGCTTGCAGGATGCAGGCAATGATGCAAGCAAGCAGCATGCAGCATGCAAGCAGGCATACAGCATGCAAGCAGGCATGCAGCATGCAAGCAGGAATGCAGCATGCAAGCAGGCATGCAGCATGCAAGCAGGCATGCAGCATGCAAGCAGGCATGCAGCATGCAAGCAAGCACACATGCATCATTAATTCCACGTCTCCGGCGCTGCGGGAAGTGCAGCCTCTCCGCCCTTGCGCAACAAAGCGCAGTCACCCACGCTCACCTCCACAGCTTCGGCTTTTTGGTCGCCTCGGCCTTCGGCCTTCGGCGACCAGCCTCAGCCGCTCCGGCTCGCACGGGTGCCTGCCCCTTGTTACAGCGGGCGGAGGCTGCTCTCCCTCCGCGCCTCCGGCTTCTAAATTACACTCTAGTATCGGACAGACAAGTACCACGGCGAAGTGACCACGGCGAGTCGGGGTTAACATAATTCAGATTTTTGATAATAAGTTTTAAAAAAACAATTGAAATTATATTAATTTGACGGTTATTTCTTTTAATCATTATTTGAAACGTTATTATCTCAAATAATAGTTATGTGAAATAATGCGTATGTCAAACAAAATTATATCAAATGAACTATATATAAAATAAGTTTTATTTCAAATGTTTTTATAAGATATGAACGTTATACTAAATGGTATTATATAAAATGAATATTATGTGAAGTAAACGTTATGATAAACAAAATTATATCATGTGTTTTTATAACAAATGTTTATTATGTAAAGTGATCGTTATTAAAGTTGAATTATATTAAATGATTGTATAACAAATGAGACGCACCCGATTACTAAAAGTGTAGTTTAAAGGATTTGCATCTTTTCATGTCTCAGTGCACGTACAAGATCGTAGGTGGGGGCCGATTTGCCACATGTTTTTGTACCGCAAAATACTAACTCAAGTAATTTTCAAGGGGAGTGAAAGTGTTGTTTGTAATATTGTGATAGTGCTTAGGCTTAGAATGAAATACACCAATCAACGTAAAACGTAAGTTAACTCAATTACCTACAATATTGAAAATAATAATATTCAGGGTGAAATATTTTCTTGCTAGTACTTGATGAAAAAGTATAGTTTCGATTTAATATTGTGAAATCTGATACACATCGCTCTTGCAGAGGGCTAACTTGAAAAGCTCTGTACTGTCAGTATTCGATACTACCTTTTTTACAGAACTTTATGCCTAATTATACCATGGCGATGAAAACGTAAGGCACAGAAATGAAATACTTGGCCTCGGCAATGAAAGTAAATCGTTTTAAAAGGCATGGCAATGATTTGTTTTTCATTGCCATGTCTTTTTTTTAATTTCCATAGCAAATTTTTGCCACGGAAACCACGAAAATGAAAGCATGGCAATGAGAATCGAGGCAAAAACGTAAAATAATAAAAAAAACTTTTGTTTGTGCAAATTAATAATAACTTCACGAATAAACATCATAGCAATAGCATTTTATCGAATGGCTAATCAAGAGGCAAAACTTATTCAAATAGAAGTTATACCTATGCACGGCGATGAAAGAAAAAATGTCCAGTAACGTGAAAATGGAATACTTAAATTTATGGCGCGAAAACGCAGGCACGTGTGGGCGTCCTTCCACGTCGAGCACTTAGGCGGCACTGCTAAGCAACGTTCAGCGGGTAGGGGGCGGGGCACAAGTCGTTAGATAAAACAGTATTCTCTAACTTGTTTAGGACACGGAGATGAAAGGTCGTTCTGGGACAGATGTTTTTTTATTGACAATTCGTTGTCTTATTAATATATTTGAATAAATCTATTCCGCAACAATGCTTTAACTATTCACGTATTTAATAAAAATAGGTTTTAATATAAACAACTAATAGATTTTTATCAGTAAGGTATAATATGCATCAAGGTGTCGTGTGGACAAACATGGCAATGAAAGATTTCGAGGTTTCAAATTTTTTTCTGGAAAACATATTCATCCAAATAATAAAATACTTAGTGCTTCACAAAGGCTACCATTTTAACTAACTGAAAAAAAATGATTGAACATGATTACTATGTTTTTTAGTACCGATTTCATCGATGCCACGCAGTTTTTGCTGTTGGGAAATCCACCCTATAAACCATGACAGCAGAAAACACTCCATGATACTGATTTACCATAATTTGTTTGGCTTCATCTAATGTTTAGACCTACCTGCTAATTACCTTTTTCAAACCCTTGTCTCTTATCCTGTCAATTAACCCGTTAATTCCAAGAACGGGCATACTAATTGAGGTTTCCAGTATTCCTTGTTGCAGACAGTGGTGGAGGCTTGTCAGAAGAAACGCCAGTGCAAGTTCCACACAAGCCCCAAAGCTTTTGGGGTGGACCCCTGCCCTGGGTCGCGGAGGTTCGTCGAAGTTGCTTACAAGTGCCGTCCTTGTAAGTAATAATTATAATTTTAAACAGTAGAAAGGTTGAAGCAGATCTATCTACCCGTAACGGGAACAGCACCGTGTCAACTCGAGGCGGAAAAGTACACTGAATATTCCTTGTATAAAACACATCAGCTATTAACTTCGTAGCGTAACCACCTCGGTTTCAAATCAACTCGAGATCCACTCTCGACCGAGGCGAATGCGTGCTCTTCAAAACCTGGGTGCCAATCCTCATGCAGTTGGCATTCGAAAAATTTCACCGATCGTTTTTTTTTTAAAGAAAATACAGTTTTTCCTTTAGCAGGGGATTTTTTCCGTTCGACATTTTTTTTACGTGTACATCACTTTCGCTAAAATGGTTAAACTCGTAATCGAATTATCCAACAAAAATATTTCGATTGACGCTTAAATCGAGGCCATGAAATGTTGTAGATGTGTTTGTAAAACCAAACATAACGCAGATAAAAGTGCATGGAATCTACACACTGCACGATTTATTTACTTTAGCTCTCAAAAATATGGTCAGATACTAAGCCAAACTGCGTGTCACAAACAAAATCTCATAAATATCTGCAGGCGAATGTATTAAAATGGAGTTCGAAATAACTCCGATACGACCAGCACTTTTTCAATTTTATGGCCTAGGTTTTTTTACCTTTCCCTCTGATAATATTAATCGTAGCACAGTTTTATTAAGTTACAGACAGATACATAATCTAATAAAGTTTCCCTTCGCTTAGTAACGTATGGGAAATGTTTAAAAAACGTTACAGAGGATTGCAAAAATGTTTAAAGTACGCTTGCATGCATAAACATATGAAATTCGGCATAACTTTGATAACACGTCACAAAAAACGTGGTATTTGGTTTGACGATGGTAATATGAATATTTCGGAAAATAAAGCAGTGATTACAGCTGGTTTCCAATAACAATCTCACCTAACTTTTTCGCAGAAATTCTCGGGTTTTCTTCTATAAGGACCTATAACTGAATGGTTTCGATGATTCTTAGGGCCAATTTCGTGATCGATTGCTAACTCAACTTATAATTAAATGTCATTGCCAGCGGAAAAATATTTACTATTGAGTGTGTTTTGAAGAAAAAATATCTTAACCAAATGCCAGATTGGCTATTTAAATGACCATGGTTAAGTTATCGATCACGCGACCGGACCTTAACATTGGATCGTCATTCTCTTTGTGTCAGTCTCTTTCAAGCTGCCAATATCAGAAAAACATACGTTGATCTTAACCTCGGGTTACTTCGTTAGCTCTATCCTACGCAAGTGGGCCTAGTAACTTTGACAGATGTTTTTTTTAGAAATAGTTAACGATTATTTTCTTTACAGATGAGTTCCGGAGTAAAGTGGGTTGTGAGAACGACGTGTTACACCTCAGTTGTAACCCGCATTCCAGAGTGGCTATCTACTCAGCCCAGTATGGCCGGACGGAGTATGACTCCATACAATGCCCTCAGCCACGGGGGATGATGGAAGAAAGTGAGTTACCACAATCAAAATTGTTACTAGCTGTCTCAGCGAACTTCGTCACGCCCCGGTCCCGTTTTGTCCTATTTCGGACCAAGATAAAGACAAAGCAAAAAGCACGAAAATTGGTCGGTCCGTCTCGATTAATAAGTATCCTATGTCCGTCTCCTGTTTCTAAGCTTCCCACTAATTTTCAGACAAATCAGTTCAGCTTAGTTATAAATATTTTGACTAACACAACTTTATTTACCTATATAGATTATCAATTACCGAATTCATACGAGATACAACTCGATAGGGACGCTAATTTGTAAGTATATAAAAAAGTTATGATGAGCAAAATAGAAGTACAACTTGTTAGTGCTGGCCCTTAACATAATATAACCATAAAAAACTAAATATCATAAAATTAAACAGGTCAGCCACGATGGTATATTAAAAAGCGTAACTCACGGGCAGTTTTATATTAAAAAGTAAAGCCACGTATGATTGTTATTCAAAAGAATCCACCGTAATGCGCTGATATTACCCGTATTCACGAGCATAACACACAAGGCGGTGTCCCAGCCCAGACAGCTCTTATAAAAGCTCCTATTATGTTCTTAGAAAATACGACGAAAATAACCTTAAAGCACATATCGCCATCATCCTGGAATAATTATTTAAGAGATCCGAATACAATAAATGTTTACTTCTAAGAATAACCGGAAAATAACGCAAAAGCACAGTAATTTATTGTGAAATGGTTTCAACTTTGTATCATTTGCTGGTGTAATTCGATTCAATGTATCTACAACCAACCTTCCTGAGACGTCATTATATTTACTCGGCTACCGAACAGGGAAGTTTAAAAAGAAGAAGAAAGTTATATTCAGCGTTACATGTGATATTTTACTGAATTTCCATTGCGTGTAGTATTATAGCTGTGATTATTTAGATGAGCCGTTGTTTTGATTTTACAAACGTAAAATTAAATTTTTGCTGTTGACTTACACGTGCGGTTGAGGACTCTCGCACCTAACCACTTTTCAATGAAAATCGCTATTGCCATGTGCCAAGTCACTTTATACAAAAGACGACTAGGCGCGAATGACCCAAACCTACGCTGCAAGTTTTTCTGTAACCTGAAAGTAAATCAAGCAAACGTTATTTTTTATACGTTTATTGTAAGGACATCGTAAACTTAGCTTTGAAAAATGTCTTGAAGATGTCTAAACGCTTTTTGCAGCAAAAAAGCGAACGAAAAAGTCAGACACACAAAATAAATTCAAATAACAACTGTACTATTTATAGGATGGCAGTTACTTAGCTGATTGATTTATCGTTACTATAAAACTAGCTGAGGCAGAGGCAATAAAAACAAGTTTTTCCCAACAGGGGACATTAACCAAATTATGAATAAACACTATAAAGATGAAAGAAACTGTTGAATTATTGGTACAAATAAAATAAAAGGTTTCCCGGAATACCTTTTGGCTTACAGTCAATCTGATTACTTAGGGTTACGTGATCAATAGTAAACTCAACGAATTGTTAAACGTCGTTACCAGCGGTTGAATATTTCCGATTGTTAGTGTTTTGAAGTTAAAATAGGCACTGGGGGCGTATTGCGATGCAGTTTTGACAGATAAAACGCTCTGATTTACTGTCAAATTAGCAGTTATTATTGCAATTTCGCATTATATTGATAATATTACTATAATATAACAATATAAAGATTAATATTCATACCATTGTAGTATTATTATAAAAACTTATTAAAAAAACTTTATCTCTGTTCTTCCTCTCTGACAACCATGAACTTAAAACCAAAACTATATCAAAACCAAATCTTCTATCAAAAATACATGATCTAAAAAAAGTGTACAAACATAGACAAGTATAAAAGGTAGATATAGCTATCAGTGCCCAACAATCACTACATAGTATAAAACATACTCGCTTCCCACCGTACGTATGTACGAGTATGTTGCAACAGATTTTGATTAATGCGATTTTTCTTTAATATATAGAGTGATTCAAGAGGAAGGTTTAACGTATGATGCCGTGGCAAACAAAGATGCTGTGTCCGCTAGTAAATAATATTTTTAAACTAAATAAATTTTAAAACTCTCAAATGGTATCACTTGAAACTGATCTTTCGGGATACATTGTGGTGCGTAAATGAATAAATAAGTGTTTTTGTTTTTAATATATCGTTCTTAAATTTTAAGATCCTGTATTCACATCCACAGTGTTACTGCCAAATCTCTTGAAAACAACATCAGTTGGTCCGCATTTACTAACGATGTTGTAATGGTTCTAGTTAATTTCCTTAAAACAAAAGGAAACATTAAACAGAGATTTCCTCCTTTTCCCATTACTTGCTATCTCGACCATTATCCTCATGTGTCCGACATAGCTAATACCACAATAACCCAGTTTTTAAATGGGGCTTGCATCGCGACAAAACTAATTATAGTTACATACAAAAACCTAAACCAATTAGATTTACTTTCAGATAGTGAGGGGAAACTTCTTTTTGTCCCACAAAAGAAATGAATCCGTATTTCTAACGGATATTAGCGGGGCTTAATGAAATAACAGGAACAAGTGAAATTACCTTTTCGTCTCGTTGCTGGGCTATTCTCTCGCGTTGTTTCTCTGTGACATAACGTTGCCATGTTGTGATTAGTCTGTCCTTTTAAGGTCGTGACTCCGCCGTAGAACGGAGACGAAAGGAGATGAAATGTATTGTAACGGATTTTGTTTCCTGCAAATAAATACATTTTTATGGTAGTGTCATACGCAAAAAACTAGCATTTATTTCACTGTTATTACAAGCGCATGATGCGGTCATTCATGATTGGGTATTGGGTGAGCTATATCTACCAATCAACGTACTTCTGGGGTGACTGTGAATTATTATATATTGTGATTGAGGTACTGCCAAAGTATTATTCGCCATTATTATGTGAATAGATAATGTATATTTTATCTCGTTTGAATTATTACTAATTATCTCCAACAGCTTAATTTTGCAGACCTTATGTTACCAAGAAAAATACTTTCTTTTTTCTCAAGCAAAACTGCCCGTAGTTATCAGTGATTCAGTGAAAATAAAATGAATTCTTGTGGGAAATCTAGCCCTTCAATCCAGAAGATTTAGTGACGGCTTAGTACGAGTACCTACACGTATACTATGTGGATTTATACGTTTTTGTACTACGTGTGTGCCTTGAGTGTTAACTTACCTAGCATTATGTGTACTATTACTAGACGCTACCCTACCCTAGATAGATATACTAGTGTTTAGTACTAGTAAAAAACAATACTTTATTGCCATGATATTCAGTTTAAAGCATCATCATCATCAACATTATCCAAAAGAAGTCCACAACTAAACAAAGGCCTCACTACGGTTTTCAACAGCAGTTTTATGCATATCATCATTTCATTTTCGTATAAATACTTTAGATAACTTTTGCACTCACTTCGAGTAACATATCAGGTTTTTTGAAAAAAAAAATACTTATAAAATAAATAACATTCCAACTCTGACTCAAATTCAGACGGCTTTTTATGAAATCTTGGAGCCACATTTTTCAGTCCACACCCGTATGTAATATTCCGCGATACGTCATACATTCAAACCGGGTACTTTGTATGCTGCCTGGCCGAAGCCTCGTATTCGGGACTATCTTCGTATGTGTTGTGCACTTTATTCTGATACTGCAATATTCAAGATCTCTTCCGGATTTGTAAGCTCTATATTTGTGCACACAAAATATGTATAAGACCGTTGGATATAAGATAAAAATTTGCATTGTGAAAATTTCAATTCGAATATAGCAGTCTAAAATTTTCTGTACTAAAACTAGAAAAGCATCAGGGTGCGTACCTATTGCGATGCAGCTTTGACAGTTAAACAGAACGCATTAATATTGATAAAATTATTAAAATTTCAAAACACAAATATTAATATTCGTATCATTGTAGTATTATTACATTGATAATATTCGTTTACACTGAGTGGAAATTGAACTGCCTGGAAATTGAACGGATTAAATTGGATCGCAATTCGCCCCCAGAAGAGATTTGCAAATGAGCAATCTTTAGAAAAAAAAGTACCGATATAAGGGCTTGCTGGAATATAAAATTACGATTTCGTGTTACATTTCTCAATCTCTCCTCATTATTTCTCACTGAACATTGGTTCCGAAATCAGCGGTATCCATAACATTATTTGATGACCTACATAACCGACCGGAATCTAACGTGACCACAAAAGGGTCAGGGATATTTATAATATTTGAAAGGCTATGGAGCACGTCACACAGAAATATCGCCTCAGAGGCAACCGCAGTACGTAATAATAAATACGGTAAGTCCGTTTGAGCCTGGGTTTTTGTGTGTTGTGCAGATATGTGACCCATACGTTTTCTTCTTATTTACCTGTTAAATAAATATAAATTTAATATGCACCAGACAACATACCAAATTGTCTGGTTTCGTGGTAAGGAATTTTGTTCCTTGTGTTACGAAGTAACAGACAACGATAATGACGGGGGTGTCGAACCCGCGACGGCCGGCATAATAGTCAGGAGCGCTAACCAATACACCAAACGCGTCGTCAAAATGTAATTATTTGATGAATAGTTATTGATAAAGAAGCTTTTAGGACCACACACTTATAGTTATTGAATGATTATTCTAAAGCCAAACATAATAATGTAAGGTTATTCAAAGTAAACCTAATTCTTGTGGTCGCTCATTATCTACTTTGCTCGAAGGAGCAGAAGAAGTTAATTTATTTTTTTTTTAAATAAAAATATATTTTCATTATATCTTCAAGGGAAATATTATTCTCTGATGGCTCAAGTGCCTACGCACTTAGGCGCAGGGGCTGATTTTTTACGATTGTGCGGGCTTTCAAGAAAAAAATACCTTAGCCAATGGTAAATTAAATACCTGTTCTCACATTTGGTTAAGATTTTTTAACACAATCGTAAATATTCAACCGACATTTAACCATTTGTTGACTTAACTATCAATCACGATACTGGGCCTTAGAGTAACACTTATCTTCGTAACTTTATACACTTATCAGTTAGTCTTTCTGTGTCTCACTACCTTACAAATCACCGGACTGGTCAGAGTCTCTTTTGATTTATCACATTATGGTGACCAAATTTCACTGGACCGCGCTTTACCAAACTATGTATATATATTTACACGTAACTTAGGTACTCGTGTCGAGAAGTTTGTTGCTGGCATGTTCATTTATAATTGGACTTTGATATACGGAATTCGTTGAAGCAGTATTTTAAAGGGTGATTTGTAATGGCCTTAGTTTTCAGGAAACGAGCAAATTTATCTATACTAATATTATAAAGCTGAAGAGTTTGTTTGTTTGTTTGTTTGTTTGTTTGTTTGTTTGTTTGTTTGTTTGTTTGTTTGTTTGTTTGTTTGTACGCGCTAATCTCCGAAACTACTGGTTCGAATTGAATAATTCTTTTTGTGTTGGATAGTCCAGTTATCAAGGAAGGCTATAGGCTATATAACATCACGCTACGACCAATAGGAGCAAAGATATGGTGGTAAATGTGTAAAAAACGGGAGAAAAAAGTCACTATACCACGCGGACGAAGTCGCTGGCAAAAGCTAGTTCCTAAATAAACATCCTATCTCAATTCCTATATTAAATTTACACCTTACTTCGCAAGAACTTATCTGTAATTATAACATTATTTTACCAGTCGCAAATAAACAAACGGCTGAACAGATTTTAATGAAACATAGCTAAGAACACTCGGGATAAAATTATCTAAGACACAAAAAAAAAACTAAACAAAATCGGTTCATCGTCCCTCTCTTTTTGCGCCGGTGGTAAAAAAATGCACATAATTATCAGAAATATTAGTACCCAACTACCTAGTTTATCGCATTCAAAATTGCTAATTTGACTTCCCTTGTCTCATCTAAAGGCACTCGCTTAATATTATTTTAATTATTTTTATATGAATTTAACCCTAACTCACTTTCTAACAGAAGCTCTAAACTGCTAGGAGCAGTAATGAGGAAACAAGTTTTGCTAAAAAATTACTTATTTTTTAGTTGTTACATTCAGATATAGAGGTTAGAATTAATTTTGATCTAGACTAAGCGTCCTTCATTGAAAGTCAATTAAACAAAGCATTGAGTACCCACTGAACTATAATATTAGGTCACGTCTCGTCCTTGATCTGAGTTCTGTCAATTAACTAAAATCAAATTACAAGCTACCTTCTCGTCATTACAAAGGTAATCGTCAAATAGTGTATTTACCAAATTTACTTAGTAACAGGTGTGTGATTCCGTATTGACATGCAAAACAGCCTTTAGAACCTAATCTATCAGTTATAATCACATTTATAATTAAAATTTTAATATAGATCAATTACAGATTGTAACGTTCATTAATTTTATCTATTGAATATGCATTGTCCTGCCTTCGTCGAAGAGATTTAATTGACCATGTAGTAGGCCCTGCTACGCGTCCATTGGCATGTGAAGCTTTCCTCGCCCACACTCATCAAGCCCCACAGGCATAAAAGTGTGTCCTGCCTGTGCCTACGCGACGCCATGCGCCGTGAATTGCTTGTTTGTTACGGTGAACTACCGTCCAACAATCCTAGCGCTTCAACGTCTCGCGCTCGAAATCAGAATCCGACCAAATAAAGGTAAGGTCTTTTTTCATTAAAACTAGCTAAGCTTGAAGCCGTACTACGTGTTACGGGCTACCGTATTCCATTCGTGGTAAAACCACGACCGAACACTTGACTCAGTCAATCTTTTGACATAGATTGGAATTGCGTATAATGTGAGCTTTTACACTTACAAACAAAATGAGCAATATATATGTTTTACTAAGTACTTTTTTGTAAGCACCGAAAAACAATAGTGGCAGCAGATTTATTTCAAATCTAATAAATTTATATTTATTTTGTACATTTTTACCTGAAATTGTAAAAATGAAAGACTTAAGAACACTATAACTGCCTAGACTGATAAACATAAGTACGTATAGTGCCACCTGCGATGCGGTGCACGCTCCTTATTTTTTTCCCCAAAGCTCTAAAAACGGTACTATATACATCGATACTACATAGCTCACAATATTATGGTCCTATATCTGTAATTGATTACAACTCTTTTTTATTTATTTCTGGCTAATGGCTATAAAACTTGTCTTGCTAGACAATGCTATGGAAAACATAACATCGCTTATTAAATGAAATATTTAACATTACTTAAATATCGAAGTTTACGGATTGTATAAAAAGAAGACAATTATTATTTTTTAAGTAAGCAAGTTCTTACTTACATTTCTGATTTCTACTCAATGCATATGGTTGGGTCCATATAAGAATTATGTAAAACTGATTTTATTCATAGCTCACAATTTAAATAGCTTAATAATAATAATAATTAATAATAATTATGCGCCAGACAACTATGCTAATAATATTAAGCTTTGCTCATTAACCGGCATTTGTATGATTCTGAATGGTGGAATATTTACAATTCAGTCTTGAAATCCAACTAAGATTTGTTTCACTCCTCAGTTAATAATTCGGTACAGCTTAGATTTTATTAACCGATGTAACAACAACCAGCTGGAAAGCGTAATGTGTTTTTGGTTTATACCAATGAGTTTTCTTGTTAAATTGCGAAATCAATATAGCACTACCGTCATATTCGATTTAAATAGGTAGATGGTAATGAATTGTTTTGATGCTATTTTATTTTTCGAAAAATATGGTGTGATATGCACTAAACTTTTCATGTATGCTTCTTAGATTAAATCGTCGCAAAGTTCGGTACTTAATGTGGAGTCTGAAAAACTAAATAAAGATCTGTGTCCATTATCTTCAGAAAAGGCGATGCCTGAGCCACCGCCAACAAAAAAATGTGACAACCATAGGTCAACTTGAATTGACTTTAGTTTTTTATGGGCTTGTTCTTTTTCTCACCATCTACCACCACAAACACCACCGAAGAATAATTCAAACATAGAATGACCTATTGTTTGAAGTACTATTAATATTCTTTATATTTTTTGGCTATATTTATTCCACTATTTACACACCTACGTTAAAGGTTGGATAAATAAAAGACATGGTCATTATTGTACAAATTACAAAAATCGATCTTTTTAAAACAAAAGGCAGCAACGCAGCATCAAACCTAAATTGCACTACAAGCATTTAATTTGAGTTATTGGAAATATAAACTATGCATATTTTTCCCACTATATTCTGTGATTTAAGAATTAACTTTATCGAGTAAATATCTTCTCTCATCATCAGTTTTTTTTCCAACTAATCACATACACCAAAGTCATTATGATATTAGGAAACCATTCATATGGAAACATTGCTGCATTAACTATAAAACAGATTATTTTATTTTATGAATTGTATCGTTTAATTGATGTTTAAAAGTATTGAATGTACTATGTTAAATAAATTTTCAAAGGAAATCTTGTCTTAATATTCACCAATTACTTAGGTATGGTGAAACAATTGCCGACCACAAAATAATAACCAATCATGGTCTGCCAAGTTTTAACATATTTTTTGCAAATGTTATTTTATTACGCTCGTTCTTATACTCTTGCGCCGTAAGACGTCGAGTAGTTCGACGATTTATTTATAAAACCTAAAAGTAATTTATTTATTACAAAGAATAATGCTTGAATCTTTTTTTTATCATTTATATTTGAGGGTGTTTTAATATGTATGAAACCAGTGTTCCCTGGTGTCATCGATCTATGACATGCTTGTTGTAACACGACATATTCATTTACTTTTGGACTTCTTATCACAATGGGTACCCTAATTTTGAATCATCATAAGATTTATTTTACACTGCTCATAATATTGAAACAAGTCTCATCTGAAGCCAAGTAAGACACAAATACACTGGCGGCACAATAATTGCGGAAATGCACATTGCCATTACCCCCCAAAAAAGAAGAATAAGTCACAAATATTTGTCAAACTCATAAAAAATATAAACTTAAATTAAAAAAAAAAAAAAAAAAAAGTATCTCATCAAAACCAAATCGATAAGATAGGATCGCAATTTTTTTTTTCTAAATGTAACCCTCAGTAATTCAGACATAATTTTATCCAGTCAATATAATTATGACTATTATTTTTCTACAACGATCTGCCCGACCATGCGCCGACTATCGAATACTCGGCGAACATTCCTGTGCTGGAAGTCTGAAGCATCATGTTTGATATTTCGCGTAGATAATTTCAATATTTTGATTTTCTACTCCATCTAATATCCTTCTAACTTACATAGCTAAATCTTTAGTAAATCTAAAAAAATAATATATTTTTTAAGGTTGATTAAAACATTCTTCTCAATCAGTAAATTCATGATCAATTATGTCTCAGCTTTTTTCGAGCGCCAACTGGTGTTTTTTACAAGGAACTATGTCGAGACTTCCGCGCCTGGTTGATAAGTTGAATATTAGGCAAACGTCTGGCTAGGTGGTACCTAAACTTCTATCGGAGAAATCGTTTGCGCTCGTATGACCTTATAAAGCCACAACGCCCCCAGAGGTCGTTTCCAAGCTTCTTTAGAAAAAAATAAATCACTCAATCATTACCTACTTCCTTAATGCTTTCAAGTTTTGATAACGATAATATTTCAAAGTCATTGAAATATCGTATTCTTATTGTAACCCAGAAAATAATAATAGCGTTGATATACACCGATGAATACATCTAAAATCTTATATACCCACAAATGAACCAACTATTTTTTTTTACCAATCATCTTACACTTATTACAACAAAACATTTTCTTTAGAATTCAAAATTCGAATAATAAGTATTTTGTTTTCGGTATACGGCTGAATATATTTCAAACAGCTGCATAAATACATAAATACCCAATACTTAAAAGTAATCGAATATCATGCGTGTATTTTTTACAAATCTATGATTATAAAATACGTTAAAACTGCAAGACAAAGAGACTCTCCAATACGCCCGTTAAGTGCATTAAAAATGATAGGGCGCTGGATGAGAAGTATTTCTGTATGTAGCTTTCGCAATCTGTCTCAACAATACGTATTCCGTATTTAACTTAACTTAATTTAATAAGGAACTAAGAAATTTTCGTTCTATTTCAGTTAAGATTACTAAAATTATTATTATATTTACATATTCTTGGAGTTTAACATTAATAAAATATATGTATATATATAAAATATAAAAAACTAATAAAAATCTTCTTTCTTTCCCATTAAAGAAATTACTTATCATGCACCCATAACAATAGTGCATAATGCCAAACATGGTAACATAAAACATTTTTGTTATTTAAATGATCATTATAATAATCAAATATTACTAACTATAGAGATGTCAACTTATTTTTGTAACAACATTGATTTACTCCGAACATCTACATGGTCAATTAAATCTCAGAGACGAAGGCAGGACAATTGGATGATCAAACGAACTTACCTGTAAGTGAAGTTCGATCCAAATTGTCCTGACTTCGTCGAAGAGATTTAAGTTCCCACCCTTCCCAATTCCCATAGGTACGTGTATTTTCTGCAAAAATAGTTGCCACCCGTACCATAAATCAATGTTGTACATCTGGAACATCGGTCTCCTTGCTCTGAAATGAATGAGCGACAGGCGGCTGGCAGTGCTGTGAGGCGCAGGAAGGAGGGAGGGATACTAGTTTTTGGGAACTATATTTTCTATCACCAAAATTTATATTTGTCATCAAGTTGTATCACCTTATAAATAGATCTATCGCCACGAAATATTTTCGTTCTCAGATAAACAAAAATTGTTCCCAGGTATGATTTATCAAATTAATGTTAATATATGTGTAAAATAAGAGATCGATAACCAATAAAATTATATTGCATTACATGAATATAAACTTCGTTCTTATAATAACAGTTTTGTTACTTAAATAATATCTCTGTGCTCAGAATGGTAGATCTGTCACCAAATAAATCGATTATCGATCCCTGACTGCGACTCCTTTTTATTTGATATTTTGTCACTAATACAGTAGTACCATTTTATTTCGTTCAGATATTAAATTAATAGTATTCGTTACCAATTTAATACATCAATTTATAATTTTAATGAAAAAATGATCAAAGGGGCGGAGACAAATTGGTGCGCTTTAAAAATTGACCAATCCGGCCTCAACGATGGGTGGTAACTAGGTTCGATCACCAGAAGCAAAAAATGTGCTTATCGGTCAGAAAATAAAAAGGGGGCGCCCTTCGAAATCCAAACCAGCGCTGATTATTCAGCGATTATTGTTTTTTAAGAGTAAATATTGATTATTTTAACTTTAATTAAGTGTTTTATCTACTATTCTGCTAGCCATAAGCCAGCTATTTTAAACCAGCGCTGATTGTTCAGTGGTAATTATTTTAAACAATAAATATTGATTATTTTGACTTTAATTATTTTATTTACTACTGCTAAAATTTTTATTTAAATATAATTTATACTACCAGTGGAAATTTAGAACCTTGGGAGTCTAGTTAAGTAGCAGAATCTTTTGGTTGAAACGATGATGACAACCCTAATTTTTTATTTGAACTTAATGCAATTTTCTAGTAACATAATATGATTTATTGGTGATCTCTTTAAATTAGTTTGCTTAAATACATATTAGGACACACCTATTATAATACATATAAAAACATTTATTTGGTACTAGACCTTATATCTCAGGATTTTAGGTGATTTATTGTGGAACTGATTTTGCATTGTTTGGTGACTACATTTTGGTGACAGATCTACTATTTTGAGGACAAACCCTATTATTTAAGAAACACAAAACTAATTAAATTGGTGATAGCTTAAATGATACCCCTAGTTTTTTACCTTCTCTTTCTTGCGCTAAACCTGTGTGCGAGTGAATGGACGCGTAGCAGGGCCTACTACATGGTCAATTAAATCTCTTCGACGAAGTCAGGACAATTTGGATCGAACTTCACTTACAGGTAAGTTCGTTTGATCATCCAATTAGTTTACATTTCTTCTTGGAAAATGTTTACAGATCTTGTAAAGATATTATAATTGAAGTAATTAGTAAGTTAACGTATAAATTATTATTTAGCGAGATATATTATTCTACAGGTAGCATTACTGAATTATTAAAGTAATCATATAAATAATACGTGTGGCAGGTATAAGTAAAGTAATTTTTCATTGTATTTGGAACGACCGAAAATTCACTAATACATATTACATAATCTGTATGAATGTAATGTAGTGTACTATTTATTTGCTCTTTCGGTACCGTTACCATGAGTTTACCTCGGTTTTACTCGATAGCGACGACATAACTTTTTGTATGTTTTTTTTTTTGTTCTGCAAGTGACCGCTAGGGGCGCTGTGCAATTTTCCATAGACTTTTTTACGTAGTCGCTAGAGAGTAAAACCGTTGTATACTCATAGTAACGGTACAGAGTGAGTTGCACAAAGTTCCTGTTATCGACTACGATCAACATTAACACCACTTTGATGATACCACTTCTAAGTACCACTCCTAACAAGGCCTTCTTACCACAAAAGATATACCTATCTGATCGCATTGGCAACTTCGTCGCTCATACAATAACTAATATTTTTTTGTGGCTACTCCCACCAAAAATTGAAATTATTCTGTTAACTATTAGTAGACCTAGAAAGAGGTGGAGTGACGATCTGTCCAGCTTTGCGAGAGATTGGGAGTCGTTGGCCGCTGACAGAGAAGAATGGAAAGAATTGGGGGCGACCTTTGCCCAGCAGTAGGATGATGTAGGTTAGATAAAAAGAAACTATTAGTAGGTATTTATTATTTAAGTAAGACATGATTCATCCTAAGCCGCATTGCCACTCACTTACCTACTACCATCTGGTGCGATCGTGGCCAAATGTATGGGTATCTACAGTAAAAAATACATTGTTTTTTTTCCAACAGCCTGCCTGGAGCCATACGCCACTGAGACAGCAATGCGGGAATGCCACGGCAAGAGGCGTTGTGTTCTATCAGCCGACAGCAACATGTTTGGAAAACCTTGCAGAGCTGGCAGCAGAACCTACCTCAAGGTCGTCTATACTTGTGGTAAGTCATCATCATTGTCCACTGTATCAGTAGTAGATGATTGCTGCAACACTAGAAGGTTCCTCCCTGGTTGCCGCAGCGCCGTAGATGGTAAAGCCCTAATGGCTGCACGGCACTCCTTGCATCACCTCCGCAGGAGGTAAAGCACTGCAAAGAGGGTACATATAGCAATATGCCAAATATATAGACGTCAAACATTATATAACTAATTTTAATCAGTCAGGTATCAAACGAATGCCGAGAGTCGCATAACAATGGAATTTTTATTGTGTCTCGTTTACACATACTTGACGAGTTAAATATATAAAGAAGTGTTAGCGAGTAGAATAATCGAGAAGCATGGAACGGCACTAGACAAGCGAGTGATGGTGCCCCTCCCTATGCGAGCTGGGAATCTGACACGGACCGACGCGGAATACGCGCGCAATTATCGTGTAGCTCTGTTTTTGATGTTCAAAGAAATAGATTTAACGTTAAGTGTGTCACAGTGCTTTCAGAAGGCTAGGTAAAAGTTCAAACAATATCAAGATGTACTATGATGTATAGTGTTGAATAAATGTATATAATGCTCATCATTTCTTAGGCCAGAGAGCCATGCATAAAAATAGCTCTATCTAGTATTTACCCAAAACGGGAAGTAACAAATTCTGACAAAATCGTTTCTTTCTTCCTGTATTTCCCTAAAATCTCGGAACTAGCCAAGCAAAAAGTCCCATCAAAAGGGAAAAAGAAAACTAGTCCGTTCCTTGTTTTAAAAACTTGTTTTCACCCACACTCGTAAAACAGGTCGTAATTTTGTTTATTGGGTCGCTGATTCACTGAAAGATAGAATATACCCCTCGCCAATAAAACCGAGCTACACAAGTTTTCTTTCGTCAAGGTCATGTGTTTTTATGAGGAAAATGATTTTATTAGATGGTAAGTTATGCGGGGTTATATAGACGTCGAGATGATAGAATGGAGTGGATGAGGATTTATTGAATACGGCCCTGGAGCCTAGGAAATGAATTCATCAAATGGTTTATAGGTTGTCATTCTATAATAGAGATGGAAGCAGAGAGATTTCACATATGCAAAAAAAGAACGCAAAAAACATAATTGAATACCGATATTTGTTAATATAACGCAAATAATGAACTTGTAGAAATGTTGCATATTACAAAAATATTTTTAAAAACTTTAGTCATTGTACACGTGTGGTGTGTTGGGCTGGAAATTAAAATATGTAGATTAAAGAAATAACAATTTAACGTTAAATTAGTATCTCAGTTATTAGTATCAATGTATCTGTTTTTTCATTTAATGTAAGCATACTGAATCTTTCTCTTTACCAACCTCAACCTCTAAACTATGATGACTTGTAATTTTATTAGGAATAGCTTTTGCCCGCGACTTCGTCCGCGTGCAATAGTGACTTCTTTCTTCCGTTTTTTACACATTTACCACTATATCTTTGCTCCTATTGGTCGTAGCGTGATGTTATATAGCCTATAGCCTTCCTCGATAACTGGACTATCCAACACAAAAAGAATTATTCAATTCGAACCAGTAGTTTCGGAGATTAGCGCGTTCAAACAAACAAACAAACAAACAAACAAACTCTTCAGCTTTATAATATTAGTATAGATAAGAATGTTGCCTTTTTTTCACGATGTGTTTCTTTTTATTTTTCTTTTAATGATTATTTGTATTAATTTATCACACCAATATTCACATGTAAGTAATCATTCGCACTAGCTTAATAAAAACTACACACATCAACACTGTCTAGGGATATATTAGATTTACTCAATTCAATCAAAATTTATTAAAAATAACATTAAAACATGTACATATTTTTAAAAACCCTTTTAACAGAACTTCATACAAAATATCCCTAGACAGTGTTGAGTAGTATATTTCGGTGAAAGTTAAAGTTATAATTTTTGATACATAATTTTTTCCTAAACACAAAATTTCTAAGATGCGTATTTTATTTATTTATTTATTTATACTACTTCTAGCCAAATCTGCCATTCCTTATTCTCTGCACATCCATTACCATAACATAGGTGATATTTCAAAATTAAGCCGCCGCGGTGGTCATTAATATTTATATCCAACTGCGACACTCGATTCTGGTATCCGATATTGCTTCGGCAAGATATTAAATGATTTGTAAGTAAATAAACCGGTCCCGAATTTCATTAGAGTTTCCGGTGATCCGTAGGGTAGAATCGGATCTGAAATAAGATTCAAATACGGGGTTTCCATTGAATTTTTGGGTCGAGACAGAACATAGTACAACTCATAAAATAGTTCGGTAAAACGGATCGCTCGTGTAAGTAGAGAATGATTAGGTACCTGCGTTGTTTAGAAACCACAAAACTAAAGGTTAAAACACATCTATCCACCCGGAATGGGAACAGCACCGTATCAACTCAAGGCGTTCAGTGTTTTTATTTTATTTAATTAAACTTTATTGCATTGTAAGTTGTATAATTGCAGGACACAGTGCCGTATGGATTTCTCTACCAGTCAATTATTATTGTATTGTAGTTATCTTTGTATTGAACTCCATACTTTAATGCACATCTATCAACATCGTATACAGCGTTTTAAATTACTTAAGAACTGATAACCTCAAGGGCGAACAGGTAATTAGTATAATTTTATTCAAAGATATTACATATTTAACAGCATTGAATAAAAACAACGTAAGTTTTTTTACTATATAAATATATAGAACACTTGGTTTCGATTCGTTCTTGACAATTTTTTTTATATACCAAATGTAGGGGAAAGACTGAATTTTCATTACCGTTTCCTATTGGTGATGTCCCCTGCCAATCAGTCAAAAAGTTTTCCCCGCTTTTTTCTTGTTTTTATTATTTTGTTTTCGCTAAGTCACTCGCCATCGCCTAATTTATTAGAATTCTCGTTTGGAAACATTTTTATGGCACTCAAATTCGGTTGTATGCGGTTGTAATTGTGAAGTCTTTTGTTTCTTTTTGATTTACCGATTCTATTTTGCTTGTTTTTTAATCGATGCGGTAACGAGGGATGAGGAAGGTAGAATTTAGACTAGGGTTTGGCAATTTATAAAGTGATCGTTATTTCTAGAGAATCAAAATTCAAAATTTGGCGATTCTTATGAATGACAAAAAAAAATATTTCATTTCAACTTTTGAGTATAACTAGGTATGCAAACTGCCTCCGTGGCGCAGCGGTTAGAGGGTCGCATTTTAAAGCGACGGCAGCGCCAGAGGTCCCGGGTTAGATTCCGGGGTCGGGCCAAAAATATGTACCTGGGTTTTTCTGTTCAGAAATTCTTAGAGAAGCCCGGAGTTTAAGTTGGCGGTGTTTCACCCCCGTGCCTTGCCATCTCTCCCCGGTCGTGTCACATTGCTGTCCTATCGGGCTATGAAAGTTGAAGGAAAAGAGAGTGCACCTGTGTTTGCACACACTTGTGCACTATAATATGCGCAGACGGTTAGTCGTTGTGACTGGCCACCGTAGTTGAAATCGGCTAGGGGGACTATTATTATAACTATGTACGTTAACAAATAGGCACATTCAATATGTTCAGTAAAAGTTTAATCGATGAAAAAGCTCGCGCAAAAAATTTCGTTTGGTGGAGAGCCGCAAACCATTTTCGAACCTAAAAAGTTGCCGTTCTAGTTCTGATCACAGACCCAGTCTACGAGTACATCAGTCTCAATATACCCATCTACGTTTTCAATTTAGCTTGGCCCCGCGGTTGTATTAACGAAACCACAGGAATTACGATGGCTATTGAAATTCGTTCTTGTAAGGCCTCAGAATCGATTAGCCTGCGTTTACTCGGGATAGCTAACTCAAGGTTGAAACATTATTTCGTTGCTGTCAAATTAACCATTTACCGCTAGTTGGCGCAAGTTTATACGTGAAACTCAATGAACTGATTTTTTACTTAACTTCTTACTCAATGAACTGATTTTTAAATACTGTCCGATTGCAATTTTAAATCAAACAAGGTTATAATATTTTTTAAAAGTTATAATAACAGACAATATTACATCACCATTCATCTGATTCTAAACTAGGTAGGTAGGTAACTAAAGCAATTGTGATAAGGAAATCAATAACAGCTACAGTATTACAATCTCGTTTGGTAATAGGCCCGATAGAGTTCGCTTTCAGTTACTACATGACCTCTAGGCCACGCAATTTAATCCAGTCATTTGTTGCCAATTTTACGGTACAAATAGGGGTGTCAAAAAATTTTAGTCACCATCTTCGGTGGAAACACGAAAATGAGAAGTGGAGAAATCGTTAAAGAAGTGTTTTTTTTTCTTATACGTTTTGCCACTTCTTACTCAGCTATATTATCGTGCTTTATTGTGTCTATAATAAATGTAGTGTTAGGAGGAGTTTTATAGTTTGAAGTAAATTTAAGTAAAACTTAACGTAATAGTGAGCGCAGTTTTATTCTGATATAATATGATTATATTTTCATTGAACATACTAAAATTTTAAAATCTTCGTAAAGTTCATAAAACGGAACTTAATGTTTTAAAGAAAGAAAAAAAACTTCTAAAATGGTTGTTGTTGTACAAAATACACCCTGTTTATTTTTAGTGACAACCCTTTTCCGTATTAAGAAGCCTATGATTTTATTTTTCCGATCCATGTCGTAGTTCACGAGCCTTTCATTTTTCTATGTACTATTTCCAAAGTAACTAGAAAAAAATATATACTTATTATTTCTCGTCCGGATCAATGAGCACAGTAATTATTTCCCAAAATATCATTCCAAGAAAAAGGGAAGCGGTATTTTACTTAGCTCTAGAAATAGAAACTCACTTAACAAATCATTGGGGCTCGTTTGCACCTTATTACCAAGAAAATAAAAAAGTCCACCTTAATAGAAGATACAAGCTGGCAAAAGAAGAAAATAAAATGTTAAAGTTTGTGACTTCATTTAAAAGTCTCAAACCGTACGAATAATGAGATCCTTTTTTATAATTGCAAAAATCATTTTTTCTAGAAAATAATCACATCTGGCCTAGTTGTCATACAATGTGTGTGCTTTTTCCTTTCAAAAGCTTATTCCATTTAAAGCTTACTTGTCAGGGTGTTTTACGACGTTCAAATGTCTTTATTCCATCTTAAATTCTGCGGAATGTGAGAGAATTAAGCTCGACATAGTTCCAAGTTGACACGTATCAGTAAAAACAGCTATTACATTACAAACAGATAATAGACCTGATTCTAGAGATGCAACGGCTAAAACTAATAATAACTGAAGTAAAAAGAGACCAAATTAATTTATTTAGAGACGTCATACTAAAGAGCTGTCAGTTGCTTGATAAAATATTTTTTAAGTAGTTTAGTGCAGTCAATATACATGACATCAATGGTATCCTAAAATTTCCTAACAATAAATTGCCAGTTTTAGGTTGACGTCTCCAAATTATTATAGTCTGACTCTATTCATTGCTTAGATGAGAAAGATTATGTAGTTTAGTTCTTTAGAATTAGTCACAATTTAGAATAAAAGCGACGCGTTTGCCAGTTTCAAATATGAAAGGATCATTCAATATAAGTAAGATAACATTAATTTGATGTCTTCGCAAATGTGACTAAGATTTTCCGCACAAACTTCCGTCTTTTAGTTCAAATTCCCAAAATGTAATATCTTGTTTTCTATATCTTGATTTCTCAAAAATGGATAAAGAAATACAAGTGACTTCAGCTTGTAATATTTTTCAAAAAGTAGTTTTCATATAATTCTTACTGTAGGTACTTAAAAATCTGTGTTCGTAGGATATGCGTAAACTTTATTTTTGAAACATTCGCGTCAAGATGTCTCCTTAATTTTTCTAGATCAGTAGACACCTAGACAGGAGTTATTAAAATATAGAGCTCCCATCCCGGCTGTTCTATTTTGACTATTTCATGTAGACGACGAAGTTTTTAAGTCGCATGCCGCTTCTGGTGCATTATGTAATCGCGCGGCTTGAGCTGGCTTGGCTGGCTGTTATGCGGCCCATTTCTGAAGATAACAGCCAAAACCCTTTTTTATTTGCTAGTCACGAGCATTGAAAATAAACGTTACATCATTTTGTTCTTTACCAATACTATTATTTCCAATACAGTCTGATAGACAATATTAAATAATGAACAGATAGGAACAAGAGTAGAGCGTAACCTTGATATCGCGCGATATTGCTTTTTCGTCTTTGACAATATTCCGTAATTTTATTTCTTTGAAATGATAATAACATCCGAACTTTGTATTCAATATCAGTAGGGTAAATCGATTGGTATTCACACGGGCCTTTTTACATTGTTTATCAACCTTTGTGCGACTCACAGCTGACAAATAAGCTTTTACTAGGTACCTACTAAAACCTTACGGCTACCCCTCACGCTTGCAAAGTACCCCAATCACGAATAACTGCGTCAAAGTATTCGTATAGTAAGGTAATTATTTGTATGGGAATTTGAAAGCGCCTCTATCGGACGTAAAACAAACAAAAAATTTGAAACTCGAATAATATATTTCAATAATTTTATTTTAAATAGATCGTTTAACTTGAAGTGCCATATTAGTATGACGTCATGTGCGGTAATGCTTTCGAGCTTACTACACGACACGGGAGTGCTTCGTGCTGCCGACTGACGTAAACTCGCTACGATTACGTGACGAATACGCAAAATGTTCGTGATTGGGGTAATCACTCTATTGTGGTTGTTCAGAATCATTAGCATTTGAGGCTCTATTCTGAAAGATGTCCCTTTTTTAGAGTACCTAGTAATATTTTTTACTCATTATTTTGTCAATACGCCGCGTTATACAGCCGTATTCCTGTGACGTGTGGCGCTTATGTTTCAGAGCACTATAGTCAGTGAGTTATTATAACTACGCATAGCTATGCTAATCAAAAAAAATGTCGCAATAAAACAACAAGGTTATGACGGATTCCTTGAATTTGAATTTAGAATAGGAAACCGTTTGTATGTTGATGACAAGTGGCGTCAATTATGTGGTACGAGATTTGTTGATGGTGCCACTTACGAGTACATACGCTAGTAATAGTAGTTTAATGACTATAATGCACACCTATTTGCCAAATACACATAATATGTACTCTTTCTTTCTCCAATCTCATTGTTTGGTCATCTTGACCATCAAGATACAGTAATATAGTCCCCCTAGCCGATTTCGACTACGGTGGCCAGTCACAACGACCAACCGACTGCGCGGGACATATTATAGTGCACAAGTGTGTGCGCAAACACAGGTGCACTCTCTATTCCTTTCACTCTCATAGCCCGATGGGACAGCAATCTGACACGACCGGAGAGAGATCAGGCGCAGGACCAACGGCTTAACGTGCTTTCCGAGGCACGGGGGTGAAACACCGGCAACTTCCAAACTCTGGGCTACCCTGAGAATTTCTGAACAGAAAAACTCCGGTACATAATTTTGGCCCGACCCGGGAATTGAACCTGGGACCTCCGGCGCAGCCGTCGCTTTAAAAATGCGACCCTCTCACCGCTGCGCCACCGAGGCAGTTAAAAAGATACAGTACCGTAATCACGTAGTACGAGAATGTACAGAATAGGACTCCCGGGTTAGGACAGATTGTTGCAATCCTTTCATATTTAGAACGGTCGGGAGAACATGCTGAATCGATCCAATCGAAAATATTGGGCCGAAACTGACGATTTGCATTGCTACAATAGAATTCAATAGACACGAATAAAATATTTGCTTCTACATTGATTTGCTTCCTAGTTTTGGGTTTGTGTTGTTGTGACCATAGTTGATAATGACACACAGATGTGTAGATCAAATACATTTGATGGTTTCGAATGTTTCTTAACACTCACAGTGTCATATTTGAATTCTTAAAAGTTGAAATAAGAAACCATAAATTGCTCACGGGCGGGACTCGAACCAGCATCTTTCTGGCTTACCGGGCCAACTGCTCTTCCAATTGAGCTACCGTGCTGTCTGTCCGACCGCGCGAAATTCTTGGTCTCTTAGGATACGTCATTGCGTGACGTTAGCTTTTCGTTTCATTTCATATCGGTTTCTTATTTCATCTTTTAAGAAATACATTTGAATTTATTAGGGTGTCGTGTAAATAACACATGGCCGCTTTCTTACCATTACTGGGTTTGTATTGCGGTTCAGCTTCGTTCGACAGCTAAGCAGCTCTGCTTTACTGTCAAATTAGCAATTCTAGTTGCAATTTCGTATTAAATCTATACATATAATAAAATTGTAGAGGTCGAATTTCTGTACAATAAAAGAAAATGCTTAAAACCGAGTCAGGGGGATGTAAGAAGTGCAATGAGACTAATCTAGATTTTTTTCAAATTTCTTATTTCTCTGTTTGTCTGTCTGTTTGCTCGCGATAAACTCCGAAGCGACTGGACCAATTTAAATGAAATTTTGAACAGTGGTAGCTTATACCATCGAGCAACATTTAGGATACTTACAATGCCTGTAAATAAAAGTTTCCGTGCGATGTAAAAAAATATTAAAAACAAACTTCAGTAGAACGAAACGCGCCAAGTGTCACTTTTTCAACCATAGACCATTGTACACAGATACAAATAACTTTCAAATAACTGTTGTCTAAAGTCATTGTCAAACAAATGTCAAGTCATTCAATCTATCAAAATAAAACAAAGTGAAACAAAGTATTGAATATTAATCATCTGTGATTGAAAGCATGGAAATTATGGAAAATTGCCTGTGTAAATATAATAGCAACAACGCCACATGTGAAGGATTAAGCCACAAGTGATATTAGACACTGATGTGTTGCAATGGTCTCTCCAGTATCACCTGTTGTTGCTGACCATCACCTGTATAATGTAACACCAAAGTTTTATTAACGGTATGTAGATATCACTTTTACAATTTTACCCACCAGTATGTTACCTACTGCTTTTCCAATTCATCTAAAATCTAATCATCCAAAAATTCAACTGGTAGGATTGCAGAATAATTAATGAGAAGTGAACCTCTTCTTCCAGAGAAAGAATTGAAGAGTTTCTTCCAGTTGAATTTGGAAAATCTACTCTCATACAGTTCATATTCAGATAATTCAGAAATTGAGGCAGACAATAAACAAAATTTCTTATCCAGATCAAAACCTTAGCCTCACAGTCTTTAGAAATGCCACCAATACATAGCTATCACGACAAAAACTTTGTTTCAGAGAGCAAGGGGCAGCAATGATAACCAAAACCTGGCTGCTGATTGTCAACATGTAAGGAAGGTTGTTGCATACCCCGTGCCAAACCCGCTACAATTGAACAAGAAGATTAACCAATTTTTACCACCTTTCAAGTGTCACATCACATACCTCTCCAAGATGCAGGGGAGTACAGATAGGAATGTGACTGTGGCATCTTCTACATCGGTGAATCAACAATTAGTTTAAGCATGCAGATTAAAGAATATAAATAGCTGATTTATTTATATTTATTTATGTAACAAAGAACCACTTCATAATTATGTTTAGACCAACCTAAGCAACATCTCATACTGCAAGATCTCAAGACACAATGAGCTTTTTCTAGGTGGTTAGGAACGTCAATAGATATTAATGAGCGATGGTAGTTTCTTGGTCTACCTGTGACCACGGATGCTGATAATAATTAGAAACGTCAGGCCCTCTATTTCATTTTAAATAAATGTGTGGGAAATGAATCTGTAAAGTGTTTTAATTAAATGTGTAGTGTTTCCTCCATATTGGTTTGTAAAAATTAAATGAAATTTTGGTACTTTACTTAATGGTACTTGCCAAAATATAACAAAATATATATTTAGATCCATTTTTTCCACACAACAAAGTAAAATGTTAGTTAAGTAGAAGTTATTTTTGTGGCAAAGTACTTAGTTAGTAGTTAGAAAGTAAAGTAACCATATAATCCCATCAGACAAAGGAACTCTTAATCAAAATACAAATTGTGTACGTCCAAATAATCGGTATGGTCATAATAATTGATCACCTTTGATGTACTACTTGCTTCTTATTGTTGTTATAATAAATATACTGATTTTGTTTCAAAATAAGTTTAATAAAGCTTACTAAGCATTCTTTATCGCCCTTTAGTTTTAGTTAAGTAATACAGGGTGACTTGAAGATGGGTGCAAAGCTTGGAGGCGGAAGTAGTATAGTTGAGCCATGGTTGTCTTAGACGAAGTCTCACTATTTTTCTTAATTACTTACTACGTTTTTTTATATAATCAATAAATAAATATAAAACCTAAACTTTTACAAATTCATTGCTAACAATAGCCAATTTTAATGATAAGTGAGTACTAAAATTTACTTTAAATTAACTTATATAAATACTTTATATCTTGCGTACTTATAAGTACTTATACTTAAGTATCTTATTTGTAAAATCATAAGCCTAAATAATTAAAAATTCTACCCAAAGTCACTATTCCACGCGGACGAAGTCGCGGGCACAGCTAGTTAATAATATTATTATAACTAAACAATGTTAATATGAATATTCATACCATGGTAGTATTAATTAAATATTATTACATCGATAATATTCGTTTAAATTGAGTGGGAATTGAACTGCCTGTATATTGAACGGATTAAGTTGGATCGCAATGCTCCGCTCCTGCTCCGCAAACTTGGCTGACTGACACACGGTCGTGTCGGTCTAGCTAGATCAAAATATAGACAGTGTAGTTATGTTAAAAAAGGTATCAACCTGCATAAGTCTAGGAAAACCTTTACATTTACTTCTTTTTAGAGAACTTTTTATTTTTGTGTATCGTTGATGTTTACGAAATACAACGATATCTTCACTCTCTTTTAATTATACTTACATGAAGGCCATGTAGTCTTTATAATTTGTACATTCTATTTATATTATATTTTTATTTTTAATACCTAATTTACGTTGGCTTACTTCAGAAAAACATAGAAAAAAATAAATTGAATTGAGTAAAAGAAAACCTGACGTATTGTCTTGATCTTATTGCAAACTAACCTAGGGGAGTCCAGACAACTTTATAGACGAAGTTGATTAATTTATCTTTAGCACGTGCAGCGAACGCAACGACTAATGATTCTATGTACTACTTGTTTAGGAGTCCGCTGACATAATGTACTTATGTACGCTATTTGTTCTAGTTTGCTACTTCGAAGTCTAAGCGAGGAACTAAGTGACCTCAATTTATTAAGAAGTAGATTTCATATAACAATGAGAAAAAGTATTAGAGGAACTTACGCCATTCTCCAGGTTTTCCAAATGACGCAAACTTCTAATTCAAAGTTAGCTCACTTATTCTTGCTCTATCGTAGATTAAGTTTGTGTCTTGTCTAGTTTCATTCAATAGAATAGAGCAATCCTGAAATAAATGAAAAAATATGATATAAAAATTATAATAAATGATTATGAATGAATGATGAAAATACTGACGTGTTTTAAACTTCACAATTTAACGGGATATTATGCAACTTTCACTTGTTTAAAAGGTAAAAATGGTGTTTACCTTCCCGACGTTAAAAATCCCGTTAAATTGAGAAGTTTAGTTTAAAAATAAGTTTAAAATCTGACGTGTTTTATTACAATTTTAAGATTTTATATTTATCAAGGAATAAATATTATCAAAAATTTCAAGGTATTTAATTAACTGGTGTGTTGAACTTAGCCAACAGCCACTCAAAACTTAACTAATAAAATAAATTGCAAAAGTCATTAAACTCTTGCATATTAAAAATGTCTATACCGCATCAAACTGTACTCAGACCCCGTGGGTATCAATTTTAATAAAATTAAAAGTTAACAACATTAATTACAGGAGTTTCAACAGTCGTTCAGACTTTCAAATTAAAATTCCATCGAGTATTAGAACGTATGACGTGCACTTTGAAAATGTCTAGTGTTTTCTGACAGCACTACATAGCATCGATGTCGGTGAAAAATAACAAAGTTAAATTGGTTTTCAAGACCTTTGTCCAAACTTTGTTTTGTGGTCAGATGAAGCATACGTACATAGACGCTATCATTACCATTGAAATGTTATACCTTTTAGAATACTGCGTTTAGTTTTTAGGGTTCCGTAGCTGAATGGCAAAAAACGGAACCCTTATAGTTTCGTCAAGTCTGTCTGTCTGTCTGTCCGTCCGTATGTCACAGCCACTTTATTCTGAAACTATTAGCATCACACCGCTGAAACTTGGTAGGTAGGTGTATCTTGTTTACCGCTTTCTGATTCAGATTCAAAAAGTAAGAAAAAATAATATTTAAGGGGGGGCTCCCATACATGAAAATAAAATCTACAAATTTTTTTTTACTTAAACCTATGCTTGTGGGGTGTCTATGGATAGGTCTTTGAAAATGATGTTGAGGTTTTTAAAACCATTTTTTCTAAAAGTTCAAGGTTTGAGATATAGACGCTTCCAAAGTGGTAAAATGGGCGTCCCCCCATCTAACATTTGAACTAAGAAAGTGAAAATTTTGGAAAAAATATATGATGTAGATCTCAACAAAAACTTGCAACGAAAATTGGTTTGAAGGAGATCGAACCAGTAGTTTTTGAGATATTGCACATTTTTATCAACCGCAAATATAACTTTGTCTTTCATACAAACACTATGAAAAACAAAGTTATTTTTGCTGTCAAAAAATATTGTGATATTTTCGCTAGGTGGAAGTAAGTGGACCCCAAATTCAGTTAAAGGGTGGTACGGAACCCACAGTGCGCGGGTCCGACTTGCGCTTGGCCGGTTTTTCTATTTATTTGGGACAAAATGATGATGTCTCTTTAATGTAAAGTAGGTACTTTATAGGTAAATGAACTTAGACCCCTTAGACACCGCGAATTTTAGGAGCAATGCGAACGCGATGCAGACACGATGCAGCATCGATGTTGTCGCAAAATGCCAACATTTACCTACACATTGTGCTACTTTTAGCATCGATGCAGTCGCGATGCAGAAGCTGGAAATTGATAAATTATGTACTAAATATTGGCGACTGCATCGATACTAACGCGCGACTGCATCGATGCAGTCGCGCAAAACGCGCGTTAGTATCGATGCTAAAAGTTGCAGTGTGTAAGGGTATTAGGTTGCATTATAAAAAAAAATACATATAAGAAATCGGGACATTTTACGAGCTTTTCTTAATAGCCACCTGGTATCAGTATTATGTACATAGAACATCCCACAACAATTGGAAAGTCCAGCTGATCAAAAGCCGTTGCTATGTCATGTGCTTATAAAAGTTAAATTGCTATTCAAGTCCTTTGTGGAAACTGCATACCGTGACCGAACAAAAGCAATAAACAGCGCAAATATTTGTTTTATCACGTCGGGCATAAAGTCTGAATTTGCATATCAACAAAGAGATCGACGTCCATTTTATTCAAAACGGTGCAATAAAATTATGTAGATTGAGCTCTCAAATCTAAAGTAAATCAGAACAGTGCGGCATCTATCAGATACCAAGTCACGTTTAACCAGGGCCCCAATTCCGCTAATTGAGTCGTCACTGAGTTGTGCATCAGCTGTACTGTACTACGAAAGTACAATTGACAGACCTCGCTATTCAGACAGCGGCGTGTCACCTTTCAATGTCGCTGACTTTATGCACACGATGTGTTACGATAGCACTACTGAATGACTACTGTAGTCCAACAGTAGATGCCGAAAATACGCAGATCGGGGGGCAGGGCCTCAACTCCGCTAATTGAGTCGTCACTGAGTTGTGTTGTACTACGAGAGTACAATTCATATATACCTCGCTATTATGACAGCGGCGTGTCACCTTAGAATGCTGCTGACTTTAAGCACAAGATGTGTTACAACAGCACTATTGAATGACTTCTTTAGTCCAATAGTAGATGACGAAAATACGTGGATCGGGGCCCAGCCCCCCGCGAAGTATATGCGATTTATATCAATTTTTCTCTCGTAGTACAACTGATGCACAATTCAGTGACGACTCAATTAGCGGAATTGAGGCCCAGGACGGGTCTTTTGTCATAAAACGTCTGCTCACTTGACTGTTTAAAAATATCCTTAAACAGGAGCACCCTCAGATCTAAAATTATCATCCCCAAAGAGTGGTCTCTTAATGAGCGGCAATATCAAGTGTGGGAGCGTTGGCGTTGGAAAGTAGCTTTTAAGCTGTAGTTTTAAAGTGATTTTTTGTTGCAGTGCCTCGTACGGTTCTGAAGGAGAGGTACGAAAGTGCTCCCGAAGAGGACGAGGTCGCCCATGACGTGTCTGATATTGAACACGAGGATGTTGGTGAGTGCTTTTTTTAGCTAAGTAAGGTCTGGCAGCCTCTTGAAGAGGGCTTGGGTACGGACATGTTTTTGCTCCGCTTTTTTGCTGCGGGCCCATAAAAGGTCTGTTATGGCAAGACATTTTAATGCCTGTGTTGTCACTGGAAATATGTCGCGCTCTGTTTAGTTGCTGTAGGAAATTTTAAAGCAAGTTGAAAACAATGTATTTAAAAAAAGTTCTCCTGATAGTTTAGCCAGCCGTCATGTTATTTGCCAAGTAATTAAAAAACAACCATCTTTATTTGATATAATGTAAAATTATTTATTCCTATTGCTTTCTAATAGAGGCTGTAATTTTATTAATATCCAAACAGAATAATGTTTGTCAATAATAATTATGCGTAACAAAATGGACTAACTTAGAAAACTTGGCGAACAGAATTAACTAGTCCAAACGTCTCTCGTGTAGTGTTAAAGACAGCCATTTGGCAAAACTAACAAGTCAAATTTATGGAAGCTATGTTCAGAAACAGCGATTACATTAATTACTTTGGTGCCAGGTAAATGTTTCTTCGGGAAACGATGTTTTTCGTAGTTTCGCGTAACTTGATAAGGAACTACACGAAGAACCAAAGGCTATGGTGTGGCAGTACTAATCATCAAAGTAGTTTTGTTATTTGTAGGTAAACAAATAGTCTTGCAAAACTCGTCAATGTCTGAAAATTGTTGGACTTGAGTTCAACTTGATAAAAAGTCCAATAGATATTAGGTTTTTGAACGTTTGCCAACATTTGTGAAATAAAATTGTATCGTAAAATTGTGTTTAAATAATTTCGTTAAAATAGTCAAGAAGATAAACGAAATGATTTCGTTTCCTAATACTGCCATTCCTTTGAAATTGGACCAAAACACAGCCAACAGTTTATATTATGAGATAATCCGAGTGCCATAATTAATGAGAATTTCTTGTTCTGAGTTCGAGAACAAGCTCAATTATATTTGATACTTCCTCTTCATTCCGAATATGAGTAGGTACTAAAAATAGGTTGATCCTTCTTCCAAACAAGCTTACTCGAGTAAGCAGAGACGGGATTTACCCCAATAACATCTTATAGAATGGAATTAATTTTATCTTGAAGACAGTTTATCGTTCCGCAGTACACGTCGCCAGGCAGAAGCGAAGAAATTTGCTTAATCCCCTCTTAATTTGGGCTGCGCAATCTAGAAGGATTTGTTCCGCCGTGTCAGAGAGTTCTTTACTTTGTCAGAGTAAAAGCAGATTAAGGAACCCAAGGGGGCAGGTCATGACAAACCATATCTTATTGCTAGTTTGCATTTGTTTTTGAATATAATAATAATAATAGTCCCCCTAGCCGATTTCAAATACGGTGGCCAGACACAACGACTAACCGATTGCGCGGGACATATTATAGTGCACAAGTGTGTGCTCAAACACAGGTGCACTCTCTATTCCATTCACTCTCATAGCCTGATGGGACAGCAATCTGACACGACCGGAGAGAGATCAGACGCGGGACCAATGGCTTAACGTGCTTTCCGAGGCACGGGGGTGAAACACCGCCAACTTCCAAACTCTGGGCTACCCTGTGAATTACTGAACAGAAAAATCCAGGTACATATATTTGGCCCGACCCGGGAATCGAACCCGGGACCTACGGCGCAGCCACCGACATATACAGGGTGTAAAAAAGGGTATAAATCATCACGCTGTAATGGGAGAGGAGGGAGAAAAACTCAAAACGCGCAGACGCAGTCGCGGAGGTCCGCTAGTACTTTAATCAAAGTCCGCTAGTAATAACGTAATGCTAAAAGCTATTCTATCTGACTACACGTACGTGTAAACAGTGAAACAGGCTTATATTCCTATCTAACGTGTAACAGTTTTAATCATTGATATCGTTATGTTCAATGGCACTGTATTGTATAGTTTTGTTTGCTTCGATTACTAGTCAATATTCAGTAGTGTCTCAATTCAACGGGAACTAATCAGTTAGTATCCCTTTGTGTCTGTTTGTAGTAATAATGGTATGCTGCCAAGTAATATGAACAATATTACGAATGGAACAAATAGCTAAGATAGATAGAGGATATAGGTTAACATGTATTCGATATTACGAGTATGAAGACCATTTTCGAGAGTCAGAGCAATTTCGAAATAAAAAAAACACGTTTGTGTTTTAATAAAATGAAAATATCAAGTTTTTTTTTCTGTTAAAGTTTTACATAATTTCTAATAATGTTTATCAGAAATATAAATCATTTTCTTTGCAAAAAAAAATTATTATGTTGTCACTAACATGTATGATTACATTTCATTTCTTAGACATAAAATTATTCATATTTCAGATAAATATTACAGTGAGAGAAATCCTACTAAGTATGTAAAACTTTAACGGAAGAAGAACTTGATATTTTCATTGTCATTCAAAATACGTAGGTCGCGTGTTTTTTATTGCAAATCCAATAAATCGTCAAAAAAATTGATGATACAAAATATACTGAGCGTGTCACAAAACTTTTACAGTTTCAGAATTCATTAATATAGGTAATGAACTCAATAATACGTCCGCACTGAATTTTGAATTTTTGAATTTATTTATTTGCTTGTCACATGGTAAATTACAGGTGTTATTACAATTAAAAGTACATTGCACACATGACACCCCGTAGGGGCACCGCAAACCAATATTGGTAGGGAAATTATACAAAAAAAAATAAAAAAATAGGTGATTATTATAAAAATTAAATTAAATAGATTAAATACAAATTAAATGAACATACTCCCAACGGCCAAATACACAATACAATATGACATTCACTACAATTGCAACTTTTTTTGCTTTGCTTACAGTTGACCAGTTCCTTGAGGACAAGTCTCAAAGAACTCGTCCAGTGTGTAATAAGCTTTGTCTAAAAGACACTGTCAAAGTACTCGTACATATTAAATTATTCTCATGTAAACTTCGTGTTGAGATACAACTTACTCAATGGATAGTTGCAAACTGTTTACCTAATTAAAACATGGAGGTTTATCAAAGCAAAGAAGATTTAGGTTCCTTGAAAGTTTGAGGTAACTCTATTAGACAGTTAGACTAATCCTTTTGTCTAACGAAATGCGGGCAAAAGTAGGTAACAGGGCAAGAAATATTTGCCTTATAATTCAACGGTGTATTTATATTTAATAGCGGTTCAATTTTGAACAAATAGCCTCTAATAGAAGGAAATATGACCATTGGCTATAATTTTTACTATGAAGTCTTCAATTACTTGTTTTTTTATTTATATACTTTATTGCACAAATTTAGTGTACAAAGGTAGACTTAATGCTTAAAGCATTCTCTGCCAGTCAAACCTTTAGGTCATGCAGAAAGATGGCAACGGGTGCAGTGAAAAAAATAACAAATGATCATCGTCCTTAACTTAAAAAATATAATTGTACTATTCTTCTCTTGTCTTCTGACACAATAAGTATAAGGAGAATCTGAAATTATAATTCAGTTTTCCACCATTTGACCATAGATTGGTAGTAAAAGTTATAAACATTTGTTGAGTTGTCATTATTTTGGCAAATTTTCAAAAGAAATCCATTTGTTAGGCTCTATTTGAGAATGCCAAGTAGGTTCTATTAGATACTAAATACTGATTTTGGTCTGTGGTAGATATTTAGGCTAGTTCTAAGGCTAAAGAAGCCTACATTGTATAGAGACAACCGTAGGTATTAGAAAATCATGATGTATCATGCTTGTTTGTCTATTTATTAGAGAAGGGTTAGGCATATTCGTGTCGGTTCATATTCTGACTCGATTATCAAAGGTTACCAAAGTTTGTGTGCGGCACTGACCTCGGAATATTGGAAACAAGAAACTCTTTGTGATGTATTGGAACTTTAGGCCATAGCCTTTGTGTACGCTGGCGTTATTTTTACCCGTTATTCGCATCACGTTTTAATTTAAGCTTTTTCCATATATTTTTATACTAGCTCAATGAACTTCACACGATTCTTAGAATTTTCTCGTTTGAACTTTGATAAAATCTGTTTTCGCGTTTTGATTGAAATATTTCCAAGCTGTGACGTCAATTTTTTTTTTGGTGTTAAAATGTAAGTGATTCTATTCGAATTTCTCAATAAAATTGCGATAGAAAATTAAAAATTTTTTATCTTGTCGATTCGTTCGCTTCGGGTGGATACAATTTTATTCTCAAGCGTAGGCATTGCGGTCTTCAAAGACGCAGTGTTTGTAATTTACAACAAACTCAGTAGGTGTCCTGAAGAAACCTATTAGATGCAACGTATTGAATCAGTTTTTAAAGAACAGGTGCCAAAGTGATCAAGGTATTATTATCGAAAGGAAATTTCAAAGATGTGGATAGTAAAAATTTGATGCTCATGCAATTTTTCACGTAGAGACATAAAACCAGAATGTAACATCTTCTGCCAGCTACTGTGTTCATTCAACTCATTATCAACAGCTGTTTACTTCACATGTTGTTTAAGCGATTACACAACTATAAACTGGGTTTACGATTATATGAATAATGTTTAATTTGTCAAGCGCCAAGATTCCAGAGACATAGAAAATCAATTGTTACGCGTATGATCTCGTTGGGATTTGACAGACTAAACACAGTCTGTGACATTCCGCAACCAAGTTTATTTGGAGTAGATCAGCGGGCTGCATGCCGTGTGGACATACCGTATCATAACTACATTGTATAGCCTCTTCGATATTATTAAATCTGAAAGAGTCCAAAGACAATCAGAGCGTGCTACGTTCTTTCAAATGACACTTTTTAATTGAAAGTTTTGTTTGCCTCGGGTTCCTCCGTTTATTCTTTTGTTAATTTCATTGAAACGGAATTCTCTCGAGATCCTGCAATTTGTTTCTTTACAAACCAATAAGCAGTTCAGATTGCGGTTTACAATTCATTTACTGGGAGAATCTTGCTAGATAAATTAACAATGCTAGAGGAATAGCCATGCAATTAAAATGTGTTAATTCTGTTTTTATTATTCTTTAGATTTACTTAAATACAATATTATGTGGTAAAATAGCAGTTTACCCATAGTTTAAGTGAACATTTAATATATTTTATTGAATTTATATGTAAAGGTATTGGGCTAGACGCATACGACTAACATTCAGTAACGCTACACATTTGAATTCATTGGGCATTGTTTATTGCAATAGTTGTCTTGCAACCAACAATGATGATTATGCCGGTCACTTAACAAATCATTGTAAAGGCTTATATTCATTGCCAAGACCGTACTTGCAACTAAAAATGATGATAATACCTATAATATACAGATAGTTCAACTCAGTCATGCGCGGAGCCTTATGGCCTTTGCCACACTTGACGGAAAGTCCGCTGCAGACCTTCCGCGACGGAGCGCCAACACATGTTATTTCATATAAATTACTTCGCGACGTAGCGACCGATCTTCCACGTGGGCACACAACGTAATTTATATGCAAAAACATGTAATGGCGTTCCGTCGCAGATGACCTGCTGCAGGTCAGGCCTAAGTGTGAACTTTGATTCATGTGGCAGTAACGCAACTACAGACAGACAACGACTGCCGCGTCACTGCCACACGAATCAAAGTTCACACATAGGGCTGCGCGCACAACTGAGTTGAACTATCTTTAATTATGTTGCTAATGTCAATGACAAATACGAATGGAAGGTAACTTACATTTTTATTTCTTCGAATAACAAAGTTAACATTTACAGATGACTCCGGCGACCGGTGGTGGGTGGAATCAGCTGTGCCACCAGCCCCAGCAGTTGCTGCCGTGCCGCCTCAAAGACCTACGATGTCCACCAGCATCAATGCCACGAGTATCATCAGAGATCCACCTTCAGCGTCACCGCCGAGACATCATCTATCAAAAGATGGTAAGATAACTTTTCAACTCGAATAGGTAGACCTCCAAATTGAGCCTACCTGCGACACAGGCGTATAGGTAGTTGTCCAAGTACTACGAGAGAACAAATTGATGTACCTCGCTATTCTGACAGCGGCGTGTTACCTTTTAATGTTGCTGACTTTAAGCACGTGATGTGGCACAATAGCACTACTGAATGACTTCTGCAGTAGTCCAACAGTAGATGCCGAAAATACGCAAATCGGGGGGGCTGTGGAGGCGAGACCGGGTTGCGTGAGGGGTGCGGGCGGCTCGGATACACCCGCCCGCGCCGCTGCGCCCCGCAGGCGAAGTCTCAATAAAGCGGTTAACCTATAACTTTAGCCTTATTATGCCTAAAATCAAAAGATCATTACAGACAGATCGCTAGCCTTCCAGGCAAAAAATGATAAAAAACTTTTTTACTACCTATACAGTGTAGTTTTAGCGATAAGATTTGAACCATCTCATTTTTGCCATCGTCTGAGTGTTCAGACACTTATATATTTTGTTATGGGGTCGTTTGAAGTCAGTTCTATCGACCTCACAACAAAATATAATGGTATACTCCGTGATGTTGATGGTGGTATTCACTGAAGACTGTCCACAATTTACCGATAATATTTTTTCTGCGGTACGGTTTCAACTATACAAAAACGATTTCATTATTTTCGACAACGAGTACAAAAGGAAGTCCCATTCAAGTTGCTTTTGATGCTTTTGTAGTGTGAATAGCGATTTTTTTCCGTGTTTTACAAAATATCAATGACAACAAACAAATGTTGGAATTAAAAGCCAGATTCACTATTTAGATACTTAGTGTGTTTCAAAATTTATTTCAAAAGTTGCCAATTTGCGTAAAAATAAAAATACTAACCATGGTTTTCTTTCACAGAGTCATTCGACATGATGTACATATACATCATTGCGGCAGTTGCTGTCTCGCTCCTTCTCTGCAGCATGGTTGGAGTAGCCCGATGTTTGGTCCACAGGAGAAGCACGGAACAGCCTAAAGGCCCCGACGTCTCCGCCACCACAGAAATACCTAACGGCTTCAACGACAGCATATCAGAGGTCGACAACGACATCAACATCACTAGCCTATCAGGCCCCGTCGACACCGTCGACTCCAGCCTCAAACCAGAGATGCAATTCACCAACGTCGCACTCAGCCCAAAAATAAACAGATACGTCGGAAGACCCGTCCCCAACACATACCCGCACGTCAGCACCAATATGTACGGACAAGTCGCCGAATACCCCATAGAAATGCCACTCAGAACCATGCCACACGGGACATTAGGACGCGGAGTTGCCGTCAAAACCCTCCCAAGAGTACAAATGCAAAACGAAACCGACCCTAACACGCGGAGTTTATATCGATATTCGAACGCTCAGTACTACTTCGGGTGACAACAAGACAATGCCCAGTGTTCGGACGTATCGAGGACTTACTGTTTCTAGTTCAGCCGTAGCGAAGTGTAAATAGTTCTAGGCGAGTTTGTAATGTCCTACTTTTAATACGGAAACTGTGATATTAATTGAAACTTTCCTATAGACGGGCCGTTGATGAGATGTGGACACGGAAGGTAAGGCTACGAGTCGAGATTCAGTTAAGTCAGTTAAGAGCTTTGTCTGGTCTAGACAAGTTACGAGTATACCACTAACGATCTGCAGTTAAAAGTTTCGGCGCTGAATTGAGGGCTGTTCTTTTTTGTTCCGAGCAAAAATTGGAAGGTCTCAATTTGGCTTCGAAACTAGATTTATCGAGTTTTTTTGTAGACATTGATTTCGACATTCCGTTTTTACGTCAGCAGATGTTGTTTTCATGAAACATACAATTGCTTTCTTTGGTATTTTAATAAACAAATTGGTTTATCAATAATTCATCTGACGACAGGCCCAATTACTGAAATAATACTGTCTGGAAATAATACAGAGATACTTCAAGTTGCTACGAAATTCTACTGGCTTCTTGTGTCCATTATTTCAGAATACTTATAAGAGTTGACATGTTGTGAAAATAATAATTTATGATTGGTTAAATATTAGTGTTATAGTTTTAAATTGAGTTTAATGTGAATGGTTTAATAAACGTGTTGTCTAAAATACCTAGAGCAGTATGTAGTGTTTATGAATGTTTGATAAAAATGGTGTAAATTCGTAAAAATCCAATGAAAGCCTAAAAAAATGTTTTATGAAATTAATTTGTCAAAATGTAATTCCAAAAACTATCGTTAAAATGTAAATGGTTTTTAAAGGCTCTAGGGTTATTTCACAATAATGACGACACGACCGGATACATAATAAAGTGTTTTCTAAACGACTGACTACATGCCTATCCAAATCACATTAGTTGATATTTTTTAAGTATGAAAATAATCTGTGTACAGAAAAATTTTTATGTCTTACATTGATTTAATAAAGTAAATGCACAAAACATCTGAATTTGTTATTTATGAAACCTTAATAACGCAACGTTTTCAAACAAGATAATAATTATTTGTTTTTGTTTTTACATGGCTTTAAAGTTCAAATATTTTTCATTATTCGCTCTGTATAGTGCCAACATTACAAATAGCGTTGCCGAACTAACGATGGTTTGATTATTGATAGTATTACTATCAAAATAACTTTCAATATATATTGTACATGATATCGGCTCTGAGCATTGACACTACAATCAATTTTATTGCGCTATCGATTGAAAAAAGGAACAAGCGCAAAATAGTGCTATATGACACAATGGAGGTTGTTGCCTATTCCAGTATCAAGGGGATTAAGACAGATCTTTGTTCACGCGAACCGCAAACTACGGGTAATAGCCCAATATCCTAACACCCGCTTTAGTTATTAAACCCTGTTTAAACAGGAGAGTGTTATAAGTTTAAAGACTACTACACACATGCCGGCGACAATGCCGGCGGCATACGGTCATACACTATGGAAAATGCCGCTGCGGTATCCGGCACGGCGTCGTCGTCGGTATCGTAGCTAAATGAATAAACCGATGTTCGTTATTTTTTTGTGTCGTAGATAATGTTATTCCGTGTATTCTTAGCCATGTTTCATGAAAATCTATTCAGTCGATTTTCGCGACGGGGGATTAAAAACAGTTATGTTTATTTTTGTCAACAACCTAAACGGGTGATATGTATTCAAAAGGTATTTACTTTTATCGTTGAATGATAAATCTTTTATTTTTTAAATAAAATTTTACAATTTCAAGTTTTACTATTGATATTATGCATTGATGTTTAAAATATTTTAATTTTCGAATAATGAAATAAAGCCGATTTCACGACGATCACTGTCTAACCTGCTTACACGGATCGATTTCAAATATATAATATAAGTTAGCACCCTGTATTGCGGAGTAATAAAGGGATTATATTTTTAACGCCAGACTAAAATAACTGTACGCGTTTCCAACAATCCAAGCTGCCAACACATTTCTCTCTAAATAGACCGGGAAAGGCAATCAAGCTATCAAACGGACATAAAAAGCGGACGCAATGCGACATGCATTAAATGGTCGCGTTTTTGTTGCGGATTTTTTTAAAAGAAAACATAACTAAATGCCACCAACGAACACTTTTATAAGAATAAAAAATATCCTGTAAACACTTTCTCTTCAAATCGGACCATACTTATAACACACTTATATAATTGAAATAAATTGCATGAAAAGATCGGCAACATCACACATTTGCACACTTATTTAGGTAAATAAGGTTTGTATAATATAATGTACATCCAATGTTGGCTGCATGATGAGTAGAAGAAACATGTGAACTAAATTATTAATAGTTTTTTTTTAATTCCTTAAAAAATGCAGATTGTTGATATTTGGTCAAAAAATTTAAAGTATTAAAACTTCACACCATCAGAACTGACAGTTGATTGAGCAATACTAATTAAGGTTTCCTCAAGTTTTTTACACCAAATAAAAAAATACATTTGTAAAGAAAATCTCCCGTCCCTTTCATCAAAAATATTTACATAAACATAACAGCTCAATTACACAAAGAAACGAGGAAAACCCAATCTTATTTACGAGCGATGGACAGATACGAAAAACCTTTCCATGGCGTTTCCTCGTTGTAATTATTCGCATTAATTATCCATATTAAACATAGGAACTGAATCATCCATCATTTACCGTACATTTTCCCCAAAATAAATCAAATCCGTAAGGACTGTATGATTTTGTTCATAAAGTGTCGTGTTTTAAGGGATCCGTCCGCTTTTTTATGTCTGGCACTATTTTTTTATGTTAGAAGAAATCCATCACTTTCTTTGAGTTTTTGTTTTGTGATGAGACATTTTAGTAGAAAATATTAAATCTCAAATATCTATAAAATATGCTACTTTTAAGTAATCAGACACTTATACGTTGCAAGATTATAGTGCTGTAAAGAACTTTCAAAAACACTGAAAAATCTTCAGCTAAGGGCCCTTTTCCTTTAACTTACTCGTAAATCAATCGTTTTCGCTATATATCCATCGCTTTAATATCTATATATCTGCGCTCTTTTTGAGCTTCACGTTTTTTACGTGTTTTCATTGAGGTCATTCAACTTTTGCGTCGCTTTTTCTGTTTACATTTCATTAAGCCGCATATACCGGCGGTTTTAAATAACGTGCAAAAGGGTGTTTTATTTAAATATGTAGATGTGGGAAGAAAGTGAGCGTAACGAAGTGGAAAAAATTCATAAACTTTTTTGTGTAGACATTCGTTTACTGTTCGTGCGTGTTATTTGGGGTTTTAATGATAAACTTTTTGACCATATATTGTGGCCTCGTCTTCATACGAGTATATAGGAGAAATTCGTGCTAGTTACACCACTTATAACTCAACAACATAACACAAAACAGGTGGACCGATTTTCATGACTTTTACTTTGTCAGATTCGTCGCCTCAAATATGACATAGGCAGAGAAACGAAGTTCACCAGGATCGGTAGTTACCAATAAGTAGATATAATGATACTGGAAGCTGTACGCAAAAATGTATGAGCAGTTTAGCTGTTTAGCACAAGCCCTCTTTAGGTCAAATCTTTTTTTTGACCCAAGTACTTACCTGAAAAATCTCCCGTAGTAATCAAATATTTTGTGTGGGAAATAAATCAATCTTGTAACTATAATAAAAAAATATATATGATTGAACTCATGAATGCGTGTGCCAAACGTATTTTTATTACTGTACATCGATTTGCGGTTTTTCTTTTACATTTTATTTGTATCTATCCACTACTATGACGTCCCTTGAATTGCTTTGCAGCAATAAACATGTATCAAGTCAAAGGTAATTAATCATAATCATACATAACCCGTTAATTAGTTCTGATATCATTCGTTGCTAAATTATTGATGAACATTATTAAAACAATTAGGCACAGTTGGTGTTGCACCTTAATTAGAACAACCCCATAACCGCCTAATACGTAGGTGGACACAATTTTGGTTCTTTTCCGTGTATGCAAATAGTAGTGCAAAGGTAAAAGGCCAATAATATTATTAGAACTTAAATATCTACGTCTATTGTACAACGTAAATATCGAAAAAGCTAATTTAATTATTCCCACTGCTGGGCAAATTACCTCAAAATATGAGGTAGTTTTATTTTTATTTATTTTTTACTTTTTTTACTTTAATTGTTATTGTTGCTTGTCAGAGTAAGTGAATAAAAAATCAAATCAAATAACATGTAGATTTGTTTTGATCTATTGAAGTCAGATTAGTAGGTATTTATTGAAGTCAGTCAAATAGTCTTTAATTTAAATGTGTGCTGCGCCGTATGCTCTACCGCACTACAGTGGTGGCACTCGGCAGTCCTCTCCCTGCCAATTCTACAGAGGTACTTACCGAAGCACCCATGTCCCGTATCTGCATCATTCGGTATGACAGAGGACTTCCGCGCCTGACCACCCAGTTCATGGGAACTGGTTGCAAAGCGTTACCAGTCCGAAGATCTGCACTTGGTTCCTTCAGCCGTTCAGCCAACTCCTCCATCATCAACTGCCGATCAGCGTTACCCCAGCGCTCAACTACATCTTTAGCCGGATTTGTACCACTAAGCCTAACCTCAGTGACATGGTGGTACAATTCCGCTAATACCTAGGTAATACCTACCTCAGTTCCCACGGAGCATTTGTGTTATGCAGAAAAACTACCTTAATTAAATGTCAGAATGGCTATTTTAATAACCATTGGTTAATGTTTATTTTCTTTAAAACACACACAATCGAAAATATTCCACCGCTGGTAACGTAACTTTACCATTACTACGGATCAAAAAACTGGCCCTAAGGTATAAAAAAGCCGCTTTTATTTTATGATATTGCAAAGAAGTTGAGAGAGTTGAATCATTGCTGCTGGTTGGGTAAGTGATTATTACATCTTGAATGAAGTGAAAGAAAAGCAAGGAAGGATGTTCTTTGCCTGTCAGGTAAGTGCGATTTTTTATTTTCCTCTTAATTCTAATTTTTCTACATTTAGCTTTAAGAGCCATATGACAGTCTGGAGATTCTCAGATTTTACCGAATTTATCAATGTGTGTGTGCGATTTTATATGTCCGGGACACAAAAAAATGTTAACTGTAATTAAACAATTTTGATACTTTATCTCTAGGTAGTAGGCTATGCGTATGATGAACACAGAAAATGATGGTCTTATAAAAGTCGATGTGATTAATTAATGTTATACCAGTTTTTTTGTATTTAAAATTCCTATTACGAATACAGTGAATACAGTTCGGAATCAGGGCTCGCGTAAATTCCGTTCGCGAACATTTTCCTTTTGATAATTATATAACTAAATTCACAGATTTAAACACAAACGTACAGTTATATTAACGTAAAAAACTTACAGCATAGAAAAAACGAAATGCATACAAAGGGTGAAGACATATAGAGGCGGGTAACACGCACTGACCTGCAACGACTAACCAGTGTTGTGCCGTGTTGGCTATTTCATGGAATTGAAATGCTTTATAGAGACTTTTCCGACTCAAGTCTTGATTTGAATCTTGTTTTAAAACAATTTTTTAGTGTCAGTCGGTCCTTATTTGGATTGTTGTAACGAATTTCTTAAATATTTTGAGATTAAAAATAGATGACTTGGCACATCACTAGTCAGTCGGTACAGGTTGGTACCGGTTATCTGCCTCTTTATGTCTTCACCCAAATCGTGACTTCTCAGAGTATGTATTTTTTTACGAATGTAAACTCCACGAGAAACGGGGACTAAGGGTTATTGGTGGATGATGCCATTGGTTCTGCGCTTGATCTACCACGTGTCATACCAGCTGGATGCTATGAGGATTTATTTACACATAAATGCTTTTTAGTGTAACGCTGTTCTTTGATATGATTTGTATTTTGATATATGAAATATGTCACAAGTTATTATAGCTGACATTCAGAAAATGTAGTTAAGAAAATTTCGATCAAGATTTCAAGTATTTCATGTATAACAGATGATAAACAAGATATTTTTTATTTAATTATTTGGGTTACACCGGTATTATATCATTTTGTCCATATACATTTTTCAATAATGAAATATTATATGAATATGGACTTGAATAGAACCATGGAACTTCATGGCATTTGCGTACAATTTGAATACAGGTTCATATTAACTACATACACATCTCATGAAACGCTTCTATTTAAACAAGCGTTTTACTATACAAGTTTATAGTTAGGTTGTGGTTGTAGATTGTGGTAGAAAGAAAAGTAATGTTAACACGTTCCGGGACAGTGCCCACCTACAGGCGTGAAAACAATAAAACATCTATTGTGTCTGGAGTAGTGTCCCGGAACGTGTTAAATAAGCAAAATATTGCCCTATTTATTTAGGTTTAAACCATTGAAACACTATTACTAGCGTATGGAATTAATGCCATGAACAAGTCCCACACAGTATGGAATTGACGCCAATGGCCAATGGTATGTACGTACAAGTGCGTATCAAAGGTTGTGGAACTAAATAACGCCTATATACGGTATATATTAAGAAAAACTGACCTTTTACTTTTTGTCGTCCGTTTATTCTTATTCAAAATCCAAAGCACGAATGATGTAAGAAAATTTATAAACTTACTTGTTTACTACTCAAAGTCAAATACTTAAAACAAAAGCCCTTTTTGTCTTCAATTTTGTTGGGTTAATGGTCACTTCACCACCATACTATTTCAATAAAACCGACTTCAAAAACAAAACACATTAAAAAGACTCTTGAAAGGACTCCATTTTAGGCAAACCATTTCTTTTTGGAGTCGATGCCCAGATAGATGTCGCTTAAGATGGAACTTGAGAGAGCCCATGCGATGGCACTGACTTCAAAAAGAAATGGTTTGCCTAAATTGGAGTCCTTTGAAGAGTTTTAGACTTTTTAGTGAAAAAAAAACTTCGACCACAGAAAACTTTGCTTCATATCCAGCCTCGGCGCGCCCCAGCCCTGTTTTATAATAACTTAAGGGGTAAGAGGTAAACACCAATTCAACAAAGTAAATATCATGAAAATCGGTCTACCGTTGTTGAACTATAAAGTAGTGTTACTGATATTACTTTATTTTATATAAATAAGGTTATTATTTGCAACCCCATACATATGCAATAGAATTGGTGCTATTGCCTATTCTTGGCCTTATTAATTCAGTATTTGTCTAAAATTGACATTTAACTGTTTGGTGATAGAAACAGTTTGCTCATCATATACCACAATTTATTTTGTATACAATTTTTTATGATTATTATTTTTGTCGATAATTTTGGTCCTAGTATCTGCACATTTTGTTTGATCAAGTTTCGAAAATACAAATTGTATATGATAAAAGATCTTCGTTATAACTCATGAACCTCTTGAAATAGTCGCCATGCATATAAATCTTTCTTGTTTATAGTATTAATAAGGATTCCTTTCTATGCAAGTTTACATAACATTGATTAATCATTTAAATACAACTACTAATCGATACAAAAGAACGAATACTTTTTTGTTATAATTAGAGACCATCGACGATCCAATTGCACTATGGCTTTATGCCTGTTGCATAAAGCCTCAAAGCGAATTGGTCGCCGTATAAAAATTGTGCAAAGCGTGATATTTTCAAATTTGGAATTAGTATCATACACGAAATAAAAGAGTAGCAGCGAAGACAACGAGCGACACACCCTTCCCCTCCGAGCGCTCGGCGCTGTCTGTCAAATTTCGATCGAAGATGAATGTTCGTGACAGCTCCAAATCTCAAATTTATAGGTTACTTTAGTAAGATATTTTGAATATATTGCACAAGATAAAATCAAGAATTTAGATGCTAAGTCAAAGATAGGAACCTCTATAACATTGTTTTATCAAATAACACAGAATAAGTGCAATGTATCTCAGAGATAATCGCCTGTCTTTAGGTGCGTATTTTATGCCAAAACATGGTTTCAATTTTGTCTTCATTTGGAATAACCAGAGCGATAAATAAAAAAAACAGAGTCGACACCTTGTATACGAACGTAATTCCCTTCAAGTTTATGTTATTTCGATAGCTGATGTCAACAAGTGATCTAGAAGAGTGCGCCAGAAAAACCGTCAATTTGGCTTCTATGATTGCAAATTACAGACATTTTAAAGATTGAATCAAAAATTCAGAGTCGACATCTTATGGAGATAGTTCATTTCTACACAATTCATTCAAAAAAAGTAGTCAGTTTAGTCATTTTTGGGGAGAAATTTTCATTTGAACTTTGTTAGAAGGTAGGTGACAGCAGCCTTAAATTAGATAAAAATTATAAAAAAATCCTTTTTTTCTGCACATATAGACCCACTGGGCACTTATATAAACGTCCCAATATAACCACCGTATCACTGCTTCAGGACAATTGTAAGATATTTCTGAAATGTATCTTGACAAACCCATGTCTGTTTAATAACTACGCCTATTTAACTTCCCTCCCGTGGGTACCAAGTCCTAGCGTAATCAGCGTTGCACCAAGCTACTCAAATCATGAATTATTTAGTCTTAATCTGTATGTCTGAATATGGTTGGTTCCGAATCTAAATATGCTTTGTTGGCCGTCCCGTAAGTACTAATGCATAAACGGTCTCTAGAGATTCATGTTGGTCTTTGCTTTCAAAATTACTATTAGTAAGTAAATTTGGTAAATTTGTTATAGCATTGAAATAGTAGGTAACTCTTTTAATCATTTTCATGTCCATCATAACAAGTAAGGTAACATAAAAACAAACGTCGAAAATCTGACAACTAAACAGACTATAGGGCAAAGACGGCAAAAAAAAAATGATGTTAGGATACACATAAATTGTTTAAAAAACCAACACACGGATCCGAAACATGGTCTCTAACTATGGGCTTCGCTCGGTATTTCTCTACAAGATCGAATCAGAAATGAGGAGATACTTAGAAGAACTAGAGTAACAGACATTGGCCTAAGGATCAGTAAGCTGAAGTGGCAAAGGGCAGAGCACATAGCGCTAAGAAATGATGGCTTTGACCAAAGACACAGCGAAGGACGTCCGCCCACAAGATGGAGGCAGGATCATGATCGATCACTATAAAAAACCGTGGTGGGTAATGATGATGAATTGATGATGATAAATGAAGATACCTAATATTTAATATTTTGTATACCAATCGATTCATAGGATTCTGACGTTGGCTCTTAGTAATATTTCATTAACGTAGAGCAAAAGAGCTTTGATGCAATATTCTGCTCAGTCAACTCTATTGACATTTACCAGTATGATATTTAATATTGATATTCAAAGCTAACATCACCTGCTTATCGAAAATGCAAAACCGACCACTTTACGTCTACCCTCACGGTTAATACCCACATTATAGTTGCGGGCCCTGGCTGTGGCATATTGCGGACTGGCCCGGGCAGAAATTTAATGATTTTTATTGGGATTCCCTTCCTGAGGTAGGACAGAATTTTACCTGGAATACTACTAGTACAGACAACTTTCAACCTTATTCTTATGTGGCTAAGACTTTTCTTGGTACCCTTCTGTAAGTGACCGTACAATCATGGTATTGGACGTTTATTAGGTAACACATTGAAAGTTACGACTGCGGTCGGTCTCCCTTTTAATATCTGTTGACCGAAACAGATTCGGATTTATTTATAGATGTGTGATTGGAGTGGAAATGTTTGTACTGAAAATTTTGCGCTCATTGCAAGAAAAGGTTGCATTTGGAGCCTGAACTTAAGGTGTAGAATACAATGAAACTTTTGGCGGAAAGGAAGAAGGATCAGGCCACAAAGAAATGTCAAAATACAAATTTTTCCATGAAAACTAAATTCATTTCTTCAGTTAGTAAAAAATAAAAATTGTTACCCTCCAATTTTTGTCACGAAATCTTTATAAAATATTAATCAAGTGAGAATCACAAAGTTCTGTTTGAGGGTGGAATATTCCTGAAAAAGCGTTGTTTGTAAGCAATAACTTTAAAAATACACAGCATAATTTATTAGTGGAAATTTCGGATTGCTACTTTATGCGTAACATTATTTTAATCAATGACTAACGCAATTAGTGTTTTGAGGTTAACGTAAAAGATTAATTCTATATTATTCTAATATAAAATAATTTCTATTCTATTCTAGGATTCTTAGTACAGGATGGATTGTTAAATGTCATTACCATTGTATTCTGAAGACAAAATACCTTAACCAAATGTCAAAATGGTTACTTTAATGACCGTTGCCGCGTTGGCTTAGGTTTCTTTTCGAAATAACATAACTCACACAGTTTAAAATATTCAACCGCTGGTAACGACATTTAACCAGTTGAGGTAATTATCGATCACAAAATTGGCCCTAAGTGTTGTTGTATTTTGGTTCATTTACACGATAAAGAGTATTTAGGTAGATAAAAGAATATTGATCAAGTCTCACACACAACTGTATACATTAATTAACTATTTAATGATTTTAGGTCAGCAACAGGCGACTAGTGGACTCCACAATCTAATAACTAAGTTACAACTCGGACTAGAGCCGCGGGCGTTGAAACTAGTTGTAAAGTGCAGGATTTTCATAATGGGATCAAAGACAGGACAGTGTTGCTGCCGCTGAATACATAATAGGATTAATGTTCGTAATCAGTTCTAGTTAGCCTTTAATTTAAAAGATTTTTAAGTGATTCTTACTAAACTTTATCATTGGCCATAGCATCTTTAAAGATGATATTTGCAGTGTCATGGAGGTCTGATCTGGAGTCTGCATCGTCTCCGGTGACTATGGAGTCCAATTGCAGCGTGGCACTTCTTGCCGCAGTTGTTACAGGTGAAGCGTGTATCAAGGGTTAACGTTAATAATAACCGCAAAGACCTTCCTTTTATTATTTATTTATTTATGTCTGCTTAACACGTTCCGGGACACTATTCCAGACACAATAGATGTTTTATTGTTTTCACGCCTGTAGGCGTTCACTGTCCTGGAACGTGTTAAGCCGATACTAAACCTCGATGTCACCTGATGTCAGATGTGCATTGCGGTCTAGGGTGGTTCATATCTGCATAAGGATTATACTTCTTACTAATTGTTGTATTATTGAAGCGGCTTCTTTTTGTTGTACATAGCTAGACACTTTAATGTATCTCAGTGTAACTCATTCACGCTCCATTCATTCATTCATTGTTCAATCCCAAAAACACTGTCGCTAACTTTGGTAGTACACAAAACCAACGCATTCGCATGTGGCAGAAATGCAGCTGAGCCAGGCTGAACGATAGCGACAAGAATGCAACTATCACATTTAATGCAAGTCATAGCATGTTCAAATTTCGAATGCGTTGTGTATAGGTAGACCGCGAAATTGAGATCTCGCCTGCGGGGGAGACGAGAGCGCGGTTAGTGAGCGGCGCGGGCGGGTGATTTCGCGTCACCCGCACCTCTCGTGTGACCCGCTATCGCCTCCCCCCGCGCCCCTGTACCCCGCAGGCGAAGTCTCAATGAAGCGGTTTAAACCTAAAACGGCTTCAGCTCTGCGGTACTTTGACAACTAATCAATATAGTTCAGATTAAACATCGCATTGCGGTCAAATATTCAACAAAGATAAGATATCAATATAAAGATATGTTTATTCTGTTCTCAAAGAACAAAAGTAATTAAAAAAAATACAAATTACCAAATTACAAGTTATCTTAAGAGTAATACAATAACTCATAAACTTGCGATAAACTCACCTATAAGTAGAAATCAACAAGTACAGCGAAACAAATAGTTTAAAATGCATTAAAACGACTTTCGCAGCACGTTAAAGGTCTGTTTGTTTCGGGCTGTTATTCCAAAAATGTTTCGTCGTAAACCAGAAACTTGCACAAGGCAAAAATCTGCAGTTGCTAGCTCTGTCGTTGCTCAGGGAGCGTATTGCGATCCAACTCAATTCGTTCAATTCCTACTCAATTCCCAGGCAGTTCAATTCCCATTCAATAAAAACGAATATGATAAACATAATAATATTATAACAAAGCAACAATGTTAAAAGATGAAATATGAAACCAAAAATTGCGCACGGGCGGGATTCGAACCAGCATCTTTCTGGCAATCCGGGCCAACTGCTCTTCCAATTGAGCTACCGTGCCTTCGGTCCGACCGCGCGAAATTCTTGGTCTCATTGATACGTCATTGCGTGACGTTAGCGCCATCTAGCCGTCTGTTTATGCAACAGCGGGCCAAGTAGTTATTCTTTACAGAATAAATTCAACTTGGAAATGATAACGCTTCGCTACTCAATGGTTTTACAATATTTTTAACACTCACAGTGTCATATTTTATTCTTAAAAGATGAAATATGAAACCAAAAATTGCGCACGGGCGGGATTCGAACCAGCATCTTTCTGGCAATCCGGGCCAACTGCTCTTCCAATTGAGCTACCGTGCCTTCGGTCCGACCGCGCGAAATTCTTGGTCTCATTGATACGTCATTGCGTGACGTTAGCGCCATCTAGCCGTCTGTTTATGCAACAGCGGGCCAAGTAGTTATTCTTTACAGAATAAATTCAACTTGGAAATGATAACGCTTCGCTACTCAATGGTTCAAATCCCGCCCGTGCGCAATTTTTGGTTTCATATTTCATCTTTTAAGAATAAAATATGACACTGTGAGTGTTAAAAATATTGTAAAACCATTGAGTAGCGAAGCGTTATCATTTCCAAGTTGAATTTATTCTGTAAAGAATAACTACTTGGCCCGCTGTTGCATAAACAGACGGCTAGATGGCGCTAACGTCACGCAATGACGTATCAATGAGACCAAGAATTTCGCGCGGTCGGACCGAAGGCACGGTAGCTCAATTGGAAGAGCAGTTGGCCCGGATTGCCAGAAAGATGCTGGTTCGAATCCCGCCCGTGCGCAATTTTGGTTTCATATTTCATCTTTTAAGAATAAAATATGACACTGTGAGTGTTAAAAATATTGTAAAACCATAAAGCAACAATGGTATGAATAACAATATTTATGTTGGTATACTATATAAATAATATCGATATAACGTGAAATCGCAATACGAATTGCTTTTTTGACAGTAAAGCAGAGCTGCTTAACTGTAGAAGTTGCATTGTAATACGCACGCAGGTGTTTCTACTCGGAAATGCCTTGCAATGTTCGCGATTCGCATACTCGCCGTTATCGAATTCTAGCTCACTGCTTTGCGTAGCTTGCGAGCCAATAATACTTATTCATTATTCCTTTTAGAGCTGACCCTTGAAGTATTTTTCAGGCGAATAGTGTTATGTTATAGAATAAAAGGATTTTATTCGCATTTTTAATCCCTATTCGATGTAAATAAAAGGTATCATTCAATCGAGTCTTCTAGTGTGCTGACGCTGCGTGTTTTTTCAACTACAGAGCTTACTTAGTTGAATTTAAAGGAATTTTGAGACCTTGTAGATATATATTATGTATGTATGTGGTTTGAAACTTTAGAATCATTTTTTTTTCAAATGAAGAAGCAAAGAACTGCTTGTTTTGCTACTATAATTAATTTAACTTTAAGATAAATGAGGTCTATGTAATTATTCATTCATATGTTTTAACGCCCACACTGATTTTATACAACGCCTTTGTACACTCCTTTTTGCATATTTACGATACAATACACACAACTTCTAGTTAATTAATTTTATTTACATATTCATTTATTCCTCGCCATTTCATTACTGAAATTAAAACAAAGTCTTTGATAATCTTTGATGAACGATTCACTGTTATAAAAAAATTGTTTCATAAACGCCAAGCAAATAAAAACGTACTTTGGATTCGGATATGATAACTTATTTGAACAAACTTATGTAAAAACAAAAAGTGTCCCGAAATAGTGAGTTTAAGACGCCCACATACCAAGTTGAGAAGTTTCATCAGGACGAGTGAATTCATAATGGGGGTAGTCTAAACCAGGCCTGCCTTTAGGCCTAGTTAATAAGTCAAACTTTCTCTTTAGTCTGTAATACACGTTAAATTAGACATGCAAAGTTATGTTAATAAGGGTAATCAAGCACCTATTCATTAACGTCTATCCATTAAGGCCAAGATTCGTGAAATTTGTTTTGTGCGGTTATTAAATGTCTGGATAACAAAAGCACACCTTTTTGAGGAACAACGGAAGAATAGTTAATGTATTTGTAGGTGGACTACTTAGAATAGTACTGGCTCTGCTTTGCGCGGATGTAAGTTCGTATCCATAATCTTAGGTAAATTTTACCCTCAAGCCTTTATCTAGTAATACCTATTCGCCAAGAGAACATATTGGAATCCTTTTATTGGTTATGGAGGAGTTTAATACTTAGACACAAAAATTACTGAGGCGTAGAGTGACTTTCAAATTAGTTTTTCACATCGCCAATAAGTTGCAAACAGTAGCATTATCTTACTATCAACGAATAAATAATCCGGTTTTATTACAAAGCGAGAAACACTTTCAGTTTAAACTTTTTTTCTAACTATCCAATTCAGCTGTTCAGTCAAACTGTTATACCACCTATGACGTACTTTACAGAAACGTAGCCAGGGTAAAGTGCATGAAATACAACGTGGTCACTTTGCTCAAGAGGCCTTACTCCGTTACTTGTTCATAATTTCTATTATAGCTGTCCCCGTCGCTCAAACTAGAATTACCATGTAGATGACAGGGATGTGAAAGGCCGAAATGAGGTCTATAATAGAGTTCTGAAAACGTTGGACCTAGATTCTCGGATTATCTGTCTTAGAATTACTAACCTTAGTTTAGAATAATGGTGTTACATCTGCCGTGACTGAAAAACAGCACGTCAAGGTGATCACTGCGGAATCTTATGCAGTTGTAATTAGGTTCACTTTCATCAAAAATGTTTAACCCGGCGAATGTGCTTCGGAAAAAATAACAAGCCATTGGTCCTGCGCTCAATAGTCCATTACTCCATAGTCCATAGTTCGGTACCAAAGACCGAACTATGGACTATGGAGTAACACTGAGTGGTGCACTTGTATAATAGCGCAACACACCTCTATTTTATACTTAGCAACTTCTGCGCACTTGAATGATTTATGATCGGACTAGATGCCATCATTTAACGCGGTGAAAAAGTACAGTCAAAAATAATATGGGCAAAATTTAAGAGTAGGGGCGCAGGTGTCAACTTACAGTTTTTAATTTTCGAACATTACCCCGACAGTCCTCGGGTGCCGTCAGCTATTAAGTGAAGTGTCCAGTGTAAGAAGATACCTCTCTAGAAACAGTTGGCACGTTGCCGGAACTTGAACCGTGTTTTCTTAAAAAATGGACTGGACCGTCGAAAAACTGGAGCTACAATTTCAAGTTTGTGTTTTGTTTTCAGTTTTTATTGCAAGGGGGAGACTGGAAGCGCAGATTTTTCATTGATCAAAATCAGTCACTTATTTACTAGCACCGAACAATAGTATTATTTACTTCATACAAAAAACTACTTTTCAAAAAAGTAAGTTTGTATTTTTTTATTTGTTTATCAGATCTATCAACTACAGATAAAATATCTTCTGAAATATAAGTAAAATTGCTCTATATATTTACAGAAAAACAATTTCGTATTTATTATAGTGACTAGAAGTAAATAACTTCCCTGAAGATAACTTAAAAAAAAACATCATTATAAGTCACAGGAGTCCACTGCTAAACTCAGGCCTGCTACTTTAGAAAATACTAGCTGTCATGGGAAATTTCGTTTAAAATCCAACAAATTAAAAATTATGATAATCAGTCAGCACGTTTTCAAGTTATAAGTTATGTATTTTAACACGACTTTCTTTCATAAAAGTAATAGATTAAAATTTTAAAGGTAAAGTAACAAACTTTTAAAATCACAAATTCAACACATAAATTAACCAAAACAAATCACCTTCATTCGTTGACGGATAGAATTATCATGAAAATAACACTTATGTCATTATTTGCACCACATAATTATACCTCATTCCGTGATTAGGGAGAAAAATGTGGTTAGGACATTCTGGATAATTATTGAGTTTGCGTAAAGGCCGCACTGTGTTTGGCACGGTGCCATTATACCCCCAGTTGTTTAGGCATCCGACAAAGACAAAAGGTTATACCACTGGGTACGATTCAGCAAAACGTTATCGAAGGCGTTGTACCCACTTTTAGGCGAAATGTTTCAGACCAAATTAGCATTAGCTATGTGGAGTTGTGTAATTCTACTTAATCACTATGACGTCAAAAGTATCATTCAATTAAGTAAAAGTAATGTTCATCCTATTCAAAAAGTTTTGTATTCAAATACTCAAATTATAACATGGTGACGCAAAACATCATAATTAAATTGGAAATGGGATAACGATTTTACATCTTAAGGTTAAAGCAGATCTAACCAGCCGTAAAGGGAATAGGGGGCGTATTGCGATTCAACTTAATCCGTTTAATTCCAAGGCAGTTCAATTCCCACTCAGTGTAAACGAATATTATCTATATAGTAATACTGAAATGGTATGAATATTAATATTTATATTGTTATATTATAGTAATATTATCAATATAATGCGAAATTGCAATAAGAACTGCTAATTTGACAGTAAAGCAAAGCTTTTTCACTGTCAAAACTGCATCGCAATACGCACTCAGCACCTTATCAACTCAAGGCGTTCAGTATTATATTTATACGAGTACTCTACACTTCAACGCACACCTATCGAATTCATAGCGTACAGAATCAAAGTACTGTAACCTCGGATTGGAATCAACTCGGGACCCGGCTAGTCGTCCAATGTTTGTCGTCCATCCCGTCAAACGAGCTGTCAATTATAAAAAGAACTGTCATAAGTTGTAGCAAACGCGATCTGTAGCGAGGTGTCTGCTGTCCATAACCGATCCCATGCCGCGGCCTTGCTAATGCCTTTACGTCACATCCTTGCATCTGGTTGACGCCTGTTTGATGTCAATTAATACGGTGCTGTTCCCTTTGCAGTAAGTTAGATCTGCTTCAACCTTTAAATAAATGAAAGACGAAATAAACATAATGTCGCTTTGCTTATAGCTTGTTGTGTTGTTGGCCACACAAATCGTCTATATAACACTATACAAGTACTAAGCTAATAAAATCATGCAAAGTTAGAAGCACTGACGTGTCTTTAAAGGGTTAACCCTGTAAGGGCTAACGCTGGTCGCACACAAAGCTCATTACGAATATGCCCTAAGCCTCAGTCTGGGTCTCAAACAAATTTGTGGTTAGTATTCAGTTTGTCGTGGATCTGGTGATGTAAATGATAAGCGTATTTATGCTTGTAATTTGTCAATTTGATACTATTCGCGTATGTAATGAACTGACTATTTCGAGTAAAATGTGCTTTACAGCTTACAAAACCCATAGTGTGTATTGCAATTTTGTATAATCTACCTAGCAGATTAGCGTGGGACAGAACTAAACGAGTGTGTGAAACAGAAATAACTTTAAATTTGGCCACTCAACTAGTTGAGTTGGGAATTGAACTGTTTGGATCTTGAACCGATTGAAGCGAGATCCCAATACGCTACATGTAAAAAGAAGGCGTATAGCACCGATATATTATTTAAAAAAAAACAAGAGTCAAATCTTGTACCTAAAAAACAAATGAATCCAAAATGAAAAAGACTAATGATAAGGAAGATACTTTTGTTTTTCAAATCTGTATATTTGTATAATTTATCTGTCAAAGACTATTCTACAAAACACTGTGATTTAAGCTAATACAAGTGAACCAAAATAAATTCTGCAAAAAGTAAATAGGATTTTCATTACAGCCAAGCATGGAATATTTCCTATTTCTTTATGTAATCAGCATGGTTCCGAGTCGTCTCAAACGAATGCTGCCTTCCCCCAAGCTCCTTTAACTCTTCAAAGGTCAAAATAAAAATAACAAGACAGCAATCATTTCCTGAAAAACGTGATGCTTGTTTAAGAAGTCTTTTGGGGACTGAAATATACGAAAACAAACTCTATTTCACGGTGGTTGGGCACGTTTTTGTAAATGCAATTTGTTTGATGCAGAAAAAAAACGCTGTCCAATTACTGGTGAATTTAAAACGCTCAAAAGATTTTTAGTTAGAATTTGATTATTACAAGTTAGAAGGTTATATAGGTTTGCAATTAAATATAGTTTTTTTTGTTATTGTTTAATATGACGACAGTTTTGTAGAACGGTAGCTGCCGAACCACCACAGAATTACAAGATTAACCTAATCTCTATTCCAAAAAAAAAAGATGGCTCTATCTCAGCATTTTTGAACCAATACTTCATTTCTAATTAAAAAAAGATATCTATTCGACCGCTAACATTCACATGGAGCTAGCCCGACTATATCTACTAGTACATAAGTATACAGAGTGTTGCCTGTAACAGTAGCGAAGAATTTAAATGTACTTTTAAGTAACCAGTTATCAATTCAAAATTGTTTTATTTTAACATAATAAAAAATAAATAAATAGAACTAGCAATGTATTGCAAACAAATGTGTCCAGTACAGAACTTGACGTAGTCATTTACTACAACGGGTTAGCGATTTTGATATACATTGATTAGGGAATAGAATTTTTTATTACCATATTTCTGAGTTACAGCATTTTAGAGCACTATGATCTGGCCACCGTAGCTACGTACTCTGTAAATCATTGTTTTTTGTCCCTATTATAGGCCACATGCTGTACATATCTTATATATATGCAAAACAAAACTGGCTTGTATTGTAGCCGTTAAAATTCCGGTCGTCACCCCGCGCTGACATGAAGTATCGATCTCCAAGGAAATAAGCTAAAGACGCCTGTATAAAGAATGGGTTGAGGACGAGTCATGTTTTTTACAGCTTTGTTTGGTACGAATGTGACAACTACAATGGTTATTTAATTACTGTTGGTGAACTAGGAATCTTTTTCATAAATTTATAAATATTGATTGATGAATGGTTTAGAATGTTTTTTAACACTCACAGTGTCATATTTGTATTTGACACATGAAATCTTACGATGGTGACCACTACACTGTTAAAATTTTTAAAATCATATTCGATAGAAGTAACAAAAGATGTAGTTTAGGTAGGAACATACCCCCAAAATATAAACCTTCTACTTTATTACTTTACAAAGGTAAAAAAGTATGGCAATTTTTATACACTCGACTAAAGAAGGTACCCAAAATGCCATATTAGGATAAAAACAAAAGAAATTGGGCGTTCAGCGTCCAGGGATTTACGTGTTGTAGCGAGGCATACACAACGGACACACATACAGTAGCCCCAAACTATGTATTGCGGAAAAACCTACTTCACTTTGGACTACTAATGCCTACTTGGTGTTTTTTCGTGTGGAAGATTTAAAAGTTTACAATCCACCCTTCACAAAACTATTTATTGACGATGTACTTGTATCGTAGAGATACTTAGAGCATTTCCAAAGTTGCGGGTTTGATTTGATGGTTCCCTTCCTAAACTACTCATTGAAAACGATTCTACTGCATCCATTTCATTTATAATCGAAGGCGACAAAGAGCTGTCAAAGACTAAATCGAAAATAATAAATCACGGACAGTCTTAGGAAATGGGAGATAAAATGCAAGTCAACATTGCGAACTGACGTTAGACAGCTGCTAACGATTGGTTTTCTCGGTTTTCGAGAAATGTGAGCAAATAGAACGTTATCCCACATTGCGGTTCCGTAAAATATTGTTTCAGTCACTTGGAGGGATTTAAATACATGTTAAAACCGCCCTATCTGATGGTACATAGCGCAAATATCTTAATAAGTTAATGTCTTCATATGGTTTTACTTTTGTTTTTTCTATTATGTTTGTAATTTGATGTGTACCAAATAAAAATGTTTTCTTCCTTTCTTTCTTCAAATACTTATTTGCTTTTCAATAAAAGGCTGGTTTCCACTAAGAACAAATCACAATGTTGGTTGTTTCTTGTGATTAATTATGAAATGGAGAAAACAAAACACTAATTCAATTATTAATTTAAATAACGATATTAATATTTTCAATACTTAAGTTTGTCCCAATCACACATTTGGTCCCATGATCGTAAACGCCTGTTTAAGATGAGGTTGGACGATGTGACGTCACGTCTTGTACGTTGACGGGCTTTTTCTGCTGTCATAGACAAATCTCCATTGTATTTTGCTGTCAAAAAGACTTTCGTCACAGCCCGGACACTCAGAATAAACTTTTCATTTTGGCCATACATTGACAGATGGCGTGTTGCACAGACGCTGCGTTTGTGTGCGTGCTATAAGGGTTGACAAAGTCCGTTACACCGCACCGGTCATAGCTATTTTCACATAACAATTTAATATAAACAGATACATAAACAACGTAAATAATTTACTTTAATTTAGTGAACAACGTAACGAGTACTAATTTTCGTAATGTCATATTCACGTGGTATCGTAGAGAAATAAAAAGATAGAATCTACCTTAGCAACACCTGATTTTACCGATCACATAAATGATACAATTATTATTTTCTAACTACACATAATTCTATAGAATGTTACCTTTACCTAACGTTTTTAAAGTTGTTCACTGTAACTGAATAGTTAGAATAGGTTATATGTAGTTGCATATTTTATATGAAGTTACTTTCCACCTCTCATCTTTTGAGAAACGAAAAAAGCTCTTATCGGAGTCATTTCTCGAGAAAGAAAGACACCCGTACACTGCACAGTACTTAGGCATCTCTCGTACACAAAACTTTGGACTTCCGCTAACGTCGCAAACATGCGCGTGCCATGCCCGCTTGGCGGTCTCCTAATGAGATCCCTAATTCCGGCGCGATAGTGAGGTAAGTCAGATTAGGGAGGGAAGGTGAGTGTCCGTTCTGTATGTAGTACTATTATACAGGGTGTTTCATGTAACGTGTCAAGCCGATGCGTGGTAATAGGTGAGTACCACACCTATCCATTTCACCCCCATGTATGTTAGGCAAATATTTATAGTTTAGGAGTTATAATTTTTTTTCGATATTTTTCATGATGCACCTAGACGATATCTTTAAAAAATTATAACTTTTTTTTGGGTCCATTTTTCTCAGATATTTTGATCTCAATAGAATGCCCATTATTTGCAATATTATGAATAAAATAATCGCCATCCTAACTTAGACACAAGATACAAAATTATTGATCGATACTAAAAATATTGCATTAAGCAGAACCGAATAGAATTTTCAACATAAATTTAAAAATATAAAAAAGGTTTTCCATAGTTTCTGACTAATTTTAAAAACTGCTTGACTTCATAAACTTTCATTACAATACAAAAAACGATCTACTTAATGGGTAATTTTTAGCTTAAATCGGCCGTTGAATGTGGCATATCGGAAATATCTTGATTTTCATTATTTTTATTTTTATTGTTACCGTTGCATATTTTTATCAAATCTGATATTTAGTGTCCCTCTATGTTTAAATAGAGCTCTTTTGATAACAAGTACATACATTATGTACCTACTACTAACTTTAACCACGACCATATAAGTTAATGAGGGATCCAAAATTTTACTTACATTGCACTCAAATTTCGTACTTTATTAACAACAAATAAACAAGAAACAATTGAAATACCCGATAATTTTGAAGCTCGTGTGGTATTGATACTTCCTGATACTCCTTACTTATTGATACTCCTTGATGGTATTATAAGTGAATATTTTTACTAATGTAAGGTATTATCTAGATTTTGAAATTTCTTCAATTAGCCTACCTTGATACTTTATTATTGACAGTGATTTCCTCTCTTAAATTATTTAGATTAGAAAATAAATAAAAAGTAGGTATAATACACATGTGCAACCACGCGAGAAAATGTTTGAGACGATTTCTGTTTCATATCATGTTTTACCTAATTGTGTTTTGAACTACTTCCAAATATTTAACCCTTCTTTTCTTTTTAAGAACTAAATGTTAGTCTATCCAATGTAAAGGTAGTAGCTATTCATAAAGTTTCTACCGCACTAATCAGCTTATAATGTCAGCTAATAAAAATAGAACCATCACGTTCAGATTAAGCTTGCGACTAATCGCAAATAAGAATAAAGAAGCGCCGCAAAGCATGAATCAAAGTGAAGGAATAAACACGCAAATAAAATGCATATATTCGGAAAATGTCGCGAGCAATTTTATACGCTCGCTGGCACTGCATGTATCACGATTTTGTTGTGACTAACTCGATTCGGTGGCATTCTTAAGGTTGAGGTCACATGAGTGAGTTTTTTTATCTGCAATGTGTAGTTTTTTGGAGCAGACCAACTATAAGGGTGAATTCTTTGAGTCATTTTATCGAGAAAACACCCCCATATTTATTTTATTTAATTTTATTCTCAATATTTTTGTTGTTTTTTTTTCAAAAAAATGATTAAGTAGTTACTTTTATGTTATATATGTTTCGCAGTTGTAGATATTTATATTTTTACAGAAAAAAATACTTCATAGCTTTTAAATCAAAATTTTAAAATGACTACCATTCCGCCACATATGGGGGTGTTTTCTCGATGAAATTACTCGTTAAATCCATCCTTTAAGTTTGTCGGGTCCAAAAAACCACACATTGTATACAAATGTTATAAAGCTGAAGAGTTTGTTTGTTTGTTTGAACGCGCTCATCTCAGTAACTATGACTAAAGTTGCTGAGATTGTTGTGTGAGTAGCGTCGCCACAATTTTTTTTAACCAGGAATATTCCTTTCCAAGCTGGTTCCAAAGTATTTCAACAAGAAAAAAAAGTAAGAATAAACACAGAAATAATAAAATAGGTACATACTATCACGGTCACCTCCGCCCGACTATATTAGAGCTGAAATCGCTTGCTACTTGCGTCGTCTTTTGTTAAGTGACGCCAGTTTTTGTTGAGTGCGCAAGGCATTTACGTTTGAAAGTTGTAAGGCACAGACTTTTGCCGTCCGTTCGTAGAAATATCGTACTTTCCAACGTAACCACACATTTAGATTTAAATGCTTTACAGTATTTGGTAGTTATAATTATAATAATATGTTATACTTATGTTTATTTAGTTTATTGTATTAAATTAATATTATAGTATGTTATAATATAATATTGTTATGATTCATAATGATAATTTTGTTGCGTTTTCCTAAATTTTTACTACATTATGCTCCTGCACCCACTTATAATCTTTCTGCATGACCTAAAGGTATGACTGGGAGAGAATGCTTTTAGCATTAAGTCCACCAGACATTTTGTACACTGTTACTTGTGCAATAAAGTTCTTAAATAAAAAAAAACCGGTTAAGTGCGTGTCGGACCCGCGCACTGAGGGTTCCGTGCTACCCTTAACTGAATTCAGGGTCCACTTACTTTCACTTAACGAAAACATCACAATATTTTGTGACAGCAAAAATAACTTTGTTTTTCATAGTGTTTGTATGAAAGACAAAGTTATATTTGCGGTTGATAAAAATGTGCAATATCTCAAAAACTACTGATTCGATCTCCTTCAAACCAATTTTCGTTGCAAGTTTTTGTTGAGATCTACATCATATATTTTTTTCAAAATTTTCACTTTCTTAGTTCAAAAGTTAGATGGGGGGGGACGCCCATTTTAACACTTTGGAAGCGTATATATCTCAAACCTTACACTTTTAGAAAAAATGGTTTTAGAAACCTCAATATCATTTTCAAAGACCTATCCATAGACACCCCACACGCATAGGTTTGAGTAAAAAAAAATTTTTAGGTTTTAGTTTCATGTATGGGAGCCCCCCTTAAATATTATTTTTTCTTACTTTTTGTATCTGAATCGGAAAGCGGTGAATAAGATACACCTGCTTACCAAGTTTCAGCTATGTGATGCTTTTAGTTTCAGAATAAAGTGGCTGTGACATACGGACGGACAGACAGACAGACAGACAGACAGACTTGACGAAACTATAAGGGTTCCGTTTTTGCCATTCGGCTACGGAACCCTAAAAAAAGAATTATCATGTCGGTAAAGGTAAAGTTATAAGATCTATTTGCCAGACTGTTTACCATCGCATAATACCGTAAACTCAATTAGTAAATTGATTGGTCACACGAAACCGATAAACTAACATTTTACGCAAATGTAGGACGTCCAATTTCCGTATTTGCGTCATATGATATGCATTAGGTAACAGGAATTTAGGTTCGTTAGATGAGAAAAATGCCATGTTTACCGTGTTTTTTTCCGAACGCACCATTTTTAACAAAAAAAAAATACGTTTTACTTTTCAATAACGTAGATTTTTTTATGGTAAAGGTAGGTAGTACTGTTTTTAATTTTGACATGAAAACAGTATACTTACCTACAAATATCTTATAAATTGTAAATTTATTTTGAAAATTTTCATAATCTAGAAGATTTCTCCGACTAGGCAGTGCAAGTCCCATAACAATAGATTTCTATTAATATGTCAAAACATGCTCTCTTATACTTAAAACCGATAATTATATTCTTACATCAGACCTTCCCTAATAATAATAAAATTAAATATGTTAAATTTAATAAATTGTGGTTTATTATTACACCCACTAGCTAGATGCTCTTTGCGTCCTCGTTTAGAAAATAGAATACCCAGACATCAGCATAGACTGCAGGGCACCGAACAGAACATTTTATTTATAGTCGCCAGCCGTGGACACCGCGTTCTTGAGGATATTTCTAGTGTCCCTTTTGTAAGCCCTGGCAGCCTATATTTTAAAACCACGGCGAGTTTCAATATTTTATGTAACCTCTTAAATGTAATCTCGTCAGTAATCGTTTCAAAAATATAAGAACCGGTCAAACATTTCGAAATTGTTACTGTTAAAGACGTTATAGCAGTAATTTGCTTTCACGTGTAATAAATAATGTGGCTGCATCAAGCGTTTGATAACACTTTCTTGCCCTGACGAGTGCTGAGTAAAGTATTAATAATCACGTGTGTAATAAGTATTATAGTGGTCAATGGTCATGTACACTCGATGATGCGTCACTACAATGTGGCTTGCAAGCGTTCAAAGAAAAAACTGGCCAAGTGCGAGTCGGACTCGCGCACTGAAGGTTCCGTGCCAACTATAACTGAATTAGGGATTCTTACTTCCACTTTGCCAAAATAACACAATATTTTGTTGACCGCAAATATAACTTTGTTTTTCATAGTGTTTGTATCAAGAACAAAGTTATGTTTGCGGTTGTTGAAGATGTGCTATATCTCAAAAACTACTTGTTCGATTTTGCTCAAACCAATTTTCGTTGAAAGAATTTGTTAAGATCTACATTATGTATTTTTTTCAAAATTTACACTCGCTTAGTTCAAAAGTTAGATGGGGGGGACGCCCATTTTACGACTTTGGATGCGCCTATCTCTCAAACGTGACACTTTTAGAGAAAATGGTTTTAGAAACCTCTATGTCATTTTAAAAGACCTATCCATAGACACCCCACACGCATACGGTTGAGCAAAAAATCTATCTATCCGCCCACCCTGTCAAACGGGTTGTCATTTACATGAAGAACTGTCATAAATTGTAGCAAACACGATCCGATGTGAGGCGTTTGCTGTCCAGTGCCGATCTCATGACGTGGCGTTGCTGATTCCCTTACGTATGGTCACAGCCCGGACACTCGGAAGAAACTTTTCATTTTGGCCACACATTGACAGACAGCGTCTTGCACAGACGCTGCGTTTGTGTGCGTGCCATAAGGGTTGACAAAGTCCGTTACACCGCACCGGTCATAGCTATTTTCACTTAAATAAACAGATACATAAACAACGTAAATAATTTACTTTAATTTAGTAATCAACGTAACGAGTACTAATTTTCGTAATGTCATATTCACGTGGTATCGTGGAGAAATAAAAAGATAGTATCTACCTTAGCAACACCTGATTTCACTGATCACATAAATAATACAATTATAATTTCCTAACTACACATAATTATGTAGAATGTTACCTTTACCTAACGTTTTTAAAGTTGTTGTGTTGTAAATATATTGTATGAAGTTACTTCCCATCTCTCATCTTTTGGGAAAAGAAAAAAGCTTCTATCGGAGTCATTTCTCGAGAAAGAAAGACACCCGTACACTGCACAGTACTTAGGCATCTCTCGTACACAAAACTTTGTACTTCCGCTAACGTCGCAAACATGCGCGTGCCATGCCCGCTAGGCGGTCACCTAATGAGATCCCTAATTCCGGCGCGATAGTGAAGTAAGTCAGACTAGGGAGGGGAGGTGAGTGTCCGTTCTGTATGTAGTACTATTATATATTCTGTGGTATGGTTGTCGCCAGATTGAGATGTGCTTTTTAAACTTTATTTGTTAAATAAACATCGCTTTCGCCTCTTTTAGTAATGCTCTATCCCTGTTAGACGCCAGATTCTTGAGGACATTTCAAATGACCCCACTGTAAGCAGTAGCAACCTAAATTACATTCAGTGCACCTGCTTTAATCCAGTGATTTAATGGCGATACGAGGAGAGCGTGAGACCGATTTGTTTCCTTAATAACGATATATTTGAGCACTAAATTGTTTTGGTCTTCCTTGGCAATGGGGAGCTTAGCGTTATTTGTTACGATGGCTTGTAAAAGAAAGAAAGAAAACCGACTTTGAGGTATTATTTTCAGCTTTGGGCCTATTTTAATCGATTGAGTACAAAGGCACTTTGAAGAGTGCAGATTCTCTGACTTACAAAAAGGTTTGTCATTGAAATAATTAATAACTGAACCCTGTTTACTAAATAAAGTCATGAAAATGCTTAGATTTAATTGCCCTAATTCAAACAAATCCATTGAACACACAAGTAAATTAATGTAAATTAGTATAACTAGTTCACTGATTGGATAGGTACCTAGGTATTATTGCAATTGACATTATTACACAAAATTAGATAGCTGAAACAGTATTATTTTACAAATGTATTTGGCACCTACAGACGAACGTTAATGAAATTAAATTAAACACCGTTAAAATTTACGATTCATAATCGAGTAATTTAAAATGGAATGAATCGTTAATCGATGCGTGAACCATCTATTTGAAGCACAAGGGGCTGTTTTCCGTGTTGCCTGTTTTTAACAAGTTGAAAATGTAAACGATTTTTGCAGATTCCGCGTTAAAAGACCAGATTTTATCGTATTTTTACAGCAAAATGGCGCTATAAGCCCTCGGAGATAGCTTGTCGATTTAATGAAGCGATGAAACGAAAAGAAATACAACAGCAAATGTAACGTTAAAATTTTGCACGGTTAGCACTGACTGTAAAGAATGTTCAAAAGATTCAATTTTTATAAAAACATATGACAAAAAACCGGCCAAGTGCGAGTTGAACTCGCGCACGAAGGGTTTCGTACCATTGACTCGGCAGGGTCCCGTTTTAATTCTTGGCTATGGAACCCTTGAATCGAGTGTCGATTATAACTTAAAATAACAATTAAATAGGGCTAATAAGGATGTGATTTAAAACTTTGTTGCATGTGTACTTTATTAATCAACACACGGGATTTAATGCAACCACACTTATTTTTAAGGTAAGGGAAGGTTTACCTTATTAATAAGTGTCGTTGCATTAAATCGCGTGTGTTGATTAATTATTAAGGATGTCATTTGTTGTGGTCACCAGGATCGCTTATAGATCTATGAATCCATAGAATATGTAGTTGTTATTCTATAAAATAATTAAATAAAGTCCACACCTAAAGTGACATATACTGCGAAACCCTCTCCATGCACATAACACATAACACGTTGACTTATAACAAAAAAATATACCCAAATCCAGGTATCAAGATAATATTGAAATATGTCTGGATTGTCAGCCCTTTTCGGATCCTTTTGCCTGAGAAAATCAGAAGTTTTCGCCTTGCCAAAAGTTAATATCGAATCTGAAAATATCCAATTTGTGATAGGTAGTCCCAAAATAGAAAAAATATTCAAAGCTATATCAACTGTAGGTAGCATACCTAGAAAAAAGGATATTTTTCATGACAATCTGAAAAGCAAATCATCAACATTATCAACCGTAGGACGTCCACTGCCAAGTATGGTTTCCTCGTTTTCCACAGCGACCAATTATAAGCGGCCAGCACCTAGTGAGATCTGAATAAAGTTGGCTGGACGTGGAGGTGGACGTCCTAATATAACATTTTCTACGTCGTCTTTATAATACGTCAAGCAAAAATAACATTTGATTATGTTAGTTAATTTATTATTGCATCTTGTTCAATATTATTCTTGAGCTATAACATAATCATGTTAAAAATACACTTTGTCACAAGAATACTTGTTGATGGGTATAAATAGTTTAATTCGAAATTTAAATAAAAGACACACAAACCCACTCAGAAATTTTAAACTTTACTGCCATAATCGTGTTTCGTAGTGAAATAAATTGTATATTTTTATGAAATACACTTGACCGTGTCATGTTTTAATAAACGGCCGTACCATTTTGAGCTTTGTGTGGGTGGTTTAAGAGTTAACGAAACCCTCCGTTCAGAATAGATATTTGAATGTGGCATCAAATGTGATAGGTGCCTATTAAAAGGAAATTTCGATAGCTCTTATAGACCTCACATTAGAAAGATATTGGCCGTAAAGTTTATTTTAAAACAACTGCAGGTCTATTTTTGAATCACTCACGTCAATATCCCGCGTAATTTATAGACGCGAATAGTAACAAAACTTTTTATGTGGATTCACTGTGGATGATTGAACTTTAGATGATTTTTATTCGAAAATCGATCATCTATCAAAGAAAATTACACGGCTTGACGTGAGGGATTCAATAATAGGGTCCCAGGTGCTGGCAAAATACTAGCATATACCTACGTCGTGTAGGCACGACAGATATTAATAAAATACTTAAAACATACATAGACCGCCTAAATTGTACATTTCCTTTAAACAAATTTGTTAATTCACTAATGTTGTGTGCAATAAAGAGTTATCTATCTATCTATCTATAGAAACACATAAGTCAGGTACCTATTTACCGACTTCATTAAAATGTTCAATACAATTAATTAAATATTGTAAGAAAAAGCAAAACAACGTCAAACTCAAACTCAAACTCAAAATCTTTATTGCGTGTCACATGGGTATACAGTTGACAATAGTAGGGTTTTAGTACATGTGACGCCCTGCAAGGGCGTTGCAACGATTAAATATTATAATAAATTAAATTAAATTAAATTACATTAAATTAAATTACATTACATTAAATTACATTACAATTTTACTATAATATGACATACTTTATAAATTTTTCATATATTTTGTAATACCTTTTAAATTTGGCATTTCATTGTACTTTCATTTAACATGAGTAGCTGTATTCATTACTTCTGTGAATTAATAATCTTACGTATCACTTACTGAAAAAGAGTTAAGTGGACATTCACAAGATGGGAAGATTTGCGTGAAAAAGTAGCAGAAACTGACCTTAAATATTTTATTCTATAATTATGTTGTCTTGATATCCCACATTGAAGACAGCTACGTAGTTTTTACAGACAGAACCAATATTGTTTTTTTTACATTACCTATCGGTTGTTTAGCCATATTGTTGGTTTTATTAAATGCTATAACATATTTAATAACATTTAACTCGAGTTTTAGAGTTGTTGTGTAATGTCGCGGCGAAGTTTTGGCGCCGCGACATTATTTACATAGAAACTCAGTACCCTGACACAGTTCACAACGATCACTTTCTCTATTCAGTTTAGTGAAAATTAAATTACGCCCCAAATACAATTTCCTTTTGTACAAAGAGAAAGTTCGCAAAATATACGAGCTTTAGGAAGAATGTTGGGAAGAGTTTTAGTACAGTTCAATGAATATAAAGCAGCAATTTTACCCTCTGATTCGTGCATTGTTAAATGACTTGGATAGAGCACTATTGATATTCAATTAATATTTAAGCGCCTTTGTATGAAAAGCCCGATTCACAGGGAATATTTGCTTAATTTTTTCTCACAAGAAATTGTATTTTTTCTTTTTTTTTTCAAATTCTATTTCATATCTCGCATTGTCAAACCATCAAACAATTTTGTTCCTACCAGCATGTTCCTGGCAACTCATTTCTTTTTTTTTGTTCAACTGTATCTTGTTTGTGTTTCCGACTCCCCAGTCGGAAAATAAATAAAAAAATAAAAAATAAATAATGTTTGAACAATAACTGTGAATGTCGTGCTTTATAAACGTTAAATCTGCATGGAATATTGTAATCCCTACTAATATTGCATACCTATGTATATTTTTTCGTTACTTCGTATTGACTACGTACATACTGGTAGGTTTTACTATGTAAGGCAACGTACTTACGTTTTTCAAGTCTGCCAAACACACAAAATGCTACATTTATGCGTCAAGTGGTCTAGTGACTCTTAAAGGTTGAAGCAGATCTAACCACGGCGAGTAGATAGATATGCTTCAACCTTTAGACTGCTTAAAACAAGTGAATTCACTGTTCCTTCACCCTCATCACTTCGAACTATTTTAAAGTTATTCTTGAATTAGCACCGTCATTCAAGAATACCTAGAAATAAAGGAACATCATCGTCTTACGCAGATCTTATTTTGTTTCTTGGTTTTGATAGATATTGCTCCTCGCTCACTCAATCTTACCTCTTACGTCAAGCTAAACAATCTATCGTATCTTACACAGTTTTGCTAAGGCCTGTGTGACTGTATACAGAAAAAAACAACGGAATACTTCTCATAGATTAGGTACCTACTCATTTAGACGTCATAGATAGTTTCGTATGTTAGACCCCTTACACACTGCGACTTTTAGTAGCGATGCAGCATCGATGCCGTCGCAATAGTCAACTTTTTCACACTGCGCTACTTTTAGCATTGATGCAGTTGCGATGCTAACGCGCGTTAGTATCCATGCTAAAAGTCGCAGTAATTAAGGGGTCTTATGTGCATACACACTATTTGGCACGGATGAAATTAAAGCTGTTAGTTGTCACGTCTGTTCTTCTTCTATTTCATTTTACTTTGTACGAGACAAAACTTAACGCTATCCCTATGCGAGCTTAATTCAAACATTCTCAAAATGTAAATACGATTAATCAATAAACAACTAATACACAGTATATCTTATTTGTTATTTCTTTCCGCTTTAATTTTCTTCCTTGAGTTTAAACTTGTTCCTCACATCGTAACTTTCGCTATAACCTAACTTTATAGACAATCTTGTTTCAATACAGGAAGGTTTAAAATGAATTGACTCTTTGAAGTTACTGTATCCTTAACTTTAATAGTATAACTTTATTATGCAACACAATGGAAGCAGTTAAGGCAGTCTCAATACGATACACAATGGAAAATACATGTGAAATTGACAGATGATATTGACTACTCTCTGAGTCAATGTTCCAAAGATCTTCCCCCAACGTTGTAGAATGTATCTTGAAATGAAACTCTTTCTTGTTTCCTTTACTGTTTCTTTATTTGAGACCTCCATGGACCCATACATTTTCAAAAAGCTACAAATCTCTTATCGACTATTGTACATTAGTGACAGACAAGGACGGACATAACCCTAGCTTACTTTTTCTTATGCGTCTTATTCGTACAATCCTAGCCCTCATTTACGAGTTACTTGTAAAGAAACTCTATTTAACCGATGTTACTTGTAAAGAAGAACGTGAAATATTCGAATTTGAGTTCGAATCCCGCAAGGTTCGTGTTCATCACACAAACGTTTGCCGTTTGTGTGATGAACACGAACATTTGTACCTTTGTCATAATGGAGACGCCCCCGTCATAATCGTTGTCTGGTAGGTACTTCGTAACACAAGGAAGAAAATTCTTTACCACGAAACCAGACAATTGGTGTGTTGTCTGGCGCATATTTATATTTATATTTATTTATGATCATTATTACCAAAGAGATTCTGTGTAAGGTTTAATGTGCTTTTATAAACCACTTCAGTACTTGTGTGTTAGTCATTATGTTTTTGTTGTTTTTAAAGAGCCATAGTATTAAAATAGATCTTTTCATCTTTATGAATTGAGTTTCAAGTCACGTAGCAGCAAAACTTATCTATGCGTACTTAAGCAAACTTACTGCATATATTTATTGTAGTTTTACACTGAAATTTTCCTCTCGGCGAAAGGTAAACAGCTCCGGGAATTTCTAAAGTATAAATTGAGCTAGAGTATCGGTAAAGAATTTATCGTTAGCGAGCACAGAATAATGATTTGGAGTAAGAGGTCCTCGGGTAAACGCCTTTTAATAGCTCAGGGTTTAAGTGTAATGTCTCTTCTTTATTTTTCCACTAAGTGTTTAATTCAAACACAAAGTTCACCTGAGATTTTCTCAGAAATTATTCGTTTTTAGAAAAATAAGATAGTCAGTTGTCTTGCCACAAAATGTTTTCTTCTTTTCGACGCTCTGCTTTTTTAACATAAAAAATATATTCACTTTTTTATTTATTATACCCTTGTATTCTTAAGTTAATGTGCTATTGTACATCAAAATAAACACAACACCATATAGACTACAAAATGATGTCTGTGTTTTTCGACTAAACCATTTACTAAGGGTGACAACCTTCAGAGCAGAGGTTGTGTTCAGATTCAGACACACCACGCTATTTTCAGTAATTACCTTTAATAATTAAAAAACAAATACGATAGCAAAAGGAGCAGACAAATAAGACTCTTTTGACAAAAAAACTTCAAATGAAGAAAAAGCATTACAAAAAATTTAAAAGCACAACAATTCATGCGTGTTTTGTCAACGATCTATCAGTTACAGTTGCTTGCCCTTTATACGAGTAAAATCAAGCTTAGAACTATTAGTACCAGCCTTCTAAAAATAATAGTTGGATACGGGATTGCTACCAGGTACCAATAACAACCCTCCCGCAACCGCAAGTTCTCTTCAGTTACTCCGTGATCTAGTCCAATCAACGAGGAGATTCGTTGTATGGAGACATCCGAATAATTCTCCCGTCGTTGAAACTTTGCACATAGTGAAAATAAGTAATACAGATTATAGATATGCAATAATCCAATGATTTTTTTTACGAGAAGTTAGGTATTTATACCTAAACATGGAAATCGTTTATAACTCTCTGTGAAAAAATTCTCAGTCTGAAATTGTTCGTGTATACGTATGTATGTATAAGTTAGAATAGGTAAGAATAAGAATCCAATATTTTTTCGATTTCCGAGATACTCAAAATTAAACTTTTTGCATTTTGCTCTATAACTTCTACCGAAAAAATTCTCTGCCCATTTTTGTTTTTTAATATGGTTTTATTTACGTATATAAGTAGCTTTAATAAGTTATCCAAAACATTTTTCTTTACAATATTACAATTCTTATTATTACTTAATTATGGCTCGTGAATAATTGCTCAGGCAAATTTAATGCGTTTCTTAGTTAGGGTTCGCTCTATTGCAGTAGATTTTTAAATAATCCAATTAAAATTCCACTAAATACCAAGTTTTTAAAATATCAATAACGTATAATAGTGAATATTACCGCCACTTAGAACCGACCGGGCGCGCGGTAGTGCAGAATGGTGCGGGTGCCCATTAACAAAATATTATGTGTTTTTGCAGTGATTATTTGCCAGTCGAATTCAGTCCTTACATGTTAGAACGTAAGGCTTATTTTGGCGGACGACTGACAGCGGAGTCTGGAACGCGGCATGTGTTTATTGCGATTTCTGTCGGGCGAAAGTAGTTCTTATTTCTATAGGCGGAAGCTGTGATGGATGATTGAGGATTCTAGAATGCCGTCTATTGTATTTCGGTGCCCGCGCACTCCATAGCTATCGTATAACTATAGTATATTATTATTCAATTATTGTGACGGTATTTTGCGCGCGGTCCTTAAGTCATTCTGTACAAACACGTTTCAGTTTTCGTTCATCTCAGTTACCTACTTGACCAATCAGGGCCCCTATTTTTGAATCACTCGCTTGGATATGGCGAGTGATTTTCGTTCGAAAACGATTTTTTTTCTATGACTTTTGACACTACGTCGAACGAAAATCACTCGCCATCTTGAAGCGAATGATTTAAAAATAGGGCTCCAAAGGACAACGACTCAACGCAATATAATAATTACGTGAAGAATTTAACGAGAAATGAAATAAAAAGATGGACCAAGAAATAAGTTAACGACGGTGGAAAAGCAAAAGGCTTAAGCGACTCTTTTACAGATATTTGGTCTTAACTAAGTTGTAATCAAAGAAAGAAAGAAAGAAAGAAACATTTATTTGACACACAACAATACAGACATAATAAAAATAATAATTTAAGAAACATGATTGTGTATCAAAAAATCAGTAAGTTTTTCTGCGTCGTTTGAGCTGGGTTTGGTGTAAATCAGGATTGGTGTAAAATATGTTTATAGATTATTTATCGGAGAATATTGAATGAATGAATGACTTTCTTTATATCGGATAATAGCACCCCTAATAATAATAAACAATTAAAATAACAAATAATAAATATCAGTTAAAAATTACATTTGATAAAATAAAATTAAAGCACGATTTTTTTATTTCCATTAAAATCTAGGTAGAACATATATTACCAATCTGATAAATGAAAAATATGACTGCCCCATTATCTATAGATTCAATGGAAATCAAAATACTGTTGGTTCCTCCCCCGCAATCTGGATAAGCTAGAAGCCTTTGTACTTTAGGCGCTGCAGAAACAGCATTCTAAAGGCATTATTGAATGGCACTTTAAGTGTCTTTAGCGCCTTTTGCGTATAGCTGACCCAGAGGGAGCCCGAGTAGAACGACTGGCAGTATGCTTTAAGGAGAGTTAACTTAACTTCATTACTAAATCGAGCAAACCTCCGGGCCAGCATATTACTCCGGAATGCCAAGGCGTATTTAAAAAGAAAAAATGGAATAAGCGACACCAAAAGTCTAGGTACTAATTAATAATAAATATTGTTGTTTTCTAATTTTGTTGTTATATTTATAATTAAATTTATTTGATATCTGGTTCAAGTGATTAAACTAGACTGGTTGCACCCGCGATAATTTGATGTTGCACCTGCAATCAATTTAAAACGAATACGAGTAAATCATTGTTTATGTTTGTTTCGTTTACAGTTCTATTTTATTTACTTTGCTACTTAAACACCCCACAAAATATTAAACCAAAACAAACTAAACGTAACACAATGAACTGATTTTTGCGTTTTTTGTCTATAATCTGGCAAAGGTTCGGTCATATTTGTTGCACCCGCGATAGCAGTTTGAATTTTCCTCTTGGCTATTGAAATATTTTAAATTCTTTGTTAACTAATATAAAGAGAACATAATAAAATGTAGTCTTTCATATACTAATTTCGCGGGTGCAACAAATGTGACCCAACCTTTGCCAGATTATAGACAAAACGCAAAAATCAGTTCATTTTGTTACGTTTAATTTGTTTTGCTTTAACATTTTATGAGGTGTAAGGAAGTAACAAAGTGAATAATATGGGAACTGTAAACTAAACAAATATAAACAATGATTTATTCGTTTTTAATTGATTGCGGGTGCAACCATTCTAGTTTATCCCTTGAAAATAGATATAAAATAAATTTTATTATCATTACAACAACAAAATTAGAAAACCAACAATATTATTATTAATTAGTAGACTTTTGGTGTCGCTTATTCTTTTTTGTTTTTAAATACGCCTTGGCATTCCGGAGTAATATGCTGGCCTGGAGGTTTGCTCGATGTAGTAATGAAGTTATGTTAACTCTTCTTAAAGCATACTGTCTGTTCTTACTTGCAGATTAAATAATTTGGTATTAGAAATAGATGGGTACTGATTATTATTTTTTATTTATTTTCCAAACTTATACCTTATACCTTATACTTATATCTTAGTCACTTTATTTAGAAACAATGTAAACAGATAACTAATCGGAAATCTTGAAATAATTTGACTATGAATGTTTTTCTGTAATTTCTTCTTCTCTAAAATAATTTCAAATCTGTTCCAAATGTCAAAAACACATACAGAGGTCTTAACCTCAAACACTGCAAGTCGTTCTACTCGGGCTCCCTCTGTGTCAGCTATACGCAAAAGGCACTTAAAGTGCCATTCAATAATGCCTTTAGAATGCTGTTTCTGCAGCGCCTAAAGTACAAAGGCTTCTTGCTTATGCAGATTGCGGGGGAGGAACCAACAGTATTTTGATTTCCATTGAATCTATAGGTAATGGGGCAGTCATATTTTTCATTAATCAGATCGTTAATATACAGGGTGTCCCAAAAACGAAGGATAATCCTGTAACTGCAAATAGGTCACGTTATGGCCTATTATATGCCAAAAAATTTTCAAGTAAAAGTCTCACCATTTTCGAGATACCCTCACTTTTAATATTTTTTTGAAAATTTCGTCTTTGCTCATTAAATATGCCAATTCCTAAAATGACAACTTTTTAAGACCTGTTACATTTTTTAAGCTCACAAATGATTGAGACATGTAAATCAATGGCCTTTTTGACTATAACATTTTAGGGTATACCCCCAAAAAATTAATTGTTTTGCAATATTTTTGTAAAATCTAATTCAAACATGAGACTTTCATAGCCTGTGGTGTAAAATAAAACCGGCCAAGTGCGACTCGGACTCGCGCACTGAGGGTTCCGTACCAACTTTAACTGAATTAGGGATACTTACTACTTAGCCAAAATACCACAATATTTTGTTGACCGCAAACATAACTTTGTTTTTCATAGTTTTTGTATGAAAGACAAAGTTATATTTGCGGTTAATAAAAATATGCTATATCTCAAAAACTACTCGTTTGATTTTGCTCAAACTAATTTTCGTTGAAAGTTTTTGTTAAGATCTACATCATATATTTTTTCCAAAATTTTCACTACACTAGTTCAAAAGTTAGATGGGAGTTGACGCCCATTTTACCACTTTGGAAGCGTCTATATCTCAAACGTTAGACTTTTTGAAAAAATGGTTTTAAAAACCTTAATTTCATCTTGAAAGACCTATCCATAGACACCCCACACGTATAGGTTTGGATAAAAAAAAAATTTTTAGGTTTTAGTTTCATATATGGGAGCCCCCCCTTTAATAACATTTTTTAACTTTTAGTACATGAATCGGAAAGCGGTGCACAAGATACATCTACCTACCAAGTTTCAGCTGTGTGATGCTTATTGTTTTAGAATAAAGTGGCTGTGACATACGGACGGACAGACAGACAGACAATGAATGAATGAATGATTTATTTGCATTTAAACGGGGTACATAGAATGTTTACAATCAATTTGATGTCCAGCCCATTTAGCCATTGACAGATAGCATGCAAATATTTACACAATAATAAGCCTCTAATAAAATTAATTCTCAGTCAACATGTAATAATAATGAGTAACATTAAATTTAAAAATAGTTCAAATTGACTTAATTAACCATGTCTTTCACTACCTATGATAAATAACATATACATAAACAAATTGATCTTATTATAAAATTTCATCTTAATAAATTAAATTGTGTCATATTATTTACTGGTACAGCACAAATATTCTTTCACACTGTAGAACATTTTATCACAGAGCCATGTATACAATACAGCCATGTATACAGACAGACAGACTTGAAGAAACTATAAGGGTTCCGTTTTTGCCATTCGGCTACGGAACCCTAAAAATGTACCAAGGGGAAAGTGCCAATTACTTTAAAAACTTGTTTAGTTTATGCCTATTTTGAAATGGTAACTATTATTTAGCATTTACCTTAAAAAATATTTTGTCCGTTGAATAACCAAGTCATCGATATAGATGATATCAAAGTTTTTACTACGAAGCACAATAAATCCAATGTTATAACGTTTAAAGACACTGCTAAAACACAATTAAGTCGCGTGCGCGTCTACTCAACTGAGCTGAGCAAACAGGACAATCTTTACTCGACTTCACCAAACGAAGGGCAATGTTTAGTGTTTGACACAAAATGTTTTCTTTTGTTTCTCTTAAAAATTCGAGATTTTTTCGTCATTTAGAGTCGTTCATAATAGAGTCCGAAAACATGACCTTTGTGCATTAGTGCATTAGAATTAGTAGTACCTTTGTGCATTAGAATGCCATAAAAATATTTTTAAAAGTAATTGCTAGATAATAATAGTTACCATTTCAAAATTGGCATTAACTAAACAAGTTATTAAGTCATTGGCACTTTCCCCTTGGTATATTTTTAACACCACAGGCTATGAAAGTCTCATGTTTGAATTAGATTTTACATTATTTTAATTTTTTTTGGGGGTACCCTCAAATATTATTGTCAAAAAGGCCATTGATTTACATGTCTCAATCATTTGTGAGCTTAAAAAATGTAACAGGTCTTAAAATAGTTGTCATTTTAGGAATTGGCATGATCTTTAATCAGCGAAGACTAAATGAAATGATAAGAAACGAGACGAACATTTTTTTGGCATATAATAGACCATAACGTGACCTTTTTTCAGTTACAGGATTATCCTTTGCTTTTGGGACACCCTGTATGTTCTACCTAGATTTTAATAGAAATAAAAAAAACGTGCTTTAATTTTATTTTATCAAATGTAATTTTTAATTGATATTAATTTATTTGTAATTTTAATTGTTTATTATTATAAGTCATTCATTAATTTATTAATATTCTCCGATAAATTCTGTAAACATATTTTACACCAATCCTGATTTACACCAAACCTAGCTCAAACGACGCAGAAAAACTTGCTGATTACAACTAAGTTAAGACCAAATATCTGTAAAAGTGTCGCTTAAGCCTTTTGCTTTTCCACCGTCGTTAACTTATTTCTTGGTCCATCTTTTTATTTCATTTCTCGTTAAATTCTTCACGTAATTATTATATTGCGTTGAGTCGTTGTCCTCTGGAGCCCTATTTTTAAATCATTCGCTTCAAGATGGCGAGTGATTTTCGTTCGACGTAGTGTCAAAAGTCATAGAAAAAAAATCGTTTTCGAACGAAAATCACTCGCCATATCCAAGCGAGTGATTCAAAAATAGGGGCCCTGATTGGTCAAGTAGGTAACTGAGATGAACGAAAACTGAAACGTGTTTGTACAGAATGACTTAAGGACCGCGCGCAAAATACCGTCACAATAATTGAATAATAATATACTATAGTTATACGATAGCTATGGAGTGCGCGGGTACCGAAATACAATAGACGGCATTCTAGAATCCTCAATCATCCATCACAGCTTCCGCCTATAGAAATAAGAACTACTTTCGCCCGACAGAAATCGCAATAAACACATGCCGCGTTCCAGACTCCGCTGTCAGTCGTCCGCCAAAATAAGCCTTACGTTCTAACATGTAAGGACTGAATTCGACTGGCAAATAATCACTGCAAAAACACATAATATTTTGTTAATGGGCACCCGCACCACTCTGCACTACCGCGCGCCCGGTCGGTTCTAAGTGGCGGTAATATTCACTATTATACGTTATTGATATTTTAAAAACTTGGTATTTAGTGAAATTTTAATTGGATTATTGAAAAATCTACTGCAATAGAGCGACCCCTAACTAAGAAACGCATTAAATTTGCCTGAGCAATTATTCACGAGCCATAATTAAGTAATAATAAGAATTGTAATATTGTAAAGAAAAATGTTTTGGATAACTTATTAAAGCTACTTATATACGTAAATAAAACCATATTAAAAAACAAAAATGGGCAGAGAATTTTTTCGGTAGAAGTTATAGAGCAAAATGCAAAAAGTTTAATTTTGAGTATCTCGGAAATCGAAAAAATATTGGATTCTTATTCTTACCTATTCTAACTTATACATACATACGTATACACGAACAATTTCAGACTGAGAATTTTTTCACAGAGAGTTATAAACGATTTCCATGTTTAGGTATAAATACCTAACTTCTCGTAAAAAAAATCATTGGATTATTGCATATCTATAATCTGTATTACTTGTTTTCACTATGTGCCAAGTTTCAACAACGGGGGAATTATTCGGGTGACAAAAGCCTCGTTGATTGGACTAATCATGGCGCTTGCAACGGTGCCGAAATATCGGAAGCTCATAATATATAATAAGGTACATGGTAGCAATCCCGTATCTAACTATTCTAATGTTAGTGACCATTAAAGTTTAAAACAATATATTCTAAAAATAATTAGAAAAACAAACATATAATCCATAAACATGCCACACTGTCATAAAATCCGTATTAAGATTTTATTACTACTTTAAATAATTCAAACCCACAATGTTTTGCTGACAGACAAATTCACTGTAGAAACGTGAAGAATGGCTTCGGTAAATTAACCCCAATTCATATTACGATCCGACTTCCACTGTTGAAAGGACTTAAAAAGTTGGTAGTACGGCCCCAGGTCGTTTTGGCAGAACGCGAGAAGTCAAGGGCGGCATTTGTAGGCAAATAATTTCGGGGGGTGGGGCTTGGTGGTCATTAAAATTTGGCAGAGTGCCGAAGACGTCTGAAGCATCGCTCATTCCTCCGCCATGTCAATAGTTCACGCCTCATAACTTTTTTATTATTGGACTTTGTAAGAGGAAAATGCTTCACCGGCACCGAAGTCATTTTGCTTTCTTATTCGGATCGCTTCTATTTGTTGAATAGGTTGGGCTTTGATTGAATGTTGTTGTTATTTTCATTTCAATTACTTATGTTTTCATGGCTACAGTAATGCATACTTAATGTCCCTAAAATTGGACGTAGTTACACGAAAAGGATCCAATCCACAACATTGTCAAAAATGACTTAAGTATACCAAACCGATGCTAAATATCGATATTATCGGTCAGTAAAAAAGACCCACGTCATAATAGCTGTTTTCCATTAAATTTGAACATCGGAACCAACCCACATGTATAGCCGCTTATGTATATTTTTTCACTTAAAACGATCCAACTGTCGTGGTTCTTACCCCGTGATAGAAACTAAATCAGTAAAACGAACCAAATAGGTTGAATCCTTTTTGCGTAATTTGAATACCAACATTAAACACGTCAATAAAAACGCAAAAATGATCCACTCTGCTTGGATTTTTTTGCTGAATTGCTTAATATAGGTTTCGGCAATGTTTTCTATCGATAAAAGATTAATTCGCCCAGTGGAGCTTTCAGTAAATCGCGTTATCCGCAGATAGTAATATCGGTGAAGCATTTTGTATATTTATCATTCTTTCGGCGAACCGAGCTGTCGGTAAAAAAGGAAGCGGTTTAAAAAAAATATTTGTATCGATGAACGATGAACAGTGATTTCTATGTACAATTATATCGTTCAAGGGTAATTCTGTAAATCATTCGGAGCTCAAATAAAACGATCCAGAAAGCTTGGAAGGTTTTCAATACATGCATTTTTACGTTTTATTCTAAAAAATCTGTCAATAAAAAACCGGTTAAGTGCGTGTCGGACCCGCGCACTGAGGGTTCCGTGCCACCCTTAACTGAATTCAGGGTCCACTTACTTTCACTAAACGAAAACATCACAATATATTGCGACGGCAAAAATAACTTTGTTTTTCATAGTGTTTGTATGAAAGACAAAGTTATATTTGCGGTTGATAAAAATGTGCAATATCTCAAAAACTACTGGTTCGATTTCCTTCAAACCAATTTTCGTTGCAAGTTTTTGTTGAGATCTACATCATATATTTTTCCCAAAATTTTCACTTTCTTAGTTCAAAAGTTAGATGGGGGGGAGACGCCCATTTTACCACTTTGGAAGCGTCTATATCTCAAACCTTACACTATTAGAAAAAATGGTTTTAGAAACCTCAACATCATTTTAAAAGACCTATCCATAGACACCCCACACGCGTAAAAAAAAATTTTAGATTTTAGTTTCATGTATGGGAGCCCCCCCTTAAATATTGATTTTTCTTACTTTTTGTATCTGAATCGGAAAGCGGTGAACAAAATACATCTACCTACCAAGTTTCAGCTATGTGATGCTAATAGTTTCCGAATAAAGTGGCTGTGACATACGGACGGACAGACAGACAGACAGACAGACAGACAGACAGACAGACAGACAGACAGACTTGACGAAACTATAAGGGTTCCGTTTTTTGCCATTCGGCTGCGGAACCCTAAAAACGATCCAAAGTTCATAGTGTTTACTTACTGATTATATTTTATTCAAAATTACGTAAGTAGTTACATAAAAAAGATCCAATCCCCATCAAATCATTTTCGAGATTTGAATTTTTAACATTTGAAATTTGAAGTTTATGACATAAGTAATTCTTCATACTTAGGTATTCAAATTAAAAAATAAGTTGTCAGTATGTTCTTAACGTGACTTATTACTTATATATTTTTTTTTGATTATAGTAGGTACAATCAAACTCAATATTGTATTAGAGATATTTGTAAAAATATTCTGAAAATACAGAAAAACCACTTAAATGCAACAATATAAATCTTCATATTATAGTCAGTTTCTTTTAAAATGTCAAAATTAAAACTATATGCGTTTATTATTCAAACATTAATCACATTTCTATTAATTTAAACAGTCGGCAGTACAGTATGCACTCTTTCTTACTTGTAAAACACAAAACATATTTATTTCAAAAATTACTGAAGTAGTAGGTATTAAAGTTTTATAAATGTTTAAATTATAAATCAATTAAAAAAAACGGAGTGTAGTAATATTATGAGTTAACAAGCCTTTTAATCATCATCACTCTCCTCGGGGATAAAAACAAGATCTCCGTCGTAGCCATCTATGTCTGTCTAATATTGGAAAAAAGTTAAAAGGCAAATCCATGGATATTAGTGAGAAAGACCTTGTTTATTGTGGCTCAACGGAAAGGTATTCCCTCAACTTTAGATTTGATCCCAAAAGATTGTCAAGACTTATATAATTGGACGTAGTTAAATGAAAAGGATCCAATCCACAAAAAGTCATTTTCGAGATATTGACATTTGAAGTTTATGACGTATTTCTTCATTGGTATTAATTATAAAATAAGTTGTCAGTATGTTGTTAACGTGTATTATTATAATTAATTTTATTGATTATAGTACAATCAGACACAATATTTTAGGAGATATTTGTAAAAATATGCATTTGGATCCTTTTCGCTAAATAACAGTTTATATTGTGCACGCTCAAGACTTAATTCATTAAAAAGACCCATGTAAAAATATTTAATAATAATTATTTAATTTTTAATAAAATGTCAACTTTTATTATTAAAACTTTTATTTTATAAAAAAAAAACAATCATAAATTCTACACGCCATACTGAAAATTAAAATTATAATAGAGAAAGCACTTTAATGCAACAATATAAATCTTCATATAGTCCGTTTCTTTTAAAATGAAAACTATATGCGTTTATTATTCGAACATTAATAGCACATCAGTGAGTTTGAACAGTCGACAGTCAGTACAGTATGCACTCTTCCCTACTTGTACTACTAATAATCATGTTTTGTAATTTACAAAACATGATTATTTAAAGAATTACTGAAGTAAAATTTAAAATTTTAAAACAATTAAAAAAACGGTGTATGAGGAGGAGGAGGAGGAGAGTCTTATGAGATAACAATCTTTTTAGTCATCACCCTCCTCGGGGATAAAATCAAGATCTCCGTCGTAGCCATCTATGTCTTCTATGAATGTTAGAACTATTCTTTAGAGAAATAATCAATCATCTAGTTTTTTCATGAAGTACGCACTTCAAAGTATCCAAAATTATGAATAATAGGAACACACATTTCATAACATAATCATATCAAAGGAAATAATTTGAAAAGGTTTTGTTAGGGTTTTTAATAAGTAAATTGAGGAAAAACAGCAGAAAATTCAATAATGATATAATTTCGTATTATTTTGGGCATTGAGTAGATTATTACTAATCTAATTTAAAATGGTCGTTTTTCTAATATCGAAACTGCGAATAGTCAGGGTGCACAAAATATATTCAAGAATATATTATAATAAAAAGTTATACCTAGGAATTACAAGGCAATCCTATCTACATAGCAAGATGATGTACTTTAGATACATTAGATACATTTGTACTTGAGTTTCAGTAGGAATTGGTAAAACAAGCAAAAAAATAATATAGCTATCATCTATTAATCTTGAATGGTCCTCGTTGTATGCAAGTAGTTCTTGTTTATTTATCTAGATTTTACTCCCGCATCTGAGCCAGCAGAAGTTGTCCTCGAGTTTTTTTTCTAAAAAACGTCCACTTTCTGTTGATTTTAATAATGAGATGGAATACTTGGTGAATTTGAACAGCTGGTAAGAAGACAGCGTGATTCATACCGACAGAATTTGCGCCACGTAATTAAGACAAAACAGAATCTGACCACTACTACTTGTCTGTGTTTTAACTAAAAAAAAATTTTCGAATTTATTAATTTCGAATGATGGACTTTGTCAAAAATCAGGGGCCCTATTTTTGAATATTTTTTTAACGGAAACTAGATAAAATCCACGCAAGAGCGATTAAAAATGATAACTTGATCTTGCAAGCCCTCGTGTTAACTTCCCGTGATATGCAGGCGTTGATTTTTTATTGATTTTCGAAGGAAAATCACTCGTGATATCGACACGAGCGATTTAAAATCTGCAATTAAAATCCATGGTGATGATGACCTATTTTGGTGCAATCTACCTCCGTACCTTAGGTTCGAAATAGTTTCAGTATGCCTCACTTCATTAAGTAGGTAATAATAGATTTGAACCTAATTCATTTTTAATGACTAGACTACCACATACGTCTTTTAAACTGATCGATCTTATGATTTCATTCAGGTGCTTTTATAAGAAAAATAAAATCATTCTCTATTACAATAGATCTGATTTACTGGTTTATCGTGCCAAATCCGAACAGATTAACAAACATAATCCTTAATTACCTCCACAGTAATTTAATAATGAAGCCACATATATATGAATCCTGACAACTGTAACCAGTTCAAAGATAATTAACGCCGTCAGTCTACCTATGCATATACGAGTACATGCGGCAGCGATGTGATACTATTGCGAATTGAAAACATGTTCCAACGCTAATACCAACGCATATGCATAGGTAGACTTGACACCGATTCGGCTGACCGATACCGTCAAGGTAGCAACTATCTATCTTACAGCTATTGATCACATTATATCGCGTTCAAATGTCACATTCCCCATGCGAATGCAGCGGTGGACTAACGGCGTAAAATCCATGGTAAGGGATTCGCCATTTTAAGTAATTACAACGGAACCGACACGACTTAACGTCAAAATAAATAAAGTAAACGAAAAACTGAGACATTGCTTTTGTTCCGACAAAACTATAGGTACGAGTATATTAGCCGTTGCAGCTGCGGAACGAAAATCCCCTTGAGCTTATTTTTGCTTAATTTTTAGCTGACAGACTTTTTAAGAGGGAATTTGTGCAATTTCTATATGAGGGATAAATTAGCATAGCTATAGCGTTTTTGCACTTTAAAATTTTGAGCTACTGGGTAGGTACCTACCTCGTTTATATTTTTTTTTGTATCAATAATGTTTTTGGATTTTTATTATATTCATAATATAGATGCTGAAGCGTTTGTTTGTTTGTTTGCTTGAACGCGCTTAACTTGGGAACTACAGAACTGTTTTTTTTTTTTGTACTGGATAGCTTATTTATCTGAGAAGGCTTTGGGTTATAAAACATCACGCTGCGACGGGAGGGGAGGGAGCAAACTCAAAACGTGCGGACGCAGTCGCGGGGGCCCGCTAGTTTACTAATATGAAGCTGAAAAGTTTCTGTAAACTGCTGGATTGAAATTAGAAAGAACATATTTATCGTTCTGGGAAGCTTTAACAACCTACATCGCGCTTAACCAATAGAAATCAACCATATAAGTATTACAATGTTACAGATTTGGGCGGATGAAGTTAGGGGGCTCTCTATCGGTACCAAGGAAGACCAAAATTTATTGTATGTTTTATGGCTATAAAACATACAATAAATTTTGGTCTTCCTTGCTAGCAATTGCGTCCATCAGTTGTAATCGCTTTGATAAACGGTCGGGGACAGTACTTATATTTTGATTCGCTAAAAGCATTCTGTTACAAAGTGGTATTTATTTTTCAAATGACGTGTCCAAAGTACCGCCATTAGAGAATCAGGATGTGTGGCGGTGTTTACAAAGCAAACAAAACTGTTATTGTTTATAACTGACCCAGCTTTTGGATGGGCTCATTCGCCATTTGCCTGGTTGCTTCAGTGCGAACAAATTAAGGGTGGAGCTCACTGGCGGAGGCACTGATACGGATTCGGTAATTTTAAAATTTCATTTTTTTTAAATAATTCATACAAGTAAAGCCTAGGTTACCCGCAACGTTATATAATGGATAACGTTGAATGGGGAAACCACTAAAAGTTGAGTTAAGTTTATATTATTACTCCCAATCAAACAACAAAAAAGGGATATTTTTGAGTCCCCTTGATTTTAATTCATGTTGTTTTTAACATCACATAATTCCACCATTTTAACCTTTATCAATTGATGATTTAGAGCATAGAATCCAAAAGTTCAATGAATGTCGCCTTTTTTCTTCAAAACTTTTAAAAATGGTCGATGTAAAATGCTTGTCTTAGTAGTTAGTACAGGGTATACTTAAACTTTTTCCTTTATCAAATCTGTCTGTTTCATAACCAAACATGTACTCACCCTAACTTTTCAACTCAGTGAGTTCCTCATCACGCAGTCAAAACTCTTTGTTTGGGACTACCAGCATTATTTCCCTTGACAGCAGTAGGGTCAGCACTTACATGCCTTGTTCAAGCAATCATCATCATTGCGCCCTGGGCTTAGTGTCGAGATTTGAATACATGATTTGCATGCATGGTGCATCAGAGTGATTGCGGAACTGAGTTTGGGTTGTAATAAAGTTTTGCAAGTTGAATTATGATGACTGTAACAAGCTTATAAGAGGAGATAATAAAAGTACTCGTAGTTATCATTGTTATAGGCTTTGTTTGATTCTTTAAAAACCTTATGAATAATATACATTTTCTGCTCAAGTAGGAACTATCAAGATAACTGATGCCCCTTTATTTGTATCGCTATAAGCGAAAAAATAACGAAAAATAAATTTATGGTACTACTTTAGCCCTTTGAATTCTCCAATTTGATTAGAATAAAAAAGCTAGAATTTTTTTAGTTCATTGCGTATTGCATTGCAATTATAACGTTGCGTTTACAGGATGTCATTTTCACAAGGTACATGTATTAGTAACGATGGCTTTATATCATTTCCGATCTACCTATCTAGAGCCAAAGAAATTGCTAAACGTCTGTTAGCTGAATCCGACAGCATGAAAATAAAATGGAACTAGCAAATATATTAACAAGTCTTCCACAGACGGAAATCACAACTAATAGGATTCAATATATCGAATGACTGTAATCGTGCGACGATATCAAGTGACACAGACAGACATGTTATTTTATTTATTTATTTATTTTTTTTATTTAATCATTTGTTTCAGGCAACAAAGGCCCATACAATATATACCTTAAAGACTAACATAAATATTTAAATAAAAACACAAAAAACATTCAAATAATACACTATTTTGTCGGCGTAGTGTTTCGCAACTTGGTGTCAGGTAGCCGTCCACGAAACCGACGATATACGACACCCCTCGGCCAAAATTCTTCTTTTGTGAAGGTCGACAGCTGTTCGGTCGGAACCCTTACCACAAACGAATTGAAATTCGTATTATGACGAGATTCCAACCGTTCGACCCTCAGTGTGAACTTGGTCTTAATACGGATGTACTCCACAATCTCCTCGACCTTCGTAGAGTAATGCAGCCGGGACACGTACAGCAGCGTCACTGGTATCGCAGGACGAAGCAGGTGGTTCGGTCCAGTCGGTGCGGTGCCGCACTGGTTACGAGTGGAGGGCTTTCTTTTCTTCCTCTCAACCTTGGTAAATCCCTCCTCATCACACTTATCGGCCTGTGATGCCAGCGTCTTAGGAGCAGTCATAAGATTGCTCTTTCCAGCGGCTGCTGCAGCATATGCACGTGTTGGAGTTGATGTCAACACGCGTGGTGTTTCCTGCGGCGCTGCGATCAAGATCAAGGTGAACCTGTTTGATATAAATCTAGTACAGTCGACATACATATAGGTATAGCACATCAGACTATACATTTTTGTTGAAAAATAGTCCTTATTCCAACAGCATAAGATACCGCAGTGTATAGCTTGACATAGGCTCACATCGTCGATTATTTCAAAAATATTGTGTACACTTATCAGCAGACTTAACAGCGTTATCATTATAAAGGAGCTATCCAAACTTACCTTACAGATGACAGAAAAAAAACATACCCACTTGATTTGCAGCAAAAAAAATACTTTTTTTTTTAACTTGCCATGTAGTTTTCTAGGACCAAAGTTCTCTCAGTAATAAGGAACCCTAAAAAGGAAACAGTTTCCATATTTCACTTATCTACGTTCATCAGAATATTTAGAAATTCTATTGTTAATCGATAAAAACTAAAAATAGGAAATTAGTCACTTTTATATACTAACACATGGCTATTGACTCTTGTAATGCACCGTGCTCAAAAACAGAAACTTTACAGACACACAAATCGCACTTTACGGTATCTCATCCAATAGGCAAGGCGAAAAATTTTGAAATCCTCTTCCGTAATGCAGATAACCATCTACTGTTTACAACAAAACCTTTATTTCGGATTAAATTCGTAATATATTTAAGATTTTTGAAATTGAAAGCCATTTTTATAATCATTTTTAAATATTGCGCGAAAACAGCTCGCCGTGTCATGGCGTCGTATGTGACGTCATACTTACGTAAACGTGAAATTTGTTGGGTGTCGTTATTGATGTATTTTTGCACTGAGGCACTGCACACCACTTATAAACTTTAGAATTCATTTTTAACACAAAAAATACGCAGTGTTTGTTAACTTTGCTGTCTAGCTGCGCGTAAACAAATTTCATGTTTACGTAAGTATGACGTCACATACGACGCCATGACACGGCGAGCTGTTTTCGCGCAATATTTAAAAATGATTATAAAAATGGCTTTCAATTTCCAATATCTTAAATTTATTACGAATTTAATCCGAAATAAAGGTTTTGTTGTAAACAGTAGATGGTTATCTGCATTACGGAAGAGGATTTCAAAATATTTCGCCTTGCCTATTGTAGTGTTTCACTGTGCGTTTAAATATCAGTTTAAAATTATTTGAAAGTATCAACAAGACGGGCTCATTCGTGAAATCGTTGAAAATTCGTCTGTTTATCCGCAATTTCTGGCTAAGGAAACAGTTTTGCAATCACGAACACACCTGGCTTGAAGCCAAGAAAAAGTTCAGACGGTCTTAACAAATATGCAGTAATCAATGCAATTTCAAAACAACCAATCTGAACTTTAGACCTTAAGTTCTTCCAACAGAGTTGAAACTTGACAAGCAGATAAGGAACATCTTATTCATTTCGACGACAAATTTTATATATGGTGCAGTTATGACTGAGAGCGCAGCGTGAGTTTAGTATTTATTGGAAATATAACAATATGTTATACAGCGTAATTGCTTACCACGACACTTTATTTCGGCGAATCCAAGCCATTGCATCTTCAGACGGGAAGCGAGATTTATGACGGAACATTAGTTCTAGGAAATCATATTTATTAAGAATCCAAAACTTAGATGTAGATCGAAGAAGCGTGTGAGTTAAATAAAATAAGTTTCATTTACAGCATGTTTCACAATGTCTGAATAAGTTCCCATTAGCATTATTATTCCCTTATTTGAATTATTCGCTCATTTGTAGATGGTGAACCAGGCCCTTATTATCGTATATAGTGAGAATTCGAAATGTAGCCAATTCAATAACCAATTGCCATAACCAATCTATAATCCATAAAAAAGTTTCGATAAAGTTACTTTTATCATGTTTTTTTATACTATAGTCCGTTCTCGTTAAAAAAATAGTGACGTCATCGATTTTGAACGGTCCACAATCTAGCAAGACGGATTTATAAATTTTCAAAATCAGTGACACTATTTTTTAACGCGAACAGACTATACTAGTTTGATCTATGAATTTGAGATCTATAACCTAGTAACCTTGTTTATGCTATACAAATTGAACCCTATAATGCTTCGCGGACATATTAGATAGAGAGTAGGTTTCTTTTACTAATCAATGAGGATATGTTAACATCATAATCATTCTAAATCAAACAAAATAATAAAATAACGTACAGTGCTGGAAGTCTGAAGCAAGATTTTTGACATTTCGCGAAGACAATTCCAATATTTTGATTTTCTGCTGCATCGAATATCCTTTTAACTTACGTAGGTAAATCTTTAATAAATCTTAAAAATATTTGTATTTTTTTAAGCTTGATTCAAACATTCTTCTCAATCAATACATACACGAAAATACCAATTTGGTATCAGCATTTTCGAGCGCCACATGGTGGTTTTACAGGGAACTATGTCGAGACTTCCGCGCCAGAAATGCAAAATCAGAGGAAACCTTTTTATAACAAACTTCATTCCGGGCATATCACATTCTCACGTGTCACGGTTGCATGTGTGTACCATACCTAATTTCGTTCGAGACCAATTTAGCATTGTTTTAAGCTTAGGGTACACGCTCGAAAGCTTTCTCAAATAGTCTGTATTTTACCGTTTTTTTTTTGTTAAAGATTGTTTAACATTAAAATTGTTGTGTCGAAAACAGGGACTTAAATAATTTGATGATCAAATAATCTTAATCATCCTACAAAAAATAATTATCATGATTATCTGACGTCAAGTAAATGCTAGTAATAGGTACAGATAATTTTGCTAAAATATCTTTGTAAAAACCATATTGTGATAAATAACATGATTTTTACAAAGTTATTTTAGCAAACAAGGAAATTTTAACTGACTTTTATCATATCCAAAGACAGCTCGACAAAAAATGCATGAATATTTATGCTTAATTTAGCTTCCATTTCCCCTGTCAGTCCCTAAATAAGACGTCACGCGGAAACGTTCAACAAAACGCCGTGATTCGCAATCCGAATAAATAAACGCAACTTTTGCTAATTTGTACCCCTTCGTTTGCAGGACCCTTGTCTGTCATAGCATGACAAGATAAGATTATTCATTATATATTTTTTTCATAATAAAAAAGGCGACGTTCGTGAACATCGTAGAAGACTTTTTGCATGTTTCAGAATCAATTTTTTGGAATAACTGGAAACACTATTGAAGTAAAAAAATTAAAAAGCCACACATCTGCGTTGCTAGTGATGATGCCTGATAGCCTGTTTGTTATTTAAAATAGTTTTTACGAAGTATGCATATGGCGTATCTTATTTTACTGTTCATCATTGATACAAATTAGTTGAACTCGCAACCGTAGCAAAGTACGGAAAATGAAATCAAATGGACTAAAATGCTTCTGAGCACACACCAATTTATTCTATAATTTACGTTAGCTTGTAATTAATTCGTTATCAGCGCGTATTAATTAAGAAAGCTGAAAAAAAAAACATTAAGAAAGCTGCTAATTTGATTGATTTAGTATAACTATGTAACTTACCTTATTGATTGATAAAAGAATTTGATGACTGATGTGTACAAATCTGTACTGTCCTCCGAGTAATTGAGATTTATACTGGGATCAGGGATTGCAATCAATACCACAGCTATTCGAGCTTAAATAAAATGACTAACACAAAATACTATATATGTTTCCCAAAAACTAAAATTCTACCGCGATGTAAGAGCGTACAACGCCATCTCTCGACAACACACAGAACTAATTTTACCTACACTTCGGTTAAAACAAATGTTTCCTTCGAATACTAAATAAATAAATGGTAGGTTATTGGTTCTTGCTTTATCTGGTCGGTGTTATAATAAATTGTAATTGTATTGTTAAGTGTTATTATAATAATAAAAATACTGTAAGACCTCAATAAATATCAATATGAAAAATTGCCTATGTGTTACTCTGGTGTATGATCTGTATTCTGATGTATACCATCAAGTAAATTAGGCATGAAGGAGTATCAAGCATTCATAGTATTAAATAACATCTATACTCACAAACTTTCGCCTTTATAATATTAGAAAGATTGAACTGTGAGATTCACTAATGACATTATTTTATTCGTTTACCAGTAATCTGCTTTGAATATACCTTTTAGATGTATCTTGTTCATAATTTACAATACATACTTAAGTAACACATTAGCATAATATGCGCAAGAAAAAAAAAGAGCTCAACCTACCAAAACAAAGGCTGTAATTTTTTTTAATAAAATGAACTCCTCGCCTAATATTTTAAAGCTTCAAAACTTTCTTCAACTTTAGCTATCCGTTTCCCTACAGTGTGCACCTCGGTTAACATTTCGTGTGAATAATTAAAGTTTCGGCTCAAGTTGAACTTAACACGTTCAACCCGTTAATATTTTTGCTTGCATTTATTATTTAAGCGTAGACCCGGCACGCACGGGATATTGTGTAGGTAGAGTTACAAACCAGAAACCAAGGCTTGTTAATGTGCATTACTTAAAAATGCCTTTAGTGTGTCTTATATTTAAAGGAATTTGATAGTGATAGTGATAATATTCAATATTAAAACTAGCTTTCATTTAATATCATAGTTATTAAGGAATCATTTGGATTTCATTAAAATTAAAAAGATTTTAATGATTTTTATTAGATGCCTCTTTGAGCTGTCTTTGTTCATTGATTTTTGATTACTTAATTTGGGGAGGACTTTTTCTGCAGTAAAAATTTTGCGATTAATGTAATAATAGTGATATTAATTATGTGACTTATTGAAAAATATTAATATCATTTGCTACCTCCTAGCTCTACAAAACTATGTACTCTGTGCACTGGGCTTAATAATAAAGTGCATACCGATCGCGTATAGACTAAACAGCTGCGGTTAGGGCGAAAATAGAATTGCATGAATCCGTCAGTATCAGGAATTCAATTGAATTGCGACCAATGCTTTTATATCAATCTTCATGGAATTAAACTGGTTTCTGATATCAAATGCATACTTCATAATCATCAAATAAGAGATAGGCTCTTGTCGGTGTAGTTTCTTTCTTCATCTTTATTGTTTTCTTTACCGCAGCTTAAGAACCGGGTTTTCCCGCCTCTGAATGCCCAGTCAAAAGCCTCTCCTGATATACTATATCTTCAGCCATCTGTTAGTTCTGATATTGCTGCTACCCAACACTTTTCATACATTTCGAACGCCAACGGTCGAAATATGCTCGCGGGGGAAAATGTTTTCCTACCCGTAAACCTTTATGGAATGAGACAAATTTGGTCTTATTAGTTTTCATACATGCTGAACTACGCTTGTACGTCTTCAATATATCGTATCGTATCGTAGCGTAGTTTTTCAAAATAACTGTAACATGTAAAAAAATTACAAAATCAGACAACGTTTAAGGGGTGGAAAACGTTTTCTCTTTTTGAATGGAAGCTTGCGCGCACACGATCCTCTTAATGGCGGCGTTTATTATTTGCCATGGCACAGAATCGTCAGTGACCATTGTAGCCTTTAATAGAGAAGCACATCCCACTAGACTGCCTACTACATTCTGGAAATCCTGCCGCTGTTTGGTCGGGGACTGCTTATTCAACATATTCACAGCTAACCACCATATCTGGTGGTCGTTCACTACGCGGCACCTGTGACACCACTAGTAGCTTAGAGCCCTAAACATAAAATTCATACTTACCTATTACAAAAGTAGCTAAGGAAAATCAAAAACATTTTTTTTATATTATTTCGTAGGTACCTACGATGCACCAAATAAAGATAGGATATCTTTACCGTAAAGCCTATAAAAATGACAGTTTTGTTTGACGAACACTTAAAAAAACTTATGCATCTTGTTAACACGTTCACGAAATCAATTTAGAATTCAAAAGTAAACTTTCCACGATAAATTTGAGATTTTGAAAGTTTGTTAATGACTTCCTCTGGATCTTGGAGGGATTCCAGGAACTGGGAGATCTCAGGGGTCCAATTCCGGGAAACCGCAACGGGCGACCGAGGTGTTAATATAGGATTCCTGTTTATATTTGCACCAAAATTACTTATCGGTTCAGTTGATGTTTTGCCACTTAATTGATTCAATCAGTGCGAAATTTTGGGAGGCTTTACTGTTGGCTTTAATGAACTTAATAAAATCATTTATTCTAAAATGAGATGTTTAACATACAAACGGGTTTTATATTGTAGCTTATCCTAAACCTTACCACTGTAAATAGCTGTAGAGCTATCGTGCGCCTTTTAGGGTCTGGTGCTGATGTCCTATCAAACGTACACTTCATTCATCTTTGCTAGTCCAACGATGTAAACAATCTTTTCGTTACTTTTAAAATAATATCAGCAAATAAAAATAATTTACTATTAGCATTATAGCCTCCTTGCCACAAGGACATGGTTTCTTTTCTGAATAAGTTAGTCTAATATTTATGTTGCATGTTTAATTGAATTTTTTTCTTGTTTGTTACTAAAAACAACATTGGTCAATTAAAAAAAGATATCAGTGTTGAACGATGAATTAGCTATGTATGTTATAAGTTTAGTGTTTATCTTATTTAAAAAAAAATCTATTTTACAATAATGTTTACAATATTCGACTAGTGAAGATAAACGGACTTTACTTAATAACAATAACATCAATAAATACTAATACAGTTCCTTAAACATACTTAACCCAATTAAAATGACGAAATCTAGTGTTTTACAATAATGGATTATAGCGAGGCAGATAACTGACACACTGACACACGTTGATAAATTATTCTGTTGGAATAACCAAATGTTCTGACTATAAGCGAAAGGGAAGCACATTCAAATATGCCATAATAATAATGAGAAACATGGGCTATAAACTCGTCTCATATTATATTTATGGTATTAATACACCATTCTAATCAATAACTACAACTTAGAGCGCTTTCACACTTAGGCGACTTTAGCAGCGCGGCACTTTGAATAAAGTAAAATAGCGGAAGATACGGCATGTCATACTAATTGTCAACTAAAAAATGGCACTAAACATTCCTTACGTCACACGTCTTATAAATGTCACCCGCACACGCAATCCAATGGAAATTAGGCGACGGGGGCCTGATTTTAGCGGTCCACTTTCGAGTGGCGCGTCACCTATCTTCCGCTATTTTACTTTAATCAAAGGCGCGGCAGCAGAACGACAGTCGCCCTGCTGTCAATTTCATACATAAATGACAACAGTAAGCCCTTCACATTAGAATGACGCGCTGCTGTCGATATAATAAAGGCGCACTTAGGGCTTTCGCTTTCACATCATTATAATTTTTCTGGCGGAACTATAAAAAGAGACGGTATGACGACTTTACCAGCTTTGCGAGAGATTCGGTGTCAATAACTGCTGGCAGAAATCAATGTATAGATGTTGAAAGGTCTTTGTCCAGCAGTGGGACTATATAGGTTAAACAAAAAGGATCTGTAAGTTTTTTATTTAACCTGAATTTATGCAATCAAAAGTAATTTGGACTAAACATGAATCTGATGACAACAGAAAAAAAATAAAAAATTCATAAAATAAAATCATTCGCCTACCGCAACCTACAAGAATGCCTTTACATATCAACTGTAATACACCAAGAAAATATTCAACAAAATCCGAAACTCTTGACTAATACCACTGAAATGGTAATAAATTGTACCAGTTCTAGACATTTGTAAAAAGCAGAGTTCCTTTTGATAAACTATGTGTCACACACACAGCTTCGCGTACCCATTTGCGGCTACCTCCACGAATTTAACTACAGATAAGGTTCCTTTACACGGTCATGCAAGGATAAGACAATTTTATCAATCATTTAAAAACCTGATGGTAAAAACAACATAAGGATTCATAATGATGGTTAATTTTAGTGCGAAGCCGTGACAAGCGTTGCGTTGACGGCTGCGACATCAGACAGCTCCGTTTTCCTACATATAAAGATTAAAGCACATCTATCCACCCTTTACGGGAACAACACCGTATCAACACGGGGCTTTGAGTACCGTTTCTTTGTATGAAACTCCATACTTCAACGCACATCGGATCGAGATCAACTCGGGACCCACTCTCGACCAGCGGTGCATGCGTTGTAACGCGCTTACGGCTAGTCGCTCGATGTTGCTAACTATCCCAAGTCAAGAAGGTGTGTGATAAGTTATAGCAAACGCGATCCACTATCCGGTGCCCAGCATCCCATGCCGAGGCGTTGCTGGTCGGTACCTTTACGTGCTTCTGCATGGTTAACGCCTGGTTGGTGCTGTTCCCAATACAAGTGGATAAATGTGCTTTAATCTTAAATCTGTCACATGGTTGCCGCACGCTCTTCCGGCAAAACTAGTGTGCCTAAGCTGACACTCAACCATTTCACTCTATTTTAGACGATTAGAGAGTTGAATTTATTCTATAAAGAATAACTACTTGGCCTGCTGTTGCATAAACAGACGGGTAGATGGCGCTAACGTCACGCAATGACGTATTCATAAGAGACCAAGAATTTCGCGCGGTCGGACCGACGGCACGGTAGCTCAATTGGAAGAGCAGTCGGCCCGGTAAGCCAGAAAGATGCTGGTTCGAGTCCCGCCCGTGCGCAATTTTTGGTTTCTTATTTCATCTTATGAAATAAACTGTGGGTGTTAAAAAATATTCTAAACCAACGATTAGAGAGGTAATATGCCAGTCATAACTTCACATGCTACCAAACTAACAGAAAAACCTATCGTGTAATGGCCTCCATACCTTTCCTGGAAGGCTGTAAATCTAAGTCATGAGAAGCACAGGAGGATACTATCACAGCATAGCTACGCGGGAGAAAATGAAATTTGTATTTTAAATGACTCTGATGGTCGGTATGAAGGAAATAATAGTTCTCAAAGTGCTGCCGCTGAAATGGAAAAGACTGAAGATTTACTCAAGCAAAACGGTATTACAATTAGAACTTAAGGTACAGAAAACGGTGAATAGTTCGTTATTTTTCATCTCATAAGCTTAAAAGTTTTTGTAAACGCGTCAAATCGACATGGCATTACATTGTATATTAATAATGTTTGACTGTTATAATACATAAGTTTCGTCCATAAAAATGTAGGTAATAATGCACATTATATTTAGTTTCATGATATAAATATAACAAAAAAGTGGTCCGGTTCATAATGTAGGATTATCATGAAATCGTAAGAGTAATTAGTCAAGCACCGAGATTCCAGATACAATATTATTGAGTCTGAAACCTTAGTCAATTGTTATCGCATCCATTTGATGTCGTTTGGTTTTGACGGATATTAAAAAAAATGTTGTGTTGTTGACAATCATTGGTTGGTAATCAAAATAGGTTTTTACAGTATTGAATTGCGATTGTGAAGCGATCTTTCTCAAAAGTCAAATTTTTGACATACCTAAATATTGTTGTCGTGTTGACGAATAGTTTTTTTTTAATTGAACAACTTATTAATCAATTATAAGAAATTGCTGGGTAAAGTCAGACAAGACATTTTTCTATATAAACGTTGCTAATGTTCACAGCGCACATTTATGGTGTAGTGATTAGCGCTCCTTTATGCCATTGCGGGTTTGAATTCTAGAAGGGACAAAATGTTTATGTGATGAACACGCACATTTGTACCTGAGTCATGGATGTTTATAGGTAAGTAAATAAATATTTATGGGAGATGCCCTCGTCATAACTAGTATTCGTAGCACAAGGGAGAAAATTCCATAGTTCGAAACCAAGACAAATGGTGTGGTATCTGGCAAATAATTATTTATTTCCTATTAAAACAAATGTTGGCCAAGCAGTAATGAATACCCTATCCTCGACCCGTCATCTCAAACTACGTTATGAGCTCGGCTTTTATAGACAACTAGCTTTTGCCTGCGACTTCGTCCGCGTGGAATAGTGACTTCTTTCTCCCGTTTTTTACACATTTACCACTAAATTTTTGCTCCTATTGGTCGTAGCGTGATGTTACATAGCCTATAGCCTTCCTCGATAACTGGGGCAGTTTTGACAGTTAAAACGCTCTGATTTACTGTCAAATTAGCAATTCTTATTGCAATTTCGCATTGTATTGATAACATTACTATAATATAACAATATAAATATTAATATTCATACCATTGTAGTATTATTATAATATTATTATATTCAAAATATTCGTTTACACTGCGTCGGAATTGAACTGCCTCGGAATTGGACGGATTAAGTTGGATCGCAATACGCCCTCTGGACTATCCAACACAAAAAGAATTTTTCAATTCGAATCAGTAGTTTCGGAGATTAGCGCGTTCAAACAAACAAACTCTTCAGCTTTATAATATTATAGTATAGATGAACACACGAACCCTTTTAATGATTTTACCCAATCTCTCGATAGCACTAAACTCTTTACAGAATGTCCTTGTGGTGTCAATTCCCCTTCCGAAATCAGCTTTGTCTAATTAAAGACGATATTGAATTAGGTATACTTCCCATCCGATCTCGTTTTGCCAGGGTATGGTGTTGATATAATAATACGAATAACGAGATTCTTTGTTTGGTTGAACGTTCTAATTCAGAAACTTCTGATACGAATTGATAAAATAATACTTTATTACTATTCTTTTCAATATATGGAAAAGTTAAATTAATCAAAGAAAACGTATTGAAAAATTTGAATTGAAAGTGAAACTTAAGCTATGTTTTTTTTTTTTGATAGCGTCCATACATTTAAAAAATCTATGAGTTTATTTTAGGGTCACTCGGAAAAAGTAAAGAACGTCATGTTTTTATTATTTTTAAAGAAAATATCTCAGAGCCCTTTTATTATTGTACCTGTACAGATGTCGTAATTTGTTAGTATAAATTGACTAACCATTTCATCATAAATGATGCTACTTCTTCGTCAAAATATCATTTGGTGCTTATTATGGTGATACAGGCCTTTAGAACTGTATTGAGCGCAATGAAAATAAGGGCGTTATAAATCAATCATTTAAATCAAGAATCATTAAGATAGAATACAATTATTAGTTTAGATACGCAGTTTACCAAAAATAAAAAGAACCACTAGGTAGGTACCTACCTACCCTTTTCCGTTGAAACGATAACAAAAACTGTAGGTACATTTCAACCCAAATCTCACTAAATCCTAGCCACAAGACCCGTGTATCGTATCACGGAGACATCACACGAGACGCATCTCGTTTCTCGTCTCGGATCTGGGGCTTTATTTTTGAATCACTTGCTTGGATATGGCGAGTGATTTTCGTTCGAAAACGAGTTTTTTCTATGACTTTTATTTCATCTTCGAACGAAAATCACTCGCCATCTTGAAGCGAGTGATTCAAAAATAGGGCTCTTGGGGCTCTAGTTTTGAATGACTCGCGTCAAGATAGCGCGTGATATTCATTAATTAAAGTACAATTATGGTATGTTATTCAGCTGCAATCCACACACGAGGGATTTGAAGAAATAAAGCTCAATTTTGTCAGTGCTCAAGTCCATATTAAGGGAGTTTTTCGCTAATGTTTATTTATTTTCAAACGAAAATCACACGCCATATCCAAGCGAGTATTTCAAAAATAGAGCTCCTGTAACTTTAATCAGATGCGTGTGAAAAATAGCAGTGATTTGTAAACGTCGCGGATGCGCCGCCAGCCACTCGCTAAGTTTTTGCGGACGCATTGAGTAGGGTTGCGCTTTGTGCTGTGGTCTTGCGAACAAATGAAAGAAACCCATCTTTTTTCTTTGTATGATATTTCTAAATTTATGCCTGTATTTTTTTTAAACTTGAGCGAGTGTCTGTTTATTTGTGTATGTGTGTGTACTAGATCAATAAAAGCTTTACTTTCTTTCAATCTATTAGTATTAATTAGCTTATATTATGAATGCATTTTTTCTACAAGTATTTTTTTTTAAATAAGTATTTTCACAAAATTTAAACATTTTAATACATGTGGTAAAGAGACTCTCTCTTCGGAGTGGCGATTAAAAAATGGTATATACCTTTATGTATATTATACGTTAATGCTTCGATACATAAAATAACATACTTTGATACAAATCTATTGTTTTGACAATTAATTAAGCTATTATTAATATTAATATCTTTCTCTCTCTTTGTCTGAAAATGATTAGGGGCAGAAAAAATGGTAGGTAAAGGAAGGAAGTGACACTCACGATTACCTGCCTTCAAGTAGTTACGAGTAATTTCATGACAGAAAATCATATCTTTCTCGTTCCTTCTAGGTCTAGGAACGGTTGATCACATCCCTAAAGTTGGGACGTACGGGCGGCTTGCTCGGCAAAAGTGGGAAAGTGCTGAATAATTTTTGTCGCAATCGACTTTATCCTTTCCTGTCCTATATTCGCCTGGGTACTTTTTCGCGGTCAGCGTTTTTGAGGTGGAATTGATGAGTTTTATACAGATGTATCAACGTCGTTTTAGTCGGCGGGATTATTAATTCCAAAATTAACGAGTATCTTTTTAAAATCTTATATAAAGTGTATTCAGCTACCTCCCCCACGGCCCACGTAGGTACCTAAAGATCAGAACAGTTGTAATAAAAATATACCATAAGTTGTGGATATAACGCAAATAAAACCGTTTTACAAAGTGTGCAAACAATTTTGTGTGCCTGATAACCATTTTGTGTTTTACCAAAAACAAAGCTCATTTCGGCACACTAGGGTACAAACTTGTAAGTTTCCATGTAAACTGTATTGAGAAAGACGAAAATATAGAGAAGTGTATAAAAAACACTACCAAAATTATAACATTTAGGTAATCACTTGTTTTTAAAAAATATGAAGCTCTTGCATGTTTCAATATGCTCATTTGTGACTATTAGATGTATTTATCAGCATTCTTTTGTCATTATTTTGTTTACGCGACCCATCCTTGGGCGTTTACCTTAGGTAAGTAATGTATGGTATATATTCTATACATATTTCGTGATCCAAACGTACATAAATAATCAACTATGCTCCCGCTCATTTACAATGCCACAACACGAACTTTGAATTTGTTGAATATTTTCCACGAATGTACCGTGAAGTTTGAAAAGCACATTGTTCTTAGACGCTTAAGTTAAATTAAGCAATGAATGAAGTTTCCGTACTCAGTTTTGGTGGCAGAGTCAGCTAGATTTCATTGAGCTTTGAAGGCGATGTGATAATAATTATTATATTCGCTGGTGTTCAAATTATAAAATATTTTCGGTTAAACGAAATACACGAAATTGAATATCTCTTATTGTAAATAAATACTAACAAATCTTTGAACATTGTAGGCAGATTATTAATTAATATTACTTATATTCGCATTACTTTTTGAAATACATACCCAGTTATTTCTGACTGTGGATCACACTGGATCGGTTAATAAACAGTCAGATGACAGTAAATTGTCGGTAAAAACATTTGGTCTACTTATCAAGAAGAACTTACTTACGAAGTAATTTTTTTAAGAATTTACTTACTACTTACCAAATGTTTAACCGACAGTTTACTAGAAATAAGTTAATTGGTAAAACAACGAACGGCTTACGAAAGTAGTTGTAATTTTAAACATTTGGCTTAACTTTAAACCCTTCGAGATCCCTACGAGCATCTTACTGGCACACTTCCTTTCCTCAAGCATCTCTGCTCTAACAAGTCTCCACTCAAGCCAGCCAATGAAGGCAAGCAAGAGGTGGGAGATCCTGTCCCTCGTCAGTGTTCACTCTGCCCGGCCAGTGAAGGCAAGATGGAGGCAGTCACAAGGGTCCTTCGAGGCGCAATCAGGTACGTGGGGTCGCTACTGCCACACAGCTCGCCACCAGCTGCCCTGCGTATACCCACGTTTACGCTTTCCTTGGAGATTCCAGTCTACGGCTTGCCTCTGAATGTGTTCAGGGTCCCTTCGGAGCGTTAGGCCTATCAAGCTCCATTTCTTCATAATCATACTATTACCTTAAATACCTTTTACAGATGTATCATACTCAAATTATTCTTTGAAAAAATGATATTATTCTTTGATACTATTATTTCAAAGATATCAGTTTTGACTGCACTATCTTGTTTCCCATTCTCTACAGCCGTGTGTATCAATAACCCCCGAATGCAGATACTCGGTGATTTATTGTCACTTTTTTCTTGTAATAAACAACAATAGGTCTGTCATTTGCGTGATAAATTTGCTAGATACCCAACTGTTCCGTAATGTGGAAATAGAGTAAATTGGGAAATAACCCATACACTGTAATTTCCTTTTGATGATTCATGACTTGTAAACATTACTGGAAAAACTTAAACCTTCTTTTTTAAAGTCAGTAGGTCGATAAAACTAACAATAATTCTGTGATTTGTGTCATCATGGCTTCATAATGATATCTATATTATTTACTTTTTTAATAAAACGCTGTGGTGGTACGTTGAATAAGCAAATACGAAGAATATTTTAATAACCGGAAACTTGAATATTTTATTACAATTCCGGATGCGACGAGCTTTGCATTCGCTTCCAGGTATATCCGTATTGATGAAGAATCGATAAATTTTGATATCGATTTCCGGTAGTACATAGAACACTCCTTTTGTGTACCCAGTATTTGCTTTGAAAATGATACCAGGCCCATTATACTGTCACAGATAATATAATCCGTACTGACTAAAAAGTTTTCTCTTTGAACGCTTACGCTTCGTTCACTAGTATAAAAAATAAGTAACAAAAAACCTGAAAATATTTTAAGTGACTGGAACCGAAATCTACTGAGAATTTTAAGTTAGTGCTATTTCCTTTATAACAATATTTAACCATAAGCTGAGTTAACTAACGATCACGAAATCGGCTCGTTAAGACACGTAATGAAAATTTCATTATCACTGGAGCAATATTTAGGTATCGTGGTGTTTATTAAAATGAACATCCAATAATTGTCATACTTTATATACTTTGGTTTAAGTCATTTTGGGACCGGTTTCGTGATCGATAGGTAACGCAACTAATTTTAACATGCGTTACCATTGTGCGTATTTTGAATAGAAAATACCTTAACCAATGGTCATTATACCAACCATTCTGACAATTGATTTAGGTATATTTTCTTCAAAACATGCACAGTCGTAATTATTTTACTGCTAGTAACGACTTTTTACTATTAGTTGAGTTAAAGATCACGAAATAGTGGTCAACGTGTCTGGCGCCTAACGAGTTTTTAACGAAAATCTCATGCACACGCGACAAAAAACGAGCGTTGCTTCAATCAAAAGTTGTATCCAAGTGCAACCGCTTTAGGCGCCCGACATAGAGTGTTTATTCCACTAAAGTTTTGTGAAAAACAAAAACAGGCGCTGCCGTCTAAAAGCATGAAAATATTCTGCCCATTTCACTTTACGTTGTCATAACCGTTCATTAAATAAGCCGACTTGGTTTTAAAATCGCATTTAATATTTTATGCCGACGTTATTATGTGCGCAAACACAAACAAGCCGAATTCAAAATGGTTCAACCTTATGCTGTATTAGGGGTCCATTGTAAAATTGTGAATCTACAAATATTCATTCGGTGACACTTTTTACCAATCACACTAAAAGACACACTTTAGAAATATACACAAACTGTTGTTTTTTGTAAAATTTACAGAATAATGGCCTTTTTGTACCTACGCTTCTCGTAGTTTACCTCGGATATTAAAAAAATCATTATTTATATGAGACTACTTCTACGAATATACAGAAAAAAACAAATAACTAAAAATATACTTAGGTTTTTTTTAATCCTAGAAAAGTTGTTTTTTTTTCACGATAATTTAAATCTAAATTAAAAATGGATGTAAAGTAATACAGAATGATATTACATAGACATTCCAAGTCATCTCTAATCATAGACATTTCAAGTCTCTGCATGACCTAAAGGTTTGACTGGTATAGATAAAGCTTTAAGTTAAGTCCATCTTTGTACATTTTGATTTCTGCAATAAAGTCTTTAAAAAAAAACATCGGGTTACATTTAAAGTACAGAACCATACCTTTAATTTAATAAGAGGCAAGAGTAATGGGCGGCTTACCACGATTTTATACTGCTTTGTGTTAGAATAATACAATTTTAATCCACAACATTTACACGGTATATATAACTTCAGATGACCCGGTTAGCCAAAAAGATGCTGGGTTTGAGTCCCGCTCGTGCGCAGTTTTTGGTTTCTTATTTCATCTTTTAAGAATAACTTTAGTTAATTAATAACTTAACAACGTTATTTTTATCGAGTTTATTATTGAAATAAAAAAGTACTTCCTTTCATAAGCCAAATTTAGTGTCCTTGGATTATGAACATGTTTTTTTTACCTGAATACGGGAGAGTTATGACTTTAGCAGTCTATGTGGGTATTTATTTTATCACATTTGCGGCTAAACTACTGAGCTGATTTTGGTGAATAAGGTATTCGATTCCTTATAACAGTCGGGGTAGAATAGGCTATCTTTTGTTAAAAAAATCAACATGGAATATAATATCTTCACTATAGTATTTTCTTGCATTTTTGATATCTATTTACAACATTCTCCTGCACCCATAACAATCTTTCTGCATTACCTAAAGGTATGACTGGGAGAGAATGCTTTTAGCATTAAGTCCACCTTTTGTTCACTTTTATTTGTACAATAAAGTTTTTGAATAAATATATTGGGGTACAGAAGATGGTAAAGTTAGCGACCGATTTCAAAATGACATTTAATAAATGATTGGCCGACATATAAGTCACTATTTTAAAACATATTGTATTTTATTCGACGAATATTTCTTAACTGACTGTTGAACATTCCGGCCTTAGTTACTTACGGTAGTGGGTCTACCTTGTTTCGCAGAATTTTTATTGTCATAATTTCTTATCTTCTGTTAGGTAAAGAGAGGAAGCAAGTTTTGTAGGTATATTTAACAATTATATATAGGGTATTATTTAACAATTAATGTAGACACTTATCTTTAACATCTTAGTTTTCTTTGTCAGGGACATATCAAAGGGTTTTATATCAAGGTAAGTAAAAAAGTAACCAGAATGTCATCCCAGACTGTACTTAAAATTACCACTTACTTAGTTTATAAACTTAATTTATTATGGATTAGTAATATTAACAGCGTAAAATACAAAGAAAAATTATTATTAATACCTTAAAAAATATATTATAAAAACTAAAATATATTATTAAAATTAGTCCCTTTAGACAAGGTACCGAAGATACTGGCAGCGTTCCCCTACTTAGTTTATTGTACATTGGAACCTATTCAGGGGGAGAATTAAAAAATATCCATGTAAAACTATCGTTAAATAACAAATTGACGTTATCACCAGAATTTATAAGCTAACCTTGTTAAGGGCAACAGTATAGGTGTTTGCCACAGAAATTATTTATACAGAAATTAAATGTGTAAAGATAAAATTTGACCCTGAGAAAAAACTCTTTATAAGATGCGTAAAAAAATTAACACAGGCCTATATTTTTTCGTGGCATCAGAACAAGTTGTATTTTTTTTTTTTACGTCAAATTCATTCGATATGAGTTGGTGAGTATGACACAATTGCACTGTTAAATCCTAAAGTGATTACTTTAAAACTTTTTAGTTGAATTATATTGGTAATTAAATTGAAAACATTGCAGTCTTATCTAATATTTGCGTTGTAGTCGAATATTTTGACGTTTATGGCCTTTATTTTTTGCTGTCCGTAACCAAAGTGCATTTTCTTATTTAAAGTGGACTTGAAGCTTCGTGTATTTCACCCAGTACCGGAGCGGCACCAGCCACTTTTGGTGCTGCAATTCGATTCTTCGCTGCAGCCCAGTGCCTTTTATCTGACGCACCTATTCCTGACGACCACGTAGAAGGTACAGGAGCTCCATTTTTGAATCACTCGTGTCAATATGTCAAATGATTTTCATTTTAAAATTAATAATAAGTAAAAAACTTCACGCTTAATGTAAACACAAGTAGTTACAAATTTGTGTTATCTTTTCTTGAATCACTGCCGATTGCAACGGATTTCCATAGGAAAATCGAGCATTGATCAAAGAAAATCACACGACATACTTATTCACATAAGTGATTCAAAAATAGGGGCCCCAGTTAGTTCAACTAATTTCCGTACCTATAGTATAGTTGTATTGTAGCAAGATACCTCTAGTGGTAATTTTCACTAAGAAGAAGACACCATCGCAAGAAGTAGTTTAGAGAAGATAACTTTTGATGTTGCGAATGATGATGATAATACTATATGTATAGTAGATATTAAGACATCGTCAGCTATTTAACCTAGGTTAAAATAATTTATTTCAATTTCAGATGGTTCGACATACGACTTTATTATAGTCGGAGGGGGTTCTGCGGGAAGTGTTTTAGCTAACCGTTTGAGTGAAGTGGAAAAATGGAAAGTACTTTTGGTAGAAGCTGGACCCAATCCACCCATAGAAAGTGCTGTATGTTTTTATTTAATTTTTTGACTAGCCGAGCATGTCAATGACATTTATTCTTAACGTGATGTATTTAACACAGAACAATAAAAAAAAAGTCTCAACTTTTCAGATTCCTCACATGGCATTTAGCATCTATGGCACAAAATATGATTGGCAATATTACACCCAAGACAATGGGGTAACAAATCGAGCAAATATTAACAATTCCGTGTACTGGCCTCGAGCTAAAATGCTAGGAGGCTGTAGCAATATTAACGCAATGATATACTTTAGGGGTAGCAGCTATGACTACAAAAAATGGTTTGACGCTGGAAACAAGGACTGGAATCCAAGCGTCGTGAAAGAATGCTTCAAGAAAGCAGAAAGTCTTCAAGACCAGTCACTTTTAAGAAAACCATATTTAAGGCGATTTTATGGAAACAGCGGACCACTGGTTGTAAATACTTTTAATAGTACGTACAGAGATGTGACACGTAAAGTACTTCAAGCATGGAATGAAATTGGCATCAAAACTGTTGACGATCTGAACGCAAACAATGTAATGGGATCTGGGATCTACAGAGCGACTGCCTTTAATGGACGACGAGGAAGCACAGATCATGTTTATCTAAAACCTGCTAGGAGTAGAAATAATTTACACGTTCTCACAAACGCTTTTGTGACCAAAGTTCTTATAAACGAGTACACATTGGAAGCTAATGGAGTTGAAATAGAACGCAATGGGATTAAGTTTAACGTATTTGCGTCATCAGAAGTAATTTTATCTGCTGGTGCTATAAACACACCACAAATATTGATGTTATCGGGAATAGGACCTAAGAAGCATTTAGAATCAAAGAATGTCAAATGCTTAGCAGATTTGCCGGCAGTCGGACAGTATCTGCAAGATCATCTTATTATTCCTGTTACAATATATGGTGATGGACCTAATGACCCTACTGAAGCTGAACAAAATTTTGATGCTATACGATACATTTATAATCAAACAGGTACTCTGGCTCAACATAGTATCACTGATATCACAGCATTTTACTCTCGTCAAAAATGGGCCCTTTTTCCAGAGTTTCAGAGCCATTTGCAAATATTTGGAAAGAACTCATCAAAATTACCGACATACTTGAATAAAGTTGTTCGATATAAAAAAGTTGTGGGAGATTCAGTTTTAAATCAGAACAGGAATAATACATTATATTTATTCCTTTTTAACTTGCTTCATCCTAAGTCTATGGGGAACATAAGTTTAAGCAATTCAAATCCAAAAGACTATCCTTTGATTTATGCAAACTATTTTAGTGACGAAAGGGATATCAAGGCAACTGTAGATGGCATTAAAATATTGACGAAAATTGTAAGGACGCAATATTTTAGATCAATAAATGGGTTCTTAGGTCGCATGAGCTGGCCGGAGTGTGATAGTTTCAAATTGGATAGTAATGATTATTGGAGGTGTATAGTTATTAATACGGTTGTTACAGTTTATCATCCAGTAGGAACCGCTAGGATGGGAAACGATGTGAAAACGTCCGTAGTAAATAGTACGCTTAAGGTTCATAATGTAAATAAAATAAGAGTTGTTGATGCTAGTGTAATGAGTTCTCAAATTAGTGGAAACATTAACGGCCCAGTCATTATGATTGCTGAGAGAGCAGCTAATTTGATTAAACGAGATTACGGTATACATCAACCTAACGATCAATGTTACTAAAATATATTAGGTCACCTCATTTTAAGTGATAATATTTAAAAGGCCGATTCAGCACAATAAACTAATCATTTTTTGTAGAAAACACTTTGGGTTTTTATCCGCTAGTTTTTGAGAAAATTGGAGACTAAGGTAATATTTTTCTTCATTTTTTTTTTAAATTAATTAATGCTAAGATTAGAAAAAAAGAAGGTTTGGGCATTGAATTGAGAGAGGCGAAGCCGATGACGTAGATAACTTTCTAAATTGTCAGGGTGCTATTTTAAAAAATGATATTGTTTATGTTAAGGAAAATAAAATTTAAAGTCTCGATTTTCCGAAAAAATATGATAGTGTCCTGTTTCTATGACGTATACAAAGCCTATGTTAAAATATTATCACTTAAATTGATTTGACCTTATATACGAAACCCAAAAAAACAATTATCGCAGTACAAAAAAAAAACGGCTAAGTGCGAGTCGGACCCGCGCACTAAGGGTTCCGTGCCACCCGAAACTGGATTCGGGGTCCACTAACTTACACCTAACGAAAACATCACAATATTTTTTGACAGCAAAAATAACTTTGTTTTTCATAATGTTTGTATGAAAGACAAAGTTATATTTGCGGTTGATGAAAATGTGCAATATCTCAAAAACTACTAGTTCGATCTCATTCAAACCAATTTTCGTTGAAAGTTTTTGTTGAGATCTACATCACGTATTTTTTTCAAAATTTTCACTTTCTTAGTTCAAAAGTTAGATGGGGGACGCCCATTTTACCACTTTGCAAGCGTCAAAATCTCAAACGTTAGACTTTTAGAAAAAATGGTTGTAGAAACCTCAACGTCATTTTAAAAGACCTATCTATAGACACCCCACACGCATAGCTTTGAGTAAAAATAGTAGATTGTTATACAAGGGGAGAAAGCGACCCATTTCACTCGAGATGTTTCTGGCGCTCGAACAAAGTGAGAGCGCCAATAATTCGAGAGTGAAATGGTGCTTTCACCCGAGTTAAACATACTATTTTTCATTTCGACTGTGAGGAAAAACATTAAATTTACAATAGTGGTTGCAGATGTCATGATCAGGTATTATGTAGTACAGCGAGAAAGGAAAACTCAAGTTTTTGCACAAAAAGACAGTTAATTTACAGTTCTCCAAACATCTAACATGATTATAAAGAATAACGACACGAATACATGAAAACAGTACGAAAAAGCAGACGATACGTAGGTAATAATTAAAATCCTTGTAAAAAATATCGATCGAATTTTCCCCACAGATAATAATTGTCAAAATTTTAAAAAGTAGGCATAGAGTTCAAAATGAAAAAATGACACTGACAGTGTAAAAAAAAAGTGTCATCTTGGTATTATGGCGGGAAGCCGAATATTTTAATCACAGATTAGTAAATATATATTTTAATTATAGATTGAATCAATTGAATATTTTTTATATCAAAGATCATAATAAACATGTTTTTCAATGTATAGCTAAGCAAAAATGTTTATTATTTTTATAATATGGTGTGACTCAATTATCTTTGATCCAAGCTTTGACTGCATGCCTTGACTCTATACCATGCCAATTAAAACTAAATTACTTTCCACCCTAGGGATGGATAAGCTATTTTCCAACCGGCTATCTACACAGGAAAGTGCTATTTTCCGAACAGGAGAGATGAAAAAATATTTTAGGTTTTAGTTTCATGTATGGGAGCCCCCCCTTAAATGTATTTTTTTAAACTTTTTGTATCTGAATCGGAAAGCGGTAAATAAGATGCACCTACCTACCAAGTTTCAGCTGTGTGATGCTAATAGTTTTAGAATAAAGTGACTATGACATACGGAAGGACAGACAGACAGACAGACAGACTTGACGAAACTATAAGGGTTCCGTTTTTTGCCATTCGGCTACGGAACCCTAAAAATCAATGCGGGAAATTGAAAAAGTTGCTTAGTATTCAACAAGAAATTGTTGCTATGTGGGAATTAATTATTACCTGACGTGATCCTTAAACATAACACAAGACCTAGAGAACCAAGTCATGATTGCTTGTGTGGATATTTAATAACAATTAAATTTAAGTATGTCATCAGCTAGAATAGTCTTCAAACATTTTCGCCCCATTAAATAAGACGCTTATTTATGACCCAAAGTGGTATTTTTTGTAAAGAAAATGAATATGGCTTTAAAAATTTAACTGCATTTAATTTTTCCTTAAGGCAAATTGGAATTAGAAATAATAACGTTAATGAAGATACGCTCTGCATTCAATGGCTGTTAACGATTTCGATGTCTTTGACAGTAATTTAAAACACCTGAATTTATATATTTTCATTACCTATGTATGTAGTTTGCTTAATCGCGTCACAGCTATTACTCCACCAACGCAATCGCATGCTGCAGCGATTAGATTGAACGGTAACGATAGGCTGATGTTAGAGCGAGACATACAATAGATGTGCGGATATCGCAACTCGCAAGCTATAGATTATAATAGATATTGCGGTTTACGGTTTATCTAGCGTTTGGCAGCTGTTTCAAATTAGCAATAGTTTCGCAAACTTATCGCTTCTGCATGCGAATGCGTAGGTAGGCCAACGGCGTTATTTGTATTTTCATAGTGTTTCTTTGTTTGTTTTATTTCTTTACCTAAATACATAGCATTTTTCGTTTTTATCAAGTCTTTCTAATGCCGATTTAACAAAGCTAAAGTTACGCATATCATTTATTTTGTGAACAGCTCATGTTATGTACCTATTTAATGTACCTGTAAAAAATACCTTTTATTTACCGTGACATGGTAACAATAAAGTAATGTTTTATTTGCCGTGAAATTGTGAAAATTACCCAAGTTGACAGCTGAACTATTAAAATAAGGAAAAAAATCGTTTGTATCCACATTCATTTTAAAAAAATAAACGCTTTAGTTATAGGCAGGTTGTTGGCGTGACAAGTACTTGAAAAGTGTCGTCCTAAATTATGTGGTAAGTATACCTTTTTGATTAAATAATACATATCTTTAAATTCAATAATAAAGGAAATACAGTTTTTGCCTTAAAAGTCAGGTTTCCTAAATACTAGGATCCGGTAATTTTCAAGAACAAGAACTACCTAATCTATACCAATAAAATGCTTTGTCCTGAACGACTGACTTATTGATTGACTGACTGACTGACTGACTGACTGACTGACTGATGGATCATCGCACAGCCTAAACCGCTGATTGTAGAGACCTGAAACTGGGAGGGTGTGTTCTTTGTATGACGAAGGGATCCGATAAGAAAGGATTTTCAGATATTCCACCCCTAAGGGGGTCAAAAAGGGGTGCAAAGTTTGTATGGGACAACCAGATCCCTTGGTCCAATCTACTTCAAATTTTGCATACACATTCTTTTACAAAATTGACGGAAGACTTATTTTGTATTTTATTGAAATTCATTTCCTAAGGGGGTTAAAAAGGGGTGCAAAGTTATTATGGGGCTGATTTGCTTCGAATTTGATATCAATACTCTTTAGTGCTAATGATACAAATATTTTTTATAACATTTTTGACAATCATTTGACATGTCTGAGACACAATGTTTTGACTTGGTTTTTGACACATGTTTGTTATTGATGTTGCTCTCGAGAAAATGCTCGAGAAGAGATTATATTCCTTAGAACAGCAAATATTTTTTTTGTGTTTAAACAGGGTAGGTAACAAGCGGTCCGTGTCCAGTGTAGATGGCAGATCGTTTGTTCATATTGTCGGTGGACATTCTACGTTGCTTCTGTGGTCGAAGGGTGTCCAATCTGGAACTTTTCTGCAAACTTTTCGTGGGGGCCTATGTTTACCAGTGGACGGCTTTTGGGTGTTGATGATGATGAGAATTGTCCTTTTGAATTCACCATTTGAATTCAAGAAAGGAGAGTATTCGCTATGACCATAACCTAAGCTCAAGTTCAAACTCTTAAGGTAGCGGGAGAAGACTTGAGGGAATTCGTTTCTCCCACAGCCTGTATGTGGCATGATGCTGTGTAAGCGCACAGGGTATAGCCTGGTCTTTTTATTAGCACCTGAAAGATATATTCGATTGACGATACGCGTAGTAAGTATTTCCATTTCGTTGTAAAATAAAAATATATTTTCCTGTGTAAGTTTGACCAAATTGAAGACCGAGCTACGTGTTGTGTGTTCATAGATTATAACATTTATCTCTACGCATTTCTACGTATATATTTAAAAACTGGATGTTTGTTTGTTTGTTTGTTTGAACGCGCTAATCACAGGAACTATTGGTCCGGTTATAAAATATGTTAGATACATTGTTAGATAGCTATACTTCCTATTTATGTCAGTTTCCCTTGCTAGTCAAATAATGAAAACAATCTTGACTTCCTTTTTAACGAAATGATTCATTTTAAAATAAGATGAACGAAAAAATATATACATATTTCATCGATGAGCACTAAGATCTTTTTACAATCAAAGACCTTACACACTGCGACTTTTAGCATCGATACTAGCGCAAGTTTTGGAAACGCGCGACAGCATCGCGACTCACGCAATGAACAGATTTTGGCATCAATGCAGCATCGCGACTGCATTGATACTAACGCGCGTTAACATTAATGCTAAAATAATATAAATTGCACTTGTAAAAAGCAACTGTGACTCTGTGACAGACGAGGAACACAGAGTCACAGTTGCTTTTTACAAGTGCAATTTATATTATTATGTTTGTATGGTGACAAAACACTATAAAAACAAAAATAAACTATCAATTACGCAAGGTTGACATTTTGCGACTGCATCGATGCATAATATATGTAGCCATAGCTGAAAGCCTACGTTTGTAACCTACGTTTGAAGGCTTTCAGCCGCAGGTTTAGCTTAGGTAGGCCGCCGTGGGTTTGCAGCTATCAATTAATGGTGTTTACCATTGATTTTATTAATATATTTAAGACGGTGCAAGTAAACATCCGAGTGTAAGAATTAATTAAGAAATCTGCCTTATTTTTCAGTGATTACAATTCTTCCTGTCTGTCACCAACTACAGGAACAGCCCCTGATACTTTTGTAGGGGCACTCAAATTTTTCGCTGCAGCTCAATGTCTTTTGAGTGAGGAGCCGATATACGACGATAACGTTGAAGGTGAATTTATTTTACTGTCAAAATAAAAGAAGATAGGGCCCTAATTCTCATGCAGTTAACATTTGTAAGAAGGTCACGGTCAAGGTACCTAGTTTTAAAACGAGTGTATCACTTGTTTTTTTGGTAGAATGGTTAAACTCGTTATCGAAACCACACGTTAAAAGTTCGATTGACGTAAGAATCTGGGTCCAGGCTTCTCCTGTATGAGCCCGCTTCATTGCTAAGTCCATAAGTATTTAAAAAGATAAATAAACTGGTCGACAAATTATTTCGTCAGACCCCAGGAAAAGGATATCTATTGAGTGCCGGACGGAATTCATAATTTGTTTATTCTTCTCTTTGATATCATTTTTATGAATATTAATCTGTTGACACAGATGGGGCAGCATACGACTTCATCATCGTTGGAGGTGGTTCAGCCGGTTGTGTTTTAGCTAATAGACTGAGTGAAGTCCAAAAATTCAAAGTTCTTCTCATAGAAGCTGGGTCAAGTCCACCTGTAGAAAGTAATGTAAGGAAAATATTATAAATATTTATTTTCGCGAAAAATATCCGTAAATTGTGTTACAACAATGAATGAGTAGTGTTCGCGTTAACTTCAATTTATCAACAACATGCCATGCACACCTTTTATTTCAATCATTTACGATGCCGGAAAGACGCATTCTTATTATTGATGAGATCTTTTGACTTAAACAGTTTAATAATGAATGATATTGAAAGAATAAATAGTCCTTGGTTGAAAAGAAATCATACTTGTGAGGGTTATCGCCGGAATGTATTTTCAGCATGTGTTTTTACGTTTTTCAGATACCTTCTTTAGATAAAGGCGTCTTTGGAAACAAATATGATTGGCAATATTACACACAAAATAACGGTGTCACTAATAGAGCGAATGTTAATAACACTGTGTACTGGCCCCGTGGCAAAATGTTGGGTGGCTCAAGTAACATGAACGCCATGATCTACATGAGAGGCAATAAACTAGACTACCAACGGTGGTATGCTGCAGGCAACAGGGACTGGAGTCCAGATGTCGTTCAAAATTGCTTCGAAAAAGCAGAAAGCTTACAAGACCAAAACTTAGCAAGCGATCGGTCCATAAGAACTTTCTACGGCAACAAAGGGCCGTTAGTTATTAACTCTTTTAACCATACCCTTAGACCTTTAACTCTAAAAGTTTTGCAATCTTGGAACGAGTTAGGTATTAAGACAGTGAAAGATTTAAATTATGCTAACGCTATGGGATCAGGCATATTCAGAGCAACTGCTTTCAACGGACGGCGAGGAAGTACTAATGATGTTTATCTTAAACCAGTCAGAAGTAGAGAAAATTTGGATGTCATCACAAATGCTTTAGTTACGAAAGTTATCATTGATGAAAATACAAAACAAGCCGATGGGGTCGAAGTTGAATACAATGGAAAAGCGATAAGATTTTGGGCCTCTAAAGAAGTTATTTTATCTGCTGGCACGATTAACACTCCGCAACTACTCATGCTATCAGGGATTGGACCCAAGAGTCATTTGGAATCAAAGAATATAACATGTATTGCGGATTTGCCAGCAGTCGGGAAATACCTTCAAGATCATTTTATAATACCAGTTACAATATTTGGCGATGAACCAGAAGAACCAACGCAAGCACAGCAAAATTTTGGTGCAATTCAATATTTGTTCAACAAAACTGGGCCTTTGGCGCAAAGTAGCTTTCCTGATATAATAGCGTTTTATTCAAGAAAAAATCAAACGTCTTACCCAGAATTTCAAAACCACATTCAAATATTTGGGAAAAACTCACCTCGACTTCAAAGATATTTGAGCACAATACCACGATATAAGGATCCTGTTCGAGAATCATTGATAAATCAAAATAAGAACAGCTCCTTGTACTTGTTCCTTTTTAACTTACTTCACCCATACTCTACTGGACATATATCTTTAAATTCATCAGATGCAAAGAACCATCCTCTGATTTATGCAAACTATCTGAATGATACTCGAGATTTGAGGGCGGCCGTCGATGGCATTAAAATTTTAACCAAAATTGTTGATACTAATTACTTTAGATCCATCAATGCGCGTTTAGGTAGAATAAGCTGGCCAGAGTGTGATGATTTTGATCTGGATAGTGAAGAATATTGGGGATGTATTTCCATAAATACAGTTATTACAGTTTATCACCCAGTGGGAACGGCGAGAATGGGTACAGACAGACAAACAGCGGTTGTGAAAAGCAGTTTGAAAGTGCACGATGTAGATAAATTACGTGTGATCGATGCAAGTGTTATGATGTCTCACATAAGTGGAAACACAAACGGTCCAGTCATAATGATTGCTGAGCGTGGAGCTAATTTAATAAAACGAGACTACGGTTTATTACAACCAAACGACAAATGCAACTAGTGATTTATTTGATTTATGTTCTAGAGCCTATATCTCGAGAAGTATATAATAATAAACTGCCAACTGTATCATATATTATTTTTGTTTATTGAAGTATATTAACATATTGCACAGTGCTTACTTTTTGCTTTCATGTAATTTTCTGTTATTTTCTTGTTTATAAATTTTATGAATCAATTTCTAGTTGATTTGTTTTGTTTTTTAGGGTTCCGTAGCCGAATGGCAAAAAACGGAACCCTTATAGTTTCGTCCCCCCCCCCCCCATCTAACTTTTGAACTAAGAAAGTGAAAATTTTGAAAAAAATATATGATGTACATCTCAACAAAAACTTGCAACGAAAATTGGTTTGAAGGAGATCGAATCAGTCGTTTTTGAGATATTGCACATTTTTACCAACCGCAAATATAACTTTGTCTTTCATACAAACACTATGAAAAACAAAGTTATTTTTGCTGTCACAATATATTGTGATGTTTTCGTTAAGTGAAAGTAAGTGAACCCTGAATTCAGTTAAGGGTGGCACGGAACCCTCAGTGCGCGGGTCCGACACGCACTTAACCGGTTTTAATGTAATACCAGTAACTTTTTCAAATAAAATTAATACTACTACTACTATTCTACTTTTTTTAATACAAAGGTGTTTTTATTATTAAATTTCAGTGTTTGCATGAAATTGGATTTCGTCCTAGATTAAAAGAAAGAAGTGTCTATCTATTTAATTTTTTTAGTTTGCATTAATCTACCATTTATCTATCAGTGTCATTAGAATATAACGCAAGTGCAGAATTTCCATTCTTCTTATTCAAATTTAGTTGTTAGTTCCCTTTACATATAAATGGGCATTTGAGCTATGTTACGAATTCTGTTATAGATTTCATACGGTGAGTTACTGTGTGGTGTGATATTTTTGAAAGTACAAGATAAACTTCAATTCTTCAAACATTGGATTATGAGTTGGTGAGTGATCGACTTTTTTTACAAGATACCTAGTAAGTGCGATTTTCCCGGTAGTAATACTGTTATATTACTAATGTTATCTGGAATAGGGCCAAAAGAGCATTTGAAATCAAAAAGTATAAGCAGTTTAGTTAACTTACCAGCAGTTGGTCAGTATCTAAAAGATCATTTAACTATTCCTGTTACGATATATGGAAAAGGGCCTCGTGAAACTTTGGAAGCACAAAAGAATTTCGATGTAATAAGATATATTTATAACCAGACAGGTTCTCTCTCCCATCATGGTTTAAGTGAAGTATCAGCTTTTTATTCTAGAGATAAAAAAAGCTGTCTAGAATTCCAGCTCCATCTACGATTTTCGAAAAGAACTCATCGATTCTAGATGCATTAGGACATCTTTAGGATATTAACAAGTGGTAGTAGATTAAGTTGTAAAACTGAATAAGGTAAATTACTTATACATGTTCTTATTCCATTTACTGCATCCTAAGTCTATGGCAAATGTTACTTTATATTCATCGAACCCAAGAGATTATCCTTTGATTTATGCTGATTACTTTAGTGATATAAGAGACATACGAGCAGTGGTTTAGGGTATTAAGATGTTAACAAAAATTGTAAGGACTAGATATTTAAGATCAATAGATGGGTTTTTAGGTCGAATGAACTGGCCAGCATGTGACGATTTCAAATTGGACAGTGATGATTATTGGGAGTGTATAGTCGTTAACATGGTTGTTACAGTTTTTTATCCGATAGGAACGGCTAGGATGGGTAATGATACCAAGACGTCAGTGGTGAATAGTGAACTCAAAGTGCATTTTGTAAAGAAACTAAGAGTTGTTGATGCAAGTGTAATGATGTCTCATGTTAGTGGAAATACGAATGGTCCTGTCATTATGATTGGTGAACGAGGGGCAAATTTAATTAAACGAGACCATGATGAACAGCAAGCGAATGACAAATGCAATCGAGGAGTGCTGAAATTACAATAAAAATAAGTACTCGAATACAAAAGCTAAAATTCAACAGTCACCGTCAGCAAACCAAAGATTAAAATAAGCCATGTCTAAGGAGCATCAAATATTGACGTCAGCAAAGTGCCTGTGTTTCATCATTTTGTTACTATTGAACGGTTGTCATACGGCCGGCAAATGTGCAACTAAAAACCTCTTTGAACATTTAAAATTTATATTTATTTAATGACTACCTAAGTACCTTTAAAGAAACTTTTCTTTGGGTTTAAAGATTATTTAACGGTTAATTTAAATGGATTTGCATTTGTGATCGTACAGTCGCCTAAACCTAAATAAATATTTTTCGTTTTGTTGCGTTCACTGATAAGAACTTGAAGATAAACTGAATGAGAGTAGGTTATTTGTAAAACTGTTTTTAATTGTGCTGATATTTGCAAGGTCAACCCCAAAATAACTGCTAACCTTGGTAAGGACTGTCGCAACTATTTATTTGTAGGTAGATATACCGACAGAAAAAGAAATAATGTGTTATAAGTATAATTCAGGATACACGATTGACAAAAATAAAATTACAAAAGCCTAAAGTTTTTCTTGTCTTTTAAGCTACGTAAGGTGAAAGCAATTCAAATGGTCTACGATTTGCCTGAATGTAATTTCTTTTAAGTTTCTTTGACGACAAGGCTTTGCGAAATTGCATGAAATCTAGGGATATTACGCGGATATGCTGAGCGCTACTACTGGATATAAATTTAAATGTTTGCGGGAGAAATATGAAATAAAGCTTACTTCTAAATGGCTTTGAAATGAAACTGTCGCAGTTTGTTACTGCGAAATAAGATTGCCTCTTCAGGTAGTTGAAATTGCATAACTCGCAGCAGCGTACTATGATACCTTGGTTTTTAGCATTTTAAAGCGTATTAAGTTATTATAAGTAGCTTTTAATACTAGCATTGTATGATCGGCTGATTTACAACTTTTAAACGAAATTCACTTGCACACACGATACAAAACGAGCGTCGCTTCAAAAAAAGACGACGCGAGGTTAAGGTATTTTGGCTCTTAAATTGGTAAGGCGGCGATGCCGTCAATTGCACCCTCCGATGCTGTAGCATTTATAGGTACCTAATTAAACGAGAAAATTCCTTGAAAATATGTTTTTTTTTATATTTATTATTTATTAAAGGTTAATTATTTCATTTAGTAATATGTGTATTTTTAACATAAGTTAATTTCTTTTCCATTATAATAAGTGGTTTTTTTAATTTAAATACGTTTAAATGTAAGTTTGGAATATCTCATATGTGAAATGAAAGGAGATACCTTTGCAAAAATGCTGTGTAAATCTTCAACCCAAAACAAGCATGATAAACCGGCAAGAACATGATGAAAGCCCATAATATTCGGCTACTGCACTAACAAATCTTCCCTGGAAAATATTATAAACGTCAGTGTCAAGCCCTACGCAAAGAAGTGGAACGCAACTACGCCCGTCCCTTCTCTATGGAAACTCTTTCTTATCTGTGTACGCGACTTTCATCCAATTCAAGTGTCTGTATCTTCCTTTATATAAACAATAAAATAGCGTGCAAATACTTCTCGTCTTTTCATACATAACAGTCAGCATTAAAGTTCCCAGGATAAATTAGGGTGGAAGACCCGAATGTTGACCTTTCGCCGGCTGTTGGTCCGAATTCGTATAATCACGGAGATTAAATATGTCTAGAAAATTCGGTGGAACAACAGCGAATGCCGTGAAGTAACGATATTCCTTTGAAAAGGGTTTTGTTGGGCGCCAACTTTTTTCTTACGAAACTTTATCGGACGGAAAACTGAATGATCCCGTATGAACGTGATGGACTTATTCGGGGTATTAATAGATATAGGATATTTTGACCGATATTTGGCAAACTATTAAAGCCTAAGTTAGACGCGAATAATATTTAAGCTCTTCGCGTTGATAAAGTCAAAAAAGTTTAAAGGAAGTGTAAAGTAAGATCTAGGATTCTAGGATCTATGATTATTGCAGCGAAGGAGAGTCTATCTAATACCCATTAATGCCTACAAATACACTAAGTACCACGGACATTAGTTGCTTTTTCCACCACCAAGTTGTAGCGGGTTCTTGGCTATACTTAAAATAAACCTTCTTGTTTTAAAATACTTCTTATCTGTTTGATGGTGAATACGAGTTTTAAACTGAAACATAAAAATTTACATTTTGTAAAATTTTAATTATAATTAAAATGACTAAATAACTACAGCGAACTGATATACTTTGACAATAGTTAAACAATCCTTTTATCTGTTGAGAAGACAACTGGTTGTAGTCCTTTCTGACTGGAAGTCATTTTTGGCCTTATTTACTCGTATATCATTCTTACGAATTGAGTGTATTTAAAATATAATCATAAAATTGAGGACATGAATTGGGAGGAAAAAATTACACTTAGAATGCAGTCAAACGTTTTGCCTTTTGACCAGAGAAGCTACTTGAAACAAAATAAGCCAGCTAGTCTTGGATTTTCAAATTAGAGAAAGATTCGACAATAAAACATACAAAATCCATGCTCACCTACTGTTCACCTACATGCTGGCTCGTATATGACATGGGTGACAGCAGACAGCCGTGAGAATGCACCAAAATATTAAAAAAACAATATTGTCGTGTCCCCTCCACCAGGCGTAAAGTATTAATATGAAACTCAAATTTTCACGTTAATAACTCGAGGTTTCATATTCCCAGACCGCATTATTCGTTGACAATATTTCCGGCGCAGACAGGATTTTATTTTCCCTTATTTTCCCGGCACTTTTCTGCGGATTTCTTCGCGACGAGGTACAATTCAAACGTCCTAGAAGTTTTCAAGTGTCACTCTATCAAGGCCAATCAAGGTTATTGGGCTAACTAAAGGAAACATTACAATTAAACATTTTTTTTTTACATTTCTTGTAATTTAACACGGCTATGGAACTGTAATGATACAACATAAAAAAATATTTTTACGCTATATTTAAAAGCGTTGGTATTTCATTTACAATTTTGCAAGTTATTTTTAATTTTGTATGCAAAATAACGAAAAGCCTAAATATGAATCCTTAACAAACTTTTTGAACAAAGGTTCAGGTTTTTCACTTAGTTTATGTATGAGGAGGCGTAGAAAGCAATGAGCATGTGGCAACCTATTTGCCACAACCTTTTTGATTCATATTCGCATTTTACTGTACATATTCGTTTTATATAAATATATCTTTATTCGTCATATCTTCAAGTGTTCTTCCTACATCTACCACGCAATCCTACAATTCGATCATGTGGCGGGGCTTAAACTAGCTCCCCACAAGCATATAATTTAATAATTAATATTCCTTACGCTTTTATTGTACTATATTTCAATAAAGTGTTTTCTCTTATTCTTAGCTTAATTACACTTTTGACTACATATTTGTCGGAATATAATAAATAATGAATATTAAAAGGCAATTATATTTTGAAACCCACATGCCAAAATCAAGGCTTCCAGTTAGCGAAAATATAACGTAATTACAAATTGTTTCTGGGGTGTAGGTAAACAATATTATTTGATCGTGTTTCATATTAACTGCCAAGTTAAAAACATTTTTAAAAGTTATTTACATGTTAGACCATTAGCAGATAAATAAAATAAATTCACATGTTGCCAAACGTGAAATAAGATTGCCAGGTTATTGACTTTACCTTTATGATAAGAACGTAAAATGGATGTTTGAATAGCGTTAACTTGTTTGAGTATTGTCCTTTTACAATATCCTTAAATATCAATACCAGATAGGAACTCATTAAACACTCATCAAAGTTGGTTGACCATTTTAGCGTGAAATCAGAACCAACAAATTTAAGGGCATACGCAATTTCGCATTTATAATAAATGATTTTAGAATTAAATATATTATAACAATAAAAAAATTAAACGTTGCGCTTCAGATGAGAAGCGTGAGAGGAACTACTTATACCTATTACTGCTGGTCAAAGTTTTTTTTTTAAATGGTTGAGAAGCTCGAAACATTGAGAACCCTTCAAACTCTAGCTAGAGAAAAACTAAGACAGCTTTACAATATAAGTATTGAAGTAGGTAGGGGCACACACAAATCACTCGTTTCAAGCCACATCGCCTACGATGAAGGTGCCGTAACCCGTTAATTAAAACGCGATACTACAACCAAAGTTTCCGAGCCCGCTTAGGCTTTGAGGGAGCTGAGCATTCAAAAGATCATCCCTTTTCTTTGTGTATGTCAAGATGGCGGGACCCAGCTACATGTATGCGAGTATTTATGCTAATTGAATTGTTTCAATATTGTTCGATATTTTTCTTCATATAAAATTAATAATTCATAAATTCTATTGCTTTCAAAAGAAATCGCGCCATCTTAATGTCAACGCTTTTGGGCGCTTAACATAACATTATAATATCATACTATACTAAATAATCCAAACTATTTTCCTTATTTCACCCTTCATGATTTGCAAAATTAATTTTGTTTTTGTTTCGGTTCCACATACAATAGCACATTTATGTTATCTTTGAATCTACTCCATGACGCCCACAAAAAACAATATCTGAACAATTCAACGAGTATCAGAAACTCATTATACAAGGGTCCCGCCATCTTGACATTCACTTTTATTTGAATAGAGACCCGGATAAGCGACGGCCGTGGCGCCTCACACAGATTTAGGAAGTTCGCTTATCTAGCCTTAATTAACTCGGCAAACATTGATTTTGGTGTTACTCTAATTACTGTGACGGCCGCAAGATAAATTATTTTATCTAAAAGTAAATCTGGATTTCTTTAGATTTATGTTATATCCTTTTTGCTTCGAGATTTTTTAAGTTTTCTTGATTTATTTTCTTACAAAACCATTTTATACTCTTATTATTATTATCTTATTTCTAATTTTTTTTATAATAAATATGCGCCAGACAACACACCAATTGTCTGGTTTCGTGGTAAGGAATTTACTTCCTTGTGTTACGAAGTACCAGACAACGATTATGACGGGGGCGTCTCCCATAAATACTTAAATACATATAACATCCATGACAAAGGTACAAATGTTCGTGCTCGCTCATCACACAAACATTTGCCCCCGCGGATTCGAACCCGCGACGGCCGGCGTATTAGTCAGGAGCGCTAACCAATACACCAAACGCGTCGTCAAACTCGTAGCTCCATTGCTTCACAGATTTAAAAAATGTGTTGGATTTTGCGGCATGTAGAAATTTTATAATAGTCAATATTTCTATGGTGTTTTAAAAAGAGAATATCTACAAGTAGTAATTAAAATATTTAGTTAATCAATATTAAAGTATCATATAAACTGCCAATGGCAATGAATTATTCTTGAAAAACGGTAACTAGAAATAACTTTTTTTACGATTGGTTTCTGTAAAGGTAACTTTGTGCAGCGGAGCTCAAATATTTTTAGTCGTATTTTTTTGTATATTGTTTATGCTTCAGTATATTTTCGTAATTAATGTGAAAACTCAGTTACTTTAGCCCACATAAACATTTTTACAGTCCACCACAATGAATTCATTTTTGGGCACAATGGAATCCTCATTTCCGAGACTGCGTTTGATAAATTAGAGGTCTAATCCAGCGGTCGTCACCGACACATCTAACTTGGTAGACCAGTATAAAAGTGAAAAATCCAGACAAGTACATCTTTGTTTTTTCATACATTTAGGCATTATGTAAGAAATTGGTTACGAACAAGCGACAAAAAGTTCCGATTTTGCCGGCAATGCGCTTTGTTTTATTTACTTTCATTACGGAATACTTATAAATAATGTCAGGCAATTACTAATATTATCAGCTAGGCAGTGGCTAGGGAGTGAAATTAGGTGCCTTCTGGCGTCTTTCTTGAGGACCGTAGAGGCAAGAGTGAATAAACCACTTTAAATAAAACATAAAGAAACGTTGATATCAACAATATCTTTGTTATAGACGAGTGAGAAAGACTAAATCAGCAATCAACATAAATTATTATATTAATAAATTCAAACGACAATTCTGTTGAACGAAAATGGACAACTCATTAAGGTTCAGATTCCCGTAAGTACATTTTCCCTGCACCGGGACACAATGAAGCCGTTACGAGTACACAATGGAATCTTGTTCCTTGGTCTCGCCATTCCGTGGCCGAGTAATAAATTAAAGGTCCTAATCCAGCGTTTGTCACCGGTACTCCTCTGGCTTAGTAAGCCGCTGAATTTATTTAGGAGATTTAAAATAAAGATAGATAGCGTTAGTGCTTTTACACACAAATTAAACTTGAAGATAGCTGAAGCTGACGGCATGTCGACAAGATGTTGACGACATGCTGACGGCTCTTTGACGGCTAGGGCGTGTAACGACATTAGTCAGCGAATTGACAATAAACTACTGTTGTCAATTTTGACGCAGACATGTCGACAAGTCGCCACTTGTCGTCGACAGAGAGTAAGATCTCGTATTCAGTATAGGTCAGAGTCCTCACGCTAAATCATTTTTAACGTACCTAATATATTATTAAAGGACCAGTAACAAATCAAAGTGATCCAACATAAAAAAAATAAATTTAAATAATAATAATTAAAGGACACGTTCGTAAATTGCCCCAGAGTCGTTTAATGTTTGATTAAAGAAAAGCATTAAGAGACTTGACTATATCATTTTGCAAAAAATATATTGAATTTTTAATACAATATTGTTAATTTACTTTGCTTTTATCTAGCGGCATATAAATCTACAAAAAAATAGGACAACTATTGAATACAATTTCCTGTCCCCAACAATTGTTGTTTGGCAGAAAATAGCGGTTTAGAGCACTTATAAGCAAACTGACGACCGCTTAACGAAATGGCATATTGTGTCATACTGTGTCATGTGGCAGTTAGTTAAATAAGTAAGCGCTCGCAATCGCTATTTTAAGAAGGAAGATGACGTTTGCCTCCCATGGGTACTAACCTTTAAACCTACCAACCTCTTCCTAAAACTTGAAAAAAAACTGTGACAAGGAACTTCTTTTCGTTGGCTATTGTTTGCGTCATCGTAATTTTCACGCGTCACGCACCCTAGCGGGGCAGTTTTCTATGTTTTAGTTTTGGTGGCCTAGATTGCGGGTTTTCGACACAGATGGCGCTATGATCTAGAAAGACCTGTGCAAGAGATTGAACCCACACAATTTATTTCGTTTTATGTGAAAACCCCGCTATTTACGGCTTATATTACTTTATATTATTTTAAAAGGCGAAGAAACGAACCCATAAAATTAGGTTTGGTCGTGACGCATGGATTTTTACTTTTGGGGCAAGCAATGTATGGCGCGCCGACCGCCTCCTTTAAAATGGACAGACAACAGAACGTGAAAAACTTACCGGAGGGCCCGATGCGATAGGTATTCTTAGAAAACTCTAAAAAAATTGTGCCTCTTAAAAATACACTACCTACGCAAGAACAGCAGCTATTTAAATAAACTCAGAACGTAGTCGTACGTTATCCAAGCATTTTGTACACAAATATGAAATCCGCGAATATGAAATCCAGACTAATTCACTATCTGGGCTATAAAGGAGCAAGTTTACAAGCAGAATCGGAGCCATAGCAGACGTAAACATAAATAAAACACGTTTTTGCCGAATTTGAAATGCAAACCATAGTTGGAGTTCATCCAGGGCAGCAGACTATAGAATCTGAAATATCTGGTTCTATTTTAAGAGTAACACGTAATATTAATAAATGTTCTAGCAGACCTGGGTCCCGATTTTCAAGTAGTTCACGTTCATAAAATGTTCATTCATCGAAATTTCTTTTTGAATAATTCTTCTTCTTCAATTTAAGAGCCGCGCTCTTGTCGGTGGAGTAATCTCCATTCTTTTCTCCTGCCTGCTTTTATCTTGACTTCTTGATACGACATGACATTAATTTTCTCCTTCACTTGGTCGAAATAGCTTATCCTAGGCCGTCCTCTTCCTCTCCTCCCTTCTATTTTTCCTTCTATGATATTCTCTAGAAATCTGTCATGTCGTATCAAGTGTCCTATCATATTCCCTCGACGATTTTCTATTGTTTTCAGAATAGCCCTTTTTTCGTTTACCATTTTGAGCCGTTCTTCGTTTGTTTTCTTTTCTGTCCAACTTATTCTTTCCATTCTCCTCCAACACCACATCTCAAACGCTTCCAACCTCTCTCTGTCTCTTTGTGTCAATGTCCACGTCTCGCTTCCATACAATGCTATACTCCAGACGTAAGTTTTTATAAGTCGCTTCCTAATTTTCTTGGAGATGTTTGCTCTAAGAAGATACTTTTTGCTGTTGAAAGTTTTTTTAGCCAAAGCAATTCTAGAGATCACGTCTGGAGTACATCTTGAGTCCTCTGTTATTAAGCTACCAAGGTACTTAAAGGATTTAACTTGTTCCAAATATGAGTTGTTAAGTTTTATTTTTATGCCAGCTGGATTAGTTTTAGATGCAATCATAGTTTTAGTTTTATTGTGGTTGATGTTAAGGCCAAATTCTTTAAATACTGTGTTCATTTCTTCTATTAAGTTTTGTAAGTTTTCGCTACTTTCTGCTACGGCTGCTATATCGTCTGCAAATCTTATAAACTGTATTCGCTTTCCGTTCATTTTAATTCCACCTTTTTCTGACTCCACTATTTTCTTTATAGCACTTTCTATGAATATGTTGAAAATAAGTGGCGAGAGTGGACATCCCTGCCTGACACCTTGTCTGATACTTGCCCTTGTCTTTTCCTCTCCTATCTCTATCATGGTTTTCTGCTCCTTATATAGTTGGTATATGATTCTCCTATCTCTGTAGTCTAGTCCTGTTTCTTTCAGTATTTTCATCATCTTCTCCCAGTCTATTTTATCAAACGCTTTCTCCAAGTCGACAAAGACGATGAAAGTATCCAAACCCACATCCATGCGCCTATCTATGATCAATCTTAAGGCTAAAATTGCTTCTCTTATCCCCTTTTTCTCCCGGAACCCGTATTGGTCGTCTCCTAAAGTGTTTTCTATGGTGAGTTTAAATCTGTTTTGTAATATTTTGAGTAATATTTTAGACACATGTGAGATGAGACTGAGCGTTCTATGTTCTTCACATTTCTGTGTGTTTGGTTTCTTTGGTAAGGTCACAAGTTTGCTGACTTTAAAATCTTGTGGCACTATTCCTGTTCTATATATTTGTTTTATTATTTCAAATATTTCATCTAAAATTGGTTCACAGTTTGCGTATTTTATCAGTTCTATATGTATCCTATCTTCTCCTACTGCTTTACCATTTGGAATGCTCTTCAATGCTTTGTCAAATTCCTCTCTAATTATTTCTGGGCCCAAAGCGTCCTCGTCAACCATTTCTTCCGTTTCTAAATCATTTTCATTTAAACCTCTGCCTTGGTATAATGTTTCAATGTATCGCTTCCACCTTAGAACTATTTCATTTGGACTTATTAGTATTTTCCCCCCTTCATCTATTATAGCTGTGCTTTTCGTTTTATGTTTTTGGTTACACTCTTTTATTATTTTGTATGCTTTATCCATTTGTCCTCGTTTAAATAGCTTTTCAATTTTTATGCATGTCTCGTCAATGTCTTTTTCTTTGCAGATTCTACATTTTTTAGTAATAAGGTTTGTAAGTCTTTTGTATTCCTCAATGCTTCTAATAATAAGTAGCTTAATGTAATAAGTAGCGTAATGCTTTTGAATAATAAGTAGTATTTATTTTTTAAGAGTCACAATTTATGCAACATTCTCATGTTTGTGAATTGTGGCCCAGTTATGTCAATTCGGAAAAGCATTGCAGAGTTGTCTTAAAATGAATGATCGATTTTCATGTGAAATCCAACAGCATTTTTTAATTGAATGGATTCACTTACCTTCACACAATTTTCTTAATACCAGGAAGAGATATAAAAAGAGAATTGAAATAGGTTCCAATGCCACATAGACGTTAAAGGTTGAAGCAGGTCTAACCACCCGTAAAGGGAACAGCACCGTATCAACTCCAGGCGTTCAGCATTCTTTGTCTCCTAAGACTTCTATGTTCAGCAGTGGACGTTCTCTATTACATGGTTTTTTTTCTTATTATTTGAAATATTACACTGCATTAGTTCACTATAGCCATAGCCATCTTAATTGATGTCCCAGCCTGTGTTAGGTTGATGTCATTCTGATTGATTTTGATTTGATGCCATTAGTACGGACTGTTATCTCTGAGAGAATCAATTTAGACCTACACGCTTAATAAATCCTATTGGCAAAGCATTATTATTGTATTAGTAAGACAGAAAAAAAGCCTCGGTGGCGCAGCGGTTAGAAGATCGCATTTTAAAGTGACAGCTGCGCCAGAGGTCCCGGGTTCGATTCCCGGGTCGGGCCAAAAATATGTAACTGGGTTTTTTTGTTTAAAAATTATCAGGGAAGCCCGGAGTTTGAAAGTTGGCAATGTTTCACCCCTGTGCCTCGGAAAGCACGTAAAGCCATTGGTCCTGCGCCAGATCTATCTCTGGTCGTGTTAGATTGCTGTCCGATTGGGATGAGAGTGAAAGAAGTAGAGAGTGCCCTTGTGTTTGCGCATACACTTGTGCACTATAGTATGTCCCGTGCAGTCGGTTCGTCGTTGTGATTGGCCACTGTAGTCGAAATCGTCTAGACGGATTATTATTAGTAAGACAGAACAAACTGGATCAGTTGTGTCAGCCAGATTGGTAAGTGCAGATCAATGGGCTAATTTTTTTTATTTTAATGGTGAAACTCGTAATCGATTTACCACACGAAAAATGTTCGATTGACTCAGGGATCGAGAAGAAGTAACAAACATCCATCCTCATAAACGCATTTATAATAATACTAGCGGCCCGCCCGCGACTTCGTTCGCGCGTTTTAGGTTAACTCTGTTCCCATAGATCGTAGTGAAAAATTTATAAGCCTATACGCATTATAGCCTTCCCTGATAAATTAGCTATCTATCATATTTTATAACCTTACTAATAGTTCCTGTGAGTAGCGCGTTCAAACAAACAAACAAAAACATCCAGTTTGAAAATATATACAAAGAAATGCGTACAGATAAATGTTATATTTTATGTACACACAACGTGACACAACACGTAGCCCAGTATAATGGTCAAACTTACACAGGGATATTATCTTTTTATTTTACAACGAAATGGAAATACTTCGTACGTACGTATCGTCAATCGCATATTTATTTCGGGTACTAAAATGGCTGTGAAAGAAGCAAATTCCCTCAAGTCTTCTCCCGCTACCATAAGAGTTTGAATTTGAGCTTTGTTTAATTATGGTTATTGGTTATAGCGAATACCTACTTTACTTTCTTGAATTCAAATCGTAAATTGAATTGTAAAGATCCACGCCACCATCATCATCAACATCCAAAAGCCGTCCACTGCTAAACATAGGTCCCCCACGAAAAGTTTGCAGAAAATTTCCAGATTGGACACCTTCCGACCTGCAGCGAGGAGCAGCGTAGAATGTCCACCGACAATATGAACATACGATATGCAATCTACACTGGACACAGACCGATTGATACCTACGCTATTTAAACACAAAAAAATATTATTTACTACTTATTCTAAGGAATAAAATCTCTTCTCGAGAGCAACATCAATAACAAACATGTGTTCAACTCTTACTAATCTGTGATGTGTCAAATATTCTGTCTCAGATATGTCAAATATGTGACTGCCAAAAATGAAATAAAAAATATTTTAATCGTAAGCACTAAAGAGTATTGATATCAAATTCGAAGCAAATCACCCCCATAATAACTTTGCACCCCTTTTTAACCCCCTTAGGAGAGGAATTTCAATAAAATACAAAATAAGTCTTCCGTCAATTTTGTTAAAGAATGTGTATGCAAAATTTGAAGTAGATTGGACCAAGGGATCTGGTTGTCCCATACAAACTTTGCACCCCTTTTTGACCCCCTTAGGGGTGGAATTTCTGAAAATCCTTTCTTATCGGATCCCTTCGTCATACAAAGAACACACCCTCCCAGTTTCAGGTCTCTACAATCGGCGGTTTAGGCTGTGCGTTGATCCATCAGTCAGTCAGTCAGTCAGTCAGTCAGTCAGTCAATCAATAAGTCAGTCGTTCAGGACAAAGCATTTTATTGGTATAGATTAGTAGGATGAATGGAACTCAGAACTATAAATAATAATAAGACTCTGTCCTATTAACCTGTAGTGCCTCTTACGTATCCAATCAAAGATACCACAAACAATGTAACTTCATAAAATATCCTACCAAAATCATTCGAGCGCAAACCACCTCATGAATCCGCAGTCTCTATGGTCGATATACTTTGCATCCATTCCGAAGACGAATGGTACGGTTGTTACCATAGACAAAAACTGCCCATATCTAGGGCTTTTATCTCCCCAATAACCCGCAAGTCCATTGTTCACGATTCCACTGCTCAGGGCTGCCACACTGCATGTTTTTTCATTGCCAATTATTTGTCCCACCTGCAGTGGGTTAGGGAAAATGAGCGACGAAAGCGCACTAAAATTCAACGACTATTTTCCGCGGGAACCATACTTATAATCATTTGGAAAATAAAAGAGCTATAAGACTAAGTTGCCAGCTTATGTTATTTTCTGATAACTGTACTTTGCGTGAAAGAGTAACAAATATACATCTCTACATCCATACTCACAAACTTTTCCATTTATATTATAAGTAGGATTAGTAATGCCAGACAGCTATTGTGTTCATCAACAAAGTTTCGTATTTCGGGTTAATAAACACGAAAATATATTTTGATTTATTTTTTCTCTGAAATTTACACATGTCGTACCTACGTTTTACCTGGACCTATCCAAATTATTCAACATCAAGTTAAATTTATAACATTCTCAATAAATAATAAACCCTTTTTTATTATTCTTGAAGTGACAACCCTGCTTGCATGATTAATATCTCGCGCTAAACAGATGAAGGGTCCAACTCTCCATATAAATTGTGAGGAGAGGAGCTCTCGTGATAGACGTCAATGTACTAGCTCCATCTTGTTTGATAACAGAAAGCACAAACACTATTAAAACATCGGTTGTCAAACATCGGTTGACGAAGGGATCTGTTGAGGGGGGGGAGGTGGTTCGAATGGTTTTATTTTTATTTCCATAAATGTTGGTCAGTCAACTTACACTTACCATTAAAACAATACGGATAGGTATTGTCTTCAACATAATATTCATGACGGTTATTTAAGCATACCTAGGTAGCGGTTGCGGTGAACTTCGTTTCCTTTCCGGCTCGCACATTTTTATCCTATTCAAGGCGGTGGCAAAACCAACAAAATAACAATCGTGAAAATGTGTTCACCGATAGATAAAAGATATCTAAAATTAAAAGAGAAAATAATTAAAAACACAAACTATTTATTAGTCCACGTCAATATTTTCATAATATTTGATTGCAAACATCTTTGCTGTAAATAGACTTCTTCTAGGCGAGTTCGCTCCACCGTCATTTCTGTCTCAGCTTATTTTAGACTCAGAAGGTTGCTTATTTCTTAATAAATAAAAATATCCGACTTTATTCTATTGGACAACATGGAAATACAAACTTGTATAGCTCGCAGGATAACACTGGACGTAACCGCTTTAAACTGGTTGCTGTGGAAAACCATGGGAAAGCCTACGTTCAGCAGTGGACGTCCTTTGGCTGAAAATGATGATGGTATTTGACGACGCGTTTGGTGTATTGGTTAGCGCTCCTGACTAACACGCTGGACGTCGCGGGTTCGAATCCCACAAGGGGCAAATGTTTGTTAGATGAGCATGAACATTAATGTACTTAAGTCATGGATTTTATATGAATTTAAGTATTTATGGAAGACGCCCCCGTCATAACCGTCGTCTGGTACTTGGTACAACTTCGTAACATAAGGAAGAAAAATCCTTACCACGAAACCAGACAACTGGTATGTTATCTGCAGTAAGTTCAAGATTGTAACGTTTTTTTTTTAAAAATTAAATTTCTAATTATGATTTGTACTACGAGTTGATGACCGTGTCATCAATTCATGTAGCACAAAATTTGTTGGTGATATCAGTTCCATAGGCTAATAAAAATAGTTGAATGGTTATCTGGCGCGTATAATTTATTAATTTATTTACTTATTTAATATTTCATTTACCCACACTTTGAGAAGTAGTGCCCCTAATATACAGTTGTTATTGATTGTGTAAATTAATACAAGAGATGACGTGGGAAGCTACGGCTCTAATTCAATTCCCTGAACATTTCGACGAGGTTGCAGAGATAGATACTATACTGAATAATATCTCGTGTTTCAAAATTTGAACTATTCGAGAAACACGTTGTTAATTTAATCTTCGAGCTGTGCAGAAATTCTACTATGTATTGAGTCCTGAAACTCTATCTTCTTCGTATAGCAGATAGGAGACAGGAAAACAGCTAAAATGTTTTAGTTTTTCAAGAAGCAGCTGACTACGTTTGTCTTTATTGAATAATACTTAAGTACTTAACCATTGTTTTAACTAATTATTATTACTATATAACTAATATTTCGAATACGTGTTACTATAATTAGGTACAATCTTACTTAAATGGGCAGAACGTACACTTGCAAATCAATCGTATAAAAAAGTTGCAAGCTAAGCGTCTTTCAAAATCAGCTAAACTGAATAACAGAACTGTGGTTAACCACTATAGTAAAAAGCATACAATTCCAGACAATACAAGAAAAGTACAATTTATAGTATTCTGCAAGTCTGCACTTTAGGAACTAATAGAAAAGTGGAAGTAGGGGAGGGTGGGGTGATTACGGACAGTGGGTAATTGCGGACAGTACCTTGCCGGCTGACACAGTCCGCCCCGCGCCCCGCAACCTGTCCAGCGTGGCTCATTCCGCCATTTTTAGCACCTGGCAGGACGTCAACACTGGAGGCCGCGCACCCGTTTCAAGTTAATAACTTTCGATCATTTTTAAGTACTTCCTTATAATATTTGTAGAATTTCAGTAACGTGTATACGAAACAATAACTGCTTTAAGTAAAAACTGTACTCGTTGCCCATTAAGATAATATTTAAGTTTAAATAGATAACATTAAAATCAAGAAGTTTAAAATCATAACCCATGTTTTTTTTGCTTTAAAACTTTTTTTTTTTTTTTTTTTTTCTCTTAATTTGGGATAGCAAACAACCACACACTGTATCGATGAACAATAATTTAGGCTTAAGTTATAATGAATAAGTATGTAGTCAACACACTGTCCACATATTGACAAATAAAAATCAAACATAAATTATCGGACGCGATTTTTAGAGCCAATGGGGTGATTGCGGACATTTCCTTAGGTTTATTACCACTGAATAGATAAATAAGGTTAGAAATGCCCCGGTCAGTGCAGCAGAGGTGAGCTAGTTGTGAGCATATGCATGAGCAATACAGCAGTCGCGTGACAAGAGCGTTGCAGTAATATTCTGCAAGAACAGCGATTTTGTTGCACCAAGTATAAAAAAAAATACTCATTGATGACTGTGCACGCACATTACTAACAAAATTGCTACCTTAGCACGCAATGTATCGCATCCAATTTGCTTGGTTCGCTTGCGTACACAACGATAGGGATGTAGCTCACGGCAGAGTAAAAATATCGATAAATGGTAATTTCCCTACTGATATTTAAGGAGATTAAAACATGATTAATTAGTTAAAATAAATATTGTTTAGTATTTATTTATAACAAACTAGCGCCCTCCCGCGACTTGGTTCGCGCGTCTAAGTTTTACCGTTCCCATAAATCGTAGATTTTTTTATAAGCCCATACGCATTACTACTTCTATAGTCTTCCCCTAAAAAAATGCTATCTAAAAATGTATCTGACATATTTTATAACCAGACGAATAGTTTCTGATATTAGCGCGTTCAAACAAACAAACAAAAACATCCAGCTTTTTCATTATAAATTTATATATTATAGATAAATGTAATATGTATTTTACGTCCTTTGACACAACACGTAGACCTGACTTAAATCGGGTCTGATTTTTTTTCCTTATTTTTTATGTTGCATGTCTTAGTTTTAATTTTTCTTGTTTGCTATTAATAAAGTAAAGTTTTTCAAACTTATACGGGGATATTATCTTTTTATTAACAACAATATGGAAATACTTTCTACGCCTATTGTCAATTATATGTAATTCTTTCGGATGCTAGAAAGAGTAGGCTATTGCTATTGTGCCATGTAGATATCTCCCCAACATAATCAACAATTAACACCTAAAGGCTGTTCCCACGTAAAGTTTGCAGAAAAGTTTCACATTGAACACCCTTCGACAACATCAGAGCGTGGATGTCCACCGGCAATATGACCTTCTGAAGATTGCAGGATTGCATTGGACACAGTAGACCGCTTGCGACCGGTCGCTGTGGAAAACTGTGGGGAAAAAGTTGAAACAAAAAAATATATTGAAAAAATACATTACACCGGTAATTGAAGTTATCGATATCGATCGACCTAAAATATCGACTTTAACCACAACGTAGTATTTTGACATTAAAGAAAAACGTAGCGGAATGATGATTGATGGTTCCACTGCTAGCAGCTCTGTGATTGGTAGTTGGTTTTACGTACTAATCACACCAATCACAGAGCTCCCAGCGGAAAGTGTGATTGGTTTGTGATATTGATGCGTTGATTCATTGATTGGTGCTTTTGGCACTGCAGCAACAACGCCGTAACGCCCACCGGCGACACAGGTTCTCATACAAACGAACTGTCAGAACGTTTCTAACCTTATTTATCTATTCAGTGTTTATTACGGACGTCCGTATTTAGCCAAATGGGTTGGGGAAAAATCGGACACATAACTTATCATAGTTGTATTCCGTTTCAGATGCCTTGTGTATACAAAAAGAAAACGTAAAAAAATACACGCTTGAAACTTTTAAAATAGCTATCAAGGAGATTTAAGAAACGTTCATAAGATTTAGAAAATCCGAAGAAAAGTATAATTAAAAAAATAAAAGTATTATTAATTAATAAAGTATACGTATACGCAAAGAACCAGAACAGAAGAAAAAGTCGCAAAATGGTGTCAAAAATCTTGGCAATTTTCATAATAACACAAATGAAAAACAATATTTTTGTATATTTTGTAGTGAAAAAAATAAGAATTCACCCCCCCTGAAGATGAGGTTATGTGTTTGGTATGCCAAAATTGGGCACACGATAATTGCACAAGTGGGAGTACAAGCCGTGGCTTTATTTGTAATTTTTGTTAGGCGAAGTAGACTGACCGCAATTGCCCCACCTACTGTCCGTATTTACCCGTTCCCTACAGGGGAAATACGGACACCAAGGGTTTTGTTTTTTTAAGAAAAAATATGTTTGTTGATTTGATACTTATATTTTTATAACATGATTTTGTTAAGTATGAACCTAAGTTTAAAAGTTAGTAAAGACTGGCTGATTATCTTTGATACTGTATCTTGTATTGAAGGGTTTCCTTAAGTGTCCGCAATATCCCCACTCTCCCCTACCATTAAACAACTGAAACTTGTATCTAACAGAGCATTTATCGATCAACAACCGAAAAAGAAGATGATTATTACTTATTAACTGAATTAGGCGATAGAGAATTGACAGTTTCCCCCATAGCCTACTTTTGATTGCAAATACAATTTTCTTCAAGTGATAAAGCCTTATTTCTGTATATTTCGTAACTTATGCAGTAGCAATAACCTAAAGTTTCAAAGGCAAAATAATGCGAAATTTTCCTCGAAACCCGAAGTGTTGAAAAGGCAATATAATCTCAATTTTCCACTTTGATAAAGCCCCATAAGTTTGCAACACCGTGCCTCTTTGTAATCCATCACCTGATAAATTCAATATCGACTTAAAACGGCTTGATAAACTCGAGTGAATGGCGAATCAACGGAAATCGTTGCCCATTTGAGCGGTGTTTGGAAAATTGAAAAATAAAACGCTATCCTCTCTCAGGGGTGCCAAAAACTGTTTAGGTTAGCTATTTATAAAAGTGACCGGTTCTGTTTGTAGAGTTTCTTTGACAGGAGTTAGCAAAGAGAGCGGAGCGGCCGCTTTGAGCGTAGCTGCCGCTTGAAACAACGTCCCTAGAATGGCGTTTCAGCCAGCTCGCAATACTTATGCAAAAATAATTTGAACGGATATCGCTAAGCTGGAACTTGTTACAAAATTCGAGTATTATTTCTCTATTATGTTTGAAACTTCTTATATCAGTACTAGCTTTTGCCCGCGACTTCGTCCGCGTGGAATAGTGACTTCTTTCTCCCGTTTTTTACACATTTACCACTATATCTTTGCTCTTATTGGTCGTAGCGTGATGTTATATAGCCTATAGCCTTCCTCGATAGCTGGACTATCCAACACAAAAAGAATTATTCAATTCGAACCAGTAGTTTCGGAGATAACCGCGTTCAAACAAACAAACAAACAAACAAACTCATCAGCTTTATAATATTAGTCTAGATTTTCTGAATGATTTCAGAAACATAATTTAAAGATAATTTTTCAAAGAAAGGCGTGTTTGCTCTTTTTTATTGGTTTAGCTTTTCAACTGGCATACAAAAACGCATTGTAGTGATTATCTATAATTAAAACAGATACATCCCATATCAGGGTAAGGTCACGTAGACTTAAGTTTTGATAGACATCGTACATACTCATATATAAGTGAATGAATAAATAAAATCCTTAAAAAGATATATTTTTATATACAGATCCATATACTTATGATGAAGGACACACAAATTCTCGGTATCTCCCCCACTTAGCAAAGTAAAGCCAATTTTAACTTCGCGACATTGAATGATTGACAGATGTTTGATATTCGGAAATGGGAAAAATAAAAGGGTATCCGTGTTTTCCTTAGAAAGGCATCATTAGGAATTGCAAATAATATTTCAATGTTTGCCTCAATCGCGAGGTATGATGACTGATTATGTCAGAAATAAGAGCTTTTTTTAATGTTCAATAGAAACGTTGGGCAATATATTATAATATATTGTCATAATCCCGCTACTTTATTTACCACACACTTTTTTTATTAGCGTATCGAGAAATTTCCATTGATTTGACGTTTATTTGTCGTATAAACTCTTGTAACTATAAGTTCAGACGGGTATATTTGACAAACGCGTAATACAAACGTTTACATACCTGCCTATCCCCAATAATAGTATTTGGTATTAATAATAGTATTTTCCATGTGCAGATCGATGTGTGTCTACAGTTACATAACTGGGTACCTTTAATTGGGTAGTTTTCTGAAATTACCAACAATTCGACGACACCAATATTTAATGAACATGCAATATGTTAGCTAATTTAAGCAAATTTATTCTTAATAGCTCTGTAAACATACAGTAAGTTGAACACAGAAAGTTTTAAATTGTCATAGTAAATTTAACGAAGAATAGCCTTTTTAACAATAATAAAAGGTACTTCAACGATTGTTGATGTCAACTAGTCTATTATATTTTACGACAAAAACATGGTGTCATTTACATAGACCAACCTAATACCTATATTTAGCGTAATCTTCTTTATTATCCCGAACAATGGAGGTTATTCCCATCTCCATTTTAATATAGGTCTACTATGTCGAGTCGACGTTACCTCGAATGCGGGGCGATTGCCAATTTCCGTCCCAATTACTCAATCGGATCTTAACTTTTGAAATAAATTAAGGGACTGCAAAGCGAAGGTTGAGCTTTGCCTTTGGCTAAGTCAGACCATCACTAAGCGGGCTCCGAGTTAAACCAAGCAACGTTAAATCTATTGTTTTAAATTCCCAAAGGATGTGGATTTTAGGATAATTTCGATCGATTCGTTAAGGCGATCGCAACATTATAATTAGTGAAATATCACTTGCCTAAAAATTTATTAATTAATCTAATCACCAAACAAAACATTCGACCAGTTATTACTCTTTGATTTAATTGTAGATTTATAAGAATAAAATATCTAAATAATTTGTGTGCTTCAAGTAATTTTCGTAAATCCTTGACTCCTGAAGGTTCGTTTACATTTTACACCTTCTTGATGCGAAAATACTCCAAAAGCTGTATCAATGTTGTATTTGAACCAAAATTTTACTAAGCATTTTTCCTTATTTGAGCGACTGTCCGGGATGGTCTGGATTTTCTCTTGTTTGATTAAGAACAAAATTTTATGAAAGTGAAAGAAATTCCTATGAAAGAATGGGAATGCGACGGGTAAAATAAATTCACAAATAGCGTCATTGTAAGAATTCTTGGGCTAGTTACTCTCAAATTTTTATGTAACATTTAAGTACCTAAGTACACAAGGGGTGTTCTGTTGTGAGAATAAATACTCAATAATGAAAACCTGCTTTAATTGAAATACAGGGGGAACGAGATAGTGATAGACAACCTTAAACAAAACACTATGAATGAGGTGTACAATCACTATACTTTTGCCCTAAAGTTGGCAATAAATACCTTATATAGTTTACCATACAATAAATAAATTACTTGGTACAAGAAAAGCTTTACAAAATTATTATTTTTATATTTACTTGCAAATATTTAATCAAAATAAAATTATGTGTTTATTATGTTATCCACCAATTGACATAACTGATATAGGTACTCATATTGAAATTTTTTGACGACGTTTTGGTTGTTTTTCTGATTTTATAAATGGAGTATTGTACTTTTCGAAGTATCTGTTCACTGGTCTGTCTCCGACAATGTTTTTCATCACCAGCGTTTCTAATTCTTCTACTAATACTATGGTACCTGGACTGTAACAAAAAAGAAAAAAACTTTTAGAAGGTACTAGCAATTTCAAGAACTGCCTACGTGCACTCCTACCTCACTAATAATATTGGTCCTCCTAGCCAATTTCGACTACGGTGGCCAGTTACAACGACAAACCTATTGCGCGGGACATATTATAGTGCACAAGTGTGTGCGCATACACAGGTGCACTTTCTATTCCTATCACTCTTATAGCCCGATGGGACAGCAATCTGACACGACCGGAGAGAGATCAGGCGCAGGACCAATGGCTTTACGTGCTTTCTGAGGCACAGGGGTGAAACACCACCAACTTCCAAACTCCGGGCTACCAAGATAATTTCTGTACAGAAAAACCCAGGTATATAATTTAGGCCCGACCCCGGGATCGAACTCAGGACATCTGGCGCAGCCGTCGCTTTAGGCTGCGTTTCCACCAGAGATGTGCGAGGATGCGTAGCGAGGAATGTGTTTGTTAAGAACCAATAGAATCGCTTCATTTACCTCGCCTCGGTCAGCACAGCTCTGGTGGAAACGGCTCAGCGGAGCTAGGTTTTTGCGCATACAAAACAAGCGAAGAATGTGTGCGAGGGATGTGTACGAGGGATGTGTGCGAGGGATGTGTACGAGGGATGTGTGCGAGGAATGTGTGCGAGGAATGTGTGTTGAATAGGTTTGCGCATACACCGCACCCCTGTTGACACATTTGACAGCTTCGCAACGCATCCTCGCACCACACATTAATGCGCATTTTCACAGCTCCGCTACACATCCTCGTAGACACATTTTCATCGCACAGCTTTGGTGGAAACACCCACACATTTTCACAGCACAGCTAGACATCCTCTTACGACACATTTCCATCGCACATCTCTGGTGGAAACGCAGCCTTAGGCTGCGTTTCCACCAGAGATGTGCGAGGATGCGTAGCGAGGAATGTGTTTGTAAAGAACCAATAGAATCGCTTCATTTACCTCGCCTCGGTCAGCACAGCTCTGGTGGAAACGGCTCAGCGGAGCTAGGTTTTTGCGCATACAAAACAAGCGAAGAATGTGTGCGAGGGATGTGTACGAGGGATGTGTGCGAGGGATGTGTACGAGGGATGTGTGCGAGGAATGTGTGCGAGGAATGTGTGCGAGGAATGTGTGCGAGGAATGTGTGTTGAATAGGTTTGCGCATACACCGCACCACTGTCGACACATTTCACAGCTTCGCAACGCATCCTCGCACCACACATTAATGCGCATTTTCAGAGCTCCGCTACACATCCTCGTAGACACATTTTCATCGCACAGCTTTGGTGGAAACATCTACACATTTTCACAGCACAGCTAGACATCCTCTTACGACACATTTCCATCGCACATCTCTGGTGGAAACGCAGCCATAAAATGCGACCCTCTCACCGCTGCGCCACCGAGGCAGACTCAATACTCTCGTACTTGATATACAAATCTCATAAAAGAACTGAACCTTCTATCCAGTAATGAAAAACAACACATTTGAACTTATGGAGTCACAGATTCAAGAAATCAAGTTCATAACGAAATATTCGAAACATGTTTTAGTTTTTTGTTACTCATATCTCCCATTTCTATTTGCTAGCATTTGGGCAAAAGCCGTTTTAAATATGTGTTTGAATATTTCACGAAAAACGTTCTTGGGAACGTTTTATGTTTGGGTAATTTCAATTAGGCTTTCATTTGAAACCATATTTCAGGTCTAAAATACGTCAGGCACGAAAGTATTTCAAAAATAAGATTAAATGCAAATAAGATTCACAAGAAACGGCTAAGATTGAACATTGACCTTTTTTCGTTAAAAGGGTACTGGCTAGGCTTTTCTAGAACGCTTATATAACTACTTTGAAACTTATTAAAAAGAATCCATGTAAAAATTTAATAAAAGTCTAAGGTTCTGTTTCACAATGTCCAAGTAAGTTCCAGTTAGTACTATCTGTCAGATAATTCATACGAAATTATGTCAAATATATGAATTATTCGCTTGTTAGTGCTTACTAAGAAATTGTGGAATAGGCCGTAAAACTTGTAATAGGTGGTCATAAAGTTATATAACCGTCCTTAGGCTTGAAATCAAATTAGTCTGATATTTAAAACGTATTTTTCTTGTGTAATAGTGAGAAATTATTTTTAAAATAATTGTCATTTAACTCGTCAAGTATGTGTGAACGAGACACAATAGAAATTCCATTATTATGCGACTCCCGGCAGTCGTTTGATACCTGACTGATTAAACAAACAAACCTTATTCTGACCATATTCATGTGGTCTAAGAAGGTTATGTTGCCGTTGTACGTCGTCCATATGCCTGGTACTAGGATCTGAAACATTTGAAAAGATTAAAACGAGTTAAATAAAATACGTTCGTACATTTCAATTTGCTTAAACTTTAAGCCATATATCATGCTTTCTGAAGAGCTTGGGCATGCAGGCTGATTTTGTGACTGTACAAATACGCTCCATTTCAATTGCGCGTATATTAGAACAAAAACTATGACATACAAGAATAAAAATTAAACTTAAACCCTATCTATTCAAATACGAAGCCGTTTCCATGTGGCATGGAGGCGATGATACTGGCTGCGTTGCCGCGTTGGATAGCAATGCTAATCATGTGAGCTAGGAACCAGCTAGCTTCATTATTTTCCAAAACAGGAATTTAATTTCAGTGCATTTTTTATAAAAGCAATTTAGTAGAAATCGTAATATTGTCTAGATATATTAAATAATCGCGTATATTTAATTAATCTTAATTAGTAATACTTATTTTACGAATCTAGAAGCGCAATGATTAGGGTTTGAATAAAATAGCCGGGTAAAGAACAAATAGGTAAATATTTTGTTTTTCAAACATGCAGCAAACATGAAACTCCATATTTTCTGTTCCCCTTTTCAAATATCGGGGTGTCAGAAGCTAATATTTTTCGATTTAGACCATCTCACTTAACGTCATAAAACGTACGTGCACTGCACCGAGGAAAATATCAGAAAATAATACTACCGTAAACAGAATCAATGCGGTTTCAAGAGAAAATGTTTTGGTCTTCATCGTACGTGCCGCGTACTGATTTTATTTCCGATGTTAATCCAATTTTATTTGTGTTTTACGACCACCGAAACTGCCCAATAGTTGACTTTTTAAGCATAAAACAAAACTTGGGTTCAGAAATAACTTTATTACGCTATTGGCTTATTTTCAACGTTGTGACATTTACAAGCTTGTTTTTCTGGGAGAAAATTCACTAACGGCAACATCACCACTGTGTTCGACGTCGAGCTTGAATTTCAGAATAACTTGACGGTTCTAAATGCGCTGCTCAATGTTGAAGTAAAATAAAATCGTCAAACTATCTTATCGTTCTCGATGACAGCATTGTCATTTGCTTAGTGAATCGTCATGCTGTGTGATAGTTTATCAAACTAAGAACATCACACTCTTCTTGTGTTATTATCCAATGGATCATTATATAATTTTATGACTTGCAGTGATGTTCCATATCGAAAGTTGTTACACATCTATCCACCCGTAACGGGAACAACACCGTATCTACTCGAGGCGTTCAGAATTCTTTGAATAAAACTCCATACTTCAATGCACATCTATTAACTTTGTAGTGTAACAACCTCGGATCAAAATTAACTCGAGACCTACTCTCGACCAGCAGCGCATGCGTTGCAACGCGATTACGGGTGGTCGCCCGATGGTCGTCAACTATCCTCCCACCCTGTCAAATGGGCTGTCATTCACAAGAATAACTGTCATAAGTTGTAGCAAACGCATGCCGAGGCGTTGCTCCCTTTACGGAACTTGCTTCCGTACGGTTGACGCATGGTTGGTGCTGTTCCCGTTGCAAAACATAGCCAAATAAAACACTATTGCCTGTAAATAAGGCCAAAACTACTGGCTTCAGCAAGCTTGCGTCACTGATCGCGGAATCGTAAATATGTAACCGTTGGTAACGATAATTAATCATTATCTATAGATCACGCAACGGGGCCTTAGGGAGCTGTGGTACATGTACTTAATCAGTCAGGTATCAAACGAATGCCGAGAGTCGCATAACAATGGAATTTTTATTGTGTCTCGTTTACACATACTTGACGAGTTAAATAGTTTGCAATAGTCCGTATAGATAGCAGTGGTTTGCGATAGTAAATGTCCCAAGTTTAGAGTACGTGATGTAAGCTACTCGTATTTGACAATGGTCAGGTGACAAAGCCGGGTGTAACGCAAACTTATGCGTCTTGGAGACCGAAAGTGAAACCAAACTCTCTGGCAACATTCCGCTGAGTGATTAAGTACCTTAGGTTCAATAGATATGCGATCGCAATCCTTCTGTGACATATCTGAGTTAGTACTGTCGAGTTATCCCCCGCGCCTAACCACTTTTCGAAGAAAATCGCTTGCACGCACGCACGACACAAAGACGAGAGTGACTTTAGACAAAAAAGACGCAAAGCACAAGAGGTCTTTTTTTCAAGAATGACGGATTTAGTCAGAATCAATAAACTTCGTCTAAAAACAGCTTATTTAGGCGCTTACTCTAAAAGGATTCGAAAAGTTTGTTAATTTTTAAAATACCTTAATATACTTTGGAATCCGAATCGTTTGCCATACAGACGAGTGCTATCAAAAACTTCAGGGTGTCGTTTTATACCTTGACTATAACACCTGCCTGAAATATTGGCCCTTTTAGGCGTCACTTACAATAAATTGCAATGCTATGTCTAGCTAAGTTTCGTAACCGCTCTGAGAACAAAGCAATCAACAATATCAGGACTTTAGGGTAGTTTACTTAGGAAGAATGCCTCACTGGATACTCTTTACTATATGTATAGTAGACTGCTAGTTACGTCTTGTTAGAAATTACAATTTTATACCCATTTGTGGTACAAAATTTAAATTTATATTTCATTTTAAACGTAAATCATGAGCATTGAAGGAAGGAACATACAAGGAAGAAAAGTTCTTAGTTTGAAACCAAGACAATTGGTGTGTTGTCTGACCCATATTTATAATGTAACATTAAATGATGGATACAGAAAACTTGTATTTATTAAACATGTTATTCAATTGACAATTGATCAATTAACAAGTAACAAACATACCCGAATATGCTATACTCTAGTGATTCAATTTCTGTATTTCTCCATGGTTTAAAATCATACTAAAAATATTTACACGCCAAGTTTTTAAAATGAACAAAATACCTGCTGTTTCGTTTCTCGGGAACCCAAATAGTGTTTGGCAAGGGACCAATACATTCTATTTTCTTTCGAACACGAGACATATTTTGTCGGATCCTCCGACACCTGTGCCGACACTCAAAATCTAGACATGTCTCTGCTTTTATCCCTACGATAGCTTCACACAAATACTATCGCCGAAGATATCCTACGCAAATGGATACTCACACGTTGCTTTGACCATCTGAGGGTTTTGAAAATGCCAAAAAATTGCATGCTTTTGTTGTAACGAATAATATTGCGTGCTAATAGATACATATTTGATAAGCGTACTTTCAATATTATGACTTTCATTGATGATTTTGATTTTACGGCAGCTAGTGGTGACTGAGTTCGTTTCGGCGTTTCTTCTCAGCACTTGCATTATTGTCTGTGTTCTGTCTCGAAGCGCTGGTAGGACCCAAAAGATTATGGAGACATGTTTCGGCCCTTTCGAGGCACATTTATTCTTATTTTTTTCACTATATATTTGACGTTCATAAGTGTCATTTCATGACCTAATTTGAAATAAAGATTTTGAATTTGAATTTGCTAAATACTAGTTTTATCGTTCTGACAAGGTTTTGTGGGAGCTGTTGAAAAAAATATGCTTTGGCATAGTAGTTATACTCCAAGTACTTTATATTCTGGTGAATTTTTGGAACAGCAGAATTTGATCCGATAAAATTGAGGCTTTTGCTGGTGCCTAAAACGTGATGACGCGTAAATCCTCCGGATTTGAACTACTGTCTACATGAATAACTCCATGACCTAGAATAATGTTAATTATACCATTTGCAAAAGACAATCTTGTTTGTGCGAGCTCGGGGGTCAATTCTCATGCTGTTCTCATACAAAAAAAGTTCATCAAACAAGTTCTCTTTTTGGAAGAAATTGCTGTTTTCTTTTATCAGGGTCACAATTTCTATGCATTTAGATTTCTTTCTTAAATCGTTTAAACGATGAAACTCGTAATCGATTAACCACACGGAAAAATTTCGATTGACGCGAGAATCTGGTCCCTGAAGCTCTATTTTATTTTATTTTCATGAAGCAATCAATGAAAATCACGTTAATTATTGACGAATTTCTTTTAACTCAGCTCTTGTGTGGATTTTGTCCGTTTTTATTCGAAAATCAAACATTAATCAACAAAAATCAAACGCTACATTGAAGTGAGTGATTCAGAATAGGGTCCCAATTCCCTCACCTTAAAATGCCGCTGTCACCAAAACCTACCAATATTGGGAATACATTTTCTGCTTTAAACTAAAACAATGTTATTTTAGGAAGCATGTTCTGTTCACTTTCTGATGTTTGTGTTTTGGCACGTACCTAATGTTACTATTGGATATATGCGCCAGACAATACACCAATCGTCTGGTTTCGAAGTAAGGAATTTTCTACCTTGTGTTACGAATACCAGACCACGATTATGACGTGGGTGTCTCCCATAAATACTTAAATCAATACATTTATCTTCCATGACTAATGTACAAATGTTCGTGCTCATCACACAAACATTTGCCCCTTGCGGCGTTCGAACCCGCGACCTCTGATAATCTAATAACAACTAGCTACAAAACTTTGAAAATCTATATCATTTAACGACCCATTGAATTCTAAGTTTGTAATTCAACGAACACTGTAATTGCTGTAAGAAGCAATAGTTAGAAACTTCAATAGCATAACTAGACATTATAGTCAATAATTTATAGAAACCCTTCCTAACTAGCTACAACACAGCACTTCAATAACTATTTTGATAACGCCCTACAGTGCATAATAAGATACATTTACTCACACACAATTAAATAACCTACATTTTATTTATTCAAAACCTCGAGTAAGTATATGAAAAGAAAATTACTCAATACAAATGCTCAATAATCCTGATGAAAATGTATAAAATGCCGGCTTTGAGCGATTGCAATGCAAAGAATATTGCACTCCATAGAATTTCCCATTCATTTTAGTGAAACGATAAAATCTCTTCAATGGGCCATTTTAGTAAATAATAAAATTCTTTAAGCCGATAAAACGCAGCCATGCCCCAGTAATTATGATCTCTATATATAATTAATCTGACAATGGATGTCTGTTCATCAATAGAAAAACTCATAATGTAACTATGAAATCCAAAACAACGATAATATCAAATTTGATCTGTTTATCTTGAGTTTGAAAAAGCGCTGATCACATATTGGTGTCAATTTTTAATTATGCATTGTTTTAAACATGGTGTAATAATTAAATCAGTTGAGAAAGTTTGAACTAGAGATTGAAAATAAAGGAAGTTAAACATTTGCGTGGAAAAAGTCGCAGGGAGCCACTAGTTTTAGATATCGGGTGTAGAACAAAACGCATTCTTAAAATGATTGTGCATTTTCAGCAAAAGAAAGAGCGTCATTAAAATCTACCGTCACGGTATAATGACGATCATCAGGGACGCAATATCAGAATCAGTTGGTGCTTTCAGACTTATTTATGGTACAGTATCTGCAGAATTTAAACTTGGGACATTTTTTGTTGCACATTTCTTTGGGAAAATTCGCAAGTCAACCCAGTGATCGCTAGATTTCAAAATCTGAAAATGGATACATACAATCGTAGTAAATTACGTAAATTTCTGTTATTTCTTTGTGGTAAAGAATATTTGTAACACTCAGTGTTATTTTGTATTTTTTAGATGAAATAAGAAACCAAAAATTATTTGTGCTATTTCCATACTTGTAATTTTTTTAAATTGCAATATTATTGAAGATAAAAAAAATGAAGACAGAAAATGTTTATAGTTGAAAATAATCTCACACCCAAATACTATCCATCCATGCACTATGAACGTAGACTGATACCGTGGAAACGACAACCCAACAGTAAAATGACAATTCCACCAAAATGTGTACCGTCTAATGCACCCAAGTAAAATATATACGAATGGAAATCCAGGTCGTGTGCCTCTAGGCTTGAGTTCTCAACATTTGGGTCACATTCCAATTTTCTGAAGCACGATTAGATTAGTTTTGACTTGTACACACATGCGGACGGATCGGCATTTTACGTATCCTATCGGAAAATGTTTTGAAATATCTGGAGCGTTCAATTTGTTGATCCGTGTGGAAAATTCGATTAATTGAAACTACTCTTGTCCTTTTCAAGGTTTATTTAGGGTTATGGGTATTCTCGTTCATGTGATTTTGCTACAAAGCTTTGAATTAACTGTGTAATAAATACTCACTATTGCCACATGATAAATAATAGTTTACTTGAAAATTAAAACCAGCTAATATGTAAGCAAACGGCGGTCCCAGCAAATTTCATTTCCCCTTATGTCTTATTAGGGGCGGCGGCTAATCCAACAAAGTAAAAATCATGAAAATCAGTCAATTAGTTCTCGAGCGATAAGTGGTATAACTAAAACGACATTCTTTTATTTATATAAATTCTGATAGCCACAGGTATGGGAAAGTTTTTACACGATAATATTTCAGCACAGTGTGTAAGATAAGATAAATAAGATAATTAAGATAATAAGACTTACAATCGTTATTTTAAAACGACAGAGATAGAAACAAAAGTGATAGTAAATGAAGATAAAAAATATCTAGCAGACCTCTTAAGCTATCAAGTGAAGATATCAAAGGGGAGGAACGAAAAGGCACTAAGAAAAGTAATAATTTTTCAACTATTTGATACAAAAATAATATTGTTATAAACTTACATATCCACTAAAATACTCCTTTGCTCCGTGATCATAACGCTTGAAACAGTGGCGAAATATTAAAAGCTCATAAATAATAAGGTGCATGGTAGCAATCCCGTATCCCGTATCACTACCGTTGAAATATCCAGCTTCTGCATCTCGACTGCATCGATACTAACGCGCGTCAGCATCGATGCTAAAAGTAGCGCAGTGTATAAAGGTTGACATTTTGCGACTGCATCGATGCAGCATCGCGACTGCATCGCGTTTGCATCGCTGCTAAAAGTCGCAGTGTATAAAGGGTCTAATTATTCTCATATTTGAAAATTGCTTAGTTCACGAAGTTGAGAACCAATGTTAGTCTGAGGAACACTAGGCTAATTTCGATCAGCGGAGCGTGAATCACATAAGTCTTGCTTAGTGTCACCGCTTTTGCCGAACTTGGAAATGTCTAAATACCCATTCCGACAGTCACATGCAATGTAATGTTCATGTGAATAGCTGAGATGCGCTCTCAAGGAGGAAATGTATTAAATTCGTGAAATACTACTTAGAAGAGTATGTCAGCTGAGTAATTTGTTGTATGCTGGAAGTGAATTACTGGAAATTGGAGAGGATATGGGAGGAAAATTGCCATTTGCAGTATTTCAAGATGCAAGCAGATAACATTTGGTTCTAGTAATTTTATGTAACGACGCTAAGCTACTTGAATAAAGTATTAATGGTAACGTATTCCTTGAAGATCTTAAAATGGCTTTGTACATACATATTTCATTAGATGCAATGTATTTCTCCTAGAACCAGATTTTTATCAGATAAAATATTCGTGTACCATAAATTGGACATGTTTTCCTATTCCGCCGTCACAGTTAATTCAATTCTACTATTGATACTCCATGTTTGTCGATGATTTTAACGTTCCCTTTTTCGACCGACGTCGCTGGTATTTTGATTTCATTAGAGTCCAAATAAAATGGGAAATACGAGTTCAGTCACCCTTTACCACGATTTCTATTTATTTTGTTTCCTTGAGTTTTGCATATTGCTTCGGTTCGATTTAAAACGAATAGATATTCAATTGTATTTTAATATTTTGATGTGAAACTTAGGTACGCGCGGGGTGGCAATTAAGCTCATTCAATTTGTGAATTATTTAACTACTGTCCGTGTATCAAAAGTTCGCCAGAAATTTATATTTCCTCGCATATACCGTTTTTCGGCTGCAAAGTGCCTCACAACATTTATTCACCAACAAACATTATCCGTAGCTTACTAAGAACTAAACCTCGTCGTTTCGTAACTTCAAGTGGTATATCCTGCGGGTATATCAGACCCGAATACTGAATTGGAGTTAACCAAACTCCGTTACACGCACGCTTCCACAATCACTTAGAGCAGCATTATTTCGGGTATCGCCGAGGATGGACCGCCGTTATCTTAATAGCGATGCTTAGTCTGTGGGTCTGGGGACACCCGATCGACCGCTTTTCATTCGGCCCACTTTATTCGAACATTATTTCGTCACACTCGTGTGACAACAAAATATCACTAAACAATAATAAAGTCCTCAAAATTTTACATATGCCTGTCTTCTTACACGCCTAGTTATACAAGTTCTTTAACAAATTTTAATATTGTTTCTATTATTCTATTTATTTTATGTTTACATATTATGTACCCATATTATGGGTATAGACCTATTATAACTAAATAGTGATTCTAGGAAAACTAAATCCTCATTTAGAAATCAATGCAAATATTTAAGCGTGATTTCTAATCCAATACTCTCTGATAGAAACCAAACAACAATGTGCATATAACGTATAAACAAATCACAAATACTTAGAAATGTCCAAATAAATAATAATCGTCCTAAATGAAACAAAAGCAACAATCTTAAATAACATCCCGAAGAAAATACTGAAAAAACTGGTCTATAATAAGAAAAGCTCCCCTAATTTACTCTGGCATTAGGAGTGACTTTCCCAAAAAAATAAAGGTGGAACGTTGAAATATGTCGTAATTTATCGAGTGGGTCGAATCCGTCTACTTTCTCGTTCCTTATTCATTACAGTAAATAAAATTATACACCATGTCATTTCATTAGGACATTCCCGAGAAATGGGGAGATAAATATTTCCATTTGTGAGAGGGGTAATAGGTGAATCGGACCCTTGATTCGTTTAAAATGACGTTTGGGGCTCTGTTTTTGCGGAATTGCGATTGTATTTTGTTATTTCCACTGAGCATTCAGAAAAGGATGACAAACAAACGATAGAAGAAGGGTAAGGACCGTTTCCTACGGGGCCGTCCCGTTTTATGCAGGTACTGTTTTTTTCAGAATGCCGTTATGTTTCTTTTTCTGGACCAGCTTTGTCATTAAACTGGACCAGTGAAAAACAGGGTCTAGTTTGAATACAAGTATTTTTTCATAGAAGTGTTCCCACTAGTAGCTTCTAAAAAAACAGTATGCACAAACAAATCAATCACCATGTCAACGCTGTTAAAGATAGGAACATACAGAGCGTCACTTTATGGGTAAGTGAAAGTGACTTAGAAAACATGACACTGACTGAGGAGTAGACATGATTCAGATGACAAATAACCGAACCTGCAAAAACGGAATACTGCCATAGCGAATAAACCAGTTTTCTGTGGCAAAAGTTCAAAAATAGTTTCCATGTTAAGACAAAAATTTGTTAAAGATTTAACACGACAGGTGCGTATAAACCATGCATAAGTAGTACTTATTAATTACAGCACTTCTGTTTCTAACCTAAAGTCAGATTTTCTTTCCTTGTCAAATATTGTAAACAACCTTGATATTTCATTTTAATGAAATTATTCATTTTGCAATAAAATAAACACAAAACCTACAAGCTAAATAGGTAAATTCATCGTTGTACACTGAGATGTTTTTCAATCAACAGATATTATTTTCAAAGTTATACAAATAATCTATATTGTAAGCCGTGGGGGAGGCCTATGTTCAGCAGTGAGCGTCCTTTGGCTGATAATGGTGATGATGATGATGATAAATATTGTTTACAAGAAAAACGGAATTACGAAATGAACAAGCAATTTCCACTATTGTGTCTGTTCTCTCGAAACACTTACAAAAATCTTCATCTACGATCATAAAGAAAGAGGGAAAAGTATGAAATTAATTTCGAATTCAACATGCGGCATATATTGAGGGTTCGAATATAAAATGAGAGGGCTTCATATCACATATTTGTTCTATCGGAAAACAGACAACAACCCGTGAACTGATTTTCATTGTTAGGCTTCATTCATACTGAGTACTTTTTATGCAAATCATTAGTCAGATGTTTTTATCTAATAAAAATACGGAGACAGAGAAGTAATTCCGTTTTCTATGCTGGTTAAAATATTTTCACAAAACAGCAGTCTTGTTAAATATTTCATTATTAAGCCGGCAGCGTTATTACTGGTTTTCTTTTACCTACATTGTAAATTAATCCATTTTGTCTATAAAATCAATTTAAGAAAGCTTCTCAATTTATTTTTAAGTGACAATAATTCAGTCAAACGAGAATGTATAAATAAGCAAATCTCTAAAGCTTAAGCTTATCATACAAATATGTACACACCATGTCGAAAGTAACACAAATATCTAAATCTCGCTTGTTTAGTTCTCAATCTCCATAATTTACAACTAAAACTGTTTATCAGAACTGAGTTATGAATCTTGAGCCTTAGTTAGTTTACTGTGAAAACAATAAATAATGCATCTGACTAAGTAACAACTTGTGTTTGTAGAGCTATCTCACAGTTTGCGGGTACGGAGCCAATTATTTAAATTGAGGTAATTCCGCTGACAGCTCAATATGAAAATTTGCGTAAATTGAAAATGTATTCCCCTCCAGTTAGAAATAAAAAAAATGTGCATTTAAATTTTTATCTGAAATACTCGATTTTCACAGATTTTACTTTTACCACAATTCTAAAAAAAATGTATGTTTGACTGTTGGTTTGTGTTAAGTTCTGAAAAAATAATAAATTAATTATATAGGTATAAATTGCACTTGTAAAAAGCAATTGTGCACCTGTGACAGACGAGGAACTGAACCCCGTGTCTTACGCAATCAGGGCGTATGCCTATACCACTCGGCCACCGTCACATTGACAAGCCTGTTGAATTTTGCAAGTGCTTTTTAACGCGTAGGCTGCGTGACATCATCAATGTTGTCATGTCACAGGGTTTCAGTTGCTTTTTACAAGTGCAATTTATATTATTAAGTTTGTATGGTGACAAAACACTATAAAAACAAAAATAAACTAAAATAAATGAATTTTCAGTCTACAGTCAAATAAATTAATGATGTCTAGGATGCGCACATTATGCTCTATCGCTTCTTACAACGAAAAGCTGCTGATAAGATTAATAAAACATACTTGCACAGAATAACGCTGTATAATTGACCATTCTATTTAAACGCAAGCGATCTTCTTCTTATTCTTCTTCATTCCCTATTGCCATCATCTGGGGTCGGGTCTCCTCACTTTTCTGCGCCAGGCTATTCTATCCTGGGTAGTCTTTTCTGGCATTATTTAAAAGTAACAAATGTTTGATTTTAAATATAAAATAGGTCTTTACAGGAGGAGGAGATAAAACCGGCTAAGTGCGTGTCGGACCCGCGCACTGAGGGTTCCGTGCCACCCTTCACTGAATTAATGGTCCACTTACTTTCACTTAACGAAAACATCACAATATTTTGTGACAGCAAAAATAACTTTGTTTTTCATAGTGTTTATATTAAAGACACAGTTATATTTGCGGTTGATAAAAATGTGCAATATCTCAAAAACTACTGTTTCGATCTCATTCAAACCAATTTTTGTTGCAAGTTTTTGTTGAGATCTACATCATATATTTTTTTCAAAATTTTCACTTTCTTAGTTCAAAAGTTAGATGGGGGAGGAGGGGGGGGGGACGCCCATTTTACCACTTTGGAAGCGTCTATATCTCAAACCTTAGACTTTTAGAAAAAATGGTTCTAGGAAGGTTCCTAGAACCATTTAAAATGATATTGAGGTCAATATCATTTTAAAAGACCTAAATTTTTAGGTTTTAGTTTCATGTATGGGAGCCCCCCCTTAAATATTATTTTTTCTTACTTTTTGTACCTGAATCGGAAAGCGGTGAATAAGATACACCTACCTACCAAGTTTCAGCTGTGTGATGCTTGTGGTCAGAATAAAGTGGCTGTGACATACGGACGGATGGACAGACAGACAGACAGAGAGACAGACTTGACGAAACTATAAGGGATCCGTTTTTTGCCATTCGGCTACGGAACCCTAAAAATATATATTCCGAAGCTACCGGTAAAAGTGCAAGATTTGATAAAACGTATCTAAATCAATTACAAAAAAATCTTTAGAAGTGTGTTTTTATGGGCAGCATATTTCTCAAACTATGAACGAGCCCTTACCCTTTCCTCAGAATAACTTTTCAGTCCCAGCAAATATTGACATACTTGATTTTTTTCTGAATACCCCTATGTTGTCTTATGTTTTTGTCAAGCACCACATGTATTTTTATCGGAATCATGTAAGATAGCGTAAGTAATATCTGTTTTTTTAAGAAATAGAAAGATTGTGTTACAATACTTTTGTGTTTTCTAAAGAATGTTAAGAAAAAAACAAAAATAAATACATACAAAAGTAATTTGTAATATATGTCCCTTAAGGGTGAACGCGGCTGTCAAGTCTATAATATACTTTGTCTAAGGTAAAAATCTGTTATTTTCCGCTTAATCTGTGCCACTTTTCCTCCTCCACTCAACCACAGATTAATAATATATGTATCTAGGACATACCTAAATAGTGGATACGGAGCCCTTCGTGCGTGAGTCCGACTCGCACTTGGCCGGTTTTTACGCATATTATGTTTGGTTTATGCATTAAGGTGATAACTGTGGTAGCACATAACAGTGGTAGTAAATAATAAAAAAAATGCGAACTGTGATATTACAAGCAAAAATAAATAAATACACAAATTACCACGAGATTGCAATATATCTGTTTGTTAAATCGCGCCATGTTTGCTCTGAAATGGATTTCGATAAGTAAATACAGTTTAAAATGGTTCCCCATTGTCATAGACCAACAAAAACAGATAACTTGTTCAACATTCATTATAACATGGACAGGTACACTGTGATGAAATATATGGCTCATTGTATTTCTTAGTTGACATCAAACAATTTTATTGAAGTAATAAAAAACGTATGTGTATGCTGTGCTGAGAGTCAAAAGATGGATTAACCTCATATTTTTTTTTGTTTTTACCGTGTTTTGTCGCCATAAAAAGTTAATATCATATTTGCACTTGTTGAAGCAAGCAAGAGGTGTCGAATATGGCTTCACAAATTTATTTGCCCCTAAGCATTAATCTTAGTCTGATATCAATGAATGCTAGTACGAAATTGTCAAATTCTACCCAAACTTGTTTTCTTGAGCTATCCCATTATTGACAGAGTCCCGTTGTACAATTTGCTAATTGACAGACGGATGACTTAATTAAGGCAGTTAAATATGATCATTTCGCTGCTTAATGAAGCTGATCGACCTCGGGTATTATCACAATTACTGAGGAAGCATTTTTAAATACATTTCGTTTATTTTTTTCGGACCACCTGTAAAAGATCTTTTACGGCACAAAGTATTTAAGAATAATTTTTAAGGTGTTTTTTTTTCAATAGAAGAAAATAATGATATTAAAATTGTGAAAATGTTAGAATTTCAAAATTCAATATGTGACATAAAATGCTATTTTCAGGAGGTATTTTTACGAAGCATTCTGTAGAAGTTAACCTCACCTCGGCCATAGCAACTGGCAAGAACTATCGCAAGTCCGTGATGCATGGCGTGACCTGTACCCTTATCACGAAGAACTACGTATTACGTATTCGACGTAAGCGTATCGAGAAATGTCAATTCGTATGGAAATTGGCCTAGCGTTCTGGCGGTGCGTAAAGAAATCACTTTTATATATGGATTTTGACATTTCTCGATACGTTTACGCATTCGATAGTTTTTCGTGCTAAGGGTGGTGTCGGAGGCCAATACTCACTTTGGCTCGTTAATCAGTCAGGTATCAAACGACTGCCGGGAGTCGTATAATAATGGAATTTCTATTGTGTCTCGTTCACACATACTTGACGAGTTAAGTCACCTTAGTAAGTAAGTATTCTGAAGAAGGCTAGGCTAGATAGTGCCATCCACAAAGGCGCTCGCCACTCATTTTTAATTGAGGAAAGCGCGGGTTGCGGAGCGTGTGACAAATATTAAAAAAAAATGAAATCATAAACATTTTATTATTAGATTAATCATTACATTATTAAATATTACCAAAAACTTGCACATGTGTACTATAAACGATAAGGAAGAAATGTGGCGCGCGCCTTCGTGGATGGCACTATCTATAGATTGTGATTACAACATATCGGTCAATTAAAAAAGCTCAAAAGCTTGTTTACAAAATTTACACATACGTAGCAAAAAATCGCTTGCAAAATAAATAACAGTGTAAACTAAAAAACTACAGGTTACGAGAAATCGGTGAAAAATTCAAAATCCGCTCGTACATAAAGTTGAAAATGCTTTTAGTTGTTTTAACACAAGGTTTTCCGCATTCTTTAGCCCGCGCACAATTTGGTTCGCCTGTGTAACTGAATTTTACGAACACCGAAGGTATTTTTGGACATTTTTAGTTTTAAAATGTACCTTTGGTTTTGGGATTGCGTTTTCATTGGCGTTTGTACAGGTGGTGTAGCGTTACCTAACAGGAAACTTTTTTTTGAGTTTTAGAAGTCTAAATATATAATATATTTTTTTTTTAATTAATTTATTCAATAAAACAAATCTATAACAGGAAATAAAATCTGCCAAACTGCGGACGCAGTTTATCGGCATGTGTTCTCGTTCCTTAAATATCTAGTAAGTAAGGTTAAGTTAAGGGCCAGCTTCCTCATTGAAACATATGAACAATACTTCAATATATAATTAAATTGTGTATGCAATATCTGTCAGATAGCATTTACCAATACCAAAACGTGTCTTAATAAAATTAAGACATTGTGAAAAAGGCCGAAGCATACTATTCATTTGATTATTTATTAAAAATTCGATTACATTAGGTACACATAATATTTAAGTTGGTTATGGACAAAGTTACAAGTAATGTTTTTTTAAACTCTTTTTCAAATTGTTTTTTGATGTTACATCCTTAAGAATTTCATGTGGTAGGTCATTGATTAGAGTAGGTACCAACCTGGTACATTAGGTACAGCTAGTTTATTTTTCTTTGAAAGCCAGGTTGGATACCTATGGACTCTTTCCTCTTCAAAATCATTTATGTTGTATAAACTGCTATTGTAAAAAGCAACTGTTTCAGAAAATAAATCGAAACCTGTGTCTTGGTCAAAGTCAAAGTTATTTTTTTAATTGCCATTGAGTGTAACAGGATCTTAAAATTAAAATGAGGGCTTAAAAACTTAATGACCCTGTCGGGTATTGCAACATATACATAGGTTCTAGCTATATAATTTTCTTAAGTAAGAAAATAATCAGGTCTTATGCTATTTGGGCGTATGTCTATACCACTGGAGTAAAATTTTGCAAGATCTTTCCTTAAAGTTTCATAGTACCAATATATTCCAAATAAGCATAGTACAATCACTACCGAGTTTGTGTACCAATTTGTTTACAAACGTACCTATTTTTAACGAACTTTCTAATTTCTATTTTGTTTCTGTATGTTACTCGTAGCACTATCCGTTACCGTTTAGATCCTCCTGGGCTGAAGTATGTCATATAATTCTTTGGAATTCTCATTAATTGCAATGTTGTTTCATAGTTGCAAAAAGTGTTGATGTACTCTAAAGTTTAGGTATATCTTCATCATTTACGCATCTCACTTGCACTTCAGCGGTGAGGTTTCAGTATTTGAAACATAAATGAGATGTGGCTTCGGTCACCGCCCTGCAAGAAGTGATGTACTATTTACTTTGTCGATAAAACAAATACCAATTTTTTTTATAACAAAATACTTTATTCCTTCAGTACGACTTATGGCAAATATTCCATTACTGGATATATTGATAGTAGATACAAAACATTAAAAACACAAAATAAAAAAAAGGGTAGTATTTAAACGAGCGACTGTAATTTAATGTTTTAAGTGTCAAAAATACTTAATTTGGGTTATAGGATTACTAAGTGAGCGACTGAGTGCGAGTGACGAGAAATCAACAGATCAGCAACTAACAAAGAATAATTTGAGTTACTAAAAATACAAAATGAGAAGCTTCATAATATATGAGCGACCCAATTTTTGATTGAGTGTCAACATTACTTTCTGCATTTTTTTCAATATTTGGCAAATGGATTTTTCAAACTGAGCGGTATTTAATCTTATATGAAGTGTTTCGAATGCAAAAACTGCTTTGAAAAATACTAATCGAAGTAGCGTATTATGAGGCCACATTTTAATAAAAAATCATCTTATGAAATTACTATTTGAAGATACACTAAATATTCTTATAGGTAATTAAATTAAACAAAGTATTACGAAAAAGTAATAATAATCAATTTGCGATTACTTAAATCAAATAATAATAAACCAGCCAAGTGCGAGTCGGATTCGCGCACGAAGGGTTCCGTATATACTATGTATGTAAGCATTTAAATTGTGCAAAAATTTACATGACAATTATTTTGCTCATTTTATATGTATGTTTACTAAGGTGTATTAAAAAAATATTTCTCAAAATCTTATTTTACCTCTTTGTCGAGGAGTTAAAATTACAGTTTTCTAACACCTAACTCTGCGCTGAACTGCGGACAGACGGACATGGCGAGACTATAAGGGTTCCGTTGGATTACGAAGCCCTAAAAAAAGACGCTACAGTCAATACAAAAAGTGTTTTTCTTATCAATACTTAAGGAACATTAATTGGTATGAGGGTTGAGGAGCTCTACTACTCATCGTCACTAGTAGATAGGTGCTAGCCCGGCCTCGTTTTCATTTTTGTCCAATGGGTATCATTTTTGCTTCCAGTGGTGGTGTTGTTAATAATAATCATTTTATAGTTTGCATAAAATATAAAACATAAGACCTCAAATAGAATATCAGTAACCAATCATCATTAATACAGCAGCTCACAAACTTTGCTCAGAGTGAACTTTTTTGTAGTTCGTTATGTAAAACCTCAATTGGAAAAATCGAAAATATCTTAATATTAAAGCTGCCCCCTCTGTATTTCTAGTCGCTCAGTTAGTAATTTAGTCGCCCAGATAGTATTTTTATATCTGAAATGGATACAACAAAGCCCACTTGTTGTAAGCTCGTTCTGGATTTTATTATTAATCAATATTCGTCGTTAGTTTAGTTAATTATTCGCTTACTCAAATTCATACCGCTCAAGTGATTAAAACAGTATGTCATCATCAGTCGCCAAGTTATTTTTTATTCGCTCGTTTTATTATTCCCCAAAAAAAAATAGAAAAATTTCGCCAAAACTAAATTCTGTTACGGCCAATAATAAAGCTGGCTGGTTTCTAGCTCAAAGGATTAGCAAAGCTATCCAACGTGGCAACGCAGCCAGCATTATAGCCTCCTTGCCACAAAGAAATGGTTTAATTTTTGAATAAGGTAGTCTTATTTTTTATGTTGCATGTCTTAGTTTTAAAACATTTAGTAGTTTTATATTTATGGTAGCAACAACCTTTGTGTTGTGAAGGACATCAACCTACAAGATGGACAGACGACCTTGTATAGATCGCAGGATCACACTGGATGTAGACCGCTTACCACCGGTCACTGTGGAAAACCGTGGTCGAGCGAGGCCTACGTTCAGTAGTAGACGTCCTTTGGCTGATAATGATGACGATGATGATATTTGTGGTATAAGCATGTGTTCAAAGTACCTGTATTATATAGTGTCTCATTTACCGTAGAACTATAAATCATAATCACACAAGCTTACTTTCGTAATTCCTCAAAAATAATTCAGCATCATTGCATGCATTACTTGCTCTTCTAGATTTGTGGTTACGTAAATTGTTTGTTATTAATTTCGGAGCAGATTGTTTTATACCTTATCAACGATGGTGGTACATTATTATTGGTAGATTACAGTACTTATATACAAGAAGAGCAGCAAGCGGCCTTGTTCACGACTGTGGTAATACACGGATCTAAACCGCAACACTCGTATCTAACCATTTCACACGTATTTAACAATATTTTATCGATAGTAGAACCATAAATATATGTTGACAACATAGCTGGGCACCGTTAATCAAATAGTTAACTTCGTTAATCGTTAATCCGCTACAAAAAAAGTTAGCTTCGTTAAACGTTAAAGCGTTACATTTCGGAAGAATTAACGCAGGTTAACGTTAATCGTTAATCCGTTAATATGTGTAAAATTTAATTTTTTTATCGTTGCGTTAGTGAACTTATAACTCCAATCTAGGACTTTTCTGCCCCAACAGCCATCAGTTCTACGCGCTATGTGCCCTGCCCACTGCCACTAAAACTTGTCTCCTCGTTTCTGATTCGATCTCGTAAAGAAACACCGAGCATAGCCCTCTCCATCGCTCGTTGTGTGATTTTGAGCTTCTTTATGAGGCCCATAGTTAGAGGCTGGTTGATGACTTCTGTCTTCAGACACTGAGGTAATTGAGACGAGAAGACGCTCTTGCGCAGTTTCCCGAACGCTGCCCAGCCGAGTTGGATTCTTCGATTGACATCTTTCTCAAAATTGGACCTACCTTATTGGATTACTTGTCCCAGGTAGACGTACTCGTCAACAACTTCGAGAATTAAATTCCCAACAGATACCGGAGTGGGTACAACACGGGAGTTCGACATAATTTTCGTCTTTTCCATATTCATTTTAAGACCCACTTGTTGGGATACTCGGTCACGGTCTTCGAGCATAGTGCCCAGATCATCCATGCTACAACGACTATAATATAGTGACTATAATATGTTATCGTCGGCAAACCGGAGGTGTGTGATGTATTCGCCATTGACATTGATGCCGAATCCTTCCCATTCCAGGAGCTTGAAGGTGTCTTACAGTGCCGCTGTAAACAGTTTCGGAGATATAACGTCTCCCCGTCTTACACCTCTTCGCAGTGAAATCGCACTCGTATTCTGTTCCTGTACTCGGACCGACATGGTGGCGTTGTCATACAGACACTTTAACACCTCTATATACCTATAGTCTATGTGGCACCGCTGAAGAGACAGAAGCACCGCCCAAGTTTTGATCGAATCAAAGGCCTTCTCATAGTCCACGAACGCTAAGCTAAGAGGCATATTATACTCCTCTGATTTCTGTATAATTTGCATAAGCGTATGGATGTGGTCTATGGTACTATACCCTTTTCGGAATTCGGCTTGTTCGGGAGGCTGGAAGTCATCAAACCTACGTGCGAGACGATTCGTGATGACCCTTGAGAGCAGCTTGTAGACATGGCTCAGGAGTAAGATGGGTCTATAGTTCTTCAATAAGGTTTTGTCTCCTTTTTTGAAGAACAAAACCACCACACTCCTGTTCCATGCCTCAGGTGTGATGCCCTCTAGCAGCACGGAATTAAACAGCTTCTGAAGGTCTTTGAGTACCGGTGACAAATACCCCTTTAATAATTATTTTATATAATTTCAAAATACTGTATCTAAATTTATAAAAATTACAAACTAAAAGCGATCCTCGTTTTGATGTTAAAATGTTTTCACTCATGGAAAACAGCCGTTCAATTGCAGTACTTGAAGGTATAGCAGTATTGACAGAAAGGGTCATTTCATGACCTAAATTGAAATTAAGATTTTATTGTATTTAATGAATAGATTTATGAATATCTGTTCCCCGTGGCTTGCAGTATCGTTGAACGAGTCTTTTGATTTCATGTCCAGTCACATTTGAACGAGACTCTGCGCTTTACTCGTTAGAGAGTTGGAGCTTTTTGGTTTTTCAATAGACTGAGTGACAGAATTATCAAAAAACTTAAACTCAAACTCAAAATCTTTATTGCGTGTCACATGGGTATACAGTTGACAATAGTAGGGTTTTAGTACATGTGACGCCCTGTAAGGGCGTTGCAACGATTAAATATTATAATAAGTTAAATTACATTACAAAATTATTATAATATGACATGCTGATCATATGAGACATGATAGAGAAAATTCTTCTTTTTTGTTAGTAAAAGTCATCCTGACAAATTTACAGGCTTCGAAGATGTAAAGACAAGATAGGGTTAATATATTTAATTTTTGAAAATGTGGTTTGCATGAATCTCTTTGTTTTATATTCGTACTTATTTGTCTGCACCTGTTTTTCGCGCCGCGCCGCGGTGCCGTGCGGTGAACAGTAGGCATTGGATTAACGATTAACGGACTTAGCTGCATATTACCGAAAGTTAACGTGTCCGTTAACATTTTTGAAAGTTAACTTAAAAGTTAATCCGTTAATCAAAATGTTAACTTCGTTAATTAACGATTAACGGATTAACGAGTTAATGCCCAGCTATGGTTGACAACACTAACTACATGAGTCCTCAAGAGATTTGCTTAAGCGGGCAGACGTATTTACTTGTTGTAACTTCAATGTAAGCTGATTTTAGTTTAGACAAATGAGTATTTTCTGCAAAATTAATAATAGAAAATAAGCAACATCAGTTATTTTGTCGGTGTAACTTCAAATTAAAGGATTGCTTTGGGAATTAGACATTAACACAATAATTTATTTATTAAACCAAGCTACTTCAAATGTAGAAGTCACAGAGAATTCATATGTTTCTATTTCTGAGATGATTGTCAGTTATATTATGCTATTCAGCGGGCCTAAGATGCGCGCCTATTTATCATTTATCGGTGCAATCGATAATTTACAAACGTCATTTCATACTTAAATAAAAAGGTTTTTACGAACTTTCATGTATGTATTTGTTTTTAAAAGCAATTAGGATTGCCTGACAATTGAAAAAAATGTGGGAAAACATGTTGTTTAGGAAATAAAATTATTTTATCGACGCGATAAACGCAATCGAGGCGTGCATGCTAGGCTTACAGGTGTGGCCTGTTGTAATAGGAGCAACAATTTAAAATATGGGCCCCATAAAAAATGTGTCCAGTCATAAGAGTTTGACATTCTTTTTTACTACAACTAGTAAGCGATTAGACCATACATTGATTCGAGATTATAACTTTGAATTACTATATCTCAAGAGTTAAAGCTTTTTAGAGCATTATGACAGGTCGAAGTAACTACGTTTACTCTGTAGAATCATTGATAAAAAAATTTTGCTCATATTACATTACAGGCCACACGCTGTTTACAAGTATGTGATTTAAAATGTTTTTTTTCTTCCTGACTTGTAATAGGTTTCATGGGAATCTAAAATCGGTATGGCGAAAAAAATGTGTGTTGTAAAATGTACTTTATGTCAAAGTGGCCATGTTGAAGTATATCGACCTACTTCAGGAGACCAGCGGTAATACGATGCCTTGAGCCATCTGACCAAGAACCGTGTTTAGTTCATAGATTCGAAAAACAGAAGTGCACTTTGAAGTGGCTTTGTTCAAATTGTTGCCTGCAGCTTTATAATACTAAAGGATTTGTCACACTGGTGATGTGTCATTTTTCACCTGTTTGTTTTTATGTATATGATTTTTAGAAGTCGTAAAATTATGATCTTTTTCATAGTATTGTGCTTAAATGTTTCAGGGGGCGTATTGCGATCCAACTTAATCTGTTCAATTCCGAGGCAGTTCAATTCCGACTCAGTGTAAACGAATATTATCAATATAATAATACAGCAATGGTATGAATATTAATATTTATATTGTTATTTTATAGTAATGTTATCAATATAATGCGAAATTGCAATAAGAATTGCTAATTAGACAGTACATCAGAGCGTTTTAACTGTCAAAACTGCATCGCAATACGCCCCCAGGTATATTTTACCGTCAAGAGTGCGTATTGCGATCTTGCTTTATTCCGTTTAAGTTCCAGGCAGTTCAATTCCCTCTCGCCAAACAGGCATTGCGATGCAACTTAATAAAAAGTAAAAGTATTTCTTTTTCACTTACTTGTGTTACACACGCTAATCGCTGAGTGAATTATACGAAATTGCAATATGAATTTGCTAATCCGCTCAAAAGCAGTGCTGTTTAACTGTCAAAGCAACATCGCAATACGCACCCAGGACCAATAACGTATCAACCCTGCCGGCGGGGTATATATAATTTCTGCCTAATCTCCTACTACCTAAGTCCTTGCCCTCAAGACCAGCCCGGGTTAATTTACGAGCATCTCGTACCAAAGGCTGAATACCCTTGAATACCCTCGGTAATTGTCTTCTGCGTCTTTGGGTAATGCACTTGCAATGAATGGCGGTGTTAGTTGGACAGTGCACTGCCTTGTTAGAATCTGATACGTATGTGGAGGGTGTCAATAGAACATTGGCTTTGAAGGTCGATTATAACATACTATTGACTTAACGTAATCGTAAATAAGAGAGAGATAGAGACGTTCTCGTGTACAGGGTTTTTGTTTTAAGATAGGAATTAACATACCTGTTAACTTCAGGAGAAATGTAAATGTGACTGTCTGTAAGGAAGGGTTCTCATGCCCTCGAGTGCGATGAATTAACAAATAAAATGTATCAAATTTTGTTAACTTTCACTCTTGGATGAATTAACCACTGGATATGAAACGCAAGAGAGAATGTATGAAAACATCATCAACCAATTTCTGCGGGGCGGGGGGAGTTTGTCCTGTCACTAATTGACATTTAGTGCGTCAAAGTGTCGATATCTATTCGCCTGCGGCGCAGACATATTATGTCTGCTGTCAAAAAAACCGGAACTGCGGACAAGACATATTATGTTCGCTTTTCTGTGTTATCGAATTCCCGCCGCAGTCAACGGTTCCCGCGTACGCAAGTAGCGTCAGAATGATACAGAGCACTGCGAGATAAACAAGGAAGGCATGATTAGCAACAGCAGACCGCCCGCCATAGAAATATTTTTTTTAATTATTTTTTTAACTCAGACATTTTGGCGGGTAATTTGATGTCAAGCAAAAATGTGCTTTATTTCCTATACCTTAGAGTTTGAATGTAAACTGTCGAAATTAAATCGATCCGGCAACTTGAGCAAAACATTGTTAGTATTACAAAGACGCAGCTGTTTCTACTTGAATACAACGAGCTAGCTTGTGTTTCGAGGAACTCAACGACATAAATTACGCACACATGCCACTTGGCGTTCGCTTATCGCTCTTGTTTTTGTAACCGGAGTCGTCAAGGGCCATTAAAGTGGGAGGGGCGTATCGCAGTTGACGTCATTCGGAATTCAAGATGGCCGCAGGCGAATAGATATTTTTCAATTGATAAGTGTTGAACGAATGAATGAACGAACCTTAAGCAAAATAATTTTATTTTATTTTTATTTCCAAAACAATAATTTACATTATGGGCATGTTTCAATAAGCACAAACCATTAAACGAATAATTGAAACATAATAATATGTTTTATAAACGGTCTGGCAAGTAACACTAGCTAGAGCTTCTTAGAACTTGTGAAACAGGTCGTAAGTCCTCCAATGGTATTGTAGCAAACGCACCACACACAAATTAAAAAACGGTTGGTGGCTTTATGCTACACTTGGATCAGGTAAAGACCTGCCGATGAAAATACGATGTTCTGTTTCGAGAGGCACGCGGCAACAAAATATAATGCGTCACATACCTTGGAGATCGTTGACTTCCACCATCGTTTGGGCTCACACCAGCTGGTTGCACATCACTTCTGGTCGATTTAGGATGAGGCGGCGAGGAGTTTTAATATGAAGATATTGACGAACACGCGGTCGCGGTCGCGCAGGTTCCGTCCGTGCGCGGTCGGTATGTCCTCCTCAACGTCCAGATTGCAACTGCCCTCTAGCGTTCGTCAAACGAAAACTATCAGGCTGTGATCGCATGGCAGCCATTTTAGGACTGCGTTTTGTTACTGCATAAACCAATCATGCAGAACATCGATAATGCGTTTAAATTACTTAAGATAAATCTACGATAAAAATACGATGACGGAACATCCCGCCCACCAAAATAGCTATGGCATTTTCTGATCAACTAAAACTAAGAGCGATGAACGGTGCGATTTTAAGAACTAAGATAAACAAACTATACAAATTTTAACTTAGACTACGAGATGGTCGAAACTGCATGAAGTGTATTTGTTCCAGTGGAAGCTAGTCCTCTATAGGTAGAGGGCATAACTTGACCAAAGGCCGTTGAATTACGTTATTGGTTGCAGTTTTAACCATGGCGATTCGGACAACTCCGTCAGCTCCCGCGATAAGTTGTTGAACTCTACCGAGAGTCCAGTGTAATGGAGCACGATTGTCATCCTTGATGATTACCATTGACCCTAAGGCCAACGGTTTTGAGTCTTTGGTCCATTTGGCGCGTTGCGTTAATGAGTTAAGATATTCGTGTTTCCACCTGGACCAAAAATTTTGATGAAATGATTGCAACAACTGCCACCGATGAAGCCGATTGATATTAATTGATGATAGATCATCATCGGGGACCGCTGTTAATGGTTCTAACGTCAAAAAATGACCTGGAGTTAGTGCGGACAGATCGTTTGGATCCGAGCTTATGGGACACAAAGGCCGCGAATTTAAAACTGCCTCGATTTGAGTGAAGAGTGTAGTCAACTCTTCAAAAGTTAATACTTGGTCACCAACAACCCGGTACAAATGAGTTTTTGCCGCTTTTATTTGAATCTCCCAGACGCCCCCGAAGTGAGCCCCGGAAGGAGGATTAAATTTGTATTCAATCTTCTCCGCGTGCGATGCATTTTCCATCAGGGTTGAAAGTTGATTGCGAGCACCAACAAAATTGGTTCCGCGATCCGCGTGTATGATATTGCAGCGACCGCGACGTGCTACGAAGCGTCGGAGCGCAGCGATAAAACCGTCGGATGAGAGGGTAGAGACGACCTCTAAATGAACCGCCTTTGTGGCGAGGCAAATAAATAAACACAAATATGCCTTGTCAATTTTTGCACCACGATGTGGGCCAAGCTTGATGCGGAACGGTCCACCAAAATCCACACCCACTACGGAGAACGGTTTAACCTGATTGATCCGATACGCAGGTAAATCACTCATGAATGGTTGTAAAGGCTGTGGATGTAGTCGATAACATTTTATGCATTTAGACAAGACCCGACGCACTGCTCGTTTTGCTGAAACTATCCAAAATTGCTGCAATAGCAAGAAATTCGTTGTGTTCACGCCTGGGTGGCAATAACTTCGATGTATGAAATTAATTATCAAATACGATAGTGGGCTTGCAGAGGGCAGAAGAGCAGGATGCTTGTGTTCATACTCTAGCCCGGAGCGAGAAAGCCTGCCGCCCACCCTGAGGACACCACACCTGTCGATAAATGGGTTGAGTTTACGAAATTGTTTGATTAACGGTTTTTTAGTTTGCAGATTCGAGATTTCACCCGAAAATGCTTGATTCTGCACGTGTTTTACCAACTGCATAAGTGCGTTATGACGTTCTACATTGTCGATAAAAAGATTAGGTTTTATATGACGTTTCTTGGCTGATTCGATAAAGCGGTAAATATAAGATAAAACGTTTAAAAGGTTCGTCAATGATGAGAAGCGACCAATCAAACTGTCTAAGATATTTACGTCCTTGTCATGTTTCTGTTCGGCAACTAACGTAACTGATTTACGTACTTCAGCGTCTATAATGTTCTTATCATCCGGGGTGACGATCGGAGAAGATACTGGCCATAAATCAGAGGTCTGCGACAGCCAGCGAGGTCCCGCCCACCATAAAGAGTTATCAAGTATTTCACTGGGGAGGAGCCCGCGGGAACAGAGATCAGCTGGATTGTCTGCAGAAGAAACATGGTTCCAGTTCTCAGGATTGGTAATTTCTTGGATATGACTCACGCGGTTTGCTACGAAGGTAGTCCAACGTGAGGAATGGGAGCGTAGCCAAGAAAGAACAATGGTGGCGTCTGACCACAGAAAGATAGAATCGATTTGGATATGAGTCAAGTAAGTATCACGAACATATTTATATAAATCAGCCAAAAGGACGGCAGCACACAGCTCCAGCCTCGGCAGTGAAATGCGTTTCAACGGAACGACTCGAGCCTTTGAGCATATAAAGAAAACTTGAATATTTCCAGATCGATCGATAACACGTAAGTATATTACAGCCCCGTAAGCAACCTCGGAGCTGTCACAGAAACCGTGAAGTTCGTAAATAGAATTCAAATTGGTAACCTTACGAGGTACCCGAAGCTCAGCCAGCTGTGAAAGTTGTTCCGCATAAGTAGTCCATGCCTGGACGACTTCGATAGGTGGCGTTTCATCCCAACTCACACCGAGAATCCAAAGTTTTTGGATCAAGCACTTAGCTTGGATTGTGATTGGTGAAAGAAAGCCCAAGGGATCGAAAATCCGAGCAAGTTCGCTTAGGATTGATCGTTTGGTACACGCTTGCTTTGAAGGTTTTACGGAAAAGAGAAATGAATCTGAAATAGGATCCCACATCAGACCGAGGACCTTTAAAGGTGAGGGCTCGGTGTAGTCAAGAGAGACTGAACCGCGTAAATGCACGTCAATGGGTAAATCTGATAAAAGTTGTGGATAGTTGCTGACCCACTTGCGAAGTTGAAAATGTCCCAAATCAAAAAGCTTGATAAGTTGTGTTTTAGCCTCTTGGGCAACGTTAAATTCACTAAAACCGCAAACTACGTCGTCAACGTACACGTCAGACAAGATGATCTGTTTCGCCAGCGGATATGCGTCTCCCTCGTCATCAGCTAGCTGTCGCAAAGTACGGCAAGCGAGAAAGGGAGACGAAGCTACACCATACGTAACTGTATTCAAGCGGTATTCCTGAAGCACGTCGTTGGACGACGGTCTCCAAAGAATACGCTGATACTCACGGTGGTCAGGCGAAACGAGAATTTGCCGATACATCTGGCGCACGTCTGTCATGAAAACAATTTCATGTTCACGAAAACGCAAAAGAATTTTAGAAATATCAGGCTGTAATTTAGGGCCGATTAATTGACTATCGTTCAACGAATGTGCGTTTTGATCCTTAGCCGACGCATCGAACACTACGCGAAGGCGAGTCGTTGTGGAGTCAGGTCGTAAAACACAGTGATGTGGAATATAATATTTACCCTTTCCCATTTCATCGGAGTGCACAAGTGACATGTGATTAGACTCGATATAGTCAGACATGAATTCACAATACTGTATGGATAGTTCATGGTCGCGCGATAGTCTCTTTTCAATCGCATGAAACCGTCTCAGTGCCACCTCGCGCGAACCGTGAAAACAAGGTTCAGAATCGTCCTTGAACGGATATTTAACGACATATCTACCAGAAGCATCACGCGAATGATCGGTTACGAATTTTTGTTCACAAAGTTGGTCTTCTGGAGTTAATGAAGTCGCTTTTGGAACAGAATCCAACTCCCAGAAACGATGGACTAGTGAGTTTAAATCAGTATCAATACAGGACGATAAAGACGATGTAAGTAACGCCGTACTAGAATTAAAATACGTTTTACCAAGAAGAAGCCAACCGAATATCGATTTAAAAGCAGTAGGTTGATTTCGACTACCCTTGATTTGCTCATCTAATAGCGATTCGGCGAACACATCAGCAGCAAACAGTACATCAACCGGTCCGGGGATGTCGAAACTGGGATCAGCTAAAGTTAACGATTGTATGTGTGACCAACAAGACGAATTTAATTTAGCTACAGGTTGATCACTACAAATTGTATGAATGACGTGCATATTCAATTTAAAAACGATTTTGTCCTGTGTTCCTACGTTACAAGTAACACTGCCACAAATAGGAGCAGAAGCCTCTCCGAGTCCACTTATACTAGCCGAAGTTGGATTAGATACTAACTGTAAACGCTTCACTGCCGACTCGGTAATAAAATTACTCTGACTGCCAGTATCGAAAAGAGCTCGAAAAGATTGCATTTTGCCATGAGCATCTTGAATCTGTACGATAGCAGTGGCAAGTAACACGGTAGACTTTGACTGAGAGCGAGAAAACAGTGCTGCTGAGTTCCGACTCTGTTGTGGCTCAGCCGATTGAATACGGTGCAGTAAGCTGTGATGTTTACGTTTACACGTACGGCAGGAAAAAATAGAATTACAATTCTTTAATTGATGTGATGGTTTTAAGCAGTTATAACACCATTTTTTCTCTTCGGCTAAGTTTATACGTTCATCTATTGATTTGTTAAGGAATTCGGAACACGATGTAATTGAATGCGATTCATCACAATACGAACACCTTTTCGTAATTAAGGTTTTATCATTGTTAGTTGTGGTTGTGGGCGAAGGCGACTTATCACTTGCAGCCACTAAAGCATGTGACACACTAGCGCGTTTAGCAATACTTGAATTTTGAAACGATTTATTTTGTTTTTGAAAACTTGAAAAGTGTGTGTCACGCATTAATGCTTCACATTTAGAATTTAAGAATTGTTTCAACTGATCGTAAGTTGGAAACTCGATATCAGAATGTTTTTCTTCGAAACTACGACGCGTATCAGTGTCTAACTTCGATAAAATGTGATACACCAAAACAAAGTTCCAATTTTGTACCGGAAGGTCAATTGTTTTTAAAATGCTTAAATTTTCATCGAAAGTGTCAAGAGATTTACGAAAATCTTTAGCATCCTTACACTTGAATTCTATGTTAAGAATGTCACGCCAACATGTAAAAGCGAGATCGCGCTTATTTTGATATCTGCCGCATAAGGCTTGATACGCATCGATATAATGCTCATGACTCACAGGAAATGCCTTCACTACGGATAATGCATCGCCGCTAAGAGAGGAAATCAAATAATGAAACCTTTCGGTATCGGTAAGTGAAGATGAATTATGAATTAGAGCATTAAAGGTATCAAAGTACTCAGGCCATTGTTTTATGTTACCAGAGAAGTTGGGCAGCGTTATTTTAGGCAAACGAACATTAAACGAAGATGACACACTTTTAGAACTCTGCGTTGGTAGATCTTCAGTTCGAACTAAACTGCGATAAATAGATTCGATTTTGTAATACGTGTCATCGAATTCTTCTTGTAACCTTGTGTCGGCCTCGCTTTCATCATCCAAAATATCGATAATTGAGTAATGGGCATCCTCAAAAGCATCAACTATTTGATTTACATTGTTGTGGTAAGACAAAAACAAATTAATTTCAGAGTCATGTCTCAGCGCTAATTGGCCGATTTCTAAAGCTTTATTCAAACGTTTAAGTGCAATCGTACGTTTCCTGCGCAATGAAGACAAATCTTGAGATGTGTATTCTATGTCTACAGATTTTGATTTCGATTTCTTCAATGTACTCGACTTTCTTGTCCGTCTATTTGAAGGAGACATGATAACGAAAATGAAATCACCAATAAAATTTTAAAAGTGAAAATCGATCTGTTGCGATAGTGTGTTACCACCCTTATGTTTATCAAGATGGAATGCGGACAAAAAACTGCACTGATGCCTACTACTACGATCGATGCCGTGTCGTGCAGCGATAAGAAATGTTTACGCACAAAATGTGATGAATGCAAGTGCTATCCGTTAGCAAACAATTTTATTATGTACGTTATGTTATGAACTAATTCGAAGAAATAAAAGCTTCCACTTACGAAACAGGCTATTACGAATACGCTAAGAAGTAAATTCAAAATGTTTGCATGAAATGAGATACGAACTTTAACGATGTCAGTGCAGATAAATTTGTATAGACCGTGATTGTGGTAGTTGTGCGCCGGCGACACGAAACTACCCGAAAGTAAAAATAAAAAATGTTGATTTGAGATTGCAATTTGTGACACGATAACAATTGATTCTAGTATAATTAACGATGTTGAACGATTATTGATACTGAAATGATGTGCTAATAATTGTTTTGAACAAGTTTATACCCGTTTAGGTTCAAATTAGTGTAAGCCGATGAATAAATTAAGCACCGATGAATTGAAAATGATTGCTTAATTTAATCTTACAATAACTTAGGGTTAAACTAGACGATGTTTTACGATATGAACTGGTTAGCCCGTAAGTTCCGACACCAAATGATTTTATGCGTAGTAAGATGTGATTAAATGGGTAACTCTGCAACCGATAACGAATGACGATATAGATTTAAGATTTGCAAAGACTTTTAATCAAAAAATACCATAGCATCCGGATAGGGGAAGGTGCCGTGCACGTGGTTGGTGGAAATTCCCGGGTTTCGGCACCAAAAAAGATGTAGCAAACGCACCACACACAAATTAAAAACGGTTGGTGGCTTTATGCTACACTTGGATCAGGTTAAGACCTGCCGATGAAAATACGATGTTCTGTTTCGAAAGGCACGCGGCAACAAAATATAATGCGTCACATACCTTGGAGATCGTTGACTTCCACCATCGTTTGGGCTCACACCAGCTGGTTACACATCACTTCTGGTCGATTTAGGATGAGGCGGCGAGGAGTTTTAATATGAAGATATTGACGAACACGCGGTCGCGGTCGCGCAGGTTCCGTCCGTGCGCGGTCGGTATGTCCTCCTCAACGTCCAGATTGCAACTGCCCTCTAGCGTTCGTCAAACGAAAACTATCAGGCTGTGATCGCATGGCAGCCATTTTAGGGCTGCGTTTTGTTACTGCATAAACCAATCATGCAGAACATCGATAATGCGTTTAAATTACTTAAGATAAATCTACGATAAAAATACGATGACGGAACAGGTATAATAAAATCTCCAATGGTATAATCTAGCAGTAGATGAACTTACACATTGGTATGATACTTACCCTCTTATTCATAATAACGCAAATAATCGAATAAACCTGTTTTACCCGTTTTGTCTCATTCTTTCTTGGCGCTGTCATCATTTGACAGAAAGTGACAAATCAGTTTAATAGCTAAAATTGGTTTATTAGACTGTTTGAGTTATTATGAATAAGGGGGTAAGAATTTATAAATAATAGGGGTTTGATACGATAGGCTTGTGATTCTGCTTCAAAGATTTGTCGTACTTGATGCGCTCTGCAGTCAGAAGGCATCCATTTCGCCAATGACCAGATATATGAAAAATAAAACTCGAAGAAAATAAAAAAATACTTAGTAAACTACTAAGTATTTTTTTGTAATACTATAAGCAACAACCCTTTAGCCAGCGTCGCCGGATCATTTGATTCTGCGGCATTTGTTGAGTAGATTCCTTTTCATGCATGTTTAAGTAGGTACATATCTTTAACTAGCTTTTGCCCGCGACTTCGTCCGCGTGGAAAAGTGACTTCTTTCTCCCGTATTTTACACATTTACCACTATAACTTTGCTCCTATTGGTCGTAGCGTGATGTTATATAGCCTATAGCCTTCCTCGATAACTGGACTATCCAACACAAAAAGAATTATTCAATTCGAACCAGTAGTTTCGGAGATTAGCGCGTTCAAACAAACAAACAAACAAACAAACAAACAAACAAACAAACTCTTCAGCTTTATAATATTATATATATATATATATATAAATATATATAAAATATATAAATATATATCTTTAAAAAGTGTAATGTTTTGTGATATTTGTGCTTATGTTACCTGCTACATGTATGAATAAATGATTTTCTATTTATATTTCTATTTCTTTAGCCTATTATCGCTCGCTCGGGGCTTGAGTTGGCCTTTTTTTTTTTTTTCTTTTTTTTTTAACGTCAGGAAATGCTTACGCACCGTACCTCTCCGTCGGGGAACGGAGAGGCGTGTGTGGGACTCCCCCGAAATCGGGTATACCCACTAAAACCTGACGACGCCCGCCGCATTTGTTGGCTGTAACAGCAGGGGCCGCGGTATCTCAACAGTTCCGCGACCCTTGCCAGCGGCAACGTCCGCCCTCGAAGCAGGAGGGCGGATCTCCACGGAGTGGGGTGAGAAGATCTCATCCCACTCCAGACGGATCCACGCCCGACGACAGGGTAACTGATCGCCGGGCGCCGCCAAGAGGACCAGAGTCCTAAGGACATCCCCTGCCTCTTCTGATAAGCCAGAGGGGTGCTGGGAGTCCCATCACTTTCGGTGAGCCGCCGCTCGATGCGAGACAGACGCGACTCACTAGTGCCTCTGCCGCCCGATACGGGAACAGTCGCAGCGGCACTCTCCACAGAGCATCTTGGCTTCACCTGCCGCTGGATTGCGACAGGCTACTGAGCCCCCTCGCCACGGCAAGGCGTGCTCTATTCGAGGGGGGGCTTGAGTTGGCCTACGCCAACTAAGTCATAGTAGAATCAAATAGTAGGTAGCTACTTATTTAATTCTACTATGACTTAGTTATAGGCATAGTGAAATAAATTAAAATTTTCTTTAAACGAATTTGTAACTAATCTATGTGATGTGGAATAAAAAGTTTTCTTATCTCAAAATGTATTTACTGTATAGATGATTAGAATCACTTTTTTATCAAATAACAAAAGATTTGTTAGAAAACACTTTCCACAGCGCCATAGTAAAAAATAAAAACTGGTTCCACCTGCCTTAACCTTACTCCACTCAGCCCTATGACCTAAGTCTTGGGTTCGGGTTTCAGTTACTGAGCAGAGAGTAAGTTAGGTACCTACCTAACTTACTCTCTGCTATTACCTAATAGAAGCTACGGAATAACATAACTCGCAACTTTAAGAATATGACACTATGAGTGTTTAATTTTAAACCATCGACTAACTAAATTAAAACTATTATGATTCGAATCCTCATTTAAGTGTTCCTATAGGTATAGTAATAAGAACATTAGAACAGAACGGACTTCCAAAGGTCGGGTCCCAATCTCAACTGATGACCAAAAATATTTTTAATGTGAAGTGTATCTATTGGCTTTTATTGTGTAAGTTTTTTTTTAAACGTGCTTATTTGAGTTCTTTTGATGTTAAAATTTCAATAAATTTTAAATTTGACAAATTCAATGTGGGTATAGCATCTTTGTACAGTCGCTTATAGTTTTTTGCGTTAGTATTAAAACACTCTGGTGTAAAATGGATACCGCATATTCGGTGGTGTTTTGTGGAGATCCATTTTGCCTTTCTTCGGACGGCTTCGACCCACTTTGTTTTTCTTATTGGATCTACAGGAAATCTGAAATAATATTGATAGGGTGTATTGTAATAAAATATGAAGTTTAAAATATTAAAGGAAACTGTTGTATTTTTAGGATTACTTTAATCTACTTTAGAGTTAATCATTTTACAGATGTATTATTTTATTTTATAATATAAATTTATTAGTACGTTTATCGATATGATTATCGACAATTGTCAAGCACAATTTAATCTAAATTGACAAGGGAACGAATGATGAACGTACGATAATCCTACCAAATGAAGTATGCGTCATCTTGTTGATTTTGCAGTAACTGACCACAGCTTTTTTAATTAGCAATGTAACTTTTCTCTAGGAAAACACATTTCACTATTTTAAGAAAAATTAACAGCTTTATTGGGATACAAAGTTACTTACGAATGAAAAGAAATATTTTTTGTCTTGCCGCTATAATTTTTACACAAAAATACGGCACATTTACCCATTTTTTTCTGCAATGTTTCTCACCGAGTTCTGTCACCGTACTGACAAGACGTCACATGAAATTGAGGCTAAAATGCCCAATTCGTTGCCGAGGGGGAACAAGCGAAATTTCCCGTCATTGCGCGTCCAGTGGTTTATTCGTCCAAGCTTTCACTACACCGTATTTGCTCTGTTTGCTCAAATGTCGCATGATTTAATGTTATCATATTATATCTGTGGACAATGGTGCTGGTAACATTATAAGTAAATTCTATACCGGCCTAAGTTGTTGTTAATAGTTATGCTTATTTTAACCAGTAATTTCTTATGTGTGAAACTCGTTTGAAAGATAACAGCATAATAAAAAACTACACTTAAAACTTAAGAATATCATCATATTAAAAATCCCTCGGTCATGCTAGGAATAATGAAAACTGTAAAAAGTATCTGCGAAAGAACAGTACCGTTACCATGAGCTTACGATGGTTTTACTCGCTAGCGACTACGTAAAAAAAGTCTATGAAAATTGCACAGCGCCCCTAGCGGTCACTTGCAGAACTAAAATTTTCCATACTTAAACTTAAGTCAAGACCGACAAGAGCGCGGCTCTTAAATTGAAGAAGAAGAAACTTAAGTCATCGCTAGCGAGTAAAACTAGCGACAAACTATAGAAAATAGTAAGTTTGTGGACAATGGTACCGGCGGCGAGCCCAATAAAAGACTTCGAAGGAGAGTAGACCGATATGTCTGCCAATAAAAACCAACCCGCAAGTTCCCTTCAATTACTCCGTGATCATGGCGCTTGCAACGGTGCCGAAATATCGGAAGCTCATAAATAATAAGGTTAATGGTAGCAATCCCGTATCTAACTATTCCAACTGGATGTTTTAAACCCTGACGTGAAAAGCGAAGGACGTTGTAAGTTTAACGTGTCTGTCTTTGTGTCTGTGTATGGATTCTTAAATGGATTACCCGATTTTCGTAAAGTTTTTTTGTTTCATGAATATATTATGTTCAGCCGTTTGAAACTCATCAGCTTTTTTCTAGTATCTATAATAGTCATATCGATTCGAAATGTAGTACTTAAGATATTAAAATAATGTGGAAAGATAACCATGACTATGACATGTGTTGTTTTTTTTACAATATTTTATTTTGTTTGTCGACCGTCTATGTGACGTCCCAGTTCGCACGTGTCTCTAGCTGCCCAAAGGTATACTTAAACACAAACATACAATTACCCTACTTCCATCATCACCGTTTTTTGTCTGTTCAAAGCTATAAAGGCGGTAGGTCAGTAAACAAGCACTGGGCTCACAGACGACTAAGTTCGTAGATGGCACTTTTATCTTGGGTCTGCGCGTGTTTTTTGTTATTCATGAAATCAGTTATGAAAATGTGTGTACCTACCTAATTTGGTACCAAATAACCCTCGCACGTTATCCTTTTTTCCAATCCAAAATACACAGCTTAGTAAACAATACACAAATTTGATTTTAAAAATGGACAGCACCCGCCTAGTCCACAGTCTGTCATTTTCTACGGCTACTTACAATCGTTTAGTAGTTTGTTTTCTAATACTTAATAAATAATTTACATTCCTAAATGTTAAAAAAAGAAAGCTTGCGAGTCAAAGAAAATTGGCAGTGGTTAAGATTTAAGCAAACAATAGTTGGTAGGCTTACTTATTGGTTTCTCATTCCAGCTTCATAAAGACTCAAAACCAAAAAAAATAATACTTTTTGTGACTATAATTTATAAGGGTTATCAATTTTTATCAATTACTACCTATAATATAATAACTGCCGGTTGCGGTATCTACAAACCTAAATAGTCTACGTCCAGGCCACTTCCTCATCCCTAGAGAACCGTTGGGCGTGCTGTAATCACGTTACTGGCAGTAAACGTTTTACGGGCCACCGCAAACAAATTAACCCATTTTATTGCTAATAAATTGGACGATAAACATTACCTCTATAGATTATATCGGCCGCCTGCGAATCTTGCGACTGACATGATTACCCTTGAGAGAGAATAAAAAGCAGAATTTCTTCAAGACAACGCATAGCACTTAAACATAAAAAACAATAAAATTCTTTATTGAACCAAATACATATTTAGTCTGAATATAAAAGTTAGACTTCGTTAGATAAATAAATATGCGGTCATTTGCGAATCAATCACCCATTATGTTCTATGAGTAGTATTTTGTTATCGAATGCTTTTGTGAATTCGTTGTCAATTTATCAATCCCTTCATGATTTTGGCTGTGTCCGTGATTTCAATTCAAAATTATGTTTTGTTTTAAAATCAATATATCGATTCAAACAATCTATTCATCATATAGGAATAAGTGCAGCTTGACAGTTAGAATAACCATTATGTTGAATGTATTTTAAACTTATTTATTTAGTTTAACTTTATTGCACTGTGAACTGCATTCTCTACTAGTCAACCGCTTGGCAACACTATACTACTATTTATACTTTTGATTGAACTTCATAGAACACTATTAGCAGTAATATCTAAGGCATTACAATAAATATGTTTGTACTGCAAACTCTCCAACCATTTCTAAATCTTGATGCCCTTAAACTATCGCAACTATTACCTAGAGTCGCTATCGGGCCAACAATAGAGCTATCAAAGAGTAATTATGCTCTGATATACGCGATATTATTGGGGACTATAAAACAAGTTTCCAACTATCTTCACTTAAAGTGGAGGTTTTAGAACGCGAATACTTAGATGCTAATAGAATTACAAGAAATCACAATCGTATACTTCTATTTTAAAATACACTCAGAGTTGCTATGTTTATGTGATTTATTTACTTTATTTATGAGAGCAGCTTATCTATTTAAGGAATCTCAGTACACTCACTTTGATTTGTTTTGTACTGTGTAAAATCAGGTTAACACGTTCCGGGACACTACTCCAGACACAATAGATGTTTTATTGTTTTCACGCCTGTAGGCGGGCACTGTCCCGGAACGTGTTAAGAAACGCATGTTTAACGAGTTTTTAAAATGTTGTACTTTATTAATTTAAGTATCAATGTATTAATTTGCTGGCGCTTTATTTTCGTACTTTTAGTCTACCAGTGGAGACATGTAAATGGCCTTAATTTAATTTACAGTTTTAAGCAATCTTGATCTAGCTGTAAATCTCCCATAAAAGTAAAATAAATATTTGATTTGACTTAAGTTACTTTTACATTGTCCAAAATAAGATTACACTTATTTTCCGATACAAAATGTAACGTCAAATACGAATAAATTTTATGAAAACTCAAACAAGATAATTTCTGTAATTTTAAATCAATATTTACTGTAGTTCCATTCGGATTTTGAAACCTCCCTTTCTTAAAATATGGAAATTCAAAGTCTGGATAGTATTCATACTGGAATACATCGGGAATGAAGACGTTCTAAGTTTGTGAACAAGAAAACGCTGTTAGAGATAGTGTGTTTTTAGTCTGCACTGTGAAACGACAAGACGAAGATAGAGATATGTTACTTATCGTAAAGCGTAATATTTGGTTAGTGCAGTTCAAAAACTTTGTGAACAAAAGCGAATTATACGATAGTGATAGTTATTTAATTTATGTATTTTTGCAAATAGTCTTTCTTATTTCTGATAGGTATTTTACATTTGTATATCAAATAGGTACTTGCTGTAGAACAAAATCTTCGTGCGTATTATGTATTGTGATTCTGTGAGCATTTCTACTAACATAGTATAAGATGCTCGTAGGTTAGGTGCTCGTAGCGCAGTGGTGGCAGGGCTTTGGTAGTGATACTGAAGTTAAGCAACTTACGGCGCGGTCGGTGTTTGGATGGGTGACCATTCCAACCATATAAGTGACGTATATCACGAGCATCTCCGTGCTTCGGAAGGCACGTTAAGCAGTTGGTCCCGGCTAATATCGGTTGATATTAGTCGTTAAGCCCAGTCAGAGGCCGTATGGGCGGCTTGATAAAATCTGACAGCAAGGTTGGTCGCTTGCCTTGCAAACACCCCTCCGCCAATCCGCACTGAGCCCGCGTAGGGGAGTATGGCTCATACTACCTAACATTTGAGGTAAGGCCTTTGCCCAGCAGTGGGATGCTTACAGGCTAACTTTTCTTTTTAGTATACGATTATATTGTTACTAACAAATTGGATCTAGTTGTCTGAATAAAGAAATATTTATTATTATTATTAATGTCGAAATGCGAAGAAACTGACGCTTCATAAGAATTAGTCCTTTACAAAGGTATCCATCCATATCAATATTGCATTTTATTTATGTAGTAGTGGCTTAGCACGCTGGGTTTCAAGACGCTGCAGCTCCGAGGTACCAACATTTTTTTCTGATTTCCATAACACAAGTGCATACCTCTAGCTACTAACTCTTCTTCTTCTTTTCGAGTCAATGGCAATTAAACTTTCTGCGCCAAAAAAGTGGCAACATCAATGGCCTTCTGGTTGGCGTTATAAAAGTCCTCTTGCGTGCAGGTGGCAGGAGAGGTAGGGCATGACATTTATTAGCTACTTACTCTGGGATCAGAGCAATGTATGATAGGTGTCCAATATTTTTTAATTTATGACCAGTCTCTGAATATCTCATGAAACATCTGAAACCACTTTAAACTTGGTACGCGGTTATAATTCTTCCTTCTCGTATGCAAATCATAAAACAAATCCTACAAAATACGAGTGCTTTAATACAAAATTTCTACCTAACGATGTCCGCAATATCATTAAAATGTAACGTCAAAATCGGAACACATGCAGTATGGCTGTAAAATAATCATACACTTTCGTGGAAATCGTTGAAATTAATTTGATTCTGGTAAATTTGAATAAAATTAAACTTAGGATCATATGTGGTCGACCGGCCACGCGGTTTGAATGATGTGAGGGTGATGATATTGATCAAATTTAAGTTTTTAAATTCCTGACCAGTTTTTAGCCAAACGTCTTGCTATGGCTTTTTGTAGAAACTTACATTCGAATAACCAACTAAATATTATTTTTTTTATACTTAAAAAAAACACTAAACCATTACCCTGGACGGTGGATCACTTGGCTCGCGGGTCGATGAAGAAACGTGATGAGGGCGACGACCTCCGTAAATAAGTGGTTTGCACACCAGTCGATGTGTCGCTATCTCTGAGGTGTTAAATCAAAATGGGTTGTTTCTGGTTTCCGTAATATTCTCCCACAAATTTTTGGTAATGTCATGTCAGCTCCTCTCTCTCAGCAGGAATAGGCCAAGTACGCAGGAGATATTACAGTGCCCAGATGGTGTGCGCAATACACACGTGCACTCTCTACTCCTTCATTCTCATTAATTCGCTGAGACGACAGTCTGACATGACCGATGAGAGCACAGGGGAAGAAACAACGTGCTTTACATTCTGTACGAGGCACGGGGGTGTCATTACCACCCACTTCCTGACTCCGAGCTGTTGCCAAGAATTTTCAAGGCAGAGAAAACCAAGAAAAAAAATTCGGCTCGACTTTCGACGGGATTCGAACCCAGGATCTTGGGTTGTGCACCGCGAACTAACCGCTACACCAACGAGGCAGTTAAATGTCAAAAAATCTAGGTTTCCATAACAGTCATGTTACAGCTACATATTTTGGGATTCATGTGATGTTGTCCCTTTGAAAATACATAATTTGGTATGATGCTACTCCTTGCATCTACGTTGCGGAAGAACGTAATGTGTTTTCTTTCACGTGTGCGTGCCTTTTCAGATGTTAATTTTACCTCCAGGTAAAATATTATCTCTTACTTATTTCTAGTTCACTGTGCGCTATAATGTTTTTCCTTAGAAAAGCGGGGAAGTTTGCGAATAATTTTGTATTTTGCTAAAAATACGATGAAAACTCTGGAAAAGGGTGAAGAATATACATGGGTATGTTACAAGTTCATTTTATTCATTGCAAAGTGTATTTTGAAGTTAAGTGATTCTTAAAAACACACATACACTTACGAAACTTGGCATTCGTGTTTGGAGGCGTAACTAGATCATTAAAATCAAATATAAGCCAATTAACTAGATCATTAAATAACTATACAATTCTAACAATGGTACAAGCACATTTTTAAAAAAACAATTACCAGGGCAGTGTCACTTAGTAAGCCCACCATTACTATTGATCACGCAATTGGGCCTTAGAGAATTTTTTTATATAACAACAAAGCGTAGAAATAGGTCAGCACCCATCTGCTGTAGCTTGCAAAAAAAATCATGTTACTTTTATGGCAAAGCTTGTACAGAAATAAAAACTTTACTTTTGTCTTACCAGCGTCACAATTTTCTAATATTTCTTTCTCATCGTTGTGTTTGAAAAGGAAAAGTTATCATTTATAAGCCGGTAAAAGTTTTAATTGACGTTTCGCGAATCGCCAGCGCATAAATTCGTTAACATTAAGCCTCTTAATTAACAAAACATCGTTTCAAGTTTCTTCGTCCTAGTTATCAATTCATAGATATGATTATGATGCGCAATTAATAATAATTAGGACGCAAGTTACGTGATTTGCTGAAATAATTATGTAAGTACTTAATTTTTTTTTTCCAGCGCTTGTGTGTGCTTAAATTGTGTGTGAGTACGTGCGCGGTAGCCTCGGCGTGCGTGACGTTGCCGATAAATTACAAGAAACCCGTCTGCGATCGATGGGTTGGACACGTGAAATGACGAACATCTGACTACATCGGCAATGTAGTACTAAACCAAAACCTACCGGGTCAAAGGCGAAGAAGAAGGCCTGAACTGTGATGGCTGAGTCATTAAGAAAGCCCTAAAGCTGTGACTTAACCGAGAACGACGTCCAGGATAGGGCAAAGTGGAGGAAGAATAGTCAGAAAGCAGACCCCGCCACTAGACGGGACAGTTGCTAGTAAGAAGAAGGAAAGATAGAAGAAGCTTGCGTGTGCAAAAGAAAAGATACAAAGTGTAATATTGCAAGATACCTATTTAATCATTGCAAGTCCATATTTTCTTATTGCGTTTTTGATGATCATCAATGGATCTCGTTAGAACCTGTTTAGTTCAATTACAATGGAGACTTCTTTTTGTATTAAAACATAGATAGATATCATTTAACTACCATTACTAGCTTAAAGAACTGACATCACAAACAAATATCGTGCTTCATGAATTGACGCCACTTGTCATCAACTCATGCCAACGGTTTCATGTTCGACATTTAAATTTATTTTATTTTATTTATTGAAATGATGTACAAAATTAAATAAGTAAATATAAGTAAATTTTGAAGAATTCGTCAAAATCTTCTCATAGAGTCGCGATACATTTTTGCTTCGCATAGCTTCTCTATACGTACTAGTAAGTAGTAACAAGACACTGTTAAATATAAATCTATCATGATGACAGTAATCAGCTTGAGTGTTCCAAGAGCTCTTTAGATTTCCATTAACCTAAACGGTGTAGGTAACGCTAACTTATTTCATTTGAACGCTTTCTTTGTAATTTCTTTCTCAATTTTCCTTCCGGTTTCAGGTTATGGGAGCAATCTTCTAATATCTAAGTCTTTAATTTAATGGCAGTAAAACTTTCAGACAATAAAGGTTTACATGTTTTTAACACCCCTTTTCTACTACATGACACTATACTTATGATTTTCTAATGACAATAATACCGTATAAAACCATTTTAATTGGTGGATTGGTGCAGAGGATGTGGATGTGTGTGTGTGTCTTTGTTTGGTAAACCCAACCAAAAAGAACATCACTTGGCAATGCGAAAAGCCAAGGGCAGAGCTACCTTCGCACTTATATTTGCGTCCAACTTCAAATCCGTACTGCTTTATAGGTGCAAAACGTGGAAGGCAACCAAAGTCTCATCTCGCAGCAGCTCCATGTCTTTGTCAACCGTTGTCTTAGCCAAACTCTTGGTAAATACTGGCCAGAAAAAAAAACTAACGTCGAACTGTTGGAATGCTGCAACGAAAGCCAATTGACTAGCAAATCAAGCGCCGCAAGTGGAACTGGATTGGCAACACTCCCCTGAAGGAACCTGGATCACATCCCCAAGCAGGCTCTGGATTGGAACCCAGGAACGTCCCAAACAAACTTGGTGGCGCTCTGTAACAGACGAGGCGAAGAGAACAGGCAAGACGTGGAGTGAAATGAAGCGCAAAGCTCAAGACCGTACGCGATGGAGGACTGTTGTTGCTGCCCTCTGCTCCACCTAGGGGACATAGGTAGGACCATAATCCAAGTCAAGTAAGTCAAACTATTATAATGTAGATAAGTTTATATTTTTACCCTTCCTTTGATGTACAGCCCCTAGTAAAATTTCAATTCAGGGACGTAACAATGTAAATATTTAGGTACATTTTGATATAACAGCTTAAAATAGCTCCAACTCCAAGGATAGCCTTTCGAAATAACCTTAATTAATTTCCAAATATTTACCTATCGGTTGGATGTAAACACACATGACCTTTTCATTAATAGATACTATCAACGGTAGATCCGTCCCAAACGGTTCACCGATCCTTTGAAATGCAATAACACCCACGAAACGCTACGTTACATTTCCATCCCACTTCTTTCTTTAATGACTTTTCTCTAACTTGTTCGTTAAAACTTTACTTAAACGATTGCGTAACACACGCTGTTTGGAAATTATATTGTTTCAACGATTTTATTGCATAGGTCGAAAACAACACAAATACAGTAAATAAAGTTGGAAAAATGCGTTCCTTATCATTATTTTCAAGTGGATTTGAACCCATAAAATGTATGCGTTAAAATTTATTTTTGACTGCTACTTTGATAATTGAGAGGGTAAGTCAGCCGTTAAATACATGAACAAAGATCAGTCTGCATTAAGGAGCTATAACCACAAAACAGCACTGTTGCTATTACTCGACAAGTCAAATGATTTGTTTCGTTTGTACCTATGGCAACTGCGTAAAACGTTAGTCGTTAGATTTCAATAGGTATTTTACCAAATAAACTCATAATGCCGATTTATCTTTAGTTCTGCAAGTGACTTTGCAATTTTCCATAACTTTTTTTTTGTCGTCGCTAGCGAGTAAACGCCGCTGTAAACTCATGGTAACGGTACTGGCCACTTAGAAAATGAATTTGACACCACGCAGTTTTTTTTTCGGTTTTTGGCTTAATACACGTTTTGTGCGCGCAGAAATTAAAAGGTAAATCAAACAGGTATTATTCTTTTGACTGTGGCCAGTGTTAATATTATCTTCCAATAGAAGGTATTTTCTTTTTCAACTATGCGTCAAAATAAACAGTCTTTTGTTTTTTTTAACCTTACTGCGTCGTTTACTGCGTCGTTTACTGCGTTGTAATGGTAATTGACTGAATTTAGGTAATGTCTCGAATGTTCAAAAAAGGAAATGCAACTCTTAGACAACTCCAGACCAATTTGACGAATGGAAGAACACGTATACCAAATTGGATACCGGATCTTGAGCCGGCAGATCAATTAGTTTGTGCGCTCGAATGTGGTGCGGGTGTGCAATGGTGCTTTGTTAAGCTGCAAAGATTTACAAATTAGTATTAATCTTCGGATTATACAGAATTCCATCACGCATTAGTGAGATATAAGTGATAAGATAAAATAACAGCTCAGTTGTCACATCACATTTGTCGACACAAATTCGTTCGTCTACCTAATACTTACGAAAAATCCTCGTAAAACACCCAGCCGCCATAAAAATACTCATATTAAGATATTTTTTTTAAATTTATTTATTACAACTACTTAAGACTTAATAAAAGTAACATATCATATCCATATCCTTCTATAAAAAAAAACCCCAATTGGGTTTATTTCGCAGCAGGCTTTGAACGAAGCTTATCATATCAACTCGATAACCTTTTAACTTTTTTAGTAAATTCCTTTGTTCTTTCGGTTTTTATCATATTTGTGAAGATGAATCACGTATGTAATAGGTCCAATACCTAGTTTTAATACTAGTACCTAATTTTACCTAGTGGTGCCGTTTCATTGGCCTTTCAACCCTTTTTAAAGAAGGTAAGTACAAAGCGGTCACGGCGAACTTCAAAGACAGATCAGACAGATCCAACAAATAAAAAATCATGGAAATCGGTCCACCCGTTCTCAAGTTATAAGGAAAACTAACGTTTATTAAAGAAGATGTTCAATCTTAGCTGAGATCCATCTCGATAAAATTACCAACCCCAATGAAACTCCCCTCAGATTAAAAATGTTACCGAGAAACCTTCAACAAAGTCAGTTTTTAACGACCCAGAGCTAAAGCTTAAAGGGCTTTTAAATTACGACTCCACATCTGATTCTCCACCATCCAACTTCCATCTAAGACTCATCGTTATCGTGGCGTCTATCGTTAATTGATACCAAGACGCGGTTAACGAGAATGGTATAGAAGTATACAAAATAAATTATGATTACTCTTTGCTCATCGCTAATGAATGAATGAATGAAAGTTATTTATTTTTGACCGTGATCCATATTCATGTTAGTAACAAATTTGAACTCCGCCTATGTTATTAAAATACAATTTAAACAATGAAAGATGCCGCCTAAAGGAAGCCACCAGCTTTAGTAGCGTGCAAACTTATCCAGCGCTCTAGCATCGGCGAGTCCCACCGGTTAGCCAATGCCGCCAGGATGCCATTTGCACTGTTGCGGAGGCGATCTAGGACTGAGGCGCACCGCTTTCGGATCAACGTGTGAAAGCCGTCAGTGTGCGCCTCAGCGAACATAGTTGCAAAATCGCGGGAGTCCAAGTAGCACACTGAATGCTTCAGTGTAGGTGCTCCCTACACCACCCTGAACGTAGTTAGAAGCTAGACTGCCCTCTTCTGCAGTACTAAAGATATGAGTCTGTGAGTAATTCGCAATCTGAGCAATAATGTGAGTAGTCTTCTTGACATAGACGGATTCCACTTAGTACTTACATACCTAATACTAGTAGAATACCCACTTTTTGTTAAACGATTATTTTAACTGTTTTGTAACTTTGTTATTGGAAATGAACTGCTCCTGATTTTCCGCTCTGCGTATATTTTAATTAGTAACTAGTGTTTCTCAATGTGAGTGAATTGTATTATGTTTTGGAGAATAAATTCTTAAACCATAAACCATATACCTTTAACTTTAGTCAAATCTACTTTGCGGCTGAAAGAAGCTAGTTTAACCTCCTTTTACTTCGATGCTTATGGTTTTTTACCAGAACGGTACCGAAGAAAATCGTTTCAATTAATTGCAAGCCGTTTGCAACGGTAATTCGAATTCCAACATAAAAGTCTGTCGATTTCATAAAATACCCCAATAATATTTAAAATATTTATTGAATACGTTTTTATTCAGCGAACATAAGAAAAATATTATGTTTTAGAAAGTAAATAAGTGCTATTAGTATTATGTATGAGTAACTGTGCAGGGCGCATGCTGATAGTTAACGAATAATAGCGTCACCAGTAGTTGAATATTAACGATTGTGTGTGATTTAGAAAAACCTTAACCAAACGCCAGAATGACTATCTTAATTAACATTAGATAAATGAATTGTAATTGATTAATGTAATTATAAATGAATTGTAATAATACATAAATATACAATCTCATTTAATTACTAACTAAGCATAAGAAATACATACACAAATTAATTGTACAGTCGACTGCACATCAGGGTACTTTTTTAACTGCCTCGGTGGCGCAGCGGTTAGAGGGTCGGGACCTCTGGTCCCAGAGGTCCCGGGTTTGATTCCCGGGACGGGACAAAAATATGTACCTGGGTTTTTCTGTTCAGAAATTCTCAGGGAAGCCCGAAGTTTGGAAGTTGTCGGTGTTTCACCTCCGTGCCTCGGAAAGCACCTAAAGCCGTTGGTCCTGCGCCTGATCTCTCTCCGGTTGTGTCGGATTGCTGTCCCATCGGGCTATGAGAGTAAAAGGAATAGAGAGTGCACCTGTGTTTGCGCACACACTTGTGCACTATAATATGTCCCGCGCAGTCGGTTAGTCGTTGTGATTGGTCATCGTAGTCGAAATCGGCTAGGGGGACTATTATTACTTTTGTTGCAAACTACCTCTTATTACAACTGCATAAGATACCGCCGTGTTTACCTTGACGTGCTGTTGTCCGTACTATCTGACTGAATAAATGAAATTGAAATTTAATGACCATTGGTCCATTGACTTAACTATCGATCACGTAACCGGGCCTCAATGTAGATTGATGATTTTTATAGAACTGAAATCAAATTAAAACTTGCGTTAGTTATATTATCAAACACAAGTGGTATTTTCCATCCTTAAATGGTTAACACAAACAATTCACATCAGATACCCAGTGTTTGTTTTTGCAATTAATTTGTAATAAAATTAACGTAATTTTCTTGAAGAAATATAATATGATAAACGCTTGTAAAACAATAGCACAACTATTTGGGAAAGAAACATAATATATTCTCTGAGCCAAAGCATTTTTTTCCATACTACACAACCTACCTAATTGTTTTTACTTTATGTAATTTTCCTAATACGTCTCTCAAAAGGTTAAATGTACTCAGTTTAATTTTCACGTTACTTTATCTCATAATTTAATTCTTATGGATTTAATAAGCTTTTTTTACCCTTAACGAAAAAAGACAGGGCTGAGTTATAAGTTTAACGTGTCTATCTGTGTATGCCTGCTTTATCGTAGCTCGTAGTAAAAAAAAGGAAACGAAAATCGGTTTATCCGTTTATAAACCGATTTTCGTTTCCTTTTTTTTGTGTTATAGATAATTTATCATCATCATCGTCATTATTTCTGCTTAGCCTAAAGGTATGACTGGTATGCACTGGTATGCAGACAATGCATTAGGCCTTAAGTCCACCTTTGTACAAATTTTGATTGTGCAATAAAGTATAAATAAATGAAATAAAATTGTATCCCGAATGTATTTCATGAAAATATGTTTAGTTGTTTGAAGATCATTAGCTGATATATACTTAGTTGATGCGAAGATCTGTCGAGGGTTTTAAATTTTACATTTATACACGGTGTTACTTTGCATCCTTGCCATATTCACAGAGGTAACTATATTACGGACAATGAACTCAAATCATTAAAAAAATGGTGACTTTAAATTTTGATTTTTAGGGTTCCGTAGCCGAATGGCAAAAAACGGAACCCTTATAGTTTCGTCAAGTCTGTCTGTCTGTCTGTCTGTCTGTCCGTCCGTATGTGGTTGTGTGTGTAACAGCCGCTATGCGATGCTTATAGTTTCAGAATAAAGTGGCTGTGACAGCCACTTTATTCTGAAACTATAAATATCATATAGCTGAAACTTGGTAGGTAGGTGCATCTTGTTCACCGCTTTTCGATTCAGATACAAAAAGTAAGAAAAAATAATATTTAAGGGGGGGCTCCCATACATGAAACTAAAATCTAAAAATGTTTTTTACTCAAACCTATACGTGTGGGGTGTCTATGGATAGGTCTTTAAAATTGATGTTGAGGTTCCTAAAACCATTTTTTCTAAAAGTGTAAGGTTTGAGATATAGACGCTTCCAAAGTGGTAAAATGGGCGTCCCCCCCATCTAACTTTTGAACTAAGAAAGTGAAAATTTTGAAAAAAATATATGATGTAGATCTCAACAAAAACTTGCAACGAAAATTGGTTTGAAGGAGATCGAACGAGTAGTTTTTGAGATATTGCACATTTTTATCAACCGCAAATATAACTTTGTCTTTCATACAAACACTATGAAAAACAAAGTCATTTTTGCTGTTACAATATATTGTGATGTTTTTGTTAAGTGAAAGTAAGGGGACCCTGAATTCAGTTAAGGGTGGCACGGAACCCTCAGTGTGCGGGTCCGACACGCACTTAACCGGTTTTAATTTTGATTATTTAATTTTATCGACAATCTGTTACGCACACCATTTACTATCGTAGCGCATACACATCACTGTTGGCTGTTCATCGGCACAAAAGAGCCGCAGCGATTGCGCTCTCTTTCTAATATCAAACACGTGCCGGTGCTAGGTCACGCCCACTTGGTTTATTCCTATTCCGACTTTTGCACGTGCGAGAAAAGAATGATGTATTCTTATGTGTACTGCAAAACCAAATTTTCCTAAAACTTATTGAGCTTTATTTATGACAGTCTCCTGTTTATCTAAAGTTATAGGTACTGTTCCCTTCTTTTATCTCTTTGAATATGGCAAGGATGCAAAGTAACACCGTGTATAAAGTGCACTACATTATAATTCCTATTAAAACAGTACAGTATCAAAAGGGCCATCATGTTCTAATAAATGTGCGCGAAATTAATCTGGAAAGTGTTTTAATCAATGTTATGATGGGTCACTAGAGTAAACAAGTTCACCTAGGGAATCGGTATTCCTTCAAACAACGTCGATAAATTAGCTGTGAAACAAAAATACATCTCGTTATAATATTTAAGCTCTTAGTAAGTAAATAAGAACTTTGAGAGGTGCTGAACACTAAATTTAAGTAGTCGTTATGATAATATAAAGTTTTGGTTTATTATTCCGAAGAATATCAATATGAATATTTCATGAGATGCATAAATGCAAAAAGATCTTTTATTAACATTTTGAATGCACAAATTTGTATTTTGTAGGCCCACTTAAGTTTATTGGTTAATAAACTATTGAATGTCTTTGAATAAATAATTCATCATTATTTCAATTAGCCTTTACTTGCATCAGAAATCTACAAAGCGTTTTGGTTACATACCTTCGCAACTTTTGGTTACAAAACTTCGCAATGTTATGCCAGAAACCCATTGCATTACTATAGAAAAACAAACATAATCTATACTTATAAAATGCTTTGTCCTGAACTACTGACTTATTGATTGACTGACTGACTGACTGACTGACTGACTGACTGACTGATGGATCAACGCACAGCCTAAACCGCTGATCGTAGAGACCTGAAACTGGGAGAGTGTGTTCTTTGTATGACGAAGGGATCCGATAAGAAAGGATTTTCAGAAATTCCACTCCTAAGGGGGTCAAAAAGGGGTGCAAAGTTTGTATGGGACAACCAGATCCCTTGATCCAATCTACTTCAAATTTTGCATACACATTCTTTTACAGAATTGACGGAAGACTTATTTTATATTTTAATGAAATTCATCTCATAAGGGGGTAAAAAGGGTTACAAAGTTATTCTGGGGGTGATTTGTTTCGAATTTGATATCAAAACTCTTTAGTGCTCATGATAAAAATATTTTTTAAATCTTTTTTGACAATCATTTGACATGTCTGAGACACACAGCCTTACCACAAATCACTAAAACAGAGTTTTAGGCACTGTTTAACAAGATTTTAAGAAAATCCTCACCACAAATCAGTTTTTGGCGCTAAAACACTCTTTTAAACAGTGTTTTAGTTAAACACACTCCCCCCTATTTTATCTTGTGTTTAACCTCAAAAAATAGACAGATTGACATTTGACAACTTGACTTTCGTTTCGCGGTAACTCAAATTCGTGTTTTCCTATAGAAAATATTATGGATGATTGATTTCACAACAATTGATTTATTGGACTCAACAAACAAACAAAACTTTATAGACATAAGACACTATTTTAGACATGCTTTTGTAAAATCAAATTCACTCAGCAACTTTATGACGGTTTGTGTTGGTATCCGTGTTTCTGTTTTCTACCACGTCTTTCGAACTTTCTATAAGCTGTTTATGGATATCCTGAAATAAAATAAACAATTAAAATGCTATAACGTTTCCAAATCCCACATACGGCGACTATGTAGTAGTTATTATTATATTTAATCAAAGATTATTATCAATTTTATTTACCTTTTCGTATTTATCTCAATGCCTTTTCGTCTTTTGTCCAATTGTCCGAGCGATCTTTCTTTTTTTGATTCATGTTGAAAACAAATCAGTCAATACACAACAAACAAAATACTACTTATTACAAATGAATTGAAAACAAAACAAAAAAAGTCAAAACAAATCAGATTCTTCTCATTCTTCTGTCATTACAACTTTTTTTTAAAGATTTGGGTATTGTTACTATTCAGCCATCATTTCAAGAAGCTTTTGTTCATTTACCCTGAAGCATAGAAAGTAGTATAGTATAGAATGACAAACGCGGATTTTCAGCGTAACCAAAAAGTTACTTTACATGTGTGCGTTCAATAGTGATGTGTATCTTATGGTGGTCCAAGTTTTATCGACGAGGTTACGATAAAGCATGTAAATTGAAACAAAAATAATTAAATTAATGCACTTTTAATTACATAATACTTTTTATTTGATAAACAAGACAACCTCATTTTTGTTAAATTACATATTTATTTATTTATGTATGAAGACTTGCTAGAAGCACTTATACACGTTCAAACATAGACCTTACCACAGCACAGCTTCGGGCCAGTTGTGTGGGCCAGTGCTGAGAAGAAGCTGTGCAAGAATTACGGTTACCTAAAAAAATCAGTCAAAAAATTTATCGATACTGATGACGTCATCATTTAGTCAAGCCCTAGTGTAAAGAAACGGTTTCTTATTTTACTGAAAATACCTGAATTAATCTATTGGAAACTTTGATATATGGCTGCAAATCACAAAGGAAGTCCTAAATTTACTGTACAATTTGGCATCGGAGTCGATTTCACTCACAAATTTTGTAAAATTTGGAATTAAATTTTTTATCAATGATTCATATTTACTGGTGGAAAGTATGATTTTCGGGATTGTATCCTCGGCGCACTTCACAGTTGCTGAAAGCACAAGTCATTTCATCTGAAATTGTTATACAAAACTTAAATTATAATTATATCCATTCATAATTTTTCAAAAATTCCAACGACGGAAACTTGACGTATCCACTAAATCCATTATTTCTTAGAAAACGGTCTCGGTGTCATAAGGTCTTTCGCTGTCAAATCCTATAGAATTTCACTAAGTCGCACGCTCTTTTTAAAGCGAAGATTTTTTTCTTTCTCTATGCCCTGAAGTGTGTTGAATGCAACCTGCGTACTAGGAAATTTAATGAATGAACTGAGTGAATGAATGAGTGTTTGTATCTAAAACTGGTGTTTAGCTAAACACTGCCCAAATACCTATTTGTGGTACAAAATGTTAAACACTGTTCTAAACCCTTTTTAAATTTAAAACAGTTTTTAACTAAACATGACTTAAAACCAGTTTTAACGGATGATTTGTGGTAAGACTGACAATGTTTTGACACATGTTTGTTATTGATGTTGCTCTTGAGAAAATGCTTGAGAAGAGATTTTATTCCTTAGAACAGTAAAGAATATTTTTTTGTGTATAAACAGGGTAGGTATCCAGCGGCCTGTGTGCAGTGTAGATTGCAAATCGTTTGTTCATATTGTCGGTGGACATTCTACGCGGGTTCTGTGGTCGAAGTGTGTCGAATCTGGAACTTTTCTGCAAACTTTTCGTGGCGGCCTATGTTTAGCAGTGGACGGCTTTTGGGTGTTGATGATGATGGTGGCGTAGATCCCTACATAGAATTGTCCCTTTCAATTCACAATTTGAATTCAAGAAAGTAGAGTATTCGCTATGACCATAAAGAAAGCTCAAGTTCAAACTCCTAAAGTAGCGGGAGATAAATTGAGGGAATTTGCTTCTCCCACAGTCTGTATGTGGCATGATGCTGTGTAAGCGCAAAGAGTATAGCCTGGTCTTTTTATTAGCACCCGAAAGAAATGTATGATTGACAATAGGCGTAGTAGGTATTTCCATTTCGTTGTAAAATAAAACGATATTATCGACCGGGCTGTGTTGTGTGTACATAAAATATAACATTTATCTGTACGCATATCTACGCATATATTTAAAAAAATTTAAAAACTGAATGTTTTTGTTTGTTTGTTTGAACGCGTTAATCACAGGAACTATTGGTCCGGTTATAAAATATGTTACATACATTGTTAGATAGCTAATTTATCGGGGAAGGCTAAAGAAATAGTTAAATGTGTATCGGCTTATAAATATTTTCGCTACGATCTATGGGAACGGAGTAAAACTATTGCGCGCGTACGAAGTCGCTGGCGGGCCGCTAGTGTAAGTATATTAGTGTTTCAATTTATCGTAATTATTTCAATTTATCGTATTGTTCGACTTAACGTGTAAAAAATAAAGCTTGTTGCTATTAAAATGGACCACATACCATCCCACCCAAAAATACTGACCTGACCTGACTGACTCTAAAAAATTTAACCTGACAGACTTTAAAAAATCATTATCTCGCTATGACTTCTCGTTTTTGAGAAATCCTCAGACAGACCTACAAACACTTATGAAATTGTTTACACGTGTTAGGATTCGGAAGCCTAGATCAACATACTCAAAGTTTATCTAATTCTAACGATATTCACATACCAGTAGGCCTAACATGCATGACACACTATTTCTTTCGATCGACATGACAAAATTAGTCGATCTATGCTATTTTATCATATTCCCTAACATGCCAACCACATTGGACAAATTTATCCACAACGATAACGAGATATGTCAATTTCTAACCATTCACTCAATTTTATGTCAGATTTGGCTCAAAATGATCAATGAACTTGACACAATGACAGATTGACTCCATATTGCCCACAGATTAGTATGAGTATATCAAATATTGCCCACAGATAATGAATTCAAATTAATAAATATGTTGGGGATAAAAAATGATCCACGGGGACTTTCTTTTCAATATTTTTACACTTTATTGTTTTTTGAGAGCCGATAAAATATGGCACGACTCAGTCATATATTTTTGCTCTAAATATGTTGTTTTTTATTTGTCGTCGTCGCTAATGGTGGACGATAATGTATGTTACACGTAGAAATGTCAAAATTCGATAAAAATATGTGTGGCATGTTAGGGTTCAATGATAATTTTGTCATATTTCGAATTTTGACAGTACGACATGACTTTCATGGCAGCCATGTTAGCAACTGCGGGTATGTCGATTTTTGACAAAGAATCGCGCTAAAATGCCTCGATAAATTTTTATCACGGCGTGCATCTTAAGCCTGCAGGTCGAATTGATTATCGTCTTATTTTTAACACGTTCCGGGACAGTGAGCGCCTACAGGCGTGAAAACAATAAAACATCTATTGTGTCTGGAATAGTGTCCCGGAACGTGTTATGGCGGCAAAAATGACACGCTTGTCGACTGACTGACTAAAATGAGGAGAAGCTCTTTACTTTGTTGAACACGTAATATCTTCAAACACACTGCACTCATTTCCTCTTTACCGTGATAGGCGTCGTGCCTTATCACCCGGGTCAAAAAGCAAAAACAAATGCTAGTTAGCTTATGAGTAGAACTTCGAGAGTGTACGGGTTAACTGCTAAATGGCAAGCTGAGTAGGGTAATTTCAGTTTTAGCATAGTCGAGATTATTAAGAAAATGGGGAAGTCTTAGCAAATCTAAATAGAGCTAAGTTTTAATATCAGTTGACTTCCGTCTACAATGTGTTTGCGCTTCTTTTAAATCTTTGTTGTATTTTCGGAAATCATATTTTGCGACTTTTGATGACGCCACTATATTTTAATACATTATTTGACTTAATCTAAAGATCATAATTATCTATCTTTCTTCTATCTTCTTTATATACCTAAAAGATAGTCATGCTAGATAATAACACTTATGACTCGAGTACGCGTGAACCGATTGACATGATTTTACGTTGTTGGATTCGTCTTAGCCATTTCGGAAACTTTGCCAGGACCGCTTGGTCACATTTTCTTTCTAGTTTGGACAACATAAAGCAGCTGCCGCTTATTCAAAAAATTCATCCCCACTTACACTACTTGACATGATTCCTCGTCACTAGTTTTTTTGTGGAATATGCGTTAGAACTAGTCTGCAAGACACGTCCCAAAAGATTGTGCCAACTTATCAGTCGCGGCTGACAGCCGCGTTCGTCAGCCACGTCCGATGATGTGTTTCAAGCTTTAAACATGATAGCTACACTAAATCAAAATAAAAATAAATTGTAGGGTAGATCTAAACTAAGTATTGCCAACAGAACGACTGACCGTTCGCGTTGGGTCACATGCCCGCATGCAGTGTTCTCCTGCCGCGCCGTACTCTCGGTTTACAAATGAGGTGCTGAGTGACCGAAATCTTGTGGCATTTTTTTTTTAAATATAATAAATACAAATGTGGCTAAGTACGTGGTTTGGTTAAAGTGTTTTTTTCATGTGTCAAACTAAGGATTGATCAGAAATAAAAGGTAATTTTGATATATTTTTATAAGTTTTTCTTCGCATAGGTTGCCGTTAATTTTTCTATCTAACCAAGTATATAAATAGCCTGTTGGTATTTTCGGTAGGGTTTATTTTTATTTGGTTCCCGGCCTTCTTGAGTTCTATTACTTTTTATGTGAATTGTTCACTTTAATAATTTTGTGTAAGTTGTACCCACATTTATTCATTCGTGTTCTAACTAAGTCAATATATATTCCCAAATGCATTATTGTCTTCCTAATGTGGACAATTTCGCTGGTAGATTAGTGTTTTTTTTTAACAATAACTAGTTAGTTACTTAAAGACATTGAACGACTGTTTTTATACCAAATAAATAAAATATTTATTAATATCTTTCCACAGATGTCGAAAAGTTGAGAATACCTTGCTGACATACGAGTATGAGCCACAACCACCATGGCTGTATTTGCATCTACCCGCGTCACCGCTACTATATGTTGCAAGTAAGTTTTTCATTGTACTTGTTAAATTATTATATCTGTATATAAACCAACGATATTAGAATAATATGTAAACATGATTAATAATTATTAGGCAGTATCAATATAATTACTCACATTGCTGATTCACTATTTTTAACCTACAATGCCATAACATATTATGTGCTTAAAAAACGAGTAAGTAATTCAAATTAGGTAATCATTAGCACAAAGTTATATTATTTTTGTTCTCCTACACATCCTCTCCTTCCTGCAAAAAATCTTAAGATATTAGTTCTGGTTCCTCGGTTCCGAGACCAGTGTTCCGAGTGCTAAACAGAAGGTTCTGGAGACCCACTGTGCGAGTTCCTCGGTCTCCGTTCCGTGATCCAGGTTCCGTGACGAGGGCGTACCGTGCTTCGGCGCGGCGTGGCATTCAGTCCGAGTACTGACTGGGCTAGGCACGGTCAGTACTGAGTGCTGGTTTCGAGATGCAAAAAAATATTTTATTATTTTAAATTTATTGCACTGTAAGTTTTAAAATTGTCACGTGTGTCATTAATTTCGTTACGGGTCTAGTTATTTTTGGACAGTTGATTTTCTCTTGCTTCTTTCGCCTTTTGATTGATCTTGGCTACCAAAAGTTTAGTAGGGTGAATTTCCCAACAGCAAATTTTACGCGGCATGAGTGAAATCGGCAGTGCAGAGTGATACAATGAGGCTTATTTATTTTTTTATTTATAGAAGGCGTTATCTCGTATACGAGACCATAAATATTTTTTGATTAGGACTACGTTAAATACGGAATAAAAAATGATAAAGCACCATATTTTTCATTTCGGTTGCGCGGTCAAATCCATTTTTCTGTTTAATTTCCCTTATATAGTAAAAACTTTTGGTTATTTAGTATGATTGCTTATTTCATTTAAATCGTGAATAGTTATAGTACTATCACATAATATTTTCATAATTTAATCTATTTAATTAAATGACTTATAAGTAAAAATGCATGTGGTCAAATGAGACTTTTCTTATCGGTGAATTTTTGTTTGTCGAGAATATTTTTGCGTGGGACAACTCTAGCTCCTTGCCCCCGTGCTAAAACGCTACATACCAGTGCCGCCTCAATGCTTAACGTAAATAGACGTGCGCCGCTTGCTCCATGTTCCCGCTAAAAAAGTAAGTAGTTGGTTTCGGTGACATGGGACATTTTATTTTTCATTTCCGCAGGTTGGAATATATTGCCATCCAATTCTCCATAAAATTTATGAAATATTTATTGGCATCCTTCCCAAACTACGTTTATTAGTGTGGTATCATTAACGTTGTGACTTTAAAACTTTTATTGTTATGTTAAATTTTGTCGTTGATTTTAATATCGGTGTTTTCATTTCGGTTGATTCGGTGGCCTAGATTGACCACCAAAATGAAACAAAATTTACCGAAATGATAAAAAATATCATTTCGGTGAATTTTATTAATTCCGGTGCGTAAATTGTTCATATCGGTGATTGATTTTCTCATTTCGATGGCTTCATTTTATCATTCCGGTGAAATCTATACTATATTATACAGTTGAAGAGTTTCTTTGTTTGTTTTAATTTAAAAGCGGTAATCTCAGGAACTACTGGTTGAATTTGAAAAAATATTGTATTTGTTTTGCCTTCCTTTTTTAGGATTCCGTACCTTGAAAGGTAAAAAATGGAAGCCACTATAGGATCACTTCGTTGTCCGTCCGTTCTACCCTTTTTCTCAGGAACACGTGGAGGTATCAAGCTTAAATTTAATCAAAAGCTCTGCGGTCCCTTAAAGCTGTAAAAAAATCAAACTTCTAAGCCAACGCAATCAAAAGATACAACCGTTATTGCCGTAAATATCAGCAAAATTTCGCAAATTTTCAACACTCGAAAAGGAATCAAAACCTACCTACAGGGTACTTCCCGTGAACTTAGAATCTTGAAATTTAGTACAAAGCAACGTCATTTATAATACAGATACAGGAATAATTGCGAAAACTGTATTTTTTTGTTATATCATATTAAAAAAAATTACTGCCCCTTTCTTCATAAACGCGTTAAGATGTTAAACGAAAATTACAATGACATACACAATGAACTATAATTAAGATACAAATTATTCTTTCAGCGAAAAGCGTCGTCATTTTATTACAAAATGTCACAGAAAAAAAAGACGCTTTGAATTTCCTTATAACTACTATTGATTCCCACTCTACGCTCTGACCGATCCAAAGGTTCTCATTATGCTAGCAGCATTGCCTCGTTGAATAGCAATGGAAACCTGTTGAACCAGCCAGAGTGGGGATCATTACCCTTATCCCTCAGTCGTTGTCCCAACTCTTTGAAGAGCTCGCGTGTCTCATCACCCCAGGGCCCAGCCGTCTCCACAGCGATTGGAACAAAATCATACTCAGACTTTAGCTCAGCATACTTAGTATGTTTTAACTTGGCAGCATTTTCCGCCGCTGAACCTGCTGATGTTACAGTATGCCGTAAATGTGACTAACGCATGTTGCATCCCATAAGAGGCTACGCCCTCTTTGCCATGGAACCAACGTTAAGCCATCTGGTCTCTTAACATCCATGCGGGACAAGCCTGGTGGCTCTAGGACGCAAGGAATATTTACGGAAACCGTGGCCCGACGCACAAATTCATTAATAGAATGGTGCCTCGGGAACCGCCCCGCACATCTTTGGCAACTCAGTCCATGGTGGCCGTTTTCATTTACCATCACACCACAAATACAGCGATGAGGTTCAAAAACTTTTCTGCCCAGTGTTAAAGCTACTGCAATTCTTAAGGAATTGTTGTCGAGAAGCGTACCCAACTGTGGAGACGGCAAAGCATGCAGCCAAGCACCAGATTCAGGTTTTGCAACTGCTTTAAGGCGTGCCAACATCACGCTGGAACCTACGGGAACGGAGTAAAGGCAAAACGCACAGATAATGTCGAAGGGGACCACTAGTAGTATTGTTAGAATAAAATAGAATATAATTAATCTTTATTTCAGACATCCATAAATATCATTTAACAAACAATAAAAATTACAAAACGGCGAATTAATAAATAAATAAATACAAATTAAAAATTAGAAATAATATTAATTGATTGATTAATTTTTAAATTAAATTAAAATCTTATTCTAGGTTTGACTTGTTCTTGCAATCTGTCTTATAATGGGGCAGTCATATTTTTGGGCAATTGTATTCAAAATACTGTTGGTACTCCCACGCAGTCTACGCAAGCAGGAAGCTGCCTTTTTGCGCATTATGGCACCAAAACCATCTGTGCGAGCTTCGCAAAACATACTTGAGGCGCTGCAAAAACGTGGGAACCCCAGCAGCATCCTAAAGGCATTATTGTATTGCACTTTAAGTGCCTTTAGCGCCTTTTGCGTACAGCTGACCCAGAGGGAGCTCGAGTAGAACGACTGGCAGTATGCTTTAAAAAGAGTTAACTTAACTTCATTACTACATCGAGCAAACCTCCGTGCCAGCATATTACTCCTGACCGCCAAGGCTCTCCTTTCTCTCTCTACACCGTGCTTTTTCAACCGTCTTACAGCCGAAGGCCACTTAAAGTATCCAATAACTACATGTCATTCGTTAAATAAAACTTGGTTATTATTAAGATTTCAAAGCCTAAGACATTAAAGAAGATATCAGCACAATTTAGTACGAAACATCCTGTAACGAGCAGTACGCGCGGGTCATTCACTCGGCTGTCTAGCACTACTGACCTTATTTTACGCACGAATAGAAAGGGGCGAGGCGGTGGGCGTCACAAAAGATTGCGCTAGCGCATGATTGGTTAGAGATCCACGTGGACTGTCTTAGATTGGCTACGGTGCGGAACGCGTGGAGGCGGCAAGGTCAAGGAATGCATTGTTGAAAACGTAAACATTATGAACAGGATGATACATTACGTAACATTACTATTAGATATTTTTTACACCAAAATTATGTGGAGTGTAATAAAAAAAAAACATGTCCTAGAGGTTTATTAAGATGGTTACATTACGTGGGCTTCGGGTGTAAGACGGTTAAAAAAGCACGGTGTATATCCATGTCGTCTTTTAGATCTTCTGTTATATAATGCCCTAGGTACTTAAAGTGCGATACCCTAGTTAGTGGGGTGTTATAAAGTTTAACGGGTGGAACAAAGCTTGGGCATTTATTTGATGCCTTAAACAGCACCAACTCACTCTTCTTAACGTTATAGATAAGACCGTGTGCACCGGCGTAGTCCTCACAGATACCCAAGAGCTTCCTCATGGCACTGACCGACTGATCTACGATCTTACGATGTTAGTCTAAAAAGTTTTTTTTAATATGGTATGGGTTTAATTTTGTCTCTAGACTATACCAGACGAGGCACAGACAGGGACGACGATGAAGCGAGCTCACCCAGAAGAAGCCTGTTTAGTCTTTTTCTGAAAATAGCAGGGTTGTAGATCGATAGAAACACATATGCGGGTAGAGAGTTCCACTCTTTTGCTGTGCGCATTATGAAAGTTGACGAGAAGCGCTTAGTTCGAAAACTTTTTAAACGCGCTAATCTCAGGAACTACTGCACCGATTTGAAAAATAAATAATGTTAGATAGATCATTTATCGGAAAAGGTTATTGGCTATACTTGGTGTTCCTTAAATAGAGGTCCAGCCTAAAATGGGTGATAGGCTTGACAATGACAGTCATTAGAAAATTATATAAAAAAATGTAAGTTATGTCCTTTTCAAGTTGTGTACATTAGAAAATCTACCAAATTGTCATCTAGTGATGGTTTTTGACTACTGGTAATACAAATACTTTTTTTACTTGTTTATTTTGCGATGCGAGTTTGAATAGCCGAAGGCCTATTTTATTTATAAATCAGGTTACATTTAAATAAATAGTAAATAAAAAAGTGAAAATTTGTAGTCACAGTAGTCTAGCTTATTACCCGTATTATGCGCGGCGCACGGCACTTAAATTTCGCGGGGAGAATTGCTGTTTTTCCGTTATAATAATATATGAGTCCTGAAAGAAAGGTTAACTTCTACATACGGGATACTGTAAAACATCACGCTACGACCTACGGGAATGGAGTAAAATCAAAACGCACGGATGCAGTCACGAGGAACCACGTGTTTTAGTGTATAGAAGTAATTTTTTTAAAGGTTTTCGGTGGGTGGATAAGTGTTGTCATTTCGGTGGGCAAGTTATTTCATTTCGATGAATCGTTTTTTCATTTCGGTGGCATCAAAACTTTGAAGTAATGTATCTTTTTAGTTTATCAAGATATTTTGATGGCGTTACGTATTGATATAAACAACATCAAGAAGTAGCATAAACCATGGTTTGAATTCAAAAAATAAAAAAGTTCACCGAAGTGATAAAAAAATCAACTTTGTTGAAATTGACCCAGTACCTTAAAAGTTTTTAAGTCGGCGCCACCTAATAGCATTCGTAAAACAAAATGATGTGCAACTCGAAATCAGTGCTTATCACCCGAGTCCGAATTTCTGAGGCCGAGTTCCGCTTCCGAGGTTCCCACAAATGGTCTTAGACCCTCAACGGTACGAAGTTCCAAGGTCGGAGTTTCAAGGCCCATGTTCTAAGATCTTAAGAGTTATTTACTCGAAACCTCTGAGTTAAAAGTTGTCCCTTGTCTTCCTAGCTCCCGAATTCCCAATGTACACGTAATAAATTTATGTCACGATATTTTTATATTCAATTTTTTTTAAAGTTTTAATTGTAAAAAATAAACTTTCGTGTTTTATTTCTCCATTCTGAACAATTCTGTGCAACGGAGATTAAATGTAACATTCTTCTGTAATTACTCTGTTCCACTAATGTCTTACAACCAAACCGTAAATAAATGATATCTGGAATCTTTCTGTTAAATACCAAATATAAAGTAAATCTAATTAAGTGTAATTAATCGTCTACGTAAGGCTACAAAGTGAAATCCGGCAGTACATCAACTAGATCATGGAGACAAATCTTTAACCCTTTGTCTTTGATACTTGGGCACTTTTAGACCAATACATGCTTGATTTTAGACTATTTTTTTTTTAATAAAATGCCTTTTTATACAATAAGTACCTTTATTTAATTTGGTATCAGTGAGTATAGGACAAGGTATACTAACATTTCAAGCTGCTGTAGCAGTGCCTTTTCTGCCTTCGTTGTGGGTTGAGGGATATGTAACAGAAAATCTGCTGGAGTTTTGTAAATGTGGGATCTACAAGATGACGGTAGGTCAAACAAGGCATCATAGAGGTTAAAAAATATGGTTCGTTAAAACTTTCTATCCAGTCTTCTATTAATCACTTCAAAAGAAAATAAATGATTCATTTAGAATTTTTTAATCTATCAAAATACATAAGGGTAAAAATTATAAAGAGACATAATAAGGCCAGCAAGCGTAACAAGGGTTAATTAAAGCCACCAATACAATAAATCCAACATCAGACGGTTTAATAAAGCTACTATTAAGGGGATAAACCGCTGAGCTTACCTGAACAAGGCACTCGTTAGAGCAAAAAAGGCGGGCCCGACTCGACTTTTTGGTTTTCTATTCTAATTCAGACATTTCCTTTCTTTCTTTGCAAACTTGCTTTCAATTATTGAAATTGGTGTAGTTGAAAAGATAATTTTATGTAAAAATAAGCAGAAAAATATTTTAAGAGGAGAAGTTTTAATAAATGTACCTATAAGTATATTTGATAAGTTATACCTAGTCTTATATAATAATAGCACATAAGAAGTGTTGAGGAGGCGTGGTCGGGGTTTAAAACAAATTAGTTCCCCACCGTGAAAATCAAAACAGCGGCAGGATTACCAGAATGTAGTGGGGAGCGTGGGACGTCCACCGATAAGATGGACAGACGACCTTGTAAAGTTTTTTTTATTGCAACAAAATCCACAGCTCTCAAAATACAGTTTAAGTTTACTTTTTAAGATCGCAGGATCACACTGGATACAGACCGCTCACAACCGGTCGCTGTAGAAATCCATGGGGAGGCCTATGTTCAGCAGTGGACGTCCTTTGGCTGATGATGATGATGATGATGATGAGTGGGGAGTCTAGTGTGATGGGCTTCTCTAATTATAAACTTCAGTATTCAGTGATGAATGACGATCCTGTCCAATGGAGAGTAGACGTCACCATCAAATTAGCGTTCTCCTGTTGAACAGCAAAATCAGTACTGGCAGTAACCAGCGGTTTTGAAACTGCGGTGTGGAAGGCAAGACCACACTATCTTCTCGAATTTGGATTTTTTTGACAAAACTCCACCGACAAGAGCCTTGCTCTTAAAATTGATGATGATGATAACAGTTTAAATAAGATGATACAGCTAGCTTCAGACTTAAATGTATTTCTAGGTATTTAAGAATAAAATGTATTTTTATTAGTAGGTAGGTATATTCCGTAGCCGAACAAAAACGGAACCCTTATAGTTCCATCAAGTCTGCCTGTCTGTCTGTCCGTCCGTATGTCACAGCCACTTTATTCTGAAACTATTAGCATCACACAGCTGAAACTTGGTAGGTATATGAAACTTGCAACAAAAATTGAACGAGACGAGATCGAACTGGCAATTTTTGAGATATAGCACATTTTCATTAACTTTGTCTTTCATACAAACCCTATGAAAAACAAAGTTATTTTTGCTGGCAAAAAATATTGTGATATTTTCGCTAGGTGGAAGTAAGTGGACCCCGAATTCTTTTAAGGTGGTACGGAACCCTCAGTGCGCGGGTCCCGCTTGGCTGCTTTTTTTCAATGACATATATCGTTATCTTAATTGTTTGTATTTCAGTAGTGTTTTTATCTCGGAATGTTGTGAAACTTGGTTCTTATTCAGTCGTATTGGTATAGCAAAATTATTCAACTCTCCCTATGATATTATTGTGAAACTTACGCAATACAGTATTACAATCCTAGTTGTACAGTGTGACACGGAATTGCCACATTAGCATAGCCAGTATGCTAACTATTATTTGGTCCCAGATTATACTACGATCTACACAGGGCGTCAATTCGCGTATTTTCGGCATATCTACTGTTGGACAGATGTTGGACTACAGTAGTGCTATTGTAACACATCGTGTGCTTAAAGGATGACCAGTCAATACTATCTTAGGTCCACTTAATAGAGTCGTGCCCTCGTTTTAGAGCCAAATGCTCAGAGCACGTAATCGCATCACGCATCCTTAATATTAGTAGACCCATAAAACATCTCTGAAATCATGACTAAGGACACTACAATCAGAACATTCCATACACTCATTGAATAAATCATTTCTTCGGCTTAAAGACTTCAATAAAACTCCTTAAATATTAGCAACCATAATTCAACTATAATAAGCACCAGTTGTTCTCGCGGAGTAAACCGATAGCACCGCGGGCTCAACGGCAACCTCTACAGAGCTCATAAAAAAAAGTCAGCAGCATTGAAAGGTGTCACGCCGCTGTCAGAATAGCGAGGTATATCATTGTACTCTCGTAGTACAACTGATGCACAACTCAGTGACGACTCAATTAGCGGAATTGAGGCCCTGGTAAGATAAATTGGATGGACGGAGATGACTAGAGACAAAACTCTGGATACTACTAACGGAATAGGGCAAGAGACATAAATTCATTATAGTCCCTTAAAGCTTAGGGAATATGAAACTTGTATTACGCTTATGTGAAGAAGTTAAGATCATTTATTGGTAAATTTACAGATAAAATAAATTAAAAAAAAATACCGAATTTAAAAAAGGAGGTATTCAATTCGATCTGTATGTATGTGATATCGTTAAAATGGGATAAAATTCGTGAGTGTATGTATGTTTGTATATTTGTACGTTTGTTCACGGATTTCTCGAAAACGAGAAGTCATAGCGAGATGTTTTTTTTTTAAATCAAGTATATTTCTGCTTAGGGTACAGTGTGAGTTTCATTAAAATCGGTTAAGTAGTTTTTGAGATATGTATAATAAACTAAACTGCCTTCAAAAAACTGACAAAAAACCTTTAAAAAATTGCGTTATTTTAAAGTTTTAAGCCAGTTTTTTGGAGGCGGTTTAATTTATGAAATTAAGTGTTAGTAACTACAAATATGTTGCCGGTCACACGATTATCATAAAACGCGTTATTACAGACTTTGGCTTTATACAGAATGATCTTTATGAATCATGAATAGGTTCTTAGTTTTAAATATTGCCAATGTTATCAAAGTCACCCTGTATATCACAAGTTCTAAAATCCCATAGAAACGAATTCGTCTACCTGACGTTTTCTTATATGAATACCATTTCCAAATGACAGATTTGGGTCCCGTGTTAGGAAAATAAAAGAATGAACGCCCCATCGAAGCATTGAACGACGTTTTATTTGTGTCGCAAAAAGGGAAAAGGTGTAAAGTATACGTGATTTCAGCCGGCCACGGTACGTGTCAATCAGTTTTCTTTACTCTTATCTTCCGTTTTTCTCACCATTCAAAAAAAAATCTTCAATTACGGAGATATTATTCAGAAAAAAGTTTATCGAAAAACGATAGGTAACAGACAAGGGCCTTTATTTTAACTCTCTCTATTGTAGATTTTTGTAATAAATTCTTTATTTAAAACATAGGTAGTCTGATACCTTCCTATCTAGTTTCAATGCATCATTCAATCCATAAAAAATATATAACGCTGCAAATAACTTGGTTCCGATACTGATACCCAATATATCAATACTTATATAATATTGAATTAGGAAATACAACGGATAGCGTACGTAAACGTGTTTGCATAATAAACTAAAATAATACTTAGTATCGAATGGATCTATATCAAATGATTCTAATCCCTTTACTCAACATAGTTTCACTGAATACTTACACATTAATGTACAATTAATACAACGAGTAAAGATATAGTATCATCGTCAATCTTTTGATACTAAGGATTTTTTGCTTCTACAGCGGTGACTGCTTCTTCTTCTTTGAACTAGTCCACAATAGACCCAAAGCAGTGGTGTCTCTGCTTGTTTGTAAGTATACGTAGACTTTTGCCGTAAATGGAGGACTCATGTGCTTGAGTAGAAACACTTGTTTCTAACTTTCTCTTGCGTTTTTACTCTCCGTTCAGACTGCCCCTCGTCCCTGAGGGTATTGGGGCGTTTCGCACTACGAGGTGGGTGCGTGGCTACATGGAGCGAATTCCCCAAGCGCTGTTTCAGAATGGGGTTATTCGCACCGCAGTGGTCTATTAAATGGCTCGATTCCAAAGATACCTTGGGTGATTTTAACTGCGATATCACTGGTACTGCTAGCCGATTTTGACTACGGTGGCCAGACACATCGACCAACCGACTGCGCGGCATATTATAGTGCACAAGTGTGTGCGCATACATAGGTGAAATCTCTATTCCTTTCACTCTCATAGCCCAATGGGACAGCAATCTGACACGACCGGAGAAAGATCAGGCGTAGGCCAACGGCTTTACGTGCTTTCCGAGGCAAGGGGGTGAAACACCGGCAACTTCCAAACTCCGGGCTACCCTTAGAATTTTGAACAGAAAAACCCACATAATTTTGGCCCTACCCAGGGTTCGAACTCGGGATCTCTGGCACAGCCAGACCCTCTAACCGCTGCGCCACCCAGGCAGTCAATTAGTTTTCATAGTGACCCTACTACGTATGTTTTTCGTCATGGTCCAAGTGAGTAGTTCTATTGACCTCGTATCCTCCCGCTTACATAAACAATGAGAGCACATTTATCAAATCTGATACCCGTCCTGCCTTTGACAAGCTATTTTTAATGGTCCCTATTTTACATTGTTACTCGTGCATTACCATGGGGGATGGAAGGCCATGTTTTGGCAATAATGGAACATTGATGTAGATTACACAAACGGGGTCTGTATGATCCTTTCTAAAACAAAGCTCACGGGCTTGCCTAGTTTAGATCCGGATAATAGCAAAATATTATAAGTATCTTAGTAAACATACTTTTTACATCCAATATATTTAGACTTCAGTGACCCATTCAGGTAAGAAAGTACTCGTATATGTATAATATTTATTTTATACTATTTGCTAAATGTATTTCAATCTTCTGATGAAATACTAAGACAATATAGGAAGTTGAAGAATTTGAACTGTGTGTTCCACTAACACACAGTTTTAAAAGATGAAATATGAAACCAAAAATTGCGCACGGGCGGGACTCGAACCAGCATCTTTCTGGCTAACCGGGCCAACTGCTCTTCCAATTGAGCTACCGTGCTGTCGGTCCGACCGCGCGAAATTCTTGGTCTTATTGACACGTCATTGCGTGACGTTAGCGCCATCTACCCGTCTGTTTATGCAACAGCGGGCTAAATTGTTATTCTTTACAGAATAAATTCAACTTGGAAATGATAACGCTTCGCTACTCAATGGTTTTACAATATTTTTAACACACACAGTGTCATATTTTATTCTTAAAAGATGAAATATGAAACCAAAAATTGTAATTTAAACTCAGTTTTAATTTAAACTCTCTTATTAATTTATTTTATAGTAATTTTACAATACGAACTTCCCTATAGCTATTTATATTTAAAGCTGCTGTTAGCTGTGAGGCTGTGTTATATTAAAAGTACCTTCAAAACTGTGACCTAGCTAAGAAAATTCCTGAGTGCCCTTAACTTTGACAAAGTGCTAAGAGTACATTTTTGATAAATTAAGAAAGGTAGATTTTCTTTCAGATCTCAAGGACTATTATGGATAACAAGTGCCCTGGCAAATTAAGTGACTTTTCGGACGAGAAAATGTATTTTTCAGAAGTGGATATAAATTATTTTGCCAGGCTTTTTAGTTTGAGGCGTTTTCTACAAGTGATGGAATTGATTTTGGTCTACTTTACTTTGGTTTGAGAATATGAAGGTTTTATTGAGTTTTGGAATAAAAATTACTATATCCTTATAATCATTTTGAAATTTAAATCACTGTTGTTTCTGTGACTGAATGTACTAAAACTTATGATTTGGCATTCGTTAGAAAAATAACAATTTTCATGAGTGTTCACAAATACTACTGGTATTTGTTTATGGTATAAGCGTGGAATAGATCAATAAACGCAAAATGTAGGTTTATCAGGTGTATAATATGAAATAAAAACATTTATTTATTTATTACTTGTATGATATTTGTCTAAAGCTATTAACCAATTTAGTATTTACAAAACAAATAAGAGGATGTATTTCCAACTCTCAAGATATTAAACATCACAATATCAGTTTCTAAAAGATACCTCGAAATGAGACATCTTATTCTGTTTACAATAATAATAAGGACCATTAAACTCCGCTTCAGGAAAAACAGATACGAAATAAATTTCCCTGTTTCTTTGTATCAATGACAAGTATTGTTTTATGTTATCGATTTGACGCTAAGAAGGCTGCTTAAGATACGGCCCCATTTTCGATGTAAACATAATTGGAGTTGAAAAAATATGATGGAGACTCAAGTTCCATAAAATACTTACAGTTATATATCACTTTAAATTTGTTTAACAGAAACTCATGCAATAGATATCGCCAGCCACGTGACACTACCACGGGCAGTTGATGTCTAGACTTAATATGACTTATGAGGTCCTGCTACCCCTAGATGGAGCAAAGGGCGTCCACAGTGCGCCACCATTATGTTCGGTCTAGAGTTTATCTTGATTGAATTAACCTTACTAATGCGAAATGAAAGCTAAACATCTTTATAATTTACGTTCTTACAACAAACATGCTCCTTCAAATCTCACCCGAGCTATTATTCCGAGCACAATGCCGCCACTGCACGCTCCGAACATCTACCGGTTAATTAATCCATACAAGTTGAATGAACAGTTGGATCAACACTGATAAATCCAGCGCCGTGACGTCATTAATCGGGAACCACATGACGTCACTGAGCTTACTTCACTTAACTACTAAGGCACTAGGTAATTATAACCTACTAGCGGCCCGCCAGCGACTTCGTTCGCGCGTTTTAGTTTTACTTCGTTCCCATAGATCGCAAAAACATTTATAAGCCTCTAAGCATAAAACTACTTAAATAGCCTTCCCCGATGAATTTGTCACATTCTATAAAGGTTTACGGGTAGAAAATCGTTTTCCCCCGCAAGCATATTGCGACCGTTGACGTTCGAAATGTATGGAAACTCGTGCTGCGCTACGTCTGCACACGATCCTCTTAAATATACCTATATAGACAAATGTTATATTTTGTGTAGACTCAACACGTAGCCCGGTCTTTAATCTGGTCAAACTTACACGGGGATATTATCTTTTTATTTAACAACGTAATGGAAATACTTTACGCCTTTCGTCAATCGTATATTTCTTTCGGGTGCTAAAAAGACCAGGCTACTCTGTGCGCTTACACAGCATCATGCCACATAACATATAGGCTGTGGGAGAAGCAAATTCCCACAAGTCTTCTTCTCGCTACCATAAGCGTTTAAACTTGAGCTTTGTTTGAATTCAAAAGGAAAATTATATGTAGGGATCTACCCCATCACATCATCATCATCAACACCCAAGGCCGTCCACTGCCTAACATAGGGCCCCACGAAAATTTTGCAAAAACGTTCCAGATTAGACACCCATTGACCGCAGGAACAGCGTAGAATGTCCACCAACAATATGAACAAACGATCTGCATACTACACTGGACACAGACCGCTTGATACTTACCCTGTTTCATCACAAAAAAATATTCTTTACTATTTTAATAGGAATAAAATCTCTACTCGAGAGCAAAATTAATAACAAACATATGTCAAAACATTGTGTCTCAGATATGTCAAATGATTGTCAAAAATTAAATAAAAATTATTTTAAGCATAAGCACTAAAGAGTATTTATATTAACTTCGTAGCAAATCATCCCCAAAATAACTTCTACCCCTTTTTAACTCCGTTACATGATAAATTTTAAGAAAATTTGATACACATGTTTCGTTAATATTTTTAAAGAATGTTTATGCAAAATTTGAAGTAGATCAGACCAAGGAATCACATTTTCCCATACAAACTTTGCACCCCTTTTTCAACCCCTTAGGGTTGAAATTTCAGAAAATCCCTTCTTATCGGATCCCTTCGTCATACAAAGAACACACCCTCCAAGTTTCAGGTCTCTACGATCAGCGGTTTAGGCTGTGCGTTGATCCGTCAGTCATTCAGGACAAAGCCTTTTATATGTATAGACTATCTGAAAATAAGTCGGGTTTTCCTCCCTGACGCTATAACTCCAGAACGCACGAACCGATTTTCACGATTTTGTATTCGTTGGAAAGGTCTTGGGCTCCGTGAGGTTTATAGCAAAGAAAATTCCCATAAAACGGGGCCAGGGCGGGACGGGGCTGAGGGCGAAACGAAGTTCGCTGGGACCGCTAGTTATATTTAAAAAGGTCTTTAGAACGTCACAAACCCAAATTCGAAATTGATAAAGAAATTCCTGTTCCAAATTTCAACTATTTCTTCACGTAACAAAAGTATTTTCGGACAATAAACAAAATTGAAAGATCAAACAACAAAAAGCCGGGCGGAGAATTATGCTTACATAAATTTCCTCTGTTAAGTGGCCCATTGGCACTTACGGGGCATCTTAAATTCCGTAGTCCCTCGGCATGGTGGGTTTAGTAAACTTGCGGTTCTGGCTCCCTGAGGTGATCGTGAACGTACCCAAGAACTTTGAAATATTGATACAATAGCAGCAAAATGATATATGAGTGTTTTTTTATATGCACAATGATTGTGTGTTTAAACTAGTACTTATAAGACCTTGTACCAATTTTCAATCTGTGTGTACAACAATGTAGTATGCAATAAAGCTGAATCTGAATCTGAATCTAAACTCTCAGAGATTGATAAGCCGCCGGCTGTCCTGTGAACAAAAAAAATGCAAAATAATATTGAACACATCCATGAGGGTTTCAATTACGACTTTTTTTTAAATAAAATGATATAAAATCTCCGTCACGCTCTCTATGTAAACAAACTACACTCTCGCTACAATGAATGGAACGAATATGTTTAAATTTTTTTGTGTAAAACTATTTTACCAGGCTCCACAAAACCACTTTAATGTACGATACTAGCACTTATCAAACCCCAATTATAGTCATACTGGTAACAAAGTAATAATACGGTTACTTTGTCATTTCAATGGCCGATTCAGTTCTAACGACGTAACTACGAACATAATAATAACTTCGTAGGCATAAAATTTCATTGAACATTGAGCAAGATACGGGATCCTAGTCCATTCCTTAATAATATTTTTGACATCACAATTATATTCCCTGGAAGAAAAAAAAACAAAAGCAACCGCATAGGCACAGCCCGGACACTCGGAAGAAACTTTTCATTTTGGCCATACATTGACAGACAGCGTGTTGCACAGACGCTGCGTTTGTGTGCGTGCTATAAGGGTTTACAAAGTCCGTTATACCGCACCGGTCATAGCTATTTTCACTTAAATAAACAGATACCTAAACAACGTTAATAATTTACTTTAATTTAGTAAACAACGTAACGAGTACTAATTTTCGTAATGTCATATTCACGTGGTATCGTGGAGAAATAAAAAGATAGTATCTACCTTAGCAACACCTGATTTCACTGATCACATAAATAATGCAATTAACTTTTTCCTAACTACACATAATTATGTAGAATGTTACCTTTGCCTAACGTTTTTAAAGTTGTTCACTGAATAGTTAGAATAGGTTATAGTTGCATATTTTGTATGAAGTTACTTCCCATCTCTCATCTTTTGGGAAAAGAAAAAAGCTTCTATCGGAGTCATTTCTCGAGAAAGAAAGACACCCGTACTCTGCACAGTACTTAGGCATTTCTCGTACACAAAACTTTGTACTTCCGCTAACGTCGCAAACATGCGCGTGCCATGCCCGCTAGGCGGTCACCTAATGAGATCCCTAATTCCGGCGCGATAGTGAAGTAAGTCAGACTAGGGAGGGGAGGTGAGTGTCCGTTCTGTATGTAGTACTATTATATATTCTGTGGCATAGGGCTAACTTTTAATACGCCAAGTCGTTAATAAACTATCAGGCATGAGACATTAACTGGCTGATTTGCTGGCTGAAGAAAGTCTTATTAGTAACACCTCTGAAAACCCAAGAACGGGGGAAATGATTTTTACTTTGTTAGATTTGTCTCGGTCCTGAATAGTCCTACTACTATTATAATGGCGAAAGTTTGTAAGTATGGATGTATGGATGTATGGATGTATGGATGTTTGTTACTCTTTCACGTAAAAACTACTGAATGGATTTGAATGAAACTTTACCACAATATAGCTTATACATCAGAATAACATATAGGCTACAATTTTTGAGGTTTCTAATGTGAGGTCGTAAAAGAAGTCCACGCGAACGAAGTCGCGGGCAAAAGCTAGTAGGATATAATATACACGGGGGCGCCGAGTCTAATCAAAATTTGCTGGGACGGCTATAACTAAATTATGTATAAAAGTTCAGAGATATGCGTGCTTGCGTTTCTACGTATAGCACAAGCAATATTATTCTAATGTCTCGTCATTTCCCCTGGTGGGTTTTGTTTTAAAACAAAGTAATGATCCAATAATGATACACGTTTCTCGCTGCCCCCCAAACCATAGCCAAAAAGGTCAAGGGTGAGTCAACAAACATTGACCGCCACGCAATAGGCCGAATATTCCCAATAGGCATGCGGCAATCCCGTCTAGGTATGCCAATATATTAATTTATTGGGCCCATGTAAAAAGTACGTAACTTTAAGTAAGTATTCTGTAGCGTCAGTGTTGTTTTAAGGGTTCCGTAGCCGAATGGCAAAAACGGAACCCTTATAGTTTTGTCAAGTCTGTCTGTCCGTCCGTATGTCACAGCCACTTTATTCTGAAACTATTAGCATCACACCCACACACAAAAAACATTTTTTTAAAAGTGTAACATAGAGCTAGGCAAATATAACTTTGTTTTTCATACAAACCCAATGAAAAGGTGAGTAATTATTATTCCTTTAAGGGTGGCACAGAACCCTCAGTGCGCGGGTCGAACTCGCACTTAGCCTGTTTTTAGTACGATAATAAAAAAAAGCGAATTAAAGTAGAGGATTCCGAAAAATTTTAGAAAATAGTGATTTATTTCAAGAATACTTAAGTAAATTATATTTTTACTTTATAAAACTAAGAGTAGGTAGACTAAACATCGTTAGAGAACCTAAATATTTGCATTCCCATTTACCTCATAAGTTACGATTAAAATGGGATTTCAAATTTTCAATAAATAGATGCACGAATGAATCAAAACACAAATCACTGGATTTAGATTACAAATTACTAAATTTAGATTAACTACTAATTTCCGATAAATCACCGAACGTTACAGTAAATGCTTGAAGTGCAACTTTGCTACTGGTGCATTTCATTGGTAACGGGGCCTACTGCGTGTTAAACCGACGTCATTTACGCTACCGAGGCATTTTTAAATATTCTGTAAGCTCAGTCAGTAATAGCATGGAAAGTTAGTTCCGAAATGTACCAACAGGTAGCGCTGTTAATAGTTAACTCGCACTTACGAAGTTTTTGGTACACTCTTTTATAGTAAATTTGATGTAACTAATTTTGACTATCTTTCAAGATAGTAAACCGTTGTCTGCGATGTTGGCTTTTATTTAGCAAAGCGACCTAGCATTACCTCGACTGTGACCTGACAACCTGGCGGTTGTACACGTTCATATTTTATTTGCGCCTATTTTGGGGTTCAAACATTCGTGTAGCTGGAAATACGACCCCCTTATACCCGCCTTATTAAGTTTTTATCAAAAAGTTTAAGAGAAACGAACTAGCAAGAACTTTGGCGTTGCTAGAAGAAACAGATTCATAGAAAAATATGTCCGAAATGACAAAATAGCCAAGTTTTGTTTTTATAACATGATTTTTCATGTTTATATTAAACACAAACATAATATAATTAATGGCCAAAACTATTAATGTTGTTACAGAGTAGAGTAGCCTCAGAAAATACTGCTGGTATAAACGCTGGGCAAATTTGGGCAAATATTGGACCAAACCCCAAACACAACATCACAATTTTCGCTAACCGCACCTCGGGCAATCACGTTTAAGCTGGTGTATTTAACGGGCTATAGATAGGTTGGTGTTTTAATAGGACTTTGATTTGGTATTACAACTTTGGTATTTAACTGAGATAGTCTTTACAGAAGTAATCTTTAAATACATTTTTTTTATAAAAACTTATAGAAATAATCTTTGTGGTTGCCGTCCGGATATTTAAAGATTATTTCCTTCAATAAACAAGTTAATGTTTAACCGTCATCTTAATTGTCACACCTTAAACGTTGTAACGTTTACGGGTTGAAAAGTTGGTTGAAAAACGTTATGCCTGCAAGCATATTTTGACCGCAAATGTAGGCAATTTCGCGCTGCCTCATCACAATAGTTTTAATAATTTCCTTATGAGCTCAAGGGATACTGTCCAATTAGAGATGACATTCTTTCCAAGGCTTCCTTCAGGCAGGATACGTGTCTACAGATAGTATATTATTTATTCGTTTATTTGGCACACAAAACGTTTTACAGACGTTAAAAGAACACAATAATGTTACTGAATAATGAGATAATTTATAAAACGTTAAATTTTACATGCAAAAAAATACTAAGCACGCTAACACTAATGCGTGATAATTATTATTTATATCAGAGTGCATATTGATCAAAGGTTGCTGACGGAAGGTACATAAAGGTGTTTTAGGGAAAGGACACGGTCGTAAATTGCCCCAGAGTCGTTTAATGTTTGATTAAAGAAAAGCATTAAGAGACTTGACTATATCATTTTGCAAAAAATATATTGAATTTTTAATACAATATTGTTAATTTACTTTGCTTTTATCTAGCGGCATATAAATCTACAAAAAAAATAGGACAACTATTGAATACAATTTCCTGTCCCCAACAATTGTTGTTTGGCAGAAAATAGCGGTTTCGAGCACTTATAAGCAAACTGACGACCGCTTAACGAAATGGCATATTGTGTCATACTGTGTCATGTGGCAGTTAGTTAAATAAGTAAGCGCTCGCAATCGCTATTTTAAGAAGGAAGATGACGTTTGCCTCCCATGGGTACTAACCTACCAACCTCTTCCTAAAACTTGAAAAAAAAACTGTGACAAGGAACTTCTTTTCGTTGGCTATTGTTTGAGTCATCGTAATTTTCACGCGTCACGCACCCTAGCGGGGCAGTTTTCTATGTTTGAGTTTTGGTGGCCTAGATTGCGGGTTGCTCTAGAAAGACCTGTGCAAGAGATTGACCCCACATAATTTATTTCGTTTTATGTGAAAACCCCGCTATTTACGGCTTATATTACTTTATATTATTTTAAAAGGCGAAGAAACGAACCCATAAAATTAGTTTTGGTCGTGACGCATGGATTTTTACTTTTGGGGCAAGCAATGTATGGCGGGTCGACCGTTTCCAATATCAATGCGTCTTTTTTTCTTTCAATATTAGAGTTAGAACCCGGGGCCGTGCCAAACGATCATTAAGTGCTAAATAGACTTACAATTTGGGTCGCTGTGTTGGCGTATCAGTGTGTAGTGGTGTCAAAAACGTATGTGCATCGTTAATATCGTTATTCCCTGGCACATACTACCTATACCACTTACTTTAACAATACCATAATAAACAAAAGGAAAATGTTAGAAGCATCATCATCATCAGTAGCATTCGTTTTTAAGTCAGTTAAATGAGATAAGCGAGCCACGATATTATTAAAACGGCAAACGGATAAGTATTTCACAGTCGCTCTAAAAGTAATTTGACTGATTATTAGTTTACGCATGACGGATTAAATTACTACTGTATTCAATCATAGCTGCAATGCATTAAGAGGATCGTGTGCAGGCGTAGCGCAGCGCGAGTGTTTTCATACTTTCGAACGCCAACGGTCGAAATATGATTGCGGGAGAAAACGTTTTCTTACCCGTAAGCCTTTATGGAATGAGACAAATTTGGACTCATTCGTTTTCATACATCCTGAACTACGCTTGTGCGTTTTCGATTTTTTTGTATAAAGGCTTGATTAGTTAAAAATGGACGAAATTCCGAAGAGATTTTTTAGTCAAAAAAGTCAATGTTTAGATTCTTTTAATTTCTGAAACATACAATATAAAAAAAAAACGTACTAGCATATTTTTTCAAAATATCTCTAACATGTAAAAAAAATTGTCAAAATCAGACAACGTTTAAGGGGTGGAAAACGTTTTCTCTTTTTGTATGTAAGCTTGCACGCACACGATCCTATTAATCGTCTCATAATACTCTTTCAAACTTCCTTATCTATTCCATGATTATTCACTACTAGTAAAATAAGTTTACAGTACGTAAGCAGTTATTGTTATGCCAAAAACACAATTTTGATCACATATTCAACAATGCTTGGTACTTACCAAGTGAAACGATAACATAGGTAACACTTCGAATTATATATTTTTATTGTACGAGTAAACTAACCCTTATTACAACTGCAGTTTACCTTGGTGTGCTGTTGTCCATTTATAACAAACACATTTTCTTTTCGGACAATATCTTTTCGTAAATTTTCTTTTTAGGCTTCTATTCGTAATTCTACCTGGCAACCCTACTCCACAAGCTTTGAATAGGGGACCATCCCCAGATTGGCCATTATTACCCGCGCCGCCAACGCTAATTAACGATACAACGACCATCGACCGGCCATGTTGTTGAGTGATTAACGGAGATCGTTATGCGATAATAAGAGTAATTTCAGGGAGTCGAACCGGCTAATGGGATCGGACTATTAAGGAAACAACTTGTTTTGCGATTGTATTAAATGTGCATTTGTAAAGGAACTCTGAAGTTATATCATATTCATTGCAAGCATTGTCATGTACTGTCAGCATGAAGAATACAAAAACCATGTTATATCAAACAAGTTTATCACTCTAGCTGAAAAATCTATACAAACAAATGAAGTTAATCAAATATCAACCATCACAAGTTAGAAAAAAAACATCCAAACAATTGTAGCGATGATATAATTAAAAGTATTTGTTGACTTGCCACAACTTCTGTTCTTGAAGTTTAGGATGTTCTGACAGCGGTTCTGGCGAGGGACATTGTGTTTTTGTGTTCACGATTGTTTTCTTTTTCATTTGTTAGTGAAACACTTCTACGTGATTGTTTCTGAATATTTTTTTAGGGTAGAATAAAGATAACCGAATTCATGTCAAGGATAAATATTCGATGTTTTTTAAAAGCGTTCCTAGAAACGGCAGTTAATTTAAATGTGAAGAAAAAATAGCATGAAATATAGCAATTTACACAATACATGATCCCTTGTTTTGAGTAAATTGATTAATAAAAAGGATTTCTAGGAACTACTTTGTAAAGTAAGAGCAATGCTTTCAATAATAATATCGTATAGAAACCTCACGTTATATAGATATGATGCACTTTTCTCTTATAAATGTATCATAGCGGATTCACATAACCCGTATGCTTTTAACATTACCTCCACCTATTATAGAATGCCATTTAAGTCAGGTAATCCGAGCGCTTTTGTCAGCGATCAAAATAAAATACAATAAAAAATGTCGCTTAACAAGCAAGTTTCCATCGTTTTTTATCGTGCTATGAAAAAATTGCGGGCATGTTCTCGCGTCATTGACGGATTATTAAAATTGTTCAAGCATATTGTCTGCGGCGGCTATATTGGCAAAGTTGGGTCAGAAGTTTTAGGTTTAAATGGAGGGGTGACAGCAAATATTTTTGCACAACAGCCTTCTTATTTTGCGAGGCATTCGCTCGTGGATTTAGGGCACGCAGAAATGAGCAAATTTAAACATTTATATGAGCATCACTAACGTATTTTATCTAACACACATATCATAACGATAATTCCTTCTGTCTTTCATGAGTCTCCCAACTCACTGATTAAGTTCATTAAAATGTAATCTATGACATTGAAGTCAGTTTTGTATCACTAAGTCAAGTTTATAGCTAGTTTCCGTCAAAGTATCATCATCGTCATCATTATTTGCCACAGGACGCTCACCGCTGAACGAAAGCCTCTACCATGGTTTCCTATAGCTACCGGTTACTAAGTGGTCTGCAGTATAGTGCACAAAGTACATAGAAATACTGCAGCGCTTACAATATACCCACACAATACAATAATTTCCCACAGCTAGGCCAAAAGCGGCAAATCAAAAAGAAAAAAAATATCTTAATATCACCGATTCGGACGAGATCACTTTTTCATGGGCCCATTTGGCGTCGACGCGTATGGCGATCGTAAAACCATGGCACACAAACAACCTACTATGTACAGTCAGCTGCAATTACTTATTGAATAATATCTGAGCTTTTTCATAACTGTTCCGTTTTTAAAAGCGTTTATTATCGACTAGCTTTTGCCAGCGACTTCGTCCGCGTGGAATAGTGACTTCTTTCTCCCGTTTTTTACACATTTACCACTATATCTTTGCTCCTATTGGTCGTAGCGTGATGTTATATAGCCTATAGCCTTCCTCGATAACTGGACTATCCAACACAAAAAGAATTATTCAATTCGAACCAGTAGTTTCGGAGATTAGCGCGTTCAAACAAACAAACAAACAAACAAACAAACAAACAAACTCTTCAGCTTTATAATATTAGTATAGATATGCCTTATGAATCAACAACCGGAATGCAGATATGATTAAATTACTGAACCTTTGTGTCTAAATCAGAGATAATGTTAGATAATTAATAGAATCAGGCGTTACTTTGCGGAAATCCAGTATTAAGCAAATTATTTTGCTTTAAATTTCCGCTAAGCGACGCCGGTGCAGGCAACTAACAACACAAGCCGTCACCGCGATGAGTATTAGTTCAGGAAAATGCAGGATGCACCACCCGCCCGCCCTCAATACGCATGCGGCACAGCTAATGCAATTATAATTCCCCAACACCAACGTGCAAAAAACCTCTTTGAGGTTTTGAGAGAATGTTTATAACAAAAGTTTATAATCAGATTATGCTATGACTGTATTCTGCTTACTGTCAATTCTAATTACCAGCAGTAATTTTGAATTTAGGTATGTAGATTATACGTTTATTTTTAAAAAGACATTTAAAAAGAGTTATCACAATTTAACCTCATATTTATTGCGTCTGACTGTGCGTAGTGAAGTGTCTTGTCATTTTATTGCCAAGAAGATGTAAGCCGCAAATATACACAGAAATGTCGGTTTCTTAAATGATGAATCACGGTAGGTATTCACTCAATAATAAATAGGCTCAAATTTTACCTGGTCATTATACAGCCAAAGGAGCTTTATTAAACGAATGATAAAACATATATTTCAATATCAAATTAAATAACTACAAAGTGGACACTCGCGATCACTAGCAAATAAAAAACTTCAAACTCATTATTGTTTCGCTAGATCTGAAAAACTTTTTAACGAGAGGTCGTTAATACTTTTATTTTCTAGCTTCTATGCCCCGTTGCGTAGCTGCCAGTAACTTGCCAGTTGTGGATTTTATCAAAACTGCAATAGCAAAGTGAGCCACCTATTTTAATTATTCAGAAGATCAAAAAACATCCCTGTTTAAAGAAGATGTTTTCGTTTGTATAGGGAAAATGCCAACCTTGTACTTGACACAAAAAAAAGCTTATGTAAAGCTTAATCATTGTTAGAATGTTTATTGTCCGTAAAATATTAAATTTTTGGATAATATTATGTAACATAAACTAATAAAATCTAACAATATTTCATGATGTCTATCTAATAAATCTGTCAAATACCTGTCAGCCAATCAACTGTTTGAACAGATTAAAAAAGATCGAAAGCGGAAAGCAAAATGACTTAAGATATTGACAGATTAAACAAAATGACATTTGACATTGACAGATTAACTTTTTTTTGCTCGTTCGACATGTTTATTGAGTAACTTATAGACAGAAGGAGTTGCCAGGGTTTTTAAAAGTTTATTTAAATTACCCAAAAATAGAGAATTGAGATATCATGTAGTATGTCTATTCACCTGTATTTTTAGTTATTTTAAGAGAAACCGTACATGGTCTTGGCATTTTTGTAAACATGTCCTTTATTTAACAAAAAGAATCAGAAGAAACCTTAATAAATCTTTATGCTATCATAGTCAGTGCTCATTTTCTCACATCTAGAAAATGAGAGCAAGTCACTTGCCCTTTAAACGAGCAGCAAAATTCTGTCAAGAGAAAAACATTTTTCAAATGGTGATCAGATGAAATATGAATTGAATTTGAATAGTTATAACCAGAATAAAAAGGTTATTTATTCGCCCGTCTGGCTTTGTAATGTTTTTACCTAAGTGAGGTTATTTTACTAAAATGACAGACGCATTACTAAAAAGTTGAGTAACTAATGAGATAAATTTAAATCATAGTTTGGTTCCTAGGGCGCAATCGTATTTTTTAAATTCAACACTGTAAAAATCGGTAGGTAAAACATATACATTCTTTGATTTCAAATGGAATAATTTTACCAAACAGAAATTTCGCACTTTATAAATAAGGCATACAAAATTTCAGATTATTATTGAGTTTAGCCGTCACTAATTAACGGTGGAAGAGTATCATTTATTATTTTACGGATTGAAATATAATCAGTAAAACAACGTATAAATACGAAGAACAATGCACTTTTTCAATCAACAGCTTGAAAACAAAATATCGGTATGATGGTACGAGTATTTACTATTTACTGATTTAACATCAAAAACACAAACAGCGAAATTAATACGTAAACCGGCGTTGCGCAGAAGTGTCAATAAATTCCCTGTGACTCGACAGCACTCGACACAGACTGCACAATTAAACTTGTACTGGGATATTACAAACACTGACCGGTAAAAGAAGCCAAGTTATGCAATACTTAGTAATAAAATATATTAATTCTGATACTTCTTTGAATATTCTTAAAAGCTGAAATAAGAAACCAAAAATTGCGGACGGGCGGGACTCAATCCAGCATCTTTCTGGCTAACCGGGCCAACTGCTCTTCCAATTGAGCTACCGTGCTGTTTTCTTTTTATTATATAATGTTCAAAGACGACGCATTTGGTGTAGTGGTTAGCGCTTGTGATTACTATGCCGTCAGTTGCGGATTCGAATACCTCAAGGGGCATATTTACTTCGAAACCACGACAATTGGTGTGTTGTCTGGCGCACATTTATTTATTTATTCAGCAAACACACATCTAGTAAGTCCCGAGTAAAGAGATAGTTTCGTTTAAGTTAATTTAATTAAGTTGTAACAACTAATGCTTCTTTTCTTTAAGGCTGTGTAAATATTTTTGGTATTTATCTATCACCATACACTGCAGTTTTGGATCATGTTCTTTGCTTGTCTTTTCTACAAAAAAAAGAGGCGTCCCCTTAGTTTTACTGTGCAATGCCACTGTAAGCATACTCGTACGTGTGTTTTGTACGACAATAACCACCTATCAAGAAGATAAAATATTTGAAATTTGGCTGTCAGTTTATCGTGCGCCCTCACAGGTGCACCTTATTACTATCCCGTACCGTGACAAAAGCAGATTGTCGCTAATAGTCCCGCGGTACTATGAACTGTGATAAAAATATTATTCATTACTTAGGTACTAAAGTACCTAGGTATGTAAAAAGGCCATCAACATTTAATTATATTAATATTTGCCTGTCGACGCATGTAAAAACGCGGGATTTTGGATTTGGCCCATAAAAAGATTGCAAACATTATAACCATAGGTTTTTACCTACAGCTCATAATAAAAGAGATTTGAGTCTAAATCAAGTCAAATAAAGTTGATGATCAACTGTTTTTGCTATGATCCCATACTGCAGCATAGCCTGAAAGGATAACTTACTTATGTTGCGTTATAATTTAATCCAAAAAAGGCGATGCATGTACACGTTTGGATGAAAATGAGCACCTTGCAAACGAAAACAAAATAAAAATAAAATACAGCAACGTTTAAAAATTTCGTCGCAAAATATAAAATTGCAGTGGTCTTTTCGTTATATAAGTGACTACAACCGATAGCTTACTCTCATAATCCTGTACCTCACTAATGGATAGTAATACTGGCTACATCAAAAACAATTGTATAAATCGAGCTTTACCATGATTAGCACTAAAGGCCTGTTTCACAAAGTCGTAATAAGATTTGTTTTCTGTCCAATACTTTATAAGAAATGACGTTCGACATTTGTATTATTTGATGGTTAGTGTTTTTTGTCGATGGTGAAACAAGCAATTTTTTTGAAAAATAATTAGGGCTTTACGAGGAATTCAATGGCAGATTAGGCATTTTGAGGTCATGTTTTGTGATTGCAGAGTTAATGCACCTATTAAAAGTCACCTAAACCATTTAATAGAATAGAATCGAATAATTTTATTTGCATTTGAGTAGGGTAGGTACACTGAAAGTGTACTTGTTTGTAAAGTGTTACTTTTAAACCCCAAATATAAACTACAAAGACGCCATCTGGGCCGGCTTTGGTCAATATCCTTTACATTACTTCAATTAGATTACGTCACATTAACAAACTGTTTGGAGGGCCTTGATCCTAGCATGACCTGGTATCCTGCTTAGATTTGGTAACATAATCACGAGCCATTAGGAAGCATTCGACTGAATACACCATCGCAATGCGCATAGCCTGAAGAGAACACACAGTGCATATTTATGAATTGCTTTGTAAAAGAGTATTATATTATCTGTGGTAAAAGCTACGTTCCCACGGCATCCCTAAAGAAAAAGTTTCCTAAAAAAATACCAACATAATTCTAAAAAAAACGTTATAATCGGCTCAACCGTTATAGCGTAAATACCTACGTACAATGATATTTAATAATTATCATTGCCTACATATCAAAATCATAACATTAACCCTTTTAATCCCCTCTGAAATTACACCCAAAGAGTCTTCGTCAAAGGCGTTAACTGTGTAGGTTTATTAGGAATTATGATTATGTAGAAATTATGTGCAGGCAGAAGGCTGAAGATACATTATAGTATATCAGAAAAGGCTTGACTGGGCATTCAGAGGTGGAAAACCCCCTTTTAAACTGCGATGTGGAAAGCAAAACGGAAAACACCACACTGTCTTCCCTAATTCGAAGTTTTGTTAAAACTCAACCGACAAGAGCTTAGCTCTTACATTTGATCATGATCAAAGATTCAAATTCAAAATCTTTATTTAAATTTAGGTCATGAAATCACACTTGTAAACGTCAAATATACAGTGAAAAAAATATAAATAAATGTGCCCTGAAAGGGCCGAAACATATTGTCTCCTTATCTCCTGATCAAAGCGAGTTATAATGTAATGGCTGTTTGATGCTAGCCTGCTCAGGGTGTTTCAAGCAAACTTATTATGCTGAGCGCTCGCCATCGATTCGATTAACCTGCAGCTTCAGTTAACTCAGACAGAAGTAGATCTCTGTCAGTTGGATCCTGACAACAACACATAACGGAATCAGGTAAATTATCCCTAAGTTTTGGTATTCTGGGCCATTTTTAACCGATTTAAAAAGAGGAGGTTAACAATTCGACTGTATGTTGTTTTTTTATATCTTAAAGTCAAATTGTTTAACAAATACCTCATATTATCTCGGTAATTTGTGAAACAATTTGAATTTTCCACCCACCTAGAGGTATAACTATCTTTTAATTGGGGACATTGATGCCAAACCGAGATCTGATAATGTGATCTAAATGTAATCAAGGGATACCCTCAAACTTCAAAGGCATATCATACTACTACACATAACTAGTGTTTTTGCCCTAGTACCTTAATTTTGACACATCTTTACGTCTGATACACACAATTTTGAAGAGCTGATGGTAGAAAACTCCTCAATTTAAAATTCGGTTATAAATCCTCCGATTATAAAAGCAGGTACTGGTATAGCTTACTTTAGAACGAAGTCAAAAGATGCACCCGTCCCCTGTCCCTCTCACACAAATAAAAATATGCAAATAAAATAAAAGACAAGTCCGACATAAAAAATTATTTCTTTGAAAGAAAGGACTCCATTTGAGGAGAACAATTTATATTTAGAGTCGGTGCTACTGCATCTTTTATAAGACTTTTTAATGCATTTTGTTTTAGAAGTCCGTTTTAAATCAAATCGAATCAAAAAATAAACAAAGTATCTGTAAAATAAAAACTAATCGATTACTACACAACCCTAACCATTAAGGAACCCACAACACTAATAGCACCTCATTATGCTGGGCCCCGACCTATTCGCTAATACAAACACATCTGCATTTATTTAGGGTAAACACCACACTCCACAGCAATCTATTATCATAGAAAGTATTGGGCAAACTGATAGAAACCTACTTACACTAATAACTATTCTACAAAGAGGCGTAATTTATTATCTTGTTCATTATCAAGTTTAAAGGCCATCACCACAAATACACATTTAAACAATGATACAAGAAGGTACATAAGAATGTTTTAGAAAAGCATACACCAAGACACTAAGGAATACATAGTTCAATGAGGGCTACCGTTTCCGAATATAGGTTTTATGGTGTGTAAATTGTCATGATAGAGAGATGAATCAAGTTTGCCATTAAATCTTAATATTATAATACATCGGGCATGCCGCAGTCCAGCTTTGTTGTAAAAGAGGAGTACGTACACAAGTTATTAAAGATTTATCATTTTTAATCTTAGTCCGCCTTTTAAAACACTCTCATTCATTGATCCGTATATAGCATTTGCCATAATTAATGGAAATTATTGATAAATATTAGAAACATTAATCAAAATAGAAATAAACCCGTACATCTAACCCACAAACAGGGACATTTGCCATTTCGGAGACCTCACGCTACACAAGCGCCCCTAGCGGCGAATTCATACGCGTTAGCCCTCATTGACAGACCCACCCATAAGCTACTATGTCCATTCGAATAAGCCTTTATGCTTCACGAGAAAGAGCAATGCATCTCTTAAAAGCCGGCTTCGTTATAATTTCCAGAATGTTCCCATCAAAACGTCAGAGTGAAGCAACATGTAATAACTTCTGTACGCTGATATTTTTCCGCCTGATTTCACTAAAAGAACTCTAAGGATGCGATGACACTACCATGGGTAGCGGAGTGGGGATGCAATGCAAGGAGCAAGTGCTGGTCGTTTGGATCATCAAGATATAAATTAGCTATCGTATTGGAGATAATAATTCTGAGACCTGAAGGTTCATTTTTAATCACTCGCGTCAAGATGGCGAGTGATTTTCGTATGAAAACGAGTTATTTTTCTTGGCTTTTAATTCATATTCGAACGAAAATCACTCGCCATCTTGAAACGAGTGATTCAAAAATAAAGCTCCAGGGCCCTGATTTTTGAATCACTCGCTTCAAGGTGGCGAGTGATTTACGTTCGACAGCAAGTTATTTTCGTCGACTTTTAATTCATCTTCGAACGCAAATCAAACGCCATATCCAAGAGAGTGATTCAAAAATAGAGCTCCAGGCTCTGCAATCGAAAGGCTTTTATTTTTGGAGTATCCATTGTTTTTTTTAAATCAACCTATATCATGCCACTGCTAAGCTGCTGGGAAAAGGTCTCCCCCAACACCTTCTATTGGTCCATGTCACACCACCTCTCTTTTCTTTGCCATAAATAATTCAATAATTTTTCTTCTGATAAATAAATTGAGAGCCAATTCACTGCCTGATCTCTTTTTGATCTCGCCACTTCCAATGTAAACGCAACCTTATTTCGAAACAAAGAGTTATTATTTTCCGTTCATTTGTGAAACTTATTGACAGCGTTTAATAACGCTTGTCTGAAGATAAATAGCATTTTACATTTTATTCAGTTATTCAGTGCTGAATGAATGATATGAAGTGACACATCCAAAATGTATAGCTTGATGTAATTGGTTGGTTTATTTCAAAAGTATTTTTGTTGATCTAAGAAATTTGAGATTTAGAGCGCTTTCACACTTAGGCGACTTTAGCAGCGCGACCGTCGCGTGACAGTCGCGCTGCTGCCAATTTTATACATAAATGACAGCAGTAAACCCCTTCACATTAGAGCGACGCGCTGCTGTCGCTCGAATGTGAAGGCGCACTTAAGAGCGACAGCAGCGGGGCAGCAGCGGATGCCTTCACATTAACAGCGCCTCTGTCGCGCGACTGGGTCGTTCCTACTACACCTATTCATTACCCATTTGCAGTGCTAATACGGGGATAGCATTATGCACTGCAATGGGTAATGGGTATAGTGGGACGGAACCGCGCGACTTACGCGCCGCTGCCGCGATGCAGCCGCGCTGTATAGTATGAAATCGGCAGCGTGACTGTCGCGCGTAAGTCACGCTGCTGCTGCGCTGCTAAAGTCGCCTTAATGTGAAAGCGCCCTTAAGAAGGGGGTTGCGAAGTAAATTAACTCTAATCACACAAGTAGTGATAAAATGTCTCAAAAGTTTCAGAGGTTTTTGTTTCTATTAGCGTTTTAAACATTTTCCCCTATTTTTTCAGCGAAATAGAAAAGCTCGATCACCCAGTAATTTTTTTTTTCGGTAAAACCACAGGTTTATGTAACGCTGTGAATAGCATCATTCCCTAAGTTAAGATTTGTTGTAAATCTATACTAATATTATAAAGCTGAAGAGTTTGTTTGTTTGTTTGTTTGAACGCGCTAATCTCCGAAACTACTGGTTCGAATTGAATAATTCTTTTTGTGTTGGATAGTCCAGTTATCGAGGAAGGCTATCATAGGCTATATTACATCACGCTACGACCAATAGGAGCAAAGATATAGTGGTAAATGTGTAAAAAACGGGAGAAAGAAGTCACTATTCCACGCGGACGAAGTCGCGGGCAAAAGCTAGTTCATTATAAATAAATAAATATTAAAATCAACGATTTAGGATTCAATTGACGGACGACCCTAATCTAGTGACAGTTCTTTATCTATCATGAAACAACCAATACCCAACTAACCATAAAACATGTAGACTTATTAATCTCATGTCGTTTGAAGAAATGGTCTAAGCGTACTTCCAGTATCGATTCCCCTTACAACAAAGGCGTTTAAACATTTACCGAAGCCTTGGTTAACTGATTTGGTCTAACACTCGAATTAAGTGTTTCCACTGATATAAGTATGAATGCTGGTAATGTCGATACCGCTAAAATAAAATAAAAAGTTATTCAACAATTTAAATGGTTGTATAGGTAAATTATATCTTTAAACAAAATGTAAGCTGTCGAATTTCATACAAAACATAATGTATCGGCACATTAAGTTGTATGGAATCAGGTTCATGTCGGTTATACACTTTTGGGTACATACGAAAATATGTAATCGGCGTAAAATGTAAAACAAGTAAAGTAAGCTTACACTTTTCACCGAAGCATAAACTTTTCTGCATTCCCAAGCGGTTGACTGGTAGAGAATGCCCTAAGGCATTAAGTCCGCCAATTGTACAGTATACAGTGTAATAAAGTTTAAATAAATAAATAAATAAATAAACCGCTTTTATTTCTCCCGCCTTTAAAACCTCAACAATATTTCTCCCTAAACTCCATTCATCTTTGCTAGTCCAAAATTGTTAACAATCTTTTTGTAATTTTTAAAATAATATCAGCAAATATAATTATTTTTACTATTTAATTTTATATGATCTGTCTTGAACGATGAATTAGCTATGAATGTTGTAAGTTTTGTGTATATCACGTTTTAAGAGGAATATTTTCGCTAAAAAGGAATGTCAAGATTGTTTACAATATTCGACTAGTGTAGACAAACTGACTTTAACCAAAACCAACAACACTATCGATGTCGAATTCTCAGTCAACACTATCCCATTGTTGAATTAGGGCCACAATAGCCCGTCTCTTCGACCCTCTGTAAAACATTTGAATAGGTATCAAGAACAGCCCCAACCCTTCTCGGATACCGATTGTTTTAGATGTTTGCCTACTAAAAGGTAATTAATGGGACCTATTATCCTCCGAGTTCATGTGTTAAAATTAATAACTGAAACTGTTGATTGTATTGTCACTGTTAATGAGAGAGTTAGGAGCTGCCTTTTGAATGCTCCTAAATAAAGTACGGTTCATTGATTGCTACACTTTACGGGTGTATTTAGCGCACATTTATTTGAAATTTTAACGTCCTGACGTTTCATATGCCTAATAGCATTCGTAGTCACAGGCACAATTAGAAGTTATTCGTCATAACATCGTTACAAAAAATTTAAACTACCACACCTCCTCCTTATCTATACCAATAAAATGCTTTGTCCTGAATGACTGACTGACTGACTGATGGATCAACGCACAGCCTAAACCGCTGATTGTATAGACCTGAAACTGGGAGGGTGTGTTCTTTGTGTGACGAAGGGATCCGATAAGAAAGGATTTTCATCTATACCAATAAAATGCTTTGTCCTGAATGACTGACTGACTGAATGATGGATCAACGCACAGCCTAAACCGCTGATTGTATAGACCTGAAACTGGGAGGGTGTGTTCTTTGTGTGACGAAGGGATCCGATAAGAAAGGATTTTCAGAAATTCCACCCCTAAGGGGGCCAAAAAGGGGTGCAAAGTTTGTATGGGACAACCAGATCCCTTGGTCCAATCTACTTCAAATTTTGCATACACATTCTTTTACAAAATTGACGGAAGACTTGTTTTGTATTTTATTGAAATTCATCTCCTAAGGGGGTTAAAAAGGGGTGCAAAGTTATTATGGGGGTGATTTGCTTCGAATTTGATGTCAATACTCTTTAGTGCTTACGATTAAAATATTTTTTATTTCATTTTTGACAGTCATTTGACATAATCTGAGACAGAATATTTGACACATGTTTGTTATTGATGTTGCTCTGGAGGAGAGATTTTATTCCTTAGAATCTTTGATTAAAGTAAAATAGCGGAAGATACGGCATGTCATACTAATTGTCAGCTAAAAAATGGCACTACACACTACTACATACAAGATGACCCACACAGCTGTGTAACTTTACGCTACTGAAGACAAAGACAAACCCATATCTTACGACGGTAGTGCGAGCGAAACAAACGCGCGCTTTGAGATGTCTCTTGTCACGTTGATGTTTCCTTGCAATAAGAATCAAGAAGCGTCAGCAGACAAATCGGATCGAAATTGTGTACCATGTTTTTTGTGAAAACTAATAAATTACTTGTTATTATTACTTTACTGATTTTGAAATGTCGAGCGATGTTTGGCGTGAGTAGGGTTACCAAAAATAAAACAAAATATAAGTTTATTTTTTAATATTTATTGTTAAAACATGATTTCCTTCCAATGAATGTTTTCCAAGTTTAATTTATTTTGTAATGAATAACTACTTCGCCCGCTGCAGTTGACATGATGAGTAGATGGCGCTGACGTCACACAAAGATGTATCCGTAAGAGACCTGCAATTATACAGATTAGGTGCGAGTGAATTTAAAAAAAACTTCACTTTAATACAGTCATTTTTGTAAAATACTTGAGTACATAATTATTTTATTGTTTACATTATTGAAGTTGAATACAATTTTACAAAACATTAATAAAGAAGCAACAGTCAATATCAGGTAAAATAAAATAAATTTATTATGATCTACATTTTATGCTAACGGTACCGCGTAGACAAATCTCAACAAGCAGTACATGTTGCGTTATGTGTCATCAATCATCATCATTCCTAACTGGTCGCACATCAATGAATCGTATATTTCTATCTCGCCCTGAAAAAGGGCCGTCAAAATAAGACTGAATTTACAAATAAATTTAGAAATTAAAGTTTTCGTGTACTTACGAGTGAAATGTGATTCCATGCGATTAGTTTTTCCTTTAAGAATGGTTTGGGCAACGTATGAAAGCACTCGAAGGCATTTTGGTTACGTTTAACCCGAAAAATAATTATTTTCTCCTCACGTCACACGTCTCCCGTAATGTCATCCGCGCACGCAATCCCGATTGCAACTGGAGGCAATTAGGCGACGGGGGCCTGATTTTAGCGGTCCACGTTCGAGTGGCGCGTCACCTATCTTCCGCTATTTTACTTTAATCAAAGCTTAGAATAGTAAATAATATTTTTTTGTGTTTAAACAGCGTAGGTATCAATCGGTCTGTGTCCAGTGTAGATTGCAGATCGTATGTTCATATTGTCGGTGGACATTCTACGCTGCTCCTGTGGTCGAAAGGTGTCCAATCTGTAACTTTTCTGCAAACTTTTCGTGGGGGACCTATGTTTAGCAGTGGACGGCTTTTGGAACATCCAAATGATGATGATGGTGGCGTAGATCTTTACATAGTTGTCCCTTTCAATTTACGATTTGAATTCAAGAAAGTAGAGTAGGTATTCGCTATAACCAATAACCATAAACAAAGCTCAAATTCTTTGATTAAAGTAAAATAGCGGAAGATAGGTGACGCGCCACTTGAAAGTGGACCGCTAAAATCAGGCCCCCGTCGCCTAATTTCCATTGGATTGCGTGTGCGGGTGACATATAAAAGACGTGTGACGTAAGGAATGTGAAGTGCCATTTTTTAGCTGACAATTAGTATGACATGCCGTATCTACCGCTATTTTACTTTAATCAAAGCTCAAATTCAAACTCTTAAGGTAGCGAGAGGAATTTGCTTCTCTCACAGCCTGTATGTGACATGATGCTGTGTAAGCGCAGAGAGTAGCCTGGTCATTGTAGTACCTGAAATAAATATACGATTGACGATAGGGCGTACGAAGTCTTTCCATTTCGTTGTAAAATAAAAATAATAATATCCCTGTGTAAGTTTGACCATTATACCGGGCTACATGTTGTGTGTACATAAAGTATATAACATTTATTGTCTGTACGCATTTCTTTGTTATATATTTTAAAACTGGATGTTTTTGTTTGTTTGTTTGAACGCGCTACTCACTGGAACTATTGGTAAGGTTATAAAATATGATAGAAAGCTAATTTATCAGGGAAGGCCATAGTTTAATGCGTATAGGCTTATAAATTTTCGCTACGATCTATGGGAACGGAGTTAAACTAAAACGCGCGTACGAAGTCGCGGGCGGGCCGCTAGTTAATATTAAATTAAGTTCCTATCCACGCAGAAATAGCTTACTGTATCTTGAGATCTTTTTCTTCATAAAGGTCACTATCGTTTCAGTCGGAATTCTTATAACAGAGTGATTTAATCAATGAGTATAGTATTCGCGTCAACTTCAAAACCAAATAAATACGGTTGCAGCAAAAACTGATAGTAACTATATACTTAATTACGATTGATGTAATAATGAGCAAATCACTTTTTTTGCGGACTACTAGAGATATTATTTAAAAAAAATTGTAATGATATAGGTACGAGTATCATCACATTTAATATTTGTTCTGTTGTTCAATTACATCACATTTTTACGAATCATTTCGATGAAAATACCACTGCACCAGAACTCGGGATCTAACTAAACAGTCCCTTTGGGGTATAAAAAAACAGTAACGTTTATTCGCATTTCATTCGATGTTTATTTATGTCCCATAAAAAGTGAGCAACTGCTTCGGAAATCTCCCCATTCTGTAAATTCTACGATTCACTTTAATTCCTGCAATCTTTCCCCAAGAGATTTCCTCAGATCCGTCGCAGGCTTAGAGTTGGGACTGGGAATATTAAAATTACACTAAAAGTACAAATGTTCGTATAAGAACGTATTTTTCTAGCGAAAACAAAGGAAATGGGTGGTTCCCGACGTCTTTCGTCGGTGTTTTTTACGCGAGTGTGCGGGCAATTTGTGTTTATTTATATGAGTGGCCATATGCTAGACAAACAACACGGTTTTCTGTTTATTTCAAAAGTTATGCTATCATTCATGAGAGAGTGTCTATTGTGATCATGCTTTAATCCGTTCATGTTCTAGGCAGTTCAATTCCCACTCAACTAGTTGAGTCGCCTTATTAGGTGACTCAACGAGTTGCGATGAAACTTTATTAAAAATGTTACTATTTGACTCACTCTTGGTGTGCTCTCCCACGCTAATCTGCTGAGTGGCTTATACAAAATTGCAATAAGAATTTTCTAATCCGTATAATAGCTGAGCTGCTTAAATGTCAAAGCAACATCGCAAAACGCACCCTGAGATACTGTATACCTATTCCGACCAGGGGCCCTATTTTTGAATCACTCGCTTGGATATGGCGTGTGATTTTCGTTCGAAAACACATGAAAAATCAACGGAAATCACTTAAAATCTAGACGTGAGTACACACAAAATTGAGCAATGATTTTTCAAATCCTTTTTATGTAGACTACAACTGGTTTTCATTCCAAAATTCGACTTTAAACATTGAATATCACACGCCATCTTGACGCGAGTGAATCAAAAACAGGAGCCCTGGAGCCCTATTTTTGAATCACTCGCTTCAAGATGGCGAGTGATTTTCTTTCGAAGATGAATTAAAAGTCAACGAAAATAACTTGTTTTCGAACGAAAATCACACGCGACATCCAAGCGAGTGATTCAAAAATAGAGCTCCTGAGCCACGTCGTAACGTGACTTTGAAAATTTCTACGAGTCGAGCGTAACTTGTGAAAATACTCCTAGCTAGAACTTTTGTAATATTTTTTTACTTCTGTAATTGCTAATTTGCTCTTAAAATCTTATTTTATATGAATTGTGGAATAACCTAAGAGATACATTAATATTGCTCCAGATAACGGGGTCTTACAGCAAGTCCGCATCTAAAGCAGATATTATTGTGCGATTCAATTTATAATTAAACAATTTATTACACACATGTAAAATACATTTTCAGGGGTTAATCAAGATTGCATGATTACACAATGTTAAACGGAACGTGATAATGGGGACCAATTGGCGTCATTTGGTTGGTCCCTGACTACATTTACTCCCAATAAATCTGAGTACAACCTTTTCAAATAAACGTTTTTTAGCCTATAGTGAACCTTATAATGGTGGGATGAAAATGATAATTTTGAACGTCATTTTTGCTTCCTAGATAAATGTTTGTGTGTCATTCAGATAATACTTTAAGCACTACTATACGTCGATGTTAAAAAAGGTACAAAATGCAACATAAAATAGCATAGCTATCCAACGCGGCAACGCAGCCAGCATTATAGCCTCCTTGCCACAAGGAAATGGTTTCGTTTTTGAATAGGGTAGTCTTATTTTTTTATGTTGCATGTCTTATATTTCTGTGCACGAACACTTTACAGAGATAAAAACAAAATATTCTACTTCATTAAAATTTCAAATTATTAGGTCCTTTACCAATACTGCATTTTATTTTTAACCTGTTTATTTTTCTTATCTCATTCAATTTAAGCAGCCTTTTTTTTTTACTATAGTCATATAAAATTCTTATCCCCCTACAAAAATATCCACAATCGTGTCCCTTTAAGTCCTGTGGCTTGGAAACTCTATCTAAGTTTGAATAAAACGAATGACTTGTTCCTTAATCCTATTCTAATTTGGGCTAAGGGGAATACTCTTTTTTGCGGAGCGCTCGTAGAGCTTACTATGCTGAATTTAGTAGTTTTAAAAACAGATTTTCTTTTTCCTATTCCGTTTGTACGGACCCACTTTGCACTAAAAGGGTTAGTTAATGAAATGCAATTTTGGGGCTGTTTGTGTGTGTTATTGTACCGTTTGTGAGAAGAAAGTGCACAAATTGACAGTTTGTTAGATACGTACGTTAATATCACCTATCATTTCATCATTATCATATTACGAAAAAGTGTGTTTTTATGTATGGCCATGATATCATCTGGGGTATTACGGTCCAACTTAATCCGTTCAATTCCGAGGCAGTTCAATTTCCACTCCGTGTAAACGAATATTATCAATATAGTTATATTTTAATAATACTACAATGGTATGAATATTATTATTTACATTGTTATATTATAGTAATATTATCAATATAATGCGAAAATGCAATAAGAATTGCTAATTTGACAGTAAAGTAGAGCGTTTCAACTGTCTAAACTGCATCGCAATACGCACCCTGATGAGTGTCGATGCAGCCTAAGGCCCAGTTTTGTGATCATTATAATAATGGTTTAATGTCGTTACCAGCAGTTCAATATTTACAATAATGTGTGTTTTGAAGAAATCGGGCCTAAGATGAGCCATGTTCGTCTAACCAGTAACAGCCTATTTTAACATTATTCATAAGCAATGTAATGTTTATACTATAGGGAAGGGTAATAAATATAGTTAGAGCAGGAGATTTATTATAAATGTAGTAGTAATATCCTCTTGTAAAGAAGTAAAAATCACAAACATAATTTTGACATACTTAACGAATAAAGTCCTTAAAAATTATATAAATTACATATTATTAACCACTTGCAATAGATCAACGCCAATTAAAAACATAGACTAGACAAGTGTGAACATTCAATTAAGATAATCAATCAAGTCAATTGAATTAACCCTCGATGCTTGGCAAACGGTTTGACCGCAAGTTATAAAGTCATTGAAATACTCCCAGAGTATTTATGGTTAGTGAGGGTATTATGTTACTCCGTAGCATTGTAAGAATGATCCTGTCACGGCGCGGTGTCGCAAGGAAAAGTGTGCAAAGAAATTAACTGTATTGAAACGAAACTGACGAAAGCAGCAGAGATCACCCATCCGGTGAGCGGGGAGACGTGACATCCATGCTTATGTAGTAACTTTCTTTTCAATCTCTGCTACTACGAGTATACTGAATAGTGACCAAAAGCAACATACATTAAACAACATTGAACAATAAAAAAATCTGACAGTGATTCGGCCGCAATAACTCAGGCCTGCACTTCTTAAACATTTATCGATGCCAATTTAGTCGCAGTGTGTAAGGCATCGATGTAGTCGCGCGTTAGTATCGATGTAGTCGCCAATATACAGTACATATTTGTCAATTTCCAGCTTCTGCATCGCGACTGCATCAATACTAACGCGCGTTAGCATCGCGACTGTATCGATGCTAAAAGTAGCGCAGTGTGTAAAAGTTGACATTTTGCGACTGCATTGCTGCTGAAGTCGCAGTGTGCAAAGGGACTTTGCTTGATGAATTTTGGTCATTAAAAACTTTGCCCTTATTTAGTAGAGGTATAAATTAAAATGTTTAGTTAGATTTTACTATAAATACATATGTTTGCTAATCAGTACTCGTATACAGATTGCATAGTGCACCTCATTATTTAAACTTACCATTTGTATTCCTGTAAAAAGTTATGTTTGAACAGCCGAAACGGTCGGAGGTACACCTGTATTTTTAAGCAACGTTCAGAAAACTGGACTACCGAGTTTATTTTGAACGCTGCAAAAAGGCTACCGCCGCCATTACATTTATTTAAGCAGGCAAATACGTTAGTGCAAAACGAACAAAATTATGTTACTAGTATAAGCTCGCTCACGTACTATTTGAAAGTAAAAGGATACTTATAGGTTTCCTACACATTAGTGGCGCAGTAGTTACAAAATAATACAGACTACGAGTATTATAGTGACGGCAAAAACTATGTGGATGTAGTCAGTATGGTACTTTAACATCTTAAATATTAACCAAATAAAGCACTTCAGACCTAAATAAAGGTAAATTTGGACGTCGAATCGTACCAAGAGGTCAAGGAGATGGCTCGGAATAGAGATAAATGGAGAAAACTCCCCGACAAGAGCATAGCTCTTTAACGAAGAAGAAGAAGAGCCAAATATTATAATAATACTAGCTGTGCCCGCGACTTCGTCCGCGTGGAATAGTGACTTTGGGTAGAATTTTTAATTATTTAGGCTTATGATTTTACAAATAAGATACTTAAGTATAAGTACTTATAAGTACGCAAGATATAAAGTATTTATATCAGTTAAATAAAGTAAATTTTAGTACTCACTTATCATTAAAATTGGCTATTGTTAGCAATGAATTGTAAAAGTTTCGGTTTTATATTTATTTATTTATTATTTATTATATAAAAAAACGTAATAAGTATTTAAGAAAAATAGTGAGACTTCGTCTAAGGCAACCATGGCTCAACTATACTACTTCCGCCTCCAAGCTTTGCACCCATCTTCAAGTCACCCTGTATTACTTAACTAAAACTAAAGGGCGATATAGAATGCTTAGTAAGCTTTATTAAATTTATTTTGAAACAAAATCAGTATATTTATTATTACAACAATAAGAAGCAAGTAGTACATCAATATGACCATACCGATAATTTGGACGTACACAATTTGTATTTTGATTAAGAGTTCCTTTGTCTGATGGGATTATATGGTTACTTTACTTTTTAACTACTAAGTACTTTGCCACAAAAAAAAACTTCTACTTTACTAACATTTTACTTTGTTGTGTGGAAAAAATGGATCTAAATATATATTTTGTTATATTTTGGCAAGTACCATAAAGTACCAAAATTTCATTTAATTTATACAAACCAATATGGAGGAAACACTACACATTGAATTAAAACACTTTACAGATTCATTTCCCACACATTTATTTAAAATGAAATAGAGGGCCTGACGTTTCTAATTATTATCAGCATCCGTGGTCACAGGTAGACCAAGAAACTACCATCGCTCATTAATATCTATTGACGTTCCTAACCACCCAGAAAAAACTTATTGTGTCTTGAGATCTTGCAGTATGAGATGTTGCTTAGGTTGGTCTAAACATAAATAAATCAGCTATTTATATTCTTTAATCTGCATGCCTATACTAATTGTTGATTCACCGATGTAGAAGATGCCACAGTCACATTCCTGTCTGTACTCCCCTGCATCTTGGAGAGGTATGTGATGTGACACTTGAAAGGTGGTAAAAATTGGTTAATCTTCATGTTCAATTGTAGCGGGTTTGGCACGGGGTATGCAACAACCTTCCTTACATGTTGACAATCAGCAGCCAGGTTTTGGTTATCATTGCTGCCCCTTGCTCTCTGAAACAAAGTTTTTGTCGTGATAGCTATGTATTGGTGGCATTTCTAAAGACTGTGAGGCTAAGGTTATGATCTGGATAAGAAATATTGTTTATTGTCTGCCTCAATTTCTGTATTATCTTAATATGAACTGTATGAGAGTAGACTTTCCAAATTCAACTGGAAGAAACTCTTCAATTCTTTCTCTGGAAGAAGAGCTTCACTTCTCATTAATTATTCTGCCATCCTACCAGTTGAATTTTTGGATGATTAGAGTTTAGATGAATAGGAAAAGCAGTAGGTTACAAAAATTGATATCTACATACCGTTAATAAAACTTTGGTGTTACATTATACAGGTGATGGTCAGCAACAACAGGTGATACTGGAGAGACCATTGCAACACATCAGTGTCTAATATCACTTGTGGCTTAATCCTTCACATGTGGCGTTGTTGCTATTATATTTACACAGGCAATTTTCCATAATTTCCATGCTTTCAATCACAGATGATTAATAAATTATATTCAATACTTTGTTTCACTTTGTTTTATTTTGATAGATTGAACGACTTGACATTTGTTTGACAATGACTTTAGGCATCAGTTATAGATTGAATGACTTGACATTTATTTGACAATGACTTTAGACATCAGTTATTTGAAGGTTATTTGTATCTGTGTACAATGGTCTATGGTTGAAAAAGTGACACTTGGCGCGTTTCGTTCTACTGAAGTTTGTTTTTAATATTTTTTTACATCGCACGGAAACTTTTATTTACAGGCATTGTAAGTATCCTAAATGTTGCTCGATGGTTTAAGCTACCACTGTTCAAAATTTCATTTAAATTGGTCCAGTCGCTTCGGAGTTTATCGCGAGCAAACAGACAGACAAACAGAGAAATAAGAAATTTGAAAAAAATCTAGATTAGTCCCATTGCACTTCTTACATCCCCCTGACTCGGTTTTAAGCATTTTCTTTTATTGTACAGAAATTCGACCTCTACAATTATATGTATAGATTACGTACAGCCTTTCCTCACTGTAGATAGAGATACTACGTTTTACATGGAGTATCCTAAATTTGCACAAACGAAGTGAATAAATAAAACTATGAACGAGAACACTCTCCAAAATAAATACGTGTTTTATACGAATATTTTCTGCGTGTCGCCAGCCGGGTTTTCATATTTCCACCGGTCGCAACGCCCGTTGCACCAACCACAACGTTTTGTTCAAAAATTCACGAGACACTTTGCTTTTTCACACAAAAACACTTTTAATATTTGACATTACGTGCATATAAATCATAAAATTAATATTCCTATCGGAATAGAAGAACAAGTAAAAGCTGTCAAACGAACCCCATTTTGGATGACAATAACCAATTTTGGTAAGTTACATTAGTAACTTAAAATGAAATAACCTTTCGTCCAAGTGATTTATACTTATCTTAGAATAGTTAGATACGGGATTGCTACCATGTACCTTATTATTTATGAGCTTCCGATATTTCGGCACTGTTGCATTCTAAAGCCTATCTGGACATACGGTGTACAACTATGACTATGGGGCACAGCTGCTAACTAGCTCGCATGCTAGCTAGAGATCCTCCAAAGATTCAAATCAAAAATGCTGCGTATAATAACTAAGGCACCATGGTTCGTAACCAATGACAGAATGCATCACGACCTAAAAATTAAAACTGTAAAGCAAGAGATTGCGGATAGCACACAAGCATACAAGACCAGAATTTCTAGTCATCCCAACACACTTGCCTAGCACTTAATGGACGAGCCGACTAGGTATGCCTCGTCGCTTGCGGAGGAAGATATTACAAAAAAGCAATTTTTAAATTAGTGAAATATTCTTTACTAAAGGTATCTAACTATCCACTATAGTCATTGAACTGCTATTAATAGCGTATGGAGCTGACATCACGAACAAATTTTGTGCTCCATGAATTGACGACACGGTCATTATCTAAGAGTACAAATTCATAATTTGAAATTCTTCACAATTTTGTCGTCGTATTTGCGACACATTTTTTGATTGCATAGCTTTTCTATACATACTCGTAGTAGTAATAGCTCACTGACACTGATAGAGTCGACATATTTTTGTGTTTCAAGTAAGACAGACAATACTTGAAATCACTGTAGAGCGCTTTCACATTAAGGCGACTTTAGCAGCGCGGCAGCAGCGTGACTTACGCGCGACAGTCGCGCTGCCGATAATTTCATACTATACACGGCAGCATCGCGGCAGCGGCGCGTGAGTCGCGCGGATCCGTCCGACTATACCCATTATCCATTGTAGTGGTAATACTATCCCCGTATTAGCACTGCAAATGGGTAATGGGTGTAGTGGGAACGACCCAGTCGCGCGACAGTCGCGCTGCTAATGTGAAGGCATCCGCTGCTGCCGCGCTGCTGTCGCTCTAATGTGAAGGCGCGCTAATAGTCACAATCAACAGACCATAAAAGTTCGCGATGTAACATTATGCATTGACACAACAACTGACGTTTCGGCTGGATTGTACCAACAGAAAATTCTAGCAGTCAGATTGTGTTCAGACTAGATTGCCATACTAGATTCACAAAAAATCATAACCCTTCTATTTTTGTAGTGAAATATGATCTACGCTATGAAAATAAAGGCTGTAATTATGATTATGCTCCGCGCAGCTAAAATAATGTTATTCAAAACACTTTTTGGTAGAAACCTGTTCAACAAACTTAGTATAAATAATAATCAGCGAGAATGAATACTAAATTAACCTTTAAACTTTCTCAAATTTGTTTTTCGGACGATGTTTACTTGAACCCAAAGAGTGGAGTTAGTGTTTTAGTTAAATAACTTCTTTATCGCCTTATTATTACAAAAACCGGCCAAGTGCGAGTCGGATTCGCGCACTGAGGGTTCCGTGCCAACTTTAATTGAATAATGGATCCACTTACTTCCACTTAGCCAAAATACCACAATATTTTATTGACAGCAAATTTAACTTTGTTTTTCATAGTGTCTCTGTATGAAGAACAAAGTTATGTTTGCGGTTGTTGAAAATTGTGCTTTATCTCAAATACTGCTAGTTCGGTCTCGTTAAACCAATTTTCGTTAAAAGAATTTTCTAAGATCTACATCATCTTTTTTTTTCAAAATTTACATACGCTTAGTTTAAAAGTTAGATCAGTTTGGAAGCGTTTATCTCTCAAACGTTAGACATTTAAAGATATATAATGGTTTTTGGAACCTTGATGTCATTTTAAAAGACTTCTCCATAGACTCCACACATATTAAAAATATATTTAGGTTTTAGATAATAAAATAAATAAAAATAAATAAAAAAATAAAAATATGTTTATTAACCACAAGACATTTACATTAATAAGTTTAAAGTATGAATACACAGGCACCTTTAAATCTCACAAATTACCAGAGGCTCTCAAACTAGGCTATGCCTGTATTTTGAGAGACCAGTTACAATAATTACTTGCCTTAGGTATGTGGCACGTTTTAGTGTGTGTGTGTGTGTGTGCGTGTGTGTGTGTGTGTGTGTGTGTGTGTGTGTGTGTGTGTGTGTGTGTGTGTATGTGTGTGTGTGTGTGTGTGTAATGCTAGCTATTACAAATTAGCAATTCAGTTTGCGCATAATCGAGTGCGCAGAGTACCTGTATCACACGTTTTTTGACTTCGTTAGTGGAGCAGTTCTTTAAAACGCAGATGGCTGCCAAGATATTATACGTTGCAACTTGACAGTATCTGGGAAACCGCTTAGCAAAACTTGTCCTGACGGCAGGCACGGGAAGTCTGTAGACACGACGACGCACTAAATTACCGAAATTGCCCAGGCTAGGGGCAGATTTGTGAATGTCTAGACAGGCAGATAGAATATACAGCTGCCTAACACGAAGCATCTTTATATCATTATATAAAGCATTTGTAGGGTACAATATTGGTTTTCCTAGCATTACTTTGAAAATAGCACGCTGTGCCCTTTCGAGCTCTAACAGGAAAGTCTTTGATGCCCCACCCCATACTCTCATACAATAAGTGATTATTGAATGGCAAATGGCGTAGTAAACGGTTTTCATGGCATCCAAGTCCGCACATCTCCTCAAAATTCGCATAATACCAGTGACTTTCCTAACTTTGTTAGCAACATAATGAATATGTCCTGCGAAGGTGAGACGTTCATCTAGTACTTGTCCGTTGGATCACATCACAGTTGCAGACGGTGGGGGGGACGCCACGGAACCGGCAAGAGTGTATAGTTAGGGTATACGCCTTGGTTGGGCAGGACGCGGCAGTTATGTGAAAACATATGTATTTGGTTTTCTTAGTGTTCCGGGTGAGCAGATTTTGTTCTAACCATTCATATATACGTGCAAGGCCAACCTCCGCGGCCTCAAAAGTGCTGCCCCAATCACCTCCCTTGAAAAGAATCGCTGTATCATCAGCGTAACATATGAGCTCAGCTGAGGGCATAACAAGGTCATGTATATTATTTATGTAAATAATAAAGAGAGTCGGCCCAAGTATGCTTCCTTGAGGAACCCCGAAGTTGGTTGGGAGCCCTTCGCTTGCAAGGCCGTTAATGCGCGTTACCTGGCTTCTATCAGACAGGTAACTCCCAAACCAATCCAAAGCCGTACCTCGAATTCCCATACCTTCAAGCTTTCTAAGAAGGATGGGACTCGAAACCGTATCGAAGGCTTTGGCGAGGTCCAGGAAAACCGCAATACAGTTAAGGCCGCCATCCAGATATGAGGAAACGAGATTAGTCATTAGCTTAACAGCATCCTCGGTGGACTTCTTCTGACGGAAACCGAACTGCCTATCAGAAAGCAACTTGTTTGATTCCAAAAAGTTGACCAGCCGCTTATTTACTAATTTTTCGAGAAGTTTAGAGAAGGTGCTAAGTAGGGAAATTGGTCTATAATTAGATGGTAGATCGGCAGGCCCATCTTTATGGATTGGAGTAATTAAGGCAGTTTTCCACATAGTAGGGAAGACGCCAAAAGAAAAGCTGAGGTTAAAAATGTGAGTTAGCGGTGTTGTGATATGTTTTCTAATGGACTTTACCAGGTGATTTGAAATGCCATCTACTCCTGTGGAACTCTTATCTTTAAGCTCCGATATGAGGCCGCTCACTTCAAAGGCATCGGTAGGTGCAAGAAAAAAGGAATGAAGGGGGCTGTGTTTAACAGTAGCATTACGTGAAAGTTCCTCTTCCGTCTTATTGACCCTGGCAAGGATATCCTCAGCTAGCTTCTGACCAACCGATGCAAAATACTTGCAAGATTCATTCATTATTTTTTATTTTTTGCATAAGAATTGTAAAAAGGTTAACAGGATACATTAACCTACCATTGTGGCCCAATCAATGTGTATAACCTTTTGCCAATGACTTTTATAATAAAAATAGTTTGTAATAAAACACTCGACTGATTAATTTTAACTGATGTTTTTCTGTGTTAAAAACCGACTGCAAAAACAAAATACACTAAAAAGTCTAAAATAAACTTTAAAAAGTTAATTTCATTTGCAAATTTTTAGTAATTAAAATAAGGAGGAGTTTCACCTTTTGACTTTGTTCTTTAATAAGCTACAAAGTACCTTACATAAGTTCGGCGTCATAATCACTAAACTTCTAAGGGCTAAGGAGTTCCACTATCAGCTCAGCTCCACAAAATAGTGACTATCAGTCGTAAAGACATGTCAACATTGAGATACTAATACCACAGATAATATCTAGTACAAAAACACTATACGTGCCTTTTAGATTTCAGGGTTTACTTCGATTACAGCAAGAACCCATCATCAGATCCGAATTACGCCACGACGGTACAACAATGGTACACAACCAGAAGTTAAACGTTCTAAATAAGTGAAAAAAAAATCAAATCAGTCCACGAATGACTGAGATATGAGGTAACATTTATACAAAAAATATACAGTCAAATTGATAACCTCCTCCTTTTTGAAGTCGTTTAAAAGGAGAAGATTCACGTCCCACACATTCGTGGACCAAAACCGAAAGTGGCAGCCAGTGAAAAAAATAACAGATTCTTGTAGATCAAGTTGAGGCGACAACAAATAATAGCGCCGTGGGCGTATTATTGACTGTGAAAAAAGTCTTTGAATAATTAAAAAAATAAGTTCGGGAATCCTTTTGGCAAAGGTCGGTATTATCAGGAGAGACCTTATGAAAGCATGAATTGTTTGAATCACTCGGCCTTTTGTGAAGCCATGCTTTTCCAATGGACTATTGAAGTAATTGGGAAAATCAAATATTGCCCTTATTTGTGGTTATTTGCACAACCATTCTCTGCGTAAGTATAAAAACAACAAAATTGGCACGAGTGGTAAGAAAATAAATAAAAAATATGCGGAAAATGGTTTGAAAACAAATACAATAATTGTTTATTTCATAAAAGTTAATTACCAACCCCACTTCTAAAATAATTTAGCTTCATTTATCATGAGTAATTGGCCTAAATTTAATTGGCGGACATAATAATTAACAGACACATATCTCATAGGTATCCAAACCTTCTTTGGTAAACCCTAAGCATCTTAACAAAAGGTCAATCCTATTAATTAACTCCGATTATGCTGAATTTCGGAATTTGAAATTCAGTTTGTAATAACTGAAACCGTGATTTAGAGATTTGCATGTTATTATTTTCATTTCAAAGAAAGTATTTTTGAGGTAACTGAAGATATTTTTTGTAAATTAAACGGATAATTTATTTAATGAAATCAAATAAAAAAGTCTTAAAGTAATGATGACAAGCATTTCATGGCCTGGTAAACTACATTAAAAAGGTTCTATAGCGGCCTGTTTAATCATCATCAAAAAATCAATAATCAACGAATAATTCAAATTTGACGCGTCATTTGGTATGAAGTAGTGGACAGTTATCAGGCGTATTGCGATCCAACTTAATCCGTTCAATTGCCAGGCAGTTCAATTCCCACTCAGTGTTAACGAATATTATCAATATTATAATAATACTACAAAGGTATGGTGAAATATTTAGATTTATGTTGTAATATTATCAGTATAATGCGAAATTACTTTGACGGTAAAGCAGAGCTGCTTTATTGTTGAAGTTGAATCGCAATACGCACCTAGGCCGTAAATAAAATATAAAGATTTTAAAAAGCACATCTTTATTTTTCTATTCACATTTTTAAACAATAGGTACCTACAAATCAGGCAATCCCTGACTGAAGCGTCATTTCAATACCATAACTATTTTGAATTACAGATTTCAATCTAGCCCTCAAAACAAATCTAACTCGCAACAAAATAAACGTAACTAAAACAATGGGCCTACTACGACGCACGCAATGACCTTAATTCGAAATGCTAGCAATTCTATTTACTTATAATAACCTTATGGGGACAATACAGTTCAGTTTTTATAGGTGTGAAGTGCGTAACGATTTACCTACAGTATATAGGATAGTATGATTTACTATAATAGGCAGAAATTTGAAATGTAACAGCCTCGCGCTTGGAAAAGACCAGACTACGAGATCCATCCAGGTGTATTGTATTGCGATCTGGGTTTGACAGTTAAGCTGACCTGCTTTTGAAATGGTTAGCTAATTTTGTATTGAGATGTCTTGATTCCGACCAATTTTCATGTTCTAATTTCGACCTTATGAGTGAGAGAGAAAGATTTACTTATAATTCATGAAATAACAAAAGTACCGCCTACACTCGGTAGTTAGAGAGTTAATTAATCTACAGCTGATTTTCATAAGTTTGATCTCAATACCAATTTGGCGACGCAGCTAGCTGAGTGGGAATTGAACTATCTAGAACTTGACCTTCAGTTTTCTACACACAGTCGGTGGTTTGTTGACAGCTGAAGTAACGATAGCCACCGACATGCGTCGCGGCTAAATCCATCGTCATGTGCCATTCGCATATCAGAGAACTGTAGGGACCTTTATTTAACGGTTCTCTTTATTAAATATTTGATTTCGTATCTTAATTGAGTAAGGTCGACTGTTATGCGTAACCGCAGTGCCATAGTAGGCCCACAGAACCTAATGGGCAGACGTGAACTGGCTCGTCCTCAAAGGTTAAGCATATGCAAATATCTCTCCCTTATTCCGGCCTTTGCTGCCGTTTGATTGCGGTGACTGAAATGTGCCGTTTGTTTCGCAAATAAAGGAATGTCGCAGGTCAAAATACCGAACGAAATTCTAGACGAAAATTATTTCGTCTGGCAATAAAATGTTAAGTGATACGCTGATTGGAAAGTGCAGAGTGAATCGCGATGATGATAACATAGTATTGAAGTTTTACTTTGGTTATTTGCGTATATGCATACATACGTTATGAGGTAGGTGATAAACTAATGGAAAGAATGGAGGCTTCGTTGAAGAAGTTGATCATACAGAAATTCCATGCCAATTATATCAAAAATAGGCGTTTATGTTCCAAAATCGTACTGAAAATTTTAAAAAAACTTACTCCAAGTTAATAAAAGTGAAAATTTTATACGAACTAAATTTTCATGCTCGAAAAAGTGAATAAAAGAAATCAAATTTATAATATACTAGTATTATAAAGTGTGTACATGTAATATGATTGCTATTTCATTTCTATTAAGATACCTTTTCGGACTGAATGTTATTTGGAATGATCTTATAAAAGTCCCCGTCACATAACCCCAAATCGCAGTTTCGTTTGGATGTCTCGCTCGACGTTTTTCTGCCCAAGGGAGATTGCGGCAAAGTAGCATGATTATCCGAATGAAATTTCGTGTGATCTATTCAATCAGGCTCTATAGATCCCCAGCGGCTGCTCAAGAGACCACCTGCGGCCCGCTTCCATTTATTTTATACCTACGTTCCTTAATAAAATACACACAAAGATCAACTGCAAAAACGGTTTGAGGCTCGCAATTTTCGATGTAAGCGGAACAAAGGCGCCCTTTGAAAAATGTAGCTCCATATTTCAGTGGAATTAGTTTTGGAAACGCCGAATGAAAAGAAGCAGGCATGGAATTTTTTCATTGGTCGCGATATAAATTTACACGCAAATATTAAACAAGAAAAGTGGGCGATAACTTTGAGCTAAATGAGAGGGCGCGAGTTAAGGGATACTCTAAGTGTTCGCTTCGCCTCTTATTTTCTCTTTGATATTTCTATTTGAAAAGAAAAACGGTTGGTATCATGTATTTAAAGTCACACAAGTAAATACAAGAAAAAAGGGAAAAAACCGAATAAAAAATAAAACATGTGATTTTTGCATCATCATCATAGATCTTAAGAGCTATGTTCTTCTCGCTGGAGTTTTTTCATTCATCTTCAAAGAAGGGATGTTAGTGTGGTGGTCTCCATCTTTCCTTCCACACCGCAGTTTAAGAGCCGAGAGTTTTGACTGGAAAAGTCAAAAGCCTTTCCTAATATGCCATATCTTCAGCCTTCTGCCAGATGTTGCTGCTACACGACACCATTGGTATGGAGATTTTAACGATTACTAAAAGGAATATTTTTGTAATTGATGTTGGTACAGAATAAAAGATTTTTCTTTCTTTCTATTTATTTTGTAACATGCTGTAGTACGATGTAGAAAATATCTTTCGTTCAGGAAATATCACGTACCCAGATTCCATAAAGATTTTTGTGCCTCTTCGGGCCAAACATCAGCAAAACGTCTTCTTATAAGCCGCATTTCAAGCATGTAGACCATCTACTTTACATTTATTGCAAATTCTAGACTTGCAAGCAAACTGATCCTTACATCGTCGATGTAGCAAGAGGATTGGGCCCTCGTAAAATACCGCTTCGAGTTTACGACTACGCACCTACATAAATAATAACGACACTATAAAAATGTTTACTGCCTACGGCGAGATTTTCATCATTAAATTGTGGGGGAAAAATTCAAAAATTACAGATATTGCTCTTTGATGTCATTGCGAAGTCTTTTCAGAGTTGTTCGGAAGTCAAATAATTTTACATTTAATTAGAGGTAATGGCGTCGTAATCTTGGGTCCGGTTCTGAAGTCCGGTGTTGAATGAAAAATATTTTAGGTAACTAAATAAATCGTATTTACTGTGTTCGAAGTTTGATTTTACCTCTAATACTTGTACACCGATTCAAATATTTTTCAATCTGATGAGGTATTGTTTGACTATAAAGTGCATGCTTCTTTCACAATGTCCTAATTTTAACAAGTCTAGGGCTATAATGTAGCTTATCTATCAGCGTATCATACTTTAGTTTCATGTAACGACCTACAATTTTTCACATGTTGCAAAATAATTTTAGTAAAAGCTCTTAGCACTATCGGAACTAACGAATAAACCTAAACGGGTAACACAATATTGCTTGGCAAACATAAAACATATGTGCTAAAGCGTTTGGACTCCTATTTTTTTTTTTAATTTAGTATGGGTTTGCTCTTGACTCCAGACCAAGCCAAGTGCGACTAAGACGGAGTCGAAGATGGAACGAGCTCGCCCAGAAGAAGCCTGTTCACTCTGACTTTGAATAGATTCGGATTATAGTCACTAGGAAACACCGACGCGGGCAGCGATTTCACATATCGTCCTGCATTTACCTATTCTAGGGTAATAAATAAGATGAATTTTTGTCAAAAAAGTATTTCGACGACGTCATCGTTATTTCAAGGACAATGGTACAATTTGTAACTTGTGGTAGCAACTGAAAATTTAGGTATAAAAGGCCATAAAATTTACAGTTAAAAAAAATAGTATTTAATATTGAGATAACAACCTTAAAATTCTATAAAACTCAGTTTTCATTGGCATGGAAAACATTTCCGCATGGCTGCTTCGTAACTAACAAAACATCCTGTTTTCACTTAAACAATTTTGAGTATGACGAAGCAAAAAACCTTATTATTTTAAGATGAAGCTGCATTTTCTTCCCGGTATTAAGCCGTAGCTCGACAATATGCCATCTTCAAAGGTACCTCGGCGCTGTAAAAATGTTTGAGTAAAACTACTGTGAAATCTTATCTCTAGGCTTATGAAATCTTCTTCACTCAAAAGAGTTCACCCTAGTTTTATTGAATTGAAGAGAAGTGTTCCCTGGCAACTACAATTTGGATGTTTTCAAGAAGATAGTGAATAGGCTGTTACTAAGCAGACATGTTCCATCTTAGGCTACATTGACAATCGTAGCCAAATGTCTGGCTATCTATTATCCTACTACTATTATAAAGGCGAAAGTTTGTAAGTATGGATGTATGGATGTATGGATGTATGGATGTTTGTTACTCTTTCACGTAAAAACTACTGAATGGATTTGAATGAAACTTTACCACAATATAGCTTATACATCAGAATAACATATAGGCTACAATTTTTTAAATTTCTAATGTGAGATCGTAAAAAAACACATTTTTTGCGCTACTAGACGGGACGAACCTGAAGTCCACGCGAACGAAGTCGCGGGCAAAAGCTAGTAAAAAATAAATTTCAAAAATAGTATATTTGGGTTAAGTTACACTCAAGATGCCTTAGGCTCGGTTTCGTGATCGAAAGTTAACTCAACTAGTGGTAAAAAGTCGTTACCAGAGGCTGATTAATTATGACTGTACATGTTTTGAACAAAAGATGTAAGGTATCTTTCGGTCATCAATTAAGAGATTGGCTAATATATTTAATATAATGGTGCAAGTAGTTTTTGCTCAAAGTAGTAATTACTTAACCAATGGTAACGACTTTTACCCATTAGTTGAGTTAACTGCTGATCACGAAACCAGCACGAAATGTTCCGTTATGAGATAAACTATTATGAAAATCTTATCTCTAGGCTTATGAGATCGTTCTCGCTCAAAAGAGTTCAGCCTAGTTTTAATAATAGTAATTTGGGTTAAGTTACACTCAAGTTGTCCTGTTTCATTGCTTCTATAGAAAGATGCATTTATTTTCCAATACACATTTAAAATAAATAAATAAAATAAATAAATAAATATCCTTGGACATTTCACACAGCGCCATCTGGGGCCCTATTTTTGAATCACTCGCTTGGATATCTCGACGTAGTGTCAAAAGTCATAGAAAAAAATCGTTTTCGAACGAAAATCACTCGCCATCGCCATATCCAAGCGAGTGATTCAAAAATAGGGCCCCTGGTCCCAAACTAAGCAAAGCTTGTACTATGGTTACCAGACAACGATTATAAACATACTTAAATACTTTTTTTTTGTAAATACATTTATACATAGAAACACCCAGACCACTACAAACAGACATGTTCATGCACACAAACGCAGTAGCTAATTTCTTAACTACTGCGCCAAATCGGTCATAATTTAAAAGTGACATAATTTTGTTGGATCAGTTCACTTCTTATATGTATTTTATAGTTTCTCATATTGATTTATGGAATCCATATAAAAAGTAGACCTACATGTATTATACTGATAATACTTTTCAATTCTTACTACGTTCTCGGCCACAGCATTTATAAGATTGCCTCAAGTATTGTTACGTCCTTTTACTTTGCTGCAGAAAAGAGGTAATGACACGAACAATTAACAGAAGTTAATGGAATGGGACCTTTAAACTGCCATGGGATTGTAAGATACTTACTTTGAGACATTTATTTTTAAAGCGTATTTAAAAGAGCTAAGACAATAACCGTTTCACCATTTTAATCAAGGAGAGTCTTTAAGATAGGTATTCTATTTATTAACTATTCAGCCACCACCACATTTCATGTATTTTTTACAAATTGTAAAAAAATAGTTCGAAAATCGGATCAATATTTTAAATAAGAGATAATTGTCGTAGTTATCTGTTTAGGTCAGAATTTAAATGTGAATGAATCTAGTTCCTACGTTCCCTTTTTGTATGTTATTTTAATAAGAAACTTTAATAAATATTGCAGAACATAATCTTAAGCCATCATTACTGATGGCTTATCTTTGTGTTTTCCCCCACGCTCCGACAAGTTATTAAGAATATTTTCCCGTAAAAAACAAACTCGGTAATAGGATGTTTCAATAATACAGTAGTATTTTATTTTATTTTTGGAGTATGTATGCCAAGAAATACAAGACTGACTATCGGCTATCGGCTCAATAATTAAGTAAATTTTAATTCCAATTATTGGAATTAAAAAATATGCATATTTTGCGGTTAAACAATAATAATTATACACATAATTGTAGTACCACATTTTAGGACCATATTATACTGGTACCATAGTTACTTTGAAATGTGAAAGCATAATATTAGCTTCCAAAAAACGGGAAAGTGACTTTTAGAGGGACACAAATAAATGATTATATTGGTTTGGTAGAGTTTTTCCCGGGTTTATTGGTCCGGTCGAATTTATCGCAGACTATTTATCACTTGAACATGTGACTTTCAGCCGCCCATGAGACCATGGAACCGTTTGTGGGTATTTAGACTTGAGTTTGTTGAAACGAAGTGTCCTTCAAAAGAACTCTGGACCATCATAGTCTGATTTGTAGGTGGCTGGACTTGTATATATTAAATTCTGTCTTATTTTAAATAATAAAAGGAAATTAAAGTAACATTCGTTTTTTAACCCATTTAGGTACCTAGTTAGATATGTATTTAGATTTCTGAATGTCAAACTTAAAGCCGGTTTGTAAAATTTAATTTTAACTATGATTTTACTAATTCTCCTGATATTTATTTTACTGTAAATATTGTTGGCGAAATTAAAATAAGAAGTAGAAAGTAAATTAATGGCAACTATTGATGACAATAGATCACATCTCGGTATTGATATCTGTGCTGGAAGTCTGAAGCAAAACATGCTATTCCATCGAATATCCCTAGAACATAGCTAAATCTTTAATAAATCCTAATTTTTTTTTGTTATTTTTAAGCTTGATTCAAACAGTAAATATATCAATCTCAATCAATAAATATGCGAAAATACTAATGTTGTCTCAGCATTTTTCGAGCACCCCCTGGTGGTTTTACAGGGAACTATTTCTTCCGCGCCTGGATAGTAGATTGATCACGACGGCCTCGCTAGTGTAACGGTTGGTTTTCTGGTTTGAACTACCCAAAAGTCAGGAAGATGACGGTGATGACACCCCCGTGCCTCGGAAAGCATGTTAAGCCGTAGGTCCTGCGGCTGATCTCTCAGAGGTCCTGTTGGACTACTGTCTTTACTTGTTATTGCGCACACATCTGGGCACTAAAATATCTCCTGCGTACTTGGCCTATCTCTGCTGAGAGGGCCCATTCTTGCCGAAAAGCGGTACGAGAATACACATCTAGGTTTTTGGTAGAATGGCACGCAAACATCATGTATTCCAAGATTTTTCCGTAAAATATAGTTACACACAAAAAATGCCACCCCCGCACTACCGTACCCACTCGAGTGACCCAATAGCGTAATCCACTAAAATGAACTGGTCATAAATTCTGTTCCTTTGTGAGGCACACGTGTATTAGCCGTATTATATTCATGGATGCCCTCATACAGCCCCATGAATATAAATGAGATTAAAAAAGTTTTCATGTTAGGTTTCGCATTACTACCTTACCGGCCGACTTGGGATTTCGTTCGAATTCTGGTTACAAGTTTCTAGGAATGGCCCTGTTTTTTCAAGACTGTAGGAAATTGCAATATTAATCTCATCAATATATTATTTGTTTATTTGCCCACATTATACCACCGGAAAAATGTAGATAGGTACGAGTACCCCAATGAGTACCAACAAAACTTCAAATAATTTTGTCAAGAAATTGTACTATAAATAAAAAAAGGGTTTAAAACTTTAAAACCTTAATATTAATTAAAATACGTAGTCGTTAATTATAATTTCATTTTTTGATTTCTGGAATTAAAAAAAAATCAGTAACAGATTTCTCGTAGACGACGTATAATAATGTTTTATTTGAGAATTGTTTTATTACAATAAATAAACATACAGTAACTTCATCCAAATTAAGTTTAAATCATGACTTATCAAATTACACAGAGCTACCAAGTTCAAATTTTTAAGCACACATAAATTGAAAATTGGCATAGTAAATGTAATGTAATACTAATTCTTATATTTCTTACAGCCGTTATATAAAAAAACTGACCAGGCAAACTTCGTACCTGCGTAAAGTTAACCGGTCCAACTAGTACTAATAAAATACAAATTAATATCATCTATTGTTTGTTTAAGTATGGACGGGTCACCAAACTTGATTATTAACGATGCATTCGGAACAATATTAAATTTCATGCGAATCGCAGCCTCTATTCAATGGCAAACGTCAAACCACCTCGCTTATGCAGTCATAACGATGACCGCATTCAAAAATGAACCACAGCATACACAAAACAAAAACTGTAAGTAGTCCATCTGTGTTTAGGAAATAGTGACGTCACAGTAGTAAAATATGGATCTCCATATTTTCTTTGTAGACTGATGACTTTGTGAAGATTGCAGGATCACTCTAGATGCAGACCGCTTACAACCGGCAACTGACGGAAGCCGCGGATGCAGTCTATTTTCAGCATTAGACGTTCTTTGACTGATAATGATGAGTAGGTACTCACTATTTTTTATATAGTAAAATGGGTTCGCTCTTGTCTCAAAACTAGACCAGACATGGATTAGACAGAGACGATAATGCTCTGCAACCAGGCAGATAATCCGATTTTTTATTAAATTTTTTACCACCTACCTGATTCGAAACGAAACGTTTAACGTTAAAACAACATACGGTTTTGATATTTTCACAGCTGAAAGACATCGTACATCTATCTGTTAGTTTCAGTTACATATGTCTTCGCATACAGATTCGTGAGCTCAAAAAAGCTGTTGGACAATAACGTCATACTACCTGTACAAAGGTTTATATTCCTTTTAAATTACTTCAACATTTTTATTTTTATTTATATTGCATTATTGTAATATCTGTATACAGACAGGCCACTCTTTTAAGAAACACCAAGATCATGAACACACTTGCTCTTCTGAACATCACTGCATTATGTCACAAATGAGTTATTGACGTCAATTGTAATTGGGATGAGGCAATAACCAGTTCAATTTAAACAGTCATAAGCGAATATATTCGTGGAAACTCTAATTATATTGCTTTTACGTCTTTGCTACGAGAAATATATAGGTTATTGGTTCATGGAATCGAATAATTAATTTAATTAATTATTTATTTTGTTAATAACATAGCTCGGTCCCGGTATTTGGCACCATACTTACTCGATAATCTTTCTAATTTTTTATCCTTGAGTCATTTTATTTCTCAAAGCAATATCTCATTTGCTTTATTAAAAGTCATGGCTTGTAAAATTCTCTACTTTAATAGGCACAGCCGGCGACACACGGCCGCAGCATTTTTCACGATTCCAATTTGTCGGCACTACAAAATTGTCTAGCGCGAGACGCTTCGCGCATTCTGTTGGGACGATTCTGCAACTGGTCCTAGTATGGGCCCACTTGGGACAAGCTTTAGAATCAATGTATAAGAATGCAACGTGACGCGACCTTTTTACTTCTTGGATGATAAAACTTATTGGATTTTGAATAGATAGTTAGAGCACAATGTATTCAAAATTGTACGAGCATATTACAAGTTTCACCATAAAAGTGCTCTTATAAATGTGACATGATGTGTTCATATTATTTACTATCACTTTACGGTAAGTAATCTAGCACAAAATCAAATTGAAGTCCATCATACTCTATTCATTATTGGTCAGGCAAATAAATAAATGTGTTGTAAGGAATATATTAAAATGGTATATGCAACTATTCATAGGCTACAGCGGCAACCCTGTAGTTGTCAGTTGGGACGAGTTGAGGAATCACCCATCTGTCGAAGACAAAGGCAATAAGCCCGCAAACAAATGCGTGAAGTACTGGGATGTGTGAGAAAATAAATGTGACGTCATTATTTTCTAAAGTTTCTGGTGTTGTTCGCAATAATAAAACATTTTTTTACCATAAAATTAATATTAAGGCATAATAATAATTTTATGGTTTTTACCCAATATAATATGGAAACAATTGAAAACAAATAGTCAGCACGTCAAGCTTGAAATCAGTTTCACCAAAACTTAACAAAGAAAAATAAACTGTATTTTTGCACATAAGAGTCCAAAGTATTTCCTTCAAGCTGGCACATCATTTTTCACTTTAAAACTGCGAAATGTTTTAGTGGTAAAACAGTAATTACTCGGAAGCTTCGCACCGCTTTACATGTAATAACGACTCTATTGAAATAACCGCAGTTTAGTTTAAACTACGAGCTTATATTGCTACATAAAAAGCTTTTAGATGCTAACGTTGAAGATTTTGGTGTTACTTTATTTAAAAAGATAATATTATAAATAAATCGTTATCATCATCATCATTATCAGCCAAAGCACGTCCACTGCTGAACATAGGCCTCCCCCACAGCTTTCCACAGCGACCGATCACTAGCGGTCTGGATTCAGTTTGATCCTGCGATCCTTACAAGGTCGTCTGTCCATCTTGTCGGTGGACATCCTACGCTGCGTCTTGGACAAAGAGTCTCCAATCTAGAACTTTTCTGCCACTTTTTTATAAATCGTTGAGTTAAAATATTAAATCAGCGTCTTATGTGGTTAAAAAGATAGCACACAATAATTGAAAGTAGAAGAGGGCGAATGTTGGGACACTTGATACGACACGACAGCTTCATTAGAACCATAATAGAGGGAAGAATGGAAGGAATAAAGAATAGAGGAAGACCATGAATAAGCTTTGTGCATTTCAAATAAAGCAAAAGTTAAATGTTTTATCCTATCAAGAGGTCAAGAGAATGGTGGAAGAACTTAAAGAATGAAAATAACTTCACCGCCAAGAGCCTAACTCCTAAACTTGACGATATTGAATAATATAAAACATTTAATAATAATATAAATGATAACACATTTATTTGAGACTTCCAAGTATTTCTTGTATGTTTCTAAAATATTTATGTTTGTCAATTTGTACGCAACAACAGCAACCATTACTCGTACAAGCCATATGTTAAGGGCGTAACGTATCCGTCCTTAAATAACGGTAAAAGGACCAAAGGGCCCGATACAATATATCACTTAGGAAAGCCTTCCCCATGGACTATAAATTACGGAAACTTAACAGCTGCAGGTGTTGCTCAATATGGATTTGCAAGTTGCAAATTTAAATAATGTTTCTATCAACAAATATTTGTGAAGAATGATAGTTTTAATACTGGCTAGGTTTTTTTTATATTAACGTCATATTTTTTAAATATTTGTATAGGAATCGTAAAGCTGTTAACAGGATACACCTACCTACCAAGTTTTAGCAGTGTAATGCTAATAGTTGGCTGTGACATACGGACGGACACACATACAGACTAGACGAAACTATAAGGTTTTTTTCTCATTCGGCTGCGGAACCCTTAAAAGGGATTCACACATGACATACCTACTGGTTCCAATAGCAAAGTGGATCCGTGTTTACAGGTCCTCGAGGTCACCCTGCGTTGACATGGCTTGACGTCCTGAAACGAGTGTGCTTGGAGCACCATCGATTCTGTCTGTCAGTAAAAGGGTACGGGAGCAGGCTTTGAGGAGTTATGGACTTTATGAATTGTGCCTACGGCTATGGTTTTGAATGATTGATTTATGTGTAAAAGGATTTTAGTTTTGTGTTAGTTGAGAACTGCAAGTTCTAATATAACATGTTTCACAATGTATGAATAACGTTAAATGTTTGAGTTATTCGTTGGTTATTTCTTATGTATCGATGGTGAAGCAGATCTTTAGCATGTAGTTATTGGCAGATAAGACAACTGGAGCCTTGCTTAGCGATTGTGTAACAGGACTTTAAACTTTTTGCACTGTTTTTGCACAGTTTTCACTGATTTAAAAATCGAAAAAAATAAGTTAAGAATGTAATCCATATACTTACCTATTTTTTAGATCGGTAAAGTCCCTTCTTAGTATTCAATCGCGGCCAGCTGTAGGTCGAAACAAATAAAAGAAGCATGTAATGTGATTTAGTGTGGCCCTATCAAGGCGATCTCGCCCGCCGATAAATAATGCCGCTGTATCTCCTTACCGTTGGAAATGGCCGAAATAAGTACACTCGAGGACATGTTTAGGAGAACACTAAACAGAGATCATGAATTTAATTCACATTATCACTATAATACTGCTATTTCTTGTTATTGTTAGAAATGGCAGAAATAAGTACCTCAAAAATAAGTTCAGGGCAACGATAAAATAACCATTGTTTCCTTAGGTCATGTTTGAAATACATAATAAATAATATCAAACAATATATTATTTTAAACTTTCATGGCCACTAAGATTAGAAAATTTTCTTCTGTTACTCTGTGTTCAAGGCGCTAGCAACGGAGCTAAAATATCGAAAGGTCATAAATAATAAGATACATAGAAGGAATCCCGTATCTAACTTTTCTAAATTTAAGAAGTAAAAAACCTCAGTTTTTTTTATTCATGCAAGTAAAATATTGATATTAGCTTTAACACTTTTGGTGTGGCCCCAAATTTGCCCCTCAGTGTACCTAAAGCATTATGTGAAACGATATTTTTTATTCCCTCCAACCACCTATTATGGTGTTTTGTTTGGGAAATCACCATTTTTTTATTACTCACTCGAGGTGCTTCAAGTTACCCACGCTTAATTGATTAAAACACTTTACGAATATATTTCGCGCACATTTATTTGAATTTTTAAAGTCCTTACATTTCAAATTTTTCACATAGTGACTAGATTAAAAATATTTTGAAGCGAGCTTCCATCAAAACCTACTTTAAGCCGCAAAAGAAGATTAACCAATTTTCAACTCCTGTCAAGTGTCTTATTCATCTTCAAGATGCAGGGGTGTGCTGACCTGGAATGTGATTGTGGCCTCTTCTATAAGTGAACATGCGTTAGATAAACCTAACCACTTCATACGTTTTCACCAACCTAAAGTACTATAGGCCATGGAATTATGAAAAAATCAAAATTTCAACAAAGAAGATGGTTGGAAAGTTCCACTGGCATAGGATTCTATTCTTTCGAAGACCCAAGCAATATCTCATCAAAAAGAAAAAGCTATTTTGGCTCCAAATATGCAGACAAGGAATAACTCAAAATGTTACATAAAATTACAGGAAATGTTACATAAAATTACATTTGCTATAATAAACAACCTGCCAGGCTAAACAACAACTTCTTAAACAACGATCCAACACCTCGTTATTCCTTTCGATGATTGATAAAAACAACTTGCCAAGTAAATAAATAACTTTATAAGAGTAAGCACACACAACGGGAACACATAAGTTACGATGAACGGTCGTGTAAAAAGTTGCGAGCCATAACTGCTGTGTGTACGGCTGTTTTATTTGTTTTACTGGCCAACTTTATACAAAGGTCCTACCTTGGAAGAACGCAGCCACATTGGCGTAGCGCTGCCTTGTGGTCCATAATCCATATCACTCATATCCGTTGCAAATGCGATCCGACGACGCACGCAATGCACCAAGTGGCATGCCCTATACATTTGTATGTCGCAAAGCTCCGACGTTGAAGCGTCGACGCAACGCAACGAAGACGCACCGCAACGGTAATGTCATAGCAGAATCAAATTAACAGCCTAAATTGGTCAGTTGTTTCGATAGAAAACAAATATCAATCCGAGAATCCAATATCCTTCCGTTTATTGGAATAAGTGAATCAAAATTGCATTCAAAAGTGGACATTTCGTGTGTGAAAACTTACAACAGAAAATGAATGAATTTTTGATGTTCGGATTGACGTTCACCTATCTTACCTATGGGTAACATCGGAAATGGGAAAGAAAAAAGTGCATCTGTCAATGACGTTTATCAAAAGAAGTATTTTCTATGTAGCATGCAATTTAATCGTTCTTGTCAATTATACCGACATGAAGTGTAAGCAAGCGTGGCGACAAGATCCTCAAATAACAATGTTATTCATAGTAGAGGCCCAGTTACCATCGCTGCCGCTAACTGAATATAAAAACCGGTTAAGTGCGTGTCGGACCCGCACACTGAGGGTTCCGTGCCACCCTTAACTGAATTCAGGGTCCACTTACTTTCACTTAACGAAAACATCACAATATATTGCGACACCAAAAATAACTTTGTTTTTCATAGTGTTTGTATGAAAGACAAAGTTATATTTGCGGTTGATAAAAATGTGCAATATCTCAAAAACTACTAGTTCGATCTCCTTCAAACCAATTTTCGTTGCAAGTTTTTGTTGAGATCTACATAATATATTTTTTTCAAAATTTTCACTTTCTTAGTTCAAAAGTTAGAGGGGGGGGGACGCCCATTTTACCACTTTGGAAGCGTCTATATCTCAAACCTTACACTTTTAGAAAAAATGGTTTTAGAAACCTCAACATCATTTTAAAAGACCTATCCATAGACACCCCACACGCATATGTTTGAGTAAAAAAATTTTTTTAGGTTTTAGTTTCATGTATGGGAGCCCCCCCTTAAATATTATTTTTTCTTACTTTTTGTATCTGAATCGGAAAGCGGTAAACAAAATACACCTACCTACCAAGTTTCATCTATGTTATGCTTATAGTTTCAGAATAAAGTGGCTGTGACATACGGACGGACAGACAGACAGACAGACAGACAGACAGACTTGACGAAACTATAAGGGTTCCGTTTTTTGCCATTCGGCTACGGAACCCTAAAAATGATTGAGGTGCATAGAAACTTCGGGCCGTTAAATATGTAATTGGAGCATTTTCTCGGAAATGAATGATAGGAGGAATCTGTTGGGATAATGTATTCACACAGGCTAGGTAGGTTGACTTCCTCGTTTATTTTTCCAACTTGAAAATACTCGGAAACAGCTCTGAGTAAGGAAGTTGGTGCTGATGACACCCCTGTGCCTCGGAAAGCACGTAAGCCGTTGGTCCTGCGCCTGATCTCTTATCGGTCATGACGGACTACTGTCTCACCGAATTAATGAGAGTGAAGGAATACAAAGTTCACTTGTGTATTGCGCACACATCAGGGCACTTTATTATCTCCTGTGTACCTGGCATACTATGTCTATTACCGAAAATCGGCTGGAGCTAGGTCGGTACTACCTTAACAGTGGAATTCACCTTGTCACGAAGAATCTACGTACATTGTTGACTTACTTAAAAACTAAAAGTTAAGTTATTATCCCACTCCTAGGCAAAGGTATTAGCCATTTACTTCTAATTTCAAATAATACTTACACAGAACCAAACAAACTACTCAAGCCAATTCATTCCCTAAATTCGATTACAAAATACAAATATCAAACCCGCTAAGCTAATACCCTTTTAATAGATTTGCAGATTCATTTATTTAACATAAAAAGAGGTTCCACGCATGGCCATTGTCTTGGCATGATTTGCGGAACTCATTCTACCAATGACGGTTCGTTTCAGCACAATGCCTTTTAAAACCTTCTCTCTAATGACTGAAAAGTTACCCGATAGGCAAAAAATTTGGAACTTGGAACGGGCGGGATCGGCTAAAGTAATTTTGTGGAGCGAATGTAGACACGATGAAAGGAAAAAGTTTGGTAGACGCCCGATCTGAATAATAATATGTACGTGATACGTATTTGTGGTGGGCCTCGATCAACTACATTTGGATATGACGAAGCAATCGAAAACAAATGAAAAACATTGCACAGCTGATGGTTACTAAATTGAATAAATTCAAGTCATTGGGTCTACCAATTGCAATCCTACCAATTGCATAATGCATGTTCTCTTATTTAATAAGAAATCAAGCGTGCCGTGGTGTGACGGTGTAACTCCTAGTTACTTTACCATTTTCTTAACACGTTCCGGGACAGTGCCCGCCTACAGGCGTGAAAACAATAAAACATCTATTGTGTCTGGAGTAGTGTCCCGGAACGTGTTAAGGCGCGCTTTTCCGGTTTGCTTCAAATTTCACCTCTCACTCACCACATTATTTTAGTGATAAAATAAATATAAATAAATACCAACTGTCATGGTTTCGAATTAAGAAATTTTCTTTATAGGCAACGAATACCAAACAAAGGGGGTGTCTCCCATAAATACTTAAGAAGATCGGGCCTGTTTTTGAACTATCCTGTATGAATTTTTATTTTATTTCAATAGACTGATGTATACAACAGGTTGCCAAAATACAGTATAAAATAGAAATAGTAAAAACTTGTCAGCTTTATCACGGAGACGGAACTATTTCTTTATTATCCACAGGTGTAGTTGATCAAAGGCGTTGGGTATAATGCGGCCGTTGGGCGCACACGTCGTATTTAGCAACTGTCGTTACGGTATCGCGAGCTCGCAAATGTATACGATTGCTGTGAGGGGAAAAACGGGGTCGATTGTAATCTGCTATATTGAAAAACTTTTTTTGTGTAATAATTAAGCTTGGGTTTTTTTGTAAGCCTCATAAAATATACACTCCTTGAATAAGGTACTTTGACCTTAGCAGTGTAACAAAACTTTAGTTAAAACAAACAGTTTTCTTTGATTTCATTTATGAAAATGTTGTTCAGTAAAAAGAACAATTCTTAGGTTTAGTATAATAATTGTCCAAATTAAACGGCCTTTCCACAAAATAATAAACAAGTTTTGAACTACTGTATAAATGCTATGCAGCTAAAGTGAAATGTATGTCACCCATATCTCATTTTGCTTTATTGACGATGATTTTAAACTAGCCATGTTATAATTTAAGCCACTGCTCCGTGGTTAAGTTAAAAGCATTTCCACTCAATAGCAATAGCAATATTTATTACAAAGTTTTCGAAAGCATGTTTGATTAGGAAATCGAACAGTATAGCTAATAAATCCAAATAAAGGATAGGCAAAACAGTTTAATTTAATTCTGTTAAAGTTTTTTTAGTTTCCTATTAAGTGCTTTTAAGCTAGCCAAAACCTTTCTGATAGAATAAATTTAAAGGCGCAAGGACCAAGCATTTTTGAACTAAATTAATTGGGTTTAGTAAGAATCCCGAATTCAGGGGTTAAAAGCGTTCAGTTTAAAAAATTCGACGACCTAAAAACATTCGTACATTTTTAGGGGTTATTTTTTAATTAATCCACACTTATTGGCCGCCGTCCAGGGCTGTATTTAGTTCAGGTCAACGAGTCTAGTTGAATGAACCCGAGTTCGTACCTGTGAAATTATTCTGTAACGAAACAGCGGTAAATGGCGTACATTTTAATATTGGCTCGACAGTTTTTTAGGGTTCCGTAGCCGAATGGCAAAAAACGGAACCCTTATAGTTTCGTCAAGTCTGTCTGTCTGTCTGTCTGTCTGTCTGTCTGTCTGTCTGTCTGTCTGTCTGTCTGTCCGTCCGTATGTCACAGCCACTTTATTCTGAAACTATAAGCATCATATAGCTGAAACTTGGTAGGTAGGTGTATTCTGTTTACCGCTTTCCGATTCAGATACAAAAAGTGAGAAAAAATAATATAAAAGGGGGGGCTCCCATACATGAAACTAAAACCTAAAATTTTTTTTTTACTCAAACCTATGCGTGTGGGGTGTCTATGGATAGGTCTTTTAAAATGATGTTGAGGTTTCTAAAACCATTTTTTCTAAAAGTGTAAGGTTTGAGATATAGACGCTTCCAAAGTGGTAAAATGGGCGTCCCCCCCCATCTAACTTTTGAACTAAGAAAGTGAAAATTTTGAAAAAAATATATACTATAGATCTCAACAAAAACTTGCAACGAAAATTGGTTTGAAGGAGATCGAACCAGTAGTTTTTGAGATATTGCACATTTTTATCAACCGCAAATATAACTTTGTCTTTCATACAAACACTATGAAAAACAAAGTTATTTTTGCTGTCGCAATATATTGTGATGTTTTCGTTAAGTGAAAGTAAGTGGACCCTGAATTCAGTTAAGGGTGGCACGGAACCCTCAGTGCGCGGGTCCGACACGCACTTAACCGGTTTTTATAAATATGGCATTCTATTGAGCTGTGTCTGTATGGACAGGTACTTAATTCCAATAGTGCAGGCATGAAAACTTAAAAGTAATGTTATTGTATTGGTTTCATAACAGAAACTTATATTTGTTGTCAAACATACACGATCGTTTTATTATTTTACAGTAACTGCTCTCGTAGGTTGTTTGATTTTTATGTTACCTATCCAATAATAGCCAATAGGTTATCGCGACCCTGGCGGAGTCATTAGTATACATAAACCATTACACAGCCATATTGCCTTAGTTAAACTTTTTATATAGGTTCTTCATCTTCTATTTACTGTCGCTAAGTGAACCAGCCACAATCCGTATTCTCTGTAGTCAGATAAACGAGGATCGCATCAGATTCACCAGTAAAGCACTGAGTGTAATGGCCAAGGTTGAGTTATGCCTGCGTCCAGCGATCCCGCACGTTTAAGAACATAGGCTCTCAAACTACAGCTGACAATAGTGACTGAGTTTGATGCGCAGCTTCTTCTCAGCACTAGCCCACAATTCTCCCGAAGCTGTGGTTGGGTCTATGTTGGGACGTGTATACGTGGCCCCAGTGGGTTTATATGCAAAAATAAACGATTTTTATTTACTCTTTTACAGCTTTTCTTAAATAAATAAGTGAAATGGAGAAGCTATATACTTTTTTTAAAAGACACCTACACTGATAGTCCTCAGAATTAGATTCTAAAGAGATCGCGCAATCTTGCAACACTGGTAAGGATTTGTATTGAAATGGGATATTGCCATTTTCGTTTGGATTAAGAAATTAGTAAGTCAACTCCGTTGCAAGTAACAAAAACCGGTTAAGTGCGTGTCGGACCCGCGCACTGAGGGTTCCGTGCCACCCTTAACTGAATTCAGGGTCCACTTACTTTCACTTAACGAAAACATTACAATATATTGCGACAGAAAAAATAACTTTGTTTTTCATAGTGTTTGTATGAAAGACAAAGTTATAGTTGCGGTTGATAAAAATGTGCAATATCTCAAAAACTACTGGTTCGATCTCCTTCAAACCAATTTTCGTTGCAAGTTTTTGTTGAGATCTAGATCATTTATTTTTTTCAAAATTTTCACTTTCTTAGTTCAAAAGTTGGATGGGGGGACGCCCATTTTAACACTTTGGAAGCGTCTATATCTCAAACCTTACATTATTTGTTCTTACTTTTTGTATCTGAATCGGAAAGCGGTGAACAAAATACACCTACCTACCAAGTTTCAGCTATGTGATGCTTATAGTTTCAGAATAAAGTGGCTGTGACATACGGACGGACAGACAGACAGACAGAGACAGAGAAACTATAAGGGTTCCGTTTTTTGCCATTCGGCTACGGAACACTAAAAACCCGCATGCGAATAGAATAATACCTTATTCGATAAAGTGCCAACAAGGGTAAGGATTTTTGAAATCGAAACTTTGGATAAACTTGGACGTCATGGAGTCTCACAACCTACCCTAACCACGAAATTATCACCAAAACTTTGAGAAACCACGGGACAGAGATATAAAGGCTTGTTCACACAGCACCGTTGCCTCGGATAAATGGTCCGTCAGCCAGACTACACCTCCATAACATTACGTACGGGCCGTTTAGACAATTATACCGCCCGAAAACTAAACGTGAAACGTATGTCAGAGTAACGGACTACTAATTTCGGACCGAGTTAAATGAGACAGCACATTTGTAATTCGCATTTCGGATAATTGGTACGCTTTAAATGTTAGTTGTTGCGTGTTTACGTTACGTACGTTTATTTCAATGACAGGTGGCGACACTTTACGTTACATCAGCTGTTATCAAAATTGTTTATTTCAACGTTTCACGTTACTGAATTTCGTTTAATACCAAAATATATATTTTTGATTAGGCAGCGTAACCCCACTGGCTTTATCCTTGCTACTGGCTATTCCTTGTAGTTTACTTTCATTTTCAAGACAATACACACATGTGAAATACCAGCTATAGCACCAAACGATTCCGATCTGGATTTATTTTACGGCTAAGGAATGGAATTCGCTGATGCCGGCAGAATTATACCTATTTCACGGTTTGATATATTTTCGTAAATTTCATTTCATATAGGTATAACTTGTAAGTAGTACTAGTATACGTTTATTGTTACCATGTTTTTTTTTTACCATTTTATGGATTCAGTTAAAATACTTCATGAGTTTATCATTTTAAACCACCACAAAGCAACAACAACCTAAACTTGGAAGACCGGAATTTTCAGCAGTACCATGAATCTGGAAGTTTTAAAAATTGTGCCAAGTTTTGCCGGAAAATTCCGGATAGTCGGGACTAAACCTGGCGCGGTAGTAAATGAAAATGTGACGGGGCACCTGTCGACGTGATAGTGTACAATACAGAAGAGATTTATACGAGAATGTTCACACAGAAAGAGAGCAACATGGAATGCAATCTTGCCTCGCTTTTTAAAATCAATTTTTCCTAGTTTTTTTTTTTTTGTTTTTTCCACTTTTCGCTGCACTGAATTCTTCCTAAAAAGTATATACTTAGAATCACTATTGCGGATGGCGAAAAAATGAATTTCTTTTGCTTTTTTTTTCACAAAACCAGGTTTGCTGACTCCAATAAAATGAAATGGTTTCATTTGCATGGATAAACTTGTAATCCTGATCAGCGACCTTTTGAACTTGACAGAACCTTTGGTACTCAGTTCAATCAACTCAAGGGTGTATTGTTGATCTTTGGCTTAAAGTCTGAAGTGTAGACAAAGAGACCAATACATCAAACAATACAAATTTTGTTGAAAAAACACCCTTGTTACAACTGAATAAGATATACTGTGTTTAGCTTAGCATGATGATATCAGTACATAGAAATTGCTATTTATTTCATAGTGAAGCATATTTATTTCTTAGAAATGTTTTAATTTAATCTTTCTTTGATTTGCTTGTTTTGATTAATCTATCCTTAAAATGATAAAAACATTGACACTAAGTTATTTTATAGGTAGCGATAAAATCTTAAAACAACTAAGATATTTGTAGATGTGTCTTTAAAAACTCGTTGGTTTGGTTATAACGTTAATACCTAAACCATAACTTAAATCATCCATGTTATTTTTTACGGAACTAGACAGGGATTGTTTTATCGAGCCCTGCTTGTTTTTAAAAAAATGCTATTGTAATACAACCCAAAGTGGTTTTCTCCGTCACTTAACGTGTTAGCATCAGGCGTGTTTTAAGGAAATCGCGCTGAGAGTGGAAATATTTGCATGTCAAGAGTACAGTCGAACACATGTTTTCGTATAGTAAAGTAACGTTAGCCTCTAAATGTCCTTCTGCTGGATTAAGGCCTCACCTCATAATTGAGGTGGTACGATGAAACACAGGGCCTCTGACTAGAATTCGCGACTAATATCAACCGATGTTAGCTGGGACTGTCCTCTTAACGTGCCTTCCGAAGAACGGAGATGCTCGTGATACCACGACACATTATGTCCGGAATGGTGACCCATCCAAACACGACCGTGACGTGTAGGTTAGGTACTTTACTTGCAGCTTAAAGCTTGATGTGCAAAAAAAGGCTGAATAAAAATTGATTTTCTAATTTCAGGAAAAATTTTGTGTCAGTTTAGTCTCGCATAAAAACCATTTATAGGTAAACCGCGAAACTGAGACATTTCTGACGTCACTTTTGTTGTATTTTTCTCCCAAATAAAGTACTGCACATTATTAATATGAATTAAATATTCTTCTATTAGGTAAAAGAAATATCGTTTAGTTCATAGCAATGATGAGGAGTACATTGATTGGGAGGGAAATGAAAATAAAGGCGACAAAAGTGACGTCAGAAACGTCTCAGTTTTGCGGTCGACCTATAGCTTATCGAATATTGTACGACATTGCAAAAACGACAAGAACGCACTCAGTATGACATTTTGCTTACGTGAACTATACCTAGTGACTATAGTATAAAAAAGCTATTTTAACAAGTAATTGGTTTATATTGCTTCGATTTTTTTGCGTTTGTCTCAAAATACAAAACACGTAAATGTGTCTGACTGTACAAACATATTTTAAGCGAGGGTGCACGGAATATCCCTGTTGCATTTCTTGCACGCTATTCTACCCTGTATTTCATTTTATATGTCAAGAACAAAATGAGAAGCAACATGGGTATAACTGTTTAGGTTCTTAAGATGTTTATGGTTACTGTCAAACGGGCTGTCATTACAAGAAAAACTATCATATTTCGTAGCAAATACGATCAGAGGCGAGGCGTTCGTTGCTGTTCCCTATAAGTAACGTGCGTCCGTTTGGTGGACGCCAGTGGTGGGATTGTGTCAAGCAATCGTATTCATTTGACAGTTCAAAGCGTACGGTATGATCTGTCAAACGGGAAATTCTAGTTAGATAAGGAGTTCATATATCGTTTACGATTGGATCTTCAATTTTAAACGTAAATTAATGATACATGATTCCATTACGGGCTGATAAACGTGGTTCCACTTTTATAATATCAATGTTTAAGTACCTCCAAAAAACAAAACAAAATCAGTGACAAGACAAAAAACGGGATCAAATATTTGAAACCTCTCGACATAACACTTATCATTCACAAAGAGAACGGAGATAAAACACTTACAAAAGAAATAGATTCTATCAAACTCATCCCGAATACTTTTGTGAGGAACGAGATTGGCTGAATAATTCGAAACGAAACAAAAACTCCGATTACAGAAGTGTTTCAATGGATTCTTTAAGGATCGCCGATCATTACTTACGCGCTTATAGACTGAGGGATGGGATCAAAAGATTTACAAAAATAATTTGAAAACGGAACCAAATGTAAATAGTTTTGTATATTTAAAAAAACGCTGTTTGTCTTATAAATAAAAATAATAACCAATATAAAGGGCTCAGAATTATTGTTTGTCTTATAAATATAAATAATAACCAATATAAAGGGCTCAGAATTATAAGGCAACATTTTCTAAATTTTAATAATGATTTTAAGAAAAGTCACTGAAAAGTTTTCTAATGTTGAATTGATAACCTCCTTTTGTGAAGTTGGTAAAACGCACAAATAGTTATATCTACAGTACAGTTTATGTACATAATGGTTATTAAAATTATGACCCAATATAAAAATAAAATAAAAAAAAACCTTTTGTGAGCCAAGTCTGAGACCTAATAATTATGTGAGTACAACCTAAAGAGAACGAATAACGTTAATAAATTATTAATCGTAACAATAAGAATAAATATTAACGCGTTTTTACTTATAAAAGCAATTCTTATTCTTAACGTGTAATAATAAAAATTTCAGCTCTTAGACATAACAAGCATTTTTGTATTTACTCAGCGCGTAATAAGCAAGATTCGTTTAGGTATTTTCTTTGAAAGGTGCCAGCTTTTCTGAAACATAAAAATATTACTTAATAAATAATTTCAAAGTCCACTTTATGTATGTAGATGAGTGTATAAGTAAATATCTATCTACCTGTTTAGTTAACTAAGATTGAACCACCAGTAATGTTGTTGCTGCTACCCAACACCAGGGAATAGCTTACTCGTATATAATGGCGGCATTTCCTCACCATGGCACAAGATTGTCACTGAATATTGTAGCTTTTAATAGAGAAGCCCATCTCACTAGCTGTTAAATGAGTATTATGAAAAAAAAGCAGAGTTCTTGTTAGCAAAGAAAATAGCAAATGCATAGAGTCTGTCCAACGAAAGCAATATAACCTGAAATTTTCTTTCAAGTTTAAACATGGAAACGTTTTTAATAAAATCACGTCATAGTTAAATAGATGGACAAAATAATCTTGACTTTGGCTGTTGAGTTGATGTAATTACTTACTATAAAAGTAAAAAAAAGTAAAGTTAGCCTGTAAGCATCTCACTGCTGGGCAAAGGCCTTACCTCAAATATGGTAGTATGAGCCATAATACTCCACCACGCGGGCTTAGTGCGGACTGGCGGAGGGGCGTTTGCAAGGCAAGCGACCAACCTTGCTGTCAGATTTTATCAAGCCGCCCATATAGGGCCTCTGACTAGGCTTGACGACTACTTAACGTGCCGTCCGAGGCACGGAGATGCTCGTAATTTACGCCACTTATATGGTCGGGGTGGTAACCCTTCTAAACACCGACCGGGCCGTAAGTTGCTTAGCTTCGGTATCACTACAAAAGCGCTACCACCACTGCACTGCGCTACGAGCACTTACGATATAAATTATATGTACATTTTTTTAATAATTAGAGATTTGACAATCAAGAAGATATTTAAGGCCTCATGATTTTCTTATAGGTAACTACAGTATGTTAATTGAATGCTGGATAAAAAAGTGTACAATGGTAAACTTAATGCTATAAGGCTACTTTCATCCATCACCCTCAAGGGGAAAGCAAAATTATTAAATATAATTATAAATGATACACTTTCAAATTTAAACTATTACTTTAACTGATGCTGAAAGCAGATCAAACAGCCTCGATAAATTAATATGATGAATGGCGCTCAGCACAAAAGCGCCACGGATCTCAAGATTTGCCGAGAATATTGATAGAGCGATTCCAACTTTGAAACTTATTTATCACTAGTTCTAGAATAGGTGATTCAATCTAAAGAACAGAAGTTTCAGCGCAAGTGCTGAACAAAAAACTTGAAAAGAAAGTTTATACGTACCAACCCCTGAGGATCTGAAATTGGGGCTGATAGTATTATTTTTTTGTTAATACTTTTCATTTCACCCATGGCCATCATTCTGCATGATCTTAAAGTTTGACGGGCAGAAAATGCTTTTAGCATTTAGTCCACTTTTTTACATCATTATATGTTCAATAAAGTCTTTAAATAAATTAATAAGTTTCTTTAGAGAGTAAGAATTTAGAGTCAATTATAAAATAATTTTGCACAAGTGTGATGGGAAGTTTGTATGGAAATCAAATGCGTAATAAAAATAAAATGCAAAAATGCCTCCAAATACACATTGATTACAACTATTGAAAAAAATGCATTACTTGCATCAATAAACTCTCATGCCATCAATCAGCATCTTAAAACCTCAAGAATTCCCAAAAGTTTAAAAATTATAGACACTACGTTTATCTTTGAAAATATAACTGAAACATTAGATTTTCCACACATTTATCGCTCGTGGAACGATAAAATCGTATCCAAAAAGCAGGTATTACGTCTTCGATGCCATATCGTCTGCACTAGACTTAAGAATCTACTATGTAACACGTTTTCCATAGCTGGCCATATTTGGTTAGTTTTAAAAAAAAATTGTTCCATTTAGAGCCGTACCTCACTGAGATGCCATGGCCGTGACGCCGGCAGATAATATTGAAATGTGAAGTAGTCTACACGTTGCCAGGAGTGATGTATGGTACCTACATACATTTGAATATTATATGCTTTGATACGTAGCTGGCGACGTCGCCATGGCATTTCGAACCATCACCATCTCGAGCTTAAGGTCGTATCACACGTATTAACTCGCAAAAGGAAAGTCACCGTTTCGCTCTCATTTCACCTCTCACGTAAATAGGCGTCATCCTCACGTAACGCACGTGAGGCCTCCCCGTCACTCATGAATGATGCAATTGACTGGTGCTTGTATGTCCGTGAAAAGTACGCTTAGCCAAAGTTCAAACCATCATCACACCCATAGTATAAAGAGTGACAACAATGGCTAGAGTCAAGAATATTGTAACGTCTTACAGAATAGGACTTCAGCTCAACTAGAACGGATACGAAGAGCAATATTTCATTCTTATAAATGAATAATACCCTTATGACAGTCGCCGTAAACCCCCAATCCGGCAAATGGCGGACTGAGTGTCGATAAACGTTTTATTATAGTGCACAGCATTATTTTATTATATTGAAACAGTGGTGGGGCCGCTTGAGTGGTTAACGAGATAAATAATCCATTTTCATTTGTTTAATTACGCTATTTATTGAGATTGAACGATTTTGCTATAGGCTAATGAGTTGGCCCAGCCTGTTGTTACATAACATCATTAAATTTACACAAGACAAGATTAGAGCTAGGCTCTTGTCGGTAGAGTTTCTTCCAATACTCCACATAAGTAATCATAGTGCGGTGGTTTCCCTCTTGCGTTTCACACCGCAGTTTAAAAAGCGTGGGTTTCCAGCCTTGAAATGCCCAGTCAAAAACCTTTCCTGATATATATCTTCAGCCTTCTGCCGGTACTGATTTTTCTGCTACCTAACACCGGGGAACACTTTTTAATGGCGGCGTTTACTTGCCATGGCAAAGGATAGTCACTGAATATTGCAGCTTTTAATTAAGAAGCTCATTCCACTAGACTCGTTCCGCTGTTTGGTTAGAGACTGCTTATTCAACATATTCACAGATAACCACCATATCTGGTAAAAGAAAACCGTGGCATGATTTTTTGCCACTTATAATGACCAAAAAATAGGCAGACAAGAAAATACTTTTTAATGACATAAAACATAAAATTTTACAGGTACAGCCTTGTCATAGACATCAAGTAATTTGATGGTAACTTTCTTTTATTGTTGGTATTTATGGTTATGATTTTTATTTTCTTAATTTCAGTCCTGAAGAACTATCTCTATCGACTAATCCCATCACTATTTCAAATAAAATTCCCGTTAAACTCAGGTGGATCGCCATATTACAAGGTTTAGTGTATCATAAAGACATTTTTCGCGTATTCTAGACCCCACATCAAAAGTATGCCATGAAAACAAGATAATCTTTTATCAGATGGACCTGTTTTGATGGCAATTGATATTGTAGCTTTTATATCCCGGATTTTACTACTTTATTTTCTTTGTCTGCAGCTATGGAAAACAAGGGGGGAACTTAATGACATTAAGTTGGTGAATTTTTGTCCATATGAACATATGGGCTGCTGGTAGAAATGTATGGAAAAGGAAAAAATATTTTTATAAACGATAAACCAGGTACACTTTTGTAGGGCAGCGTGGCTGGTGCTTGAGCGACACAAGCAGGAACTGCGTGTCACGGAGATGAACATGTTGCGGTGGATGTGCGACGCGAAAAGATCGCATTAGGAACTCTAGAAACTCATGCTCGGCCTGCGCATTCGTGACATAGCGGACAAGCTGCTTAAAGTCGCCTTCGCTGGTGCGGTCACGTTTTGCGGAAACCGGCGAGCTACGTGGGTAACAAATATCTAGCCATGCCGCCTCCGCCGGGCCCCGGCAGTAGGGGTAGACTCAAAAAGTGCTGGCTTGACGTCGTGAAAGATGATATGCGTGCCAATCAACTGTCCACAGAGGATGCCCAAGACCGTGCAAAGTGGAGACACAAAAGTAGGAAGGCGGACGGGCGTCATCGCACGCAACTGGGATGATGATGATAAACCAGATACACGGGGAAGAGCAAAGGAATTGGTAAATGACGAATACGTTCAAAGTAGGTACTTTAGCTACAGTTTTAATTTTCACTTCATTTTGTGATATAGTTTTAATTGGAATGCCATTCATTTCTGCTAAGTCCAAAGTTATGACTGGAAGAGAATGCTATATGGCGTTAACTAGTTCCATGCCTCGGCAGGCACCAGTGCGTGATGATGACGATCAAATTTCTTCTGTGTCTCAATTGTAACAGAAAATGGCACCAGTTGTTTTAGTTATGCAATAAAGTATATGAGTGAATATAGAAAAGAATGAAACCTGCTCTCAACGAAAATACTGTAGATGCGTTTTGCAGCCCCTGCTGTAGGTATTACTCCCTAGGTATAATACCCAGCCATCGTAGCTCAGACACTAACGAAGACGTCTTTCAAAATGTAACCTAACTTTTACTACTCCGGAGATCTTGCATAATCACCCAGATACGAAGTCATCAATCGAGGACAGGGGTTTAAAACGAAGTCTTTTAATTTTACCGTTGCCATTTAGTTTGCGAACTTCCAAGATCGTTAAAGCCATCGTTAAAACTTCCTTCTGATTTTTATAATATCTTTTATTATCGTTGCGAGATTCTTTTAAAGTTGCCTCCAATAAATCTTGGGCTTAATGTATGGCCGTATTATTTACCTTGCTTTTTAGGGTTCTGTAGCAGAATGACATAAAACGGAACCCTTCTAGTTTCGTCAAGCCTGTCTGTCTGTTCGTCCGTATGTTACAGCCACTTTATTCTGAAACTATTAGCATTACAAAGAAGCTTGTGAACACCTAAATCAGTCAAAGTTGGCACGGAACCCTCAGTGCGCGACTCCAACTCGAACTTGGCCGAGTTTCCTTCGTTTGCGCTTATTAGTGAGTGACGCTGAGGTAAGCATTCTTCTGAGTTTGTTGTGAGGACTATACTGTGTTGGCGAGATTAATACACGTACGAGTACTAAATCGAATAACAAAATGCTGCCAAGGAAATTTAAGTAGGTACCTACCTACCACTGGTTAAAAAACATGCAACGCGGTCTTATTCGTCTTGTTTCTGATTTTTATTAACAAAACTTAGAAACAAAGTACGACGCAAAGGATGTACTAGGGCCCTATTTTTTTAAGGCACGATTTTCGAACGAAATTCAATCTCTTAGTATGACGCAAGTGATTATAACATAGGCTCTTGTTACTGATATCTGAAACCAACTTATTCCTAGAGCTAGTTATCTTTCCAAGTTGTTATTGTGTTGCCTGAAATAACTAAAATACGATTACACGTTATCCATTTCCTGGAACTTATATGAGCAAAAACAGATTTGCTAGAAAATAAAGAAGAGGAATTTTTTATACCTTGACAAGTATTTCGCTTATAGAATATTCCACGAACCGCTTAATAAATGTAATAAAATTTGTCAATTTATAAGATTTCATTACTTCTTTTATAAACTTTCCACTTGGCGTTAGGATGTATTTCTTCAGTATATGAACCACTATATGTTTGCCTTCATTGACACGGTAAGGTCCAACAAAGATAGTTCTACATTATGGTCGGTGAGAGAGAAATATCGCTATAAAATTAAGTTGAGTTATTATTGCCCATGATGCAAGGACAATGAGTTTTCTTCGCTGCAAAGCATAACAGGGTGAATTTCCCAACAGCAAATTTTACGCGGCATGAGTGAAATTGGCAGTGCAGAGTGATACAATGAGGCTTATTTATTTTTTTATTTATAGAAGGCGTTATCCCGTATACGAGACCATAAATATTTTTTGATTAGGACTACGTTAAATTCGGAATAAAAAATGATAAAGCACCATATTTTTCATTTCGGTTGCGCGGTCAAATCCATTTTTCTGTTTAATTTCCCTTATATAGTAAAAACTTTTGGTTATTTTGTAATATTGCTTATTTCATTTAAATCGTGAATAGTTATAGTACTATCACATAATAATTTTATAATTTAATCTAGTTAATTAAATGACTTATAAGTAAAAATGCATGTGGTCAAATAAGACTTTTCATTTCGGTGAATTTTAGTTTGTCGAGAATATTTTTGCGTGGGACAACTCTAGCTCCTTGCCCCCGCGCTAAAACGCTACATACCAGTGCCGCCTCAATGCTTAAAGTAAATAGACGTGCGCCGCTTGCTCCGTGTTCCCGCCAAAAAAGTAAGTAGTTGGTTTCGGTGACATGGGACATTTTATTTTTCATTTCCGCAGGTTGGAATATATTGTCATCCAATTCTCCATAAAATGTATGAAATATTTATTGGTATCCTTCCCAAACTACGTTTATTAGTGTGGTATTAATAACGTTGTGACTTTAAAACTTTTATTGTTATGTTAAATTATGTCGTTGATTTTAATATCGGTGTTTTCATTTCGGTTGATTCGGTGGCCTAGATTGACCACCGAAATGAAACAAAATTCACCGAAATGATAAAAAATATCATTTCGGTGAATTTTATTAATTCCGGTGCGTAAATTGTTCATATCGGTGATTGTTTTTCTCATTTCGATGGCTTCATTGTATCATTCCGGTGAAATCTATACTATATTATACAGCTGAAGAGTTTGTTTGTTTGTTTTTTATTTGAACGCGGTAATCTCAGGAACTACTGGTTCAATTTGAAAGAATATTTTTGTTTTGCCTTCCTTTTTAGGATTCCGTACCTTGAAAGGTAAAAAACGGAACCCTTATAGGATCACTTGTTCGTCCGTTTGTCTGTCCCTACCCTTTTTCTCAGGAACACGTGGAGGTATCAAGCTAAAATTTAATCAAAAGCTCTGCGGTCCCTAAAGCTGTAAAAAAATCAAACTTCTAAACCAACACAATAAAAAGATACAGCCGTTATTGCCGTAAATATCAGCAAATTTCCGCAAATTTTCAACACTCGAAAAGGAATCAAAACCTACCTACAGGGTACTTCCCGTGAACTTAGAATCTTGGAATTTGGTACAAAGCAATGTCATTTATAGTACAGATACAGGTATAATTGCGAAAACTGTATTTTTTTGTTATATCATACAAAAACAAAACTTACTGCCCCTTTCTTCATGAACGCGTTAAGATGTTAAATGAAAATTACAATGACATACATAATGAATTATAATTAAGATACAAATTATTAATTCAGCGAAAAGCGTCGTCATTTTATTACAAAATGTCACAGAAAAAAAAGAAGCGCTTTAAATTTCCATATAACTACTATTGATTCCCACTCTACGCTCTGACCGATCCAAAGGTTCCCATTATGCTAGCAGCATTGCCTCGTTGAATAGCAATGGAAACCTGTTTAACCAGCCAGAGTGGGGATTTTACATTACCCTTATCCCTCAGTCGTTGTCCCAACTCTTTGAAAAGCTCGCGTGCCTCATCTCCCCAGGGCCCAGCCGTCTCCACAGCGATTGGAACAAAATCATACTCAGACTTTAGCTCAGCATACTTAGTATGATTTAACTTGGCAGCATTTTCCGCCGCTGAACTTGCTGAAGTAACAGGCATACTTAACTTCAACAGGTTCAGTAAATGTATCTAACGCATGTTGAGTCCCATAAGAGGCTACGCCCTCTTCGCCATGGAACCAACGTTAGGCCATCTGGTCTCTTACCATCCATGCGGGACAAGCCTCGTGGCTCTAGGATGCAAGGAATATTTACGGAAACCGTGGTCCGACGCACAAATTCATTAATATAATGGTATAAAATGCACTTGTAAAAAGCAACTGTGAACCCGTGACAGACGAGGAATTGAACCCCGTGTCTTACGCAATCCGGGCAATTAAGTTTGTATGGTGACAAAACACTGTAAAAACAAAAATAAACTACAATAGAATGGTGCTTCGGGAACCGCCCCGCACATCTTTGGCAACTCAGTCCATGGTGGCCGTTTTCATCTACCATCACACCACAAATACAGCGAAGAGGTTCACAAACTTTGCTGCCCAGTCTTAAAGCTACTGCAATTTTTAAGGAATTGTTGTCAAGAAGCGTACCCAACTGTGGAGACGGCAAAGCATGCAGCCAAGCACCAGATTCAGGTTTTGCAACTGCTTTAAGGCATGCCAACATCACGCTGGAACCTACGGGAACGGAGTAAAATGTCGAAGAGGACCGCTAGTAGTGTTGTTAAGCTAAAAAGTTTTTTTAATATGATATGGGTTTACTTTTGTCTCTAGACTATACCAGACGAGGCACAGACAGGGACGACGATGAAGCGAGCTCACCCAGAAGAAGCCTGTTCACTCTTTTTCTGAAAATAACAGGGTTGTATTCCGATGGAAACACATTTATGCGGGTAGAGAGTTCCACTCTTTTGCTGTGCGCATTATGAAAGTTGACGAGAAGCGAAAACTTTTTAAACGCGCTAATCTCAGGAACTAATGCTCCGATTAAAAAAAAAGGGTTAGATAGCTCATTTATCGGAAAAGGTTATTGACTATACTTGGTGTCCTTTAAATAGAGGTCCAGCCTAAAAGAGGTGATAGGCTAGACAATGACAGTCATTAGAAAATATAAAAAAATGTAAGCTATGTCCTTTTCAAGTTGTGTACATTAGAAAATCTACCAAATTGTCATCTAGTGATGGGTTTTCGACTACTGTTAATACAAATACTTTTTTTACTTGTTTATTTTGCGATGCGAGTTTATATAGCCGAAGGCCTATTTTATTTGTAAATCAGGTTACATTTAATAATAAATAGTAAATAAAAAAGTGAAAATTTGTAGTCACAGTAGTCTAGCTTATTACCCGTATTGTGTGCAGCGCACGGCGCTTAAATTTCGCGGGGAGAATTGCTGTTTTTCCGTTATAATAATATATGAGTCCTGAAAGAAGGTTAACTTCTACATACGGGATACTGTAAAACATCACGCTACGACCTACGGGAATGGAGTGAAATCAAAACGCACGGATGCAGTCACGACGAACCACGTGTTTTAGTGTATAGAAGTAATTTTGTTAAAGGTTTTCGGTGGGTGGATAAGTGTTGTCATTTCGGTGGGCGAGTTATTTCATTTCGATGAATCGTTTTTTCATTTCGGTGGCATCAAAACTTTGAAGTAATGTATCTTTATAGTTTATCAAGATATTTTGATGGCGTTACGTATTGATCTAAACAACATCAAGAAGTATCATAAACCATAGTTTGAATTCGAAAAATGTTACAAAAAAGTTCACCGAAGTGATAAAAAAATCGACTTTGTTGAAATTGACCCAACAGTTTTATCTTCACTTTATACATGTATTTCAGTGGATTTGGAGAGAAGGATTTTGTATTTTATCTAGGCTCACGAAATTGGTTAAATTAATGCAATGGCAGATGTTCGACTAAAATGTGTAGTTGAAATATATTTTTTTTAAATTTTTTCGCAGACGAGTTGTGCTTTTCACACGTAGGTAAATGAATTTACACATCCGTTTTTTAAGAACTTTTATTTTTATTAACACGTTCTGGGACTCTGTTTCAGACACAATAGATGTTTTCACGCCTGTAAACGTTTACTGTTCACGAACGTGTTAAACAAGACTCACGCGTTAGTGTAGACCTGTATACCACTACTCAGGGGCCTATTTTTGAATCACTCGCCTCAATATGGCGTGTTTCAACGTATGTCAATTCATGAAATCATTTCATTAATTTTGTTATTGATTTTCAAATGAATAGGACCCCTGACTTTTGGCGGATAAGGTTTAGAAAGTTTAGGATGTTCTCGTGCTTCTAGTTTCAAGACAAGTAGAACTCAGGTGTTGTAGTTCGCCGAAATAAACCTAACTTCATGTGCGTGTTACAGGAAATATATGAAATCAGGAATTCTGTCATACTATGAAATTAATCTATAAAGTTCCTTCAGGAATATTATAATAATGTTTAATAGGAATTTTATAATATGTTAGCTATAATCAGCACAATAGATAGCAGCATAATTAAACAGTCTACTTAAAAAATCTATAATCAATACGATCATTACAAAAAGTAGGTTAAACGGTGTAGAGTTGCATGCCTGCAGGGTTCAGGCAAAATCAAGTTAGATAATTTAAGATAATGATCTCATTTTCATTCATTTTCTGGTATCATTTGGAAATCTATAGAAGCTATTGCTATCTTACTTTAATCCGTTCCCGTTCCAGCCAGTTCAACTCCCACTCAAATCAAATTGAGTCGCAAAATGGTCATTGCGCTACGACGAAAAAAGTATATATTACACTCACTCGTGTAGTGTAGTCCCAGGCTAATCTGCCGAGTGGATTATACAAAATGCCGATACAAATTAGCTAATAAGTTCAAAAGCAGAGCTGCTTAACACAATACGCACCCTGGTTAATTTATTCTGCAGAGAAAATGACTACTTATTACAATATTTAACACAAACTAAGCAAAATAAAGGCTTTAAAGTAAGAGTAGTACTGGCAGACAGATATTGATATAGAAGCAGAATACCTAGGAAGTCCAGCATTCCATAGATTTTAATTTATTTACAAAATTCAACAGGCCTGTTAATGTGACGGTGGCCGAGTGGTATAGGCATACGCCCGGATTGCGTAAGACACGGGGTTCAATTCCTCGTCTGTCACAGGTTCACAGTTGTCTTTTTACAAGTGCAATTTATATTATTAAGTTTGTATGGTGACAAAAAACTATAAAAACAAAAATAAACTATTCCATAGATTACCTAGGAATTCTATAGAATGCCGGCTTTCCACACATGTCACGTAACATACATGCCGTGTTAAGTTCACGTGTACGTCATGTTCATTCATCCATCACGTGGGAAGGCTGCTGACCTTTGCAGAAAACCATCTGATCCTGACGCCTTGTTGAGATGGCTTTACAAGTTATTATCCAAAGGCATGTCACGATCACTTTTGATGTTTATGAATATCAATAATAGAGATAGTAGATAGGTACTTGCTTGGAAAATATGCATTCAGGCTAATGGGCCGTCAATAATAAGATAGTAACAGTAGTATAACACGCACAGTCAATTGTCAATCGATAGTTAACCAATGGTTAAATGTTACCAGCGGTTGAATATTTACGATCACACAGACGTTACCACTTTATATTCTACGACTTCTCAAAAAAATATTTCTAAGAAAAGGTACCAGTTTTTTAGGAATGCAGTCTCCTGATAACCATTGTTACACCGGCGAAACTTCAAACAATAAACCGGTATAAAAACCTCCGAACATTGTTAGTATACGGAAGTACGTAATTTATTCCGCTAGAATACCAGCTAGCTGTGAAATTAATTAAGCCCACCGACGGTGGTCATAGTTTGGAAAATAAATAGATGGAACTTTCGGAATATCGTTTTCCATTTTTTCCGACTCCGTGTAAGAATATTTTTAGAATATTTTTTTTCAACACTGATGAAGAAATGATTCTTGAATCTACTCTTACCGTGAGCTTATTCAATGCATCATTATCTTGCTTGGCAGTGTAAAAGCAACGAGACTACTTACTATTACTAATATAAGAGCTTAAAGGCCGCTAGTTTTAGCTATGTAAAAATATAATAGGTGAGATATGATTTATACCTTATAACTTAGCAACTTTATAAAATAGATCTGAACAATATTGCATTAAATAGTTAAATAAATAACGCAATCAAATATAAATTACGTACTTCCGTTTTTTTTTTATAATGTTGTATTCGTAGCCTGGAATTGTCCATTGGCCGCAGTCAGTTTTACGTACTTCCGTATACTAACAATGTTCCAAAGTTTTTATACAGGTTTATTGTTTAATAAACTTCAATATCGAAGTTTGACACTACATCCAATCTAAACAATATTTTAAAATATTTTTTAAATATCATTAGATCAAAATATGTCAAAAAAATCGACTATAGTATGGGAAGTCAAAAAACATTGTTTTTTTTTCTGTGTTTCTAGCAGGAGATTGATTAGCTACTGATTCCAAGTAGCGCCCTTCATTCTTAACGGGTAGTTTTGAAACATCTAATATAAGTGTTTCAATAATATTAAAACCTTTTTTTGTTAAGGATAGCTCTTAATTAAAAAGTGACAACATATTTTGCCGATCCATTAGTCTGAGTCATGGCAATCACTGTATTTAAAAATTCAGTCGCATTGAAAAACACTCCGAGTAAATTAAAAGTGTTTCCAATTATTTTACAGCTGTTGAAAAATCTTGAATATTTTCAATTTATTTCAAAACTTGCAATATTAACCTTTGCAATATGTGTGTTTCGTTCATAATAATAGCCTTATGATTGTTTATTAGATAAAACAATCTGTCGCTTCAAAACTATTTTAAATCTTGGTTGCACCTAACCTGGGCTCAGATTCTCGCGTCAACCGATTTTTTTTCGTGTGGTAATTCGATTACGAATTTCACTAGTTTACCGAAAAAAAACTACCGCTGTAAAGACATCAAAATGTATGACCCCGATAAAGCAAAAACTCATTTTTTTTTTCGAAAAATAAAACTCGATCAGTGAACTTTTTTCGAATGCGATCCTTACTAGAATTGCCCCTCTGGCGTATTACAATCTTGCTTTAATCCGTTTAAGTTCCAGGCAGTTCATTCCTTCATCCCACTCACTCAGCAGATGAGTCGCCAAATTGGTATTGCAATCCAACTAAAGAAAAATTCAATGTAACTCTTTCTCACTCACTCATATAGTCGAAATTAAGACATGGAAATTGGTCTGAATCATAGAATTATTATCCCTTTCGGAAGGAATATTAATTTTATGGTCTGAATTAAGAAATCGCAATACAAAATTCACTAATCCATTCAAAATCAGAGCAGTATAACTATCAAAGCCAGATCTCAATACGCGCCCAGATCTAAAACAAGAGTCAAACAGCTGTCAACTGCGTAATTAAAAAGATGGCTGGTGGTTATCGGATTTTTATCAGACAACACCGGTAAGTTTTTTATATAACATTCGTAAACCAAACGACAATCTAACTTAATCCAACAGCACTCAAAAAGACGTAGGTTTTAAATCCAAAGGAAGACAAAGCTCGCATCTGAGTAAGCTTAAACTTTTACAAAGCACACTCGACGGATTTAGCTTTCAAAAGCTTTTGTCGAAAAGCGCTACAAATACCTATTTTTATTTGACCAATATGGATTTACGAATGCAACCAGTTGGTCAGGCTGCATACAATGGTTTTTTTTTTAATTTATTTAAGGCAACAAACAGTCATATTAATGAAAGTAATTTTAAAGTACATAGTGTTTCTTAAAAAGACCTAATAGTGCCTATAAAGATAATATCTAAAAAAACCGGTTAAGTGCGTGTCGGACCCGCGCACTGAGGGTTCCGTGCCACCCTTAACTGAATTCAGGGTCCACTTACTTTCACTTAACGAAAACATCACAATATATTGTGACAGCAAAAATAACTTTGTTTTTCATAGTGTTTGTATGAAAGACAAAGTTATATTTGCGGTTGATAAAAATGTGCAATATCTCAAAAACTACTGGTTCGATCTCCTTCAAACCAATTTTCGTTGCAAGTTTTTGTTGAGATCTACATCATATATTTTTTTCAAAATTTTCACTTTCTTAGTTCAAAAGTTAGATGGCCCCCCATCTAACTTTTGAACCATTTTACCACTTTGAAAGCGTCTATATCTCAAACCTTACACTTTTAGAAAAAATGGTTTTAGAAACCTCAACATCATTTTCAAAGACCTATCCATAGACACCCCACACGCATAGGTTTGAGTAAAAAAAATTTTTTAGGTTTTAGTTTCATGTATGGGAGCCCCCCCTTAAATATTATTTTTTCTTACTTTTTGTATCTGAATCGGAAAGCGGTGAACAAAATACACCTACTTACCAAGTTTCAGCTATGTGATGCTTATAGTTTCAGAATAAAGTGGCTGTGACATACGGACGGACAGACAGACAGACAGACAGACAGACAGACAGACAGACAGACAGACAGACAGACTTGACGAAACTATAAGGGTTCCGTTTTTTGCCATTCGGCTACGGAACCCTAATATGTTTATGATTGGGCCACAATAGTGGTCAGACAGAACAATCTGTTGTAATGCTGTAGGTATGGTTACATCATTTAATTTAAACTTAACACTGCGCTAATTTAGTGTATCAAAAATTATAATAAAAGCAGACTAACACTACAAAAATGATTTACTTATGATTCCTAATGCTTACATTAATTTCAGTATTATAAAACTGTTTACATAAGACTAGTCAAAACAGTCTGTTTTAATTTAGGTAAGGTTATATTAAATAAATCTATGCTGGTGTATTTCTTGTTATAAACACTAGTGGAACGAAATAAAAATGAGTTACGTGTATAATTTTTTATTGAAATGTTGAGGATCAAAAAAATGGGATGCATGAACACTTATGCACTCGTTTATGGCGTCTTTTGAAAAGCTTTGATTCAATTCAGACATCAAATTCCTCCACAATGTGATGTGATCACTTTGATGTACACAAAAAAAATTTTGAAACCATTTTTTGTAATAGGTAGAAGGATCTTCATCTCTGCATATGCATGCGCTAGCTGTATCTTGAGATTATTTGACTCGTACATAAGTACAGTTGATATCTTTCCGTTCATGATTTGAGAAGAAATCGCAAAAAAATGTTTGCTTATTTTTACAATTCTATTGGCTTTCATAAGTTTTAAAAGTAAAGTTTTATTGCTCAAAAAACGATACATTTATATGCTTTAAGCTGTACAGCATTCAATTCACTTATCAAGTGGTTTCTTTTTATTTAGATAAAACATTTAATTTTGCTCATCTAACCTCGAGCTATCAAACACAAACCCTTGCAGGATTTATTAAAAAAGACGACACTTCGAAATTATTCAGAGCTTTTTCTCTTGTTCGTGAAAATATCCTTAGTTCCAGGGATGAAACGCCTTAAATGAGATGAAAATAATTTTTCTCTGTTGTCTCTTGTAGTACGAAATTTAATAATTCATCTCGTGATGTCGCCCGGTGTTGTCTGGATTAAAAAGTAAAGTGTCAAAGGCAGAATACCTAGTCTTTTGTATCTTGAAATATTTGCGACCTACATTGAATCCTGTGCTTCTAAATCGTGACAAATTGTATTTTTAGCCTTTGAGATTGAATTGGGAAGATTTGTTTTAGAAGGGTGTTGAACGAATTGTTTTTGATTTCATAATAATTTTTAAGAAAGGATCAAACGGCCCGCGATTCTCATGTTAATCGAACTTTTTCGTGTGGTAATTCGATTGTGAGTTTACCCGTTATGAAAACAAGCAATATTATCTACACGTAAAGCTCGGACGGAATTGGAATGCGTAGAAATTGTGACCCTGAGAAATCAAAAACGATTTTTTCTTCGACAAGGAAAATTCGATCGGTGATCTTTTTTATACGAACTCCACGAGAATTGGAACCCTGTTCAGATGAATATAAAAGTGGAACATCAACAACCCCTATTAGTAAAAGAAGTATTTTTATATTGCAATTTATTAAAACAAAACTGTTAAATAAAGCCATAAAATTTATAAACATCCTTGATTGATATCAAAAATGAGCGAGTCGCAGTAAATATGAGGTGATTGTGGAGTATTAACTCGCTGACAGCCACCCATTATCATTTGGCTCTTACATGACGACGTATTCAAATGTGTCTGTTGTGGCGCGATAAAGGCAACACCCCCTACCACGATACATCAGGGAAAGCGATAGCGATACCTCTTTTTGGTTAACAACTTTGTGGCATAGATATCATAGTACTGGTTGTGGTACGAATGATTCTTGAAGCTTTAAGAATGCATTACTACTTACTTACATTAGCAAATCATACTACTACTCATACTAAAGTATGTTTCTTTTTTTATAGACGTATATTGAGCAGTTTACTTTTGTGTAAAAATATTAATAAAACGTTTTAAGTTTCTAACTCGCTTATAAGTACATTTACTATGTATTTATATTATAATCATGAAAATAATTAATTTCTTAACAATATTTCACTTGCCACAAACTTTTGAGTAGATCTGAGGAAAAAAAACATTTATCCCCAGGCGATCTTGAAAAAAATCATATGAAACTTAGCCTTATGAAAAAAATCTTCGCTAAAAAGAAAATGGGAAGTTAATTAAGGAACTGAAGGAACAGCTTACAACTTCCTTTAACGTTAAATAAGGCGGAAAACATCTAATTTGTGCGAAAAAGGTATTGTGAACAATTTCTTCCATATTTTATTTACTGAATGTTATAAGATATTAGCACGTTTTTGAGGAAAGTCGGCTTTCATTCATTATTATGTTTATAATAACAAGGTTTCTTGTTGACAAATTAACATTGACTTGATAAATCAGTTTACATAATTAAATTATGCATGTATTTATGGAAATACTTGAATACATATAACGTCCATGAATTAGGTACAAATGTTCGTGCTCATCACACAAACATTTTCCCCTTGCGGGATTCGAACCCGCGACGGCCGGCGTACTAGTCAGGAGCGCTAACCAATACACCAAACGCGTCGTCAAGCGAGTCGTTTTCGAGCGATTTGAGAAAGATACATTTTCCCCGCACTCCCTTTAGCTCCGTCATTTGCCCTGTGGCGGTGGGCAATCCCATAGAAGATATATCTCGGGATATAAATTCGAAATACATGATATCCCGTAGTGAAAAGCTAGCTTTAAACTGAACGTGGCCATCCGAATTCTGTAGGCCGCATAACTTTGACATATGTATATCAGTCAATCTTGTCATAGCAAGGTCAAATATAGCACCGTTCGCCACGTTTTGAATAGCCCAAAATATGCCAATATTCCGTCGAAAAACGAACATTGGTGACATCTCTATTCATTTTTCAAACCAATAGTAACGGCGTACTCAAAAAATTGAGTTCACATTTCGTCGCCAACGCCTGCATTCCCAATGTTTTTTCCTCGTACATTTTTAATATTGAGCGGCAGTGTACTACCGGACGCGGTGTCATACCATCGCGTACAACGGTACTATTTGGCCATCGCTCGACTTTTTTTCTAGTACCTACAGCTTGTACATTTACCTTTGAGTGGTTTCCATCTATCTTGTGCGAATATAATCTGAACTACAAGAAATGCTATTACTACAAAAAGGGTTGTTACTAAATTTGCACTTACAAAATTATATGACATATTCAGCAGCTATGACATATTGCAGCTTTATCAATAAGAAATCGAAATAGTAACACTATATAACTTCAACGAAATCGAAATTGTTAACACACATGACCCAATAATGGGCGTCACTTCAAAGAAATACAAGCAATTTTGTTTGGTGGTTAGACGGTGGTCAATAGTACATTGAAAGTACAAATAGACAGACTATACATATTGGCCAACTGTATGAGAATAGTAAAACTAAAACTGTAGCCTTTCTTATTTAAGATACTTTTTATCAAAAAAGATGGCGCTCTCATACCTTTGCGAATATAGCAAAGAAAACATAAAAAATTGCCAAATTTTTTTTAATATCCTGTAGACTCGCCAACATCTTCTAGACAGAGATGATAAATGCTATTAATACCTAAAATCATAGAGAAATAAAACTGTTTATTATATCTATGGAAAGTAATTTCTGAAATAAATAATATATAAATCTCGAGCGATGTTGTATTCGGCCGTTTGTTACCAAGTCCCATGCGGCTGAGCCTGTTCTATATGGATAGCCGAGTCTCTGCGATGACTCTTGTTTATAATGAAAATATGAAAAAAATATTCGCACTCATTCTTGACTCAATCCCCCAAGTCCCGATCTTAATTATATCGCTCATCATTTTTCATAAATCGTAATCACCTCCCGAGACTAAAAGCTGTTTTATAAAATAGTTGGATTTCATGGAATCTAGTGAGGAGAACGCTATCGGCAAAATAACCGATATTTCAGGTTGATTACAAGCCCCTATTGTGTCTATAAACACGATGACGAGTGAAACATACAGCCGTTTTAATGTATTAATATTTTATATATATATTCTTAATATAAAAATGAATCGCAAAATGTGTTGGTAAGCGCATAACTCAACAACGCCTGGACCAATTTGGCCAATTCTTTTTTTTTTAATGTTTGTTGAAGTTCAAGGATGGTTTTTACGACGAGAAAAATTCGAATAATTTCCGGAAAGACCCTAAAAACAGCCCTTTTCTTTTCCCCATACAAACTTTTTCCAACTAAAACGTAGAGTCAAGGAAGATAATAATTATCCATAAAACGGGGCCGGGGCGGGACGGGGCTGAGGGCGAAACGAAGTTCGCTGGGACCGCTAGTTAACTATAAGATCAAGTACATTCAGTCTTAAAACGTATCTTAATTGTTACTATTGGACTACCATATTTGAATGTAATTACTAGTACACACTTGAAGTCGGCAGGCTATCAGGGTATACATTTTAAAACTAACCTTTATTACAACTGCATAAAAAATTACCTTTTTGGAAGGTAACCTTTATTAGAACTGCCGTAAGTTGCTTACCGTCAAGGTAAACACTGCGGTAAGTGTTTACCTTGACGTTCAGCAACTTACGGCGCAGTCTTGTTTGGATGGGTGACCATTCCGACCATTGAAGTGACGTATACCACTAGCATCTCCGTGTCTTGAAAGGCACGTTATAAAGGTAATCTCGGCTAATATCGGTTGATATTAGTCGTTAAAGCCAAGTCAGAGGCCCTATGGGCGGCGTGATAAAATCTGACAGCAAGGTTGGCTTGGCACTTGCCTTGCAAGCCCTCCGCCAATTCGCACAGAGCCTGCGCGGTGGTATGGCTCATTCCTCATACTTAAGGTAAGACCTTTGCCCAGTAGTGGGATGCTTACAAGCTAACTTTACTTATTTTACAATGTTACAAAAAATCAATACTTAAATAGCAGTCTTAAAGGAGGCGGTCGGCGCGCCATACATTGCTTGCCCCAAAAGTAAAAATCCATGCGTCACGACCAAAACTAATTTTATGGGTTCGTTTCTTCGCCTTTTAAAATAATATAAAGTAATATAAGCCGTAAATAGCGGGGTTTTCACATAAAACGAAATAAATTGTGTGGGTTCAATCTCTTGCACAGGTCTTTCTAGATCATAGCGCCATCTGTGTCGAAAACCCGCAATCTAGGCCACCAAAACTCAAACATAGAAAACTGCCCCGCTAGGGTGCGTGACGCGTGAAAATTACGATGACGCAAACAATAGCCAACGAAAAGAAGTTCCTTGTCACAGTTTTTTTTCAAGTTTTAGGAAGAGGTTGGTAGGTTTAAAGGTTTAAAGGTTAGTACCCATGGGAGGCAAACGTCATCTTCCTTCTTAAAATAGCGATTGCGAGCGCTTACTTATTTAACTAACTGCCACATGACACAGTATGACACAATATGCCATTTCGTTAAGCGGTCGTCAGTTTGCTTATAAGTGCTCGAAACCGCTATTTTCTGCCAAACAACAATTGTTGGGGACAGGAAATTGTATTCAATAGTTGTCCTATTTTTTTTGTAGATTTATATGCCGCTAGATAAAAGCAAAGTAAATTAACAATATTGTATTAAAAATTCAATATATTTTTTGCAAAATGATATAGTCAAGTCTCTTAATGCTTTTCTTTAATCAAACATTAAACGACTCTGGGGCAATTTACGAACGTGTCCTTTCACCTGTTATTATAATATATTTTAGGGTCTTTGTTCTGTTATTAGATACTTCAAAGGTCGTTGTCTCATTTTCCCTAAATAAATCTTTTTCATAAGGCGAATAACTTGAATACTTTTCATTATCTCCACAGCCCTTTTATAAAGCTATTTTAACTGGGGAGTGAATATTTAAGAGGATTTTAATATTCGGAGTAAATTATTTGTCACCTCTTTATCAGAATAATTACTCTTTTCAAAGTAATATAAATGGGATCGGATCATGGAAAATGGAGATCGTTCAAAGTATATAAGAATATCTTTGCATTTCTATTTTTACTTATCTACAACCAACACACAAGATTGATAAAATTGAATGTGTATTGTGTGAATACTTTTGTTTGTTGTATATTGTTATTCATGTAATAATTTAACGTGTTTACCTATGTAGTTTTTTTTGTATTGAACATTCAATATTTTGTAAAACATCATAATCGGTATAAAAATGATAAATAACCCGTTTAAATTGTAGAGACTCACAAAATGGTGTGAGTCATTTTGTGAGTCTCTACAGCATAATTATTCTTAGTCGTGTGATAAGACAAAAGTGAGTTTTTGTTGATTTTATGAAGATAATTTAGTTTAATTATCATTGAGAAGGAAATATGAGCAGATGGCATAACCGTTAGTTGCTGAAGTTGCTACAAAGTCTCGTTAGAGATGTCTTGATTCTGCCACAGAGAGCTCTAATTGAAATACAGCTCTGTGGTTCGCACTTCGTAATTCACTTAGATACACAGTGAACTGTATATCTTCATACAAAGTAAGGAAGATGCTGAAACCCGCTACATAAGATGGTTCCTAGATTCTCGCCGATTAATGCGAGTTGTCGTGTATTCCAGCAAAAAACCTTTATTTTTTTTTTATATTTGTAAATAGTGCTATTGAAATCTCATAAATTGATATTTTTCAGGATCTAAAAAGAAAATCAAACAAAACACGATTTGATAGAATAAATTCACAAAACTCGCCTCTATTCGGGTCATTTTATCTTTTCGGTTTTCTTTTTAAAATATTAAACTGATTTTATGTTATCAGTCATTTCCCTAATTAAAGATATAGATAGGAGGATTTTGAACTGATCGATTATTAATTACATCTTTTTTTTTAATCAATAACGCTTAAGCATAAAAAATATATTTTTTACATAAATATTTTAATCAGTCAGGTATCAAACGAATGCCGAGAGTCGCATAACAATGGAATTTTTATTGTGTCTCATTTACACATACTTGACGAGTTAATGAACATACAAAAAACTTCAAAAACTATTCAATCGCTACATTAAAAGATAAAAGTTTCCGTAGCAACACCAAAAAGGAGCACTCCAATTGATTACTCTTGGCGACACATCGAAAATTCGGCGGAATCGTCACACGAAAAACTGATACGAAGGTAACGTAACTACAAAATGGGAAAAGCGTGTATTGTGTATTGTGTTGTATTTCATTGGGATCGTCTATTCAACCAAATGATCCGAAATCACAGTGTAGGTTGATACAGTGAGTTCAACAGGCTTTTAAAATCTGTGATACATATTTACGCGGATAGAGAAGAAGTATAATATTTATGGGTAATATTAATCCGAAGCGAAGAACTGATGGCCGTTGGGGCAGAAAAGTTCTAGATTTGAGACCTTTTGACCAAAAATTCAGCATAGGACGTCCACCGACAAGATGGACAGACGACCTTGTAAGGATCGCAGGATCAAACTGGATCCAGACCGCTAGTGATCAGTCGCTGTGGAAAGCTGTGGCCTATGTTCAACAGTGGAGCTCCTTTGGCTGATAATGATGATATATTTAATATTGTATGTTGACTTAATATGGGGCAGATTCACAATTAATAGTCCTCCATCGCGTTCAGTCTTTAGCGTTTGGGTTCGAGTTTGATCTCGCTCCAGATCTTGCCGATATTCTTGGATTTAAGATGTGCAGCAGAAGATACCAGTGGAAAAAAAGAGGCAAAGCTTACTCATAAATAAAATGATGGTGATTTTATTTGGATTTCTGAGCTTACGGAGTTTTTTTTTTTGTATAATGAAAAGTTAGGAGTAGTAAATTATGTCGGCATTTTCGGGTAAGAAGACATGATAATTATAATTTTAGACTAGAATTTTAGAGTTGTATGGACTTACTGCTCGTATTTATTATACTTATAGTAATATTGTCAGACGTGAATAAACGTGACTGAAATTTAGTCTGAATCTGTAGTCTGACAAAACGTATCCCACTGCGTAGAATAGTACTAGTTTTCTTATGTAATAAATATCAAAAATATATAAAATTGTCTTACAAGCCTCTCGGCCGCGAGTTGCTGACATACTAGAACTTTGTCAAATTAATAACATCAAAATCTCTTTCAAAACTTAAATAGAAAGACACCAAAAATAACATTTGTGAATTTTTATTTTACTGACCTTTCCTAATAATCCTACTAAAACTGTTAATGCGAAAGTTTGTGATGATGGATGTATGTAAGTTTGTTACTCCTTCACGCAATTCTAGATGGAGCTTGATGAAATTTTAGATGAAACATTGAAATAACACATATGCTATAACTCATTGCGATATTTTTAGATCCCTTCGATCCATCCCATGCGTATTACCCGCGTAAATGTCGGCTGAAGCCACGGGGATCCACTAGTTGTCAATAAGATAGCTACATACAAAACAAGATATCGACAGAAATAAAAACGGAAATAAAATTAAAATCTTTATTTGCGCAAAAAATATTATACATTTATCTTATGAATAATTTTGGCACTCAATATCAAATAACATTGTTATACAAAGATATTAATCGGCTATACTAGTTTCCAATAAAAACTGTGTGACAATGTAAAATATATGTTAAACTAGCAGCCCCAGCGAACTTTGTTTCGACCCCGCCCCGTTCAGCCCCTGCCCCGCTAAGAAAGTAAGTAAACTTAAACTTTCTGATTATCTTCGCAATTTCCTTATTTTTAGCTTTCATAAGAACCTTCTCCTGATAATAACAAACACAACAAAAAAAGAAATAGCAAAATCGGTTCATCTGTTCTCGAGATTATACATTCAGCGATTAATTTTTGTATTGAAGAAGATTTAACACGTTCCGGGACACTACTCCAGACACAATAGATGTTTTATTGTTTTCACGCCTGTAGGCAGGCACTGTCCCGGAACGTGTTAAGTCTGCCTGACGCATTAGCAATTTGCTGGGCATATAATTGAAGCCATTAAAACTCTTATTTATAAGAAGGTAAGTAGGTAAAAAAACAAATGAAAGTTAGACAAAATTTTATTTCTTCAACTCGTCTCAGAGATGATAATTGGTACGAATTTTCTTTTAAATTAAACGTGATACTCGACTTTTCTTAACTTTCAAAAGTCTTTTGCAAAGTACTTTCGTTATTCACGACAGATTTCATTATTTTTACGGTTGGAAACAATACGACTCCAAAAATATAAGTATTTCCAATTTGAACTATGCTCTCTGACAGTATCGTAAATGGAGGAAGGTTCACTGTACAATTATGGTTTAATTATGGTTCCGTAGTCCTCGCACTTGGACGTTTTTTTTGTCCCAGACATGAAAACCATAACATGAAAAATAATGAAAAGCAAAAAATCGACATCAAATTTAAGAGCTATAGGCTCTTGTTGGTGAAGTTTTTTTCATTCTTTCTCTTACGCCATTCTCTTGGCCTCTTGATACGACGCAACATTTGACTGTTGCTTTATTTGATGCATAAAAGAGAGAGAGAGCTATTAAAATAATTTTATCCATATTTCTAACACATTATTTTCACTTAAATCCTTGAGTCCTTAAATCCTATAAATGGACTAAAGACATAATATCAATGAAAAAAAAGGAAAAACCGACTTCAAAAACAAAATACACTGAGAAGTCTTAAATAAACTCTTGTAAGGACTCAATTTCAGGCAAACCATTTCTTTTTGGAGTCGGTGTCCAGATAGATGAAGCTTAAAATGGTGCTTGAGATAGCCAATGCGATGGCACAAATGACTGAGATAAGATGTAACATAATATGTACAAAAAAACGTACAGTCGAACTGATAATAACATATAAACAAAACAGTCGAATTGATAACCTCCTCCTTTTTGAAGTCGGAAATTTATAATTGTATCTTTAGTCACTCACCACCAATGTTTTCCATCAATATCTAACTCAATAAACAGGTTTCCAGCCTAATTCGTTTCATGAGTTCACAATAAGTAAATTACGTCTAAAATCTTAAGGGTGCTTCGTGTTTAATAAGATAACAAATTGTTGTACATCGTCACGGCTTAGTCTGCTAAGCAACGAAATTCATCAAAGCGTGGTTTTGCGTCCCTATTCTGCACAGAAGGGTAACTTTATTAATAGTTTACAAGTGATTGCGTAGTAGCCTTTCTGATTTTTGTATGTCCCTATTTCAGTTATTTATTTACAATCACATATATAAATGATATCAATCAGTAGCGCAGAGGCAAGTGTCTTTATATCTAATAGACGTTTCTCGTAAAGACCGCAGGATCACACGCAGCACACACAGGCCCATTGCATCTAGTTCGCTCTAAAATGTGTTAAGCTTATTTTCGTTTAGCAGTGGACATCCTGCAACTGTTGTGATGATATCAGTAACACAACATAGTTGTCGAAGACTATTTTAACAACTCAAATAAAATCAATTTTTTCATCCCATCATCGTTATAGAATTAGTAATAGTCCCCCTAGCCGATTTCGACTACGGTGGCCAGTCACAACGACTCACCGACTGCGCGGGACATATTATAGTGCACAAGTGTGTGTGTCTCTATTCCTTTCTTCTCTCATAGCCTGATGGGACAGCAATCTGACACGACCGGAGAGAGGTCAGGCGCAGGACCTACGGCTTTACGTGCTTTCCGAGGCACGGGGGTGAAACACCGCCAACTTCCAAACTCCGGGCTACCCTGAGAATTTCTGAACAGAAAAACTCAGGCACATATTATTTGCCCGACCCGGGGATCGAACGCGGGACCTCTGGAGCAGCCGTCGCTTTAAAATGCGACTCTCTAACCGCTGCGCCACCGAGACAGTTAATATATTATACGTTATAGAATACGCCTGTTACTGTTGCGTATACGTGTAGCGTATAAGCACGTGCGTTTCCTGCCCTCCTGACTTATTGCCTTAATTATAAATACCTCCGGAGCGAGTGGCGCCCTCTGTAGTGTAACGCAACGAAAGCTTTCTTTTTTGGGTTCCGTATTGACGGAATTGATTCCGGACTTTCAACTCCTTATTGCAAAAATATAGAGTAAGTCATACAGCATATACGTTGTCTCAATGGCTATAGCAATTTTAACTTGAATGGGTTGCAGCATTGCGCTGTATTTTTTTTAAGTTACTGTGGAAATTGAGAAGTGTTGTTGTGTTTAGCAGTATTGGGTATTTGACATTTACCGAAACATTTTTTAGAATAAAAATGCAGTAGATGATAAGCAAATATAAAAAAGAACTGCTCGTTAACATAGAACCTTACGTTTGCTTGCTGGGTCCATGTTTCTGACATGACTACGAAACCCTTCACCAATCCTATCCCTCGTGCCTAACAATTTTTCCTAATATCGTTCGGGACTGGAAGCTGGTAAGAAAGCCTTTTTCCTTGATAATTCTGGGAAAATACACCGCGCACTTAAGTTAATATGCGGCAGGCAAATCTACTAATTATGTGGTCCAGTGCCAGTGCTTTCTATTTGGGTCAACATTTCCATTTCTATGTCCTTGCTGTCATGATAGGTTTGCCTCTAAGATATGGTACCTTTGTACCATTTTTCTTTGATGACCATAATAAACTTGTATATTTTTTGCAACATCAATGTATTTTCTGATAAGATCTAATTAATAAGTACATTTTTTATCATGATTGTACAAGCCTGTGTTCAGCAGTGGACGTCCTTTGGCTGATAATGATAATGATGATGAATGTTTTTACGAGGTCGATGCTGGATATTCTTTTTATTTACGTCAAAAAACTAAGTACCTCCTTATTTTTTTGACGTAAATAAAGGGTCGTCACCAACAGAGACATCCCGTATTTTGCAGGTACTGTTTTCTGCAGGATGCCATTTAGTAGCAAACACGTTTGAATTTAATCACACGGACATTCCCATTGCAGTAACATGCAAGAAACCGATACCTGTTTTTTTACTGATCCAGTGATGACAGATGACAGTATACACAAAAACAGTTACCATGGCAACCCTGTGAATGATAATTATTTTATTTTTGCAGGATCAAGTATTGCAGTGTTCCATAAAGCTAGACTATGCCGTGGGAATCGTCCCGCATATAATGGTAACATCGAAATCTCTCTCTAAATAATAACCATAACATAAAAATTTCAGCAAAAAGATTTGCGTCATCTAAAAAAGAAAATTCAAAACTAATCGCAATAAAGTCTCGTTACAAATGTCACAGATATTTAAGAATAAACCTTTTCTCTTTTGGCTCGAAGCACGCGAGAATAACATGTATTAAAAAAGAGCACAGACAAAAATAATTCTCAGTCATATCATATGTTAAACTGCAGTTACGAACGTGACAACGCAAACGATGTCACAGAATAGATACCTATTATTCTAAATGTAGAAATTTCACTCCGATTTAATAAAGCAACTTTAGTCTCATTATAGAGGGTTTTAGTCAAACATTTATATTCACAACATCTAGGAAACTGCTTGTCACACCTTATTTTCTAGAAACTTCGTTCAAATGTACACAAATTGTGTCAGTACACGGGGTTAGTTAGATCTTGGTCTATAATTTTACAGACCTACCGCGTTATCAAGCTTAGTGTCTGAAAAGCTAAACTTATACGTTTGACAAACGTAATCAACTCTTTCTTCCGATTTTGGACTATACATTTTGGCTCGTGAGGTACTATAGTCTATTTAGAATTTCCAATAATTATTGTACCAAGTGAGATTTCTGCAACAGTAAGATGTGTTCTCTGTTAAAACTGTGTACTTGCAAATGTACATTTGTGCCGAACATCACGTACTAACTACTAATATTAATAATAAACAGCTGGACAGATATTGTGAGGATTCAGTGCTATTTTATAAATTTTGCTGTTCTACGATAAACTAGTGACATATATGGATATAAATAGTATTTTGAGTGGAATAAAATATATCTTTACCAGAGACCCGTCCCAGCTTAATCATTATCATTTATTTTGTTAATAAAACATTGTAATATTTAACATATTGCCAAATTTCGTTGCAGTGCAGCCGTAGGACGTCCACTACTGAAGACAGGCCTCCCCCATTCATGGTTTTCCATAGCGATGGGTTGCAAGCTTTCTGTATCCATTGTGATCCTGCTCACCGATTACCGTTGGACGTCCTGCAGTTAAAAAAACATTTACTCTTATAGGTACTTACTTACTTACTTCGCTGGCTCAGCGACCCGAAGTGGATCTTCGACGTTAAGTGCGCCATCCATTCTTATTCTGTGCCAAATCTGACCAGTCGGACACTTCTAGCTCTTCCAGGTCTTTGGCAACTTCATACTTCCAGCGATATCTTGGGCGCCCCACCGGCCGGCGCCCGGAAGGTTGACCAAGATAAGCTCTCTTTACGGCTCGATTCTCTCCCATCTACTCCTCATGTCCTAGCCAGCGAAGGGCGCTAACTTTGAAGGAGGAGAACAAACTCTTAGTGGCAGAACTAAAGATATTGAGGAAGATTCTGGGACCAACAGGAGAAGATGGCGAATGGAGGCGGAGGTACAATCGAGAGATAGAAGAGCTAGTGTCTGAGCCGAACATCATCGGAGAAATAAAATCTTCCAGACTTCACTCTTATAGGTACGAATCTAATTTTAGTTTATTTCAATGCACTGATAGAATATTCAGAATCGTATTTTCATAGCGATATTCAATTCCACTTCATACAGAGTGACCATTGAACGTAATTTTTGCGACAGCTATTCCGTTTCCGAATGTGAAATCGTTTTCTAATGCAGTGCCATTTCCGAGCATTCTCGTACTAAGCGCAGATGACATATGTAACGAGCTACCATTATACATTTCAAAGAGCTGTAAAAATATATGCGAGGATTCTTGCAAAATTTTATGTTAACAAACCTGTTATTGAAAGGGTGGGAAAGTGATTTTAAATGGAATAAAATTAGATGCAAACTATATCATGTATTTTGTGTTGGTTAGATTACTTATTGCTTGTGGTTAAGACCCTTTTCACACTGCGACTAAGTCGCGTTTGCATCGCTACTAAAAGTCTTTTAGTAGCGATGCAGTCGCGATGCTGCATCGATGCCAAAATCTGTTCATTGTTTCCAAAACGCGCGTTAGTATCGGTAAAGGGTCTAACAAACACCAACGGCCTTATGGTGTAAATCATTTTCTTTCCCAGATGTCTTTAAGAGTTCGCTTCTATAAAAAAAATCGCCTAAATATAAAATCTTCTGTGAATAGATTTGTAACAGGTCATATGATGTGCATTAAAGAGTTACCTATCAATACGTAACATCAAAAGGATCATGGGTGCAGATGGCCCGTATCTACAATCCAATTTGAAAGCGACACAAAAGCTAGTTTGACTTGTAAATATTGTTAAAGGGTGAAGAGATATTTCGTGACACCTGCGAGCTGCGTTGGAAGTCTTGGCATCGTTTTCTTGTCGAACACCAGGGGCCGTACTCTTGAGACTTTGCCAAGATTTTTGAATATCGCCATCTCTTTCCCTCGCAAGGCCATCCTAGTATGAACGACAAGGACGGCTAGATTGGGAAACACAATCTTGTATTGCAGAGTAAGGCCTCAGATGGCGCTACAAAAACGCTGAGACCAAATATTAATATTTAAAAAAAAGCTATAAATAGGAATTATTTTTTTTTTTTTCAAAAAAAAATCTCAATAAATAAAAACACGACCTTTGACTCAAAATTTTAGCATGAAGGGAAAATTTTAATCCAAATTTCCGCTTGCTAAGGAAAGGCCTTATGTAATCTAATGGATTTTTAAGTAATGCACTCGAGTAAACCCTGCAATTTTTTTGCGCTCGTTACACTCGTGCTTACTTCATATTGTGTTGCCTCTGTATCATAGTATGCTAGTTGAGTACAATTGGTCTAGTGTAATATCTAGCTAGTATAATAATTAAGACTCTTCCTATCCGTAAAACCGTCAGTACACCAATGCTTGAAATGCGTTGGCGTTATGGCGTATGTTATTTTTTCCAATTATGTCTTTAAGTGCGCAATATCTGTCAGCGTTTTCCGAGCGCCATCTGTCGTTTGGCAGGCCTGAAAAGGGTCGTATTAACAGGTAAGTCCAATAGTCCAAATAAACACCATAATATGTAACGTGTAATATTTGTACTTTAGGTAGACTGCGAAATTGAGACCTCGCCTGCGGTGCAAAGGGGTGCGGGGGGAGACGAGAGCGCGGTTAGTGAGCGGCGCGGGCGGTTGTTTCCGCGCTGCCCGCACCTCTCTCGCGAACCGCTATCGCCTCCCTCCGCGCCCCTGTGCCTCGCAGGCGCAGTCTCAATGAAGTGATTTACCTATAGTAGTTATTTGTCATTTGAACTTACTCATCAAATGATAAAACAGTATAAAAGGAATGAAAAAGACCTGAATTCGATTTCCTGATAAAAAATAGATAAAACTAACAAACCAAGTACAAACTATGGTTAGCAACTTTAGCCATTGCTTTGATTTCCGCTGTAGCTGTAAGTCTTTAATGCAATTGCATTTCAATGGCCACTTTCCTTATTTTCACCCCAGCAATACAAAACCAAGATCCAATACCACTGCATTTTAAAACTTTAATTCAACTTAAAAGACTTCTGCATAAAAATCCAGTACGAGATTGTATAAAGTTCTCGTTTCTTAAAACGGTTAAGCCCAACCCCGATGTTGCTAAAACTGTTTAAACTTGTTGCCAGGCGGCGCATTTTAAATCCAGAATCCACTGGGTTATTACTGAACTAGCAAGCTATTGCCATTTGATTACGTTTTGTTTGTGGCATGATCCTACGAGACATCACTCTGTTTCGCCAGGGCAGTTTTCTCATGCAGTTCACATTTGTATAAAGTTCACCTTCTTCTTCTTTTGCTTTCTCGATCTATCTTTCGAGAGTCTTTTTTCAGTAGAATAATGAAACTTGCAATCGAATTAGCCACGTAAAAAGTTGACTCGTGAATTGAACCTTAGTACTTGTGTAGTCAAAATCTACAGATTGAAATCCCCTGCCAGTGCAGCAGTGATAGCTAGAGTGGACTCTCTAGCATCAGAAGAAAGTTATACCATCTTGGATTTTGCCACCTTAATAACCCTTATAAAGCAGGTTTAAGGATAGCTGCGTGGACCTATCAGGGCCTCAATACCGCTAATTGAGACGTCACTGAGTTGTGGATCAGTTGTACTACGAGTGAATAATTTATATACCTCGCTATTCTGACAGCTGCGTGTCACCTTTCAATAATGCTGACTTTAAGCATACATTGTGTTACAATAGCACTACTGAATGACTACTGTAGTCCAACAGTAGATGCTGAAAATACGCGAATCGGGGGGCTTGTGAGCAGCTAGCTGCATGCCAGTAACATTGCTATATGCCAAACGTTTGTTAGTCTTACATCGCAGCTTCGAAACACTGTCATAACATCATTAAAAATTGCAATACGATAATAGCAACAGAGTTAGTTAGGTAATAGCTCCGCGTTGTGGGAACTTGGTGCCATGGCCGCATTCGCATATGCATTAGTTCGATTGCATCCCACATCCGATCTTCTGAGATTTGATGTGCTTCCAGCTCGGTATGACTGAAAACTGGAAGTTGGGAAAACACATTTCATTAGTTTCAGTTAGATTAGCATTAACGTCCAATTTATGTAGCCTCAGTTACCTTACTTGTGGTTTTTTTTTTGATATTATAAATTGCACTTGTTAAAAGCAAGGAATCGAACCATGTGTCTGACGCTTTATGCATGTGCCTGGATAGCGTAAGACCCAGGGTTTGATTCCTTGTCTGACACAGTTGCTTTTTACAAGTACAATTTATAATATTAAGTTTTTATGGTGACAAAACACTATAAAAGCAATGAAATGATGCATTATGTAGGGTAGACCGGGTACAGTTGTAGCAGGGTACAGTAGTACCATCGGGAATATCTCTAGAAATACGATTCGCACCCGTTCCTTTCCCCTCGAGGGGGGGCGCTCAAACGCGTGCCGACTAACTGCCAGTTGCCCGCGCGCGTGGCTCGACGCGGACGCTTGTGACGGTGAGAAGAAATTTCAGCCCAGTCAATGTAAGTTTTTTCTCTCTGGTTTTATTGATCATCACATAAAATCAAAGCATAATTTTTCAACTATCTTTATTTTGATAGCTTCTTGGTTTCTTCTTCTATACATAAGTAATCGAACGAGTGTATTGGTAGTATCTTTAGACAAAGATTTAACGTTTTTTTTACAATGAGTATGTGGGGACGTTTGTACCAAATTTTTGGGGACGGTTGTAGCAGTACAATTGTACCCGTGTTACAATTGTCCCCAATAGAGCCTCAGGTCTTATTTCAAGTTTTTGGAAAATCTGCAAATACTTTATAAGTATCTTATTATAACTCGTAGGTACGTAAGTTATCTACTATAACTCATACTTTTTTTTTGGATCAGATGCCGAGAACCAGAATTAGGAAAACTGATAGAGCATCGAAAGATGTATTTCTCTACAAACAAGCGTATGACGAAATCCTGACTGGGAAATCCATAAGAGCTGCAGCGGAAATGTTTGGTTTATGCCACGTTTCTTTAATTAGATACAAAAAGAAAAGATAAACTTCTGTAGATGGGGTTGTATCCATGGGCTAAAAATCTGCAAAAAAGGTTTTTTCAGAAGACCAGGAAAAGATTATTGCAAACTACTTGCAAAGTTCGGCAAACATTTACTTTGGTCTGTCACCCAAGGAAGTACGAAGATTGGCATATGAATTAGCAGTCTCTTACAATATGGGGATAGTGGGGATAGTTGTACCACGGGGACAATTGTTACAAGTGATTTTCCATACAAAGTGTTAATTAATAATATCTTCTATTTTTTGATAATTATTGGTGTTAGACCTGAAAAAATGTAACTCACAAGACTTAAAAAACAATGTTTTATAATCAGAATTTTAAGTTGAGTTGCTGAAAACCAGGAAAGTTGAGTTTTATGTTTGTTGATTTAATTAAATTACTTTTAAAAATTTTGTTTTGCATTGTTGCTAGATTAATAAAGACATTGTCTAGTGATATATTGTGATTTAAATAAATATAATTTTCTAATCAAACCAAGGTATTTTGTTCCATGATATCTCTGGTACAACTGACCCAGGGCAGGGGACATTTGTACCAACTCTCCTCTTTTGCTTCAGTGTAAAATATATCAACTTGTATTGCTTCTACACATCTACAGATGACACTGACTTATAGCCAAGAAAACTAAGTATCAATATACAGAGACACTATTGCCATGAAATTATAAATAAAGCCAGAATTAAGTATCAAAGGTAAAATGCTACAATTGTACCCGGTCTACCCTACTCATTTTTGAGAACTTTACTGAACAAAGGTGGTGAACAGTTGTATACTCTCAGCGTTAAGAGTACAAATATTATTATACTCTTTCGTCAAATCCGGTTGTTCTATATTAAAGATCGGCCTGTATCGGAAAATCATAGTACTTTGCTACCTAAAATTTGCAGGTAAGGACTTTTGAAGAAGGAACACATGATGTCATAACCATAGTGTTAACACAGCATCGCCATCTATAATTATCGATACACAGTTCTTGCAATAAACATAGCGACATCTATCCTTAATCATTCGAATCATTTGACACAATCTATTATTGGCCGATTTAGTAGTAGTTTGGATTGGCAGACCCAAATTATTTTAACGCGGTTAACTAGATGGCGCTGCATATATCTATTTAAGGAATTGCAGTGAATTATTTCTTCCTTGTTCTACCAAATTATACCTACATACTACAACCAATGTGTTTCGTCTCATCCCGAATCCTGGTGGTCAAGGTAACACATAGGTATACCTAATTTTATCTTGTACAAGTATTTCTCGTCATTACTTTTTTTAAATTATCCATGGAGTTAAAAGTCTGTGAACTTAACAGGAGGAAATTCAAATATCTCTGTTGAAAAAGTTTCCTTTGTTATGATCCTCTGAATGCGTCGCGAGGCAAGTTAAAACTTCAAGTGCAATTTTGAATTAGCACCACAATAAAAAGTCGACACCTACGTTCCGAACTTTTGCTTCAAAGAGGTTCTGCAATACGTCCGATCCGAATCCGATCCGAGCCTGTTAAAATTTTAAAACAAATAGTTTATCAGATTGACCTGTATGTTTGTATTATAAGTCCGCGATTATCTCGCGTTTAGCTGAACCAATTTTGGTGTGGATTTCAAAGCAGTATTTGTTACATTTAGGAAGATTCAACGAGGTATATTCTTACTCAGACAACAAAAACTAGATTTTTTATTGAGATTAATTTGTTTCTCCTAATTATAAGTCAAATGTTTTTTTTTTACTTCTTTGAGTGAGGTTTTTAAAGTTGGTTCAATTGTTTAAGATTAAAAATTTACTGGTCTAGTTTATCGGAATGGTTTTTTTTTCATCGACGGCGTGTGGGGTTTCATGAGCAAGTTCACCCATGATAAACTTCTGTATACAGTACTTAAATAATAATAATAATTTTGAGAGTATGTGTGAAGACCCATATACAGAAATAGTTTCTTGTTACACAGAAATAATTCTACGACTACTTCAGATCTTATTTTCAGGATCGTAGTCGGATCGTACCGATCTCGCTCTAGATGAATAGGTACCATTATTTCTAATGCAGAGTTAAAACTTAACTTCGTGAGATAAATCAGACAGGTATAATCTTTTGTATTCTATGCAAGTGCTAAAAATCATACAATTGGTCATTTATCATAGTTTTTTAATGTTTTGTGAAGATGAAGCAAAAAAGCATAAGGAATATTTACTCAAGAGTTGGTTGTATGAAGTTCAGCTTCTACTATGTCTAAACTAATTTGTTGTAGCACAAATTTTAAGGCGATCACGTGATATTGTCGCGAAAAGCGTTTTCTTTAGTACAAGCTCTTAATGCTCGGTTATATTTCCTTTTCAGATATTAATCCAATACATGTCTCAGACCAACTTTTTGACTGATATTACATCAGCAGATTTGACGATGAGATCAAATGCGATGCAATCGGACTAATGCATCCGCAAGTATGACTGGAAAATCCGAAATCGACCCTTTAACAGGGTGATAAGAAAAGTTTCATAAATTTTCAACCTTAGGTGATGGAATTAGGGTTTAAATTAAGGCACTGCCTGGCAATAATTTTTACAACATCGAGCCGCGGCTTGAACGTTTCAAAGAAAACAAACTTTTTCAATCGCGGGCCGTGCTTTTAAATTGCAGTTTTTTTGCACTGCATTTATTTTTAGTTTTTAAATATGAAGTAAAAATATACACTAAATGGCAACGCTCAAAGAACAGAAACTCTATTTTTGAATCACTCGCCTCGACTTATCGATTTATTTTAGTTCGAAAATCAAATGTAGATACCAGTAATTACAAAATTAATTTATCTTTTTTTATCACTGCCGTATGGATTCCAACTGATTTCCATTCACAAATAGGGCCCCAGATGACGTGCTTTTTTGGAGGGCTTACAACAAAAATATACATTTCTTTACGCCTCCTATACTACCTCTATGATCATGATCATTACGGAACCGGGCATCTCTTATCTACTTTTGGAACATCGTTTTGATTTGACCTACCTTATACCGCCTTAATTGTGCAACATACTTATTATTTTAGATATCAATATATCTATGTATCTTATTAACAGTATGCACGTTCTAAATTTGTGATAATTCTTTAACCAAATAGCAGTTAGCAACAAGCGAAATAACATAGGGCCCTAACAAGGTCCTTTTAACGCCAGTCCATTGTTTTTCAAAATTAGCAAACATAATTAATCACGTTTGATGACACAACACTTTGGATTGTTCCTTTTCAAAATTATATCCCCGTCTGCCGTATTTTCAGCGGTAAAATCCTGAAAGACATTACCGTATTTCACGTTGACATGAAGTAAATGAGGTTTAACCTTAGACGTAGCTCGGAAGATACAGACATCTCAGTTAAAAGCAAGTTTCTGCGTCTTTATAACCATAGCTTTGATAAAAGTACCTACATTCTCTCAGTTTCAACAGACGAGGCTCTGGCGACCGACCGATGGCGGGATAACCATCCAACAAAAGGTGCAGCTAAGTGTTGAGCTGTGATGGGAATCAGCGTCACAGCTACAAAAAGTTGCGCAAGCGTTAATGATGATGATGATGACATTTCATTTTTTCACACGTTTCTCATCGCGCAGTGACAGGGACAGGTCCATTTGATTCTTACGATTACCAGATAATATAGACCCATTACATGCGCATGATCTCTCTCGATGACGCGCGATAGTCAAGGCTCCGCTGATCACCCGACCCCCCTTCCCCCGAGGAAGGCACCTGTGTTTTAGTGGGTATCCCTGTGAGCCCCACATAACCCCCTCTGTCCCCACAGGGGATATGCGTTACGCGTTTTTCACTGGTAAAATCAAAAAGGGTCTCATTGTAGTACTTACTTCATCACTCTCTTAAGTACTTGAGGCACTTGAATATTCGGTAATAACAATAACTCTCGAATTATTTACTGATCTATGTTGGTAATGGCATCTGTAGTCTGATATTTTTGTAAGAGAACATGTTAACATTTTTAATGTCCCAAGGCAATTGCCACACCAATAGTTCATTATATGCAATGCACTGACGTATTAACTTCACTATTCTTGGTGTTAACAGTGTATTGTATGTAATGCACGACGTACCGAGCCAACTCATCAATGCATTACATGTAATGCATGGGCAGTAAAAGTGTTAAGTATATGAATATAATATAAATTGCACTTGTAAAAAGCAACTGTGACTCTGTGACAGACGAGGAATTGAACCCCGTGTCTTACGCAATCCGGGCATACGCTCGGGGTTATATTATTACGGGGTTCATATCATTAAGTGTGTATGGTGACAAAACACTATAAAAACAAAAATAAACTATATACGAATATATATTTTTTATCACCGTATTTTTCATGAACCACTAATCTTAGAATAAGCCGTTCTCCTTTAGCTGCGCTCTAAAAAGAGGAAGTACTAACAAACGCGAGCCTTTCATACCGTTTTATGATCCGCCGTGTCGACATTGTTTAAACAATTGCCATTGTCCGTGTCACGGCACTTTCGCATAATTTCGCAGATAAAGTCATCGTTTTATCGGAGAAGGAAATGGTGGCGAGATAGGCTGTAATTCCAAAGGCACAGTTGTAAGGAAACATCTTATTATGCTCGTTTTGTTGCCAGGTGGCCACTGAAATTGCATAGTCCTTTCCATAGGCTCCATTGCACAAAGCAGAGTTAACGTAGAACAAAGGTTTATAGTAATTATTGCGTAGCCGGCGCGTCTCAAATGCAAAGTAAAGGTTGAAGTATATCTATCAACCCGTAACGGGAACAGCACCCTTTGTATGAAACTTCAACGCACATCTATCAAATTCGTAGCGTCGTAGCACCTCGGATAGAAATCAACTCGGGACTCACTCTCGACCAACGGCACATTCGTTGTAACGCGCTACGGCTAGTCGTCCGCTGTTCGTCAACTATCCGTCCACCCAATCAAACGGGCTATCATTCACAAGAGAAACTGTCATAAGTTGTAGCAAACGCGATACGAGATGAGGCGTTTGGTTTCCGTAGCCGATCCCATGTCGAGGAGTTGCTGATTCCTTTACGTAACATGCTTCCAGATGGTTAATGACAATACGGTGCTGTTCTCGTTACGGTCGGATAGATATGCTTCAACCTTAATACACAGTAAAGGAGTTTAATACAGAACCTCCTAGATTTGCTTAGGGTTAGTGTTAAATCTAGGAGCGTACGAAATGGCTCAAGTTTCAAATGTGATTTTAAGCACTTTGAGAGTGTAGGAAATTGTAGGGGTAAATGAGAAACTTGTGCCTTGCTTGCAACCACAAGGTTTCAGTTAGTTAAATACACTTTTACTTCCAGACAGGTCTCAACTTACAACAATAATATAAACCATCAAATGGTAACTAACATTTGAGAAGTTATTAAAACTACGAGTATCCTACAATGAAATCACAAAAGCCTTATTGGTTGAACCCAAAAATAGTTTTCTACTGACACACTACCGTATATCAGACTTCAACTCGAACAGTACACTTTCTAATACAAAAAAGATAATCACGTCGTTAATACACACAATAAATATGAGATGACAATAACTTTATAATTATTTTATTAACTGTTACCGGACGCAGTTGTTATAGGCCGCGGCCCCATCTCTACGGCACGGCGCCGTACCGTACTACGGCGCGAATTCGTGCCGTAGCGCGGCGCCGCGCCGTAGAAATCCACGGCGAAAAAACGTGCCGTAGCGCGGCGCCGCGCCGTAAAAATCCACGGCGAAAAACTGTAGCGCGTAAATGTTGCGCCTAAGCGCGTAATGTGGTGGGCGGCAGGCACCGTGCTCCAAACCACACCATGCGCATCGCAGTCCGGCGCCGCACCGTAGAATCCTACGGCGCCGGTTTTTCACCGTGGATTTTTACGGTGCGGCGCCGCGCTACGGCACGTTTTTTCGCCGTGGATTTCTACGGCGCGGCGCCGCGCTACGGAACGAATTCGCGCCGTAGTACGGTACGGCGCCGTGCCGTAGAGATGGGGCCGCGGCCTTAGGCTATCTGTGTTCGACCTGAAACAAACGTTTGTTATTTCAATGTTGAAATTGCTATGAAAAGTCTTGACTAGAATCTAGATAAATCTGAAATGACATCATATAATTATTAAAAATACTAAAAATCGGAGTCAACAAAGCCTATCACTAAAAAAATATTATATTAGTACGAGTAGGTACCCGTATGTATGTACATAACTTCGATATAGCTTCATATAAACGATAGTCAACTTAATCTGGTGTCATCGATAGCAATGGTAAAGTTTCTTTACCAGCGGTTGAATATTTACGATTGTGTGTGTTTTAAAGAAAAACTACCTTAACCAAATGTCAGAATGGCTGTTTTAATGACCATTGGTTAAGGTATTTTTTCTACAAAACACACACAATATTAAATAATGGCTGGTAACGTTACTTTACCATTACGTACTACGGATCATTAAACTGACCCTAAGTCTGTCTAGTCGGTAAATTTATTAATTATTACGGTAACACGAGTTCATAAAAGAATAACGCTGCACCCATTGTCATCTCTCTAAAGGTTTGACTGGCAAAGACTGCTTTTAGCATTAAGTCCACCTTTATACACCATGATTTGTGCATAAAGTATTTAAATAAAAAAAAATAACGTCTTTTAAAAAATTACTTTATGTAAGGTAAGCAAACGTTTTCTTTTAATCCGTGACCAAGACACTAGATTGAGACCTTTTTTATGCCATACCAAAATCAACCTAGGCTGAATTTTATATGCGACTTCTAAAGCATGACTCCATATAATATCTAGGACATGCGTGACCCCTCCAGTTACTGGAGCGAGCGGCGGGGCACATCTGGCCAAAGAATGTAAATTGATAGGATGCCCCACAAATTGCAAGAATTAATATATACCGACCGGCCAGGGATATTACATAAGTTGCAACCGATGGCAATGTGATGGTAATCCGTGCGTGGCCAGTGTAAGCTTGCAAATAAAATGGTTGACGCACGTTTGACTGAGGGTTAAAGTTAAGTTAGCCTGTAAGCATCCCACTGCTGGGAAAAGGCCTTACCTCAAATATGAGGTGGTCACTGAGGGTAACGCTCAAAAAATCGAATGGAAAAAAAAGCATAGGATATAGGGTAGTAAAAGTCGTTAAATTAAATGTCATGTAGCATTCAATTTAGGACGTTTCCTTGAGCAAAACATGGATCTACACCGTCCGGTGGCTTTGCTGGTGGCTTACGTCAAGACTTGTCAGATAGGTACTATGGGATTGATTGCTTATGCTGCCGGGTAATAGTGGAACCACCATATTTACTTTGGAGCTTCAAAGTACTGTCATAATTTCAATAAAAATAATAATGACAAAGCGACCGAGTTACGTAATATCCCTGCGGAGATATCACGATTTATGTCCGCTCTTCAGTGAGGGGTTAAAATGTGGAGTAGAGATTTCTGATTGCGTCTAGCAGACGTACTGAAAGCTATCGTGATAAGTAAGAGGTGTGTTTGCGTATGTGTTAAAAGATAGCAAACATGCCGTCAAGCTTATTTAAGCACAATATAAAGCGTAGCACTCGCAAAATTAAATACTGTACCCCAATCACAAAAAAACTGTCGACTTCGTAACCGTATCGAGAAATGTCAAAATACATATTAAAAAAGTAATTTCTTTACGCAACGCCAGGGGCGCTAGTCCAATTTTCATACGAATTTACATTTCTCGATACGCTTACGCAATCGATAGTTTTTCGTGATTGGGGTACAGAACACCAAATTCAAACACTTGTAAAGTTCCTTAAGATGTCAAGAGATGGCGCAGCGTTACACATGGTTTTTAAGTTTCATAATGTTTCTAAAGAATTCCATGGACAGGAAAGCAACAATTTTCCCTCATGGGTGTTAAATTAACAATTTTAAACGTTATTGGCAATTAGGCTAACTCGATGCGTACCGCAGTGTGCTCAATGATGTTGAACAACGAACCTGCAACCCGTGTGGTTAAAATCACTATAGATAGGTCATATAAATAGGCTCTGTAGGTACCGTATATCTATGTATGTGTGCTACCGCACTACTAGTGTATCTATAATCAGTAAATCTGAATTAATTGTTAAATAAGCGTGTTTTCATCAAAGTAGTTTTAGATGGATATATGATTTCAGAGTCTATTTAGTTTTATGCGTTTCGTGGTAAATGGTAAATATCTCGTTAAAAATATTACATCTAACTATAATTATTGATTTTATCGTCTTACTATACTTGTTAACAAGAACTCATACATCAAATTACATGCCACAAAAGGGCACAAGAAACTGCGATGCCATATGTTATGACAAACAAGAAGCTTTTGTTTTTGTTGAGCAATCAAATAAATTCCTGATTAACTTAGGGAACTGCCTCTAAACACGCTAATTAATCAATTTTTTTGAGAAAAAATGGACGTACCGATTTTGTAATCATCTAAGTCTAATTATCCTAAAATTTTCCCAAGAGATGCCATTCAACGGAAGACCCAACTTTGCTCAACTTCTTTTAAATTACCACAATTTAAAATGAACCAAGGGACTAACGATTTACGTTGAAATAATTTAATTTTGTTCTCAAACTCAAAACTGCTTAGCATTCACTTATTTTCAGGGGTTTGAAGTTCAAGAAGAAATCAAAAGAGAGGGTCACAGTGTATCTTCAAATATATTTTTGATTTCCCACAACTGTATATTTACTTTCTTTTTGCTGAGGTCATTCTTTAATTCTTTATGGTAACACCCCTATTTATAGTCAAGCAGAAATAGGTATCATCACTATCAAATTTCAGAGCTAGGCTCTTGTCGATGACTAATCTTATACTTATGATTTTCATTCCAAAATCAAAATATCGTATGGTACTAGAGACATACCAATAAATAACAAATGCAACCCATTTTTATTTTGTGTGTTGTGTCATTAAGTAGGTACTTATTTTCCGATTCAGTGCTGCCTTATTGGTGTCATTTTAGTGACTTTATTTAATAAAATTAAGCACTCTAAATTTAAAAGTATCGTTTTAGAGACTATTTGATTCAACCACGATAAAGTATTTTCAGGTATATCTAAAACGCCAATTAAACTTCAACCGCGATTTAAGCTCTTATCGCAACTTTGTCAATTTTCAAATTTAAACCGCAGAGAAGGGTTAAAACTTTTATCGAAAACCGCGGTCTACTCCACTTGTACACCGAAATTCATTTGATTTTCAGGTGCCCACCGAAATGTGCTTAGCCACACACACTTGACATACTTTGGAGCTTAGACTTTAGGGGCGTATTTTCGGCTGTGCCTAGACCTAAAGTTAGGTCCGCACAGACGAGATAGAGTGTATCGCATCATAGTCAAGTCGCTTAACACTTATGTTAGAGTGCTACTCAAAATTAAAACTTCTAAATTATTATTTTTTGTCAGCGATTTTTAGGGAGAAGTGTCGATATGTTATTTTCACATTATCTTCATAATGCTGACTCTAATAATTTTCTAATATTGACTTACGCTATTTTATAATGTACATACAAAGCCATTTTGATCGATATAATAACATTCATAAATGGAAGTGGCGCATGAAACCTACCGGTATCTCGTCTGCTCAGACACTTAGTTCAAACATAGACTGAACCTTTTAAAGGAGGTCCAAGTTTGAAAGTGATACCCAAACACATTCGAAGTTGTCAAAGAGGACCCTTTCTTAGGGCCCGTACAAAGGGCGAAACGGAAATTCTGTTGCTGTCAGCCAGATATTTGGTCGTCTCAACTACACGGATTTCTAGCTCGTGATTAGAATAATGAGTCAAAACCTCAGATTATGGGAATACTAAGCAATATTTGTATTTTAAATTCTTTTTCTAAATCTACTTTGAAACATGGTGCTTGGAATAGCTTAAAAATTTAAAAGTACGAGCAAACAACTGTTATGCTTAAATTATTAAAATCAGGTAGATACACATATGTGTGGCTTGTATAAATAAACCATAGAATATCGGAATAACAGTGGAAAAATCTACCATTTTTATTCTTTCCTAAAACTAACCATAACTCAAGTAATTCCGCCAATAAACCTCTATTGAAACTTAACGACTTTTACTATCGCCCTTCCTTGGCCCTCCGACCGAAGGCAGTGTATATTACATTAGGGGGTTACCCGCGTCAAACAAAATAAAAAGATATGCCTTGCGCTCGGCTGCCTCCCTATAATTACAGAGTAATCTAGTTATGAAGATGCCAAATGATAAGGCTGTGTGTACATGGACAATCTTAGCATTCAAATTCAAATATTTTATTTCAGAACAAACTCCATATAAATTGTTAGTAAAAAGAGGTCGTTGAGCTTATATTATAGTAAGGTAAGTAAATACAATTTTAATTTTATAAAAGCATTTCAATAATTTCAAAATAAAAATTAATTTCAAATAATAATTACAATCCTAATATCAATTGCGGAAAATAAAAAAAACTAATGTCAAAATACAAAAACATGTCCAAAATAAATAAAATTTTAAATCACACCACTACAATTCGAGAACGGGTGGACCGATTTTCATGATTTTTACTTTGTTGGATTTGTTGCCTCTCCGAATAGGATAATGAATATATCCACCGTAAATCGGGGGCGAATCGTAGTTCGCTGGGTCCGCTAGTTAGACGATGAAGTTTAAAATAAAATTAGTAACAAAGTCCATAGCGTGCGATTCTGAGTTCACATGTAAGTTTTCATATCGCTAATGTGGTCGCACCTTTACCGTCGTGATAAATGATAGGATAGCGTTGCTGTCTCTTTCGTACGTGTGTGGATTACACGATAGCAACCTTCACAGGTATATTTCAGTTGTGATTAAAAGTTAATTGTAATAGATAAGGCAAACTCAATTCTAACCACCGTATTTACAGAAGTGCAATTACTTATGAATGTTTTTTTACAATATATTTTTTAAATATTATTTTAAATAATGTCATGGCATCCTTACTTTTGACAGCACGCACAAAAGAGATGAAAAATAATGTGTTAAAGCTACAGTTAAGTATAGGTTAAAGTTAAGTTTACTGTTAAGTTACACTTAAAATACGTTGGTTCAATCCGCTTTAATAGCAACTTTTTTTCGCTTCCAGTTTCGTTATGTTCTACTTGTTACGTAAGTAAAGCATATGTTATGAGCAAGTGCGCCCAGCTGTGCGTTGGAAGTGGGGGTTATCTTTAAATTACTACACGCACTTACTAGAAAAAGGGGTCAGCGATGAAACCATAGTGTTTCAGCTAAAAATACTAAGTTTCTCTTGAAAAAAGCGAATGAAGATAAATGCGTCTGGAAACTTATGGAACTGGAGAAAAAAACAAATATAATGTATTCAAACTAAAATATGGTACCAAGTAGATCGTTTTTACACATAGTACCATTCGACTAACTTGACTTAATGTCCTGTAACCCCTAGATGGGGCAGTGGGCGTCCACAGTGCGCCGCCATCCCATTTGGTCTTGAGCTTCGCGCTTTATTTCACTCCACCTATAGTACCATTTAGCATCTCAATAATCAGATGTCAACGTTGAAAATTATGTTTACATATAGAGTAAGTACACTTTTGTAATTTGTAGCAAGTACTCTTGTGGACATTAAACAAAAAATTACAGTTTTAATACGATTTAAGAGCTACTTGCTCATTTCCGTATTATTAATTAGGTAAACGATTGGTATGCCAATTTGTCACTGGCTGGGTGCATTCCCACAAACAGCTGTAGGCGGGTTGGTTATTATTCTGTCACTATTTTACCTTATAAATGATTCTTGCAAAGCTTAATTATAATCCTAATTACTTAGGCATGCGCCCGTATAGCTCAAGATGCGGGGTTCGATTTCTCACCTGACAAATCTAACCCCGCATCAAAATCTTTATTTCAATTTAGGTCATGAAATGACACTTATGAACGTCAAATACACAGTGGAACAAAAATGGGCCCTGAAAGGGCCGAAACATGTCTCCTTATCTTTTGGGCCCTACCAGCGCTTCGAGACAGAACACAGACAATTAGGCAAGTGCTGAGAAGAAACGGCGGAAAAAACTCAGTCACCACTAGCTGCCGCTGCTATTAAGTTTCATAGTGAACAACACTATAACAATAATAAATGATTGCGAGTATTCTTGCACTGAAATACATTGTATTCGTATGTATTTATATTCAACAATACGAGTCGAACAGCACTCGAACTAATAAAGAGCCTTCACGTAATCCGCTCTCTTTGAAGAATTATACGTTTATCATATTGCCAATTGTGCTGACTGAGTGCATTCCCACAAACAGCTGTAAGCGGGTTAGTTATTTTTACACTTACACTATTTTACCATGGAAATAGGTTACAATCCTAATCACAATGCTTACGCCCACTTCCGAAAACAATATCAACGTTTAGAAATCGATATTATTCATATTCATTATATTCATTTATTCACTTCATAATATAACAGCAGAAAACATTAAGGGAAAAGATGTTTAATAAGTTACATTATATAATGTACATATATACGATATTTAAATGCCTTTTGTAATTAAGGTCGTTACGCTGTCTTTTGTCTCCGCATCAATTTCTTCGCGCCGCCTGTATTTTCTTTGTAATTTCTTAATTCTCTTGTAAACTCTATTTTTTTTTCTTTTATCAGAATCCCGCTACCACTCTTCACTTCGCCACGGTCACACGGTCCGTTGACAAAAACGTTCCCATTAACCTTACAATTTAGTATATGAATAAAAACGTCCAGCGATTTACCGCTTGTATCGATCCGCGGGCATTGTCCGGCAATTCAATAGAGTGGTACAATGATATATGTATTTGGTCTATACAGGGTGTTTGGATATTAAAAGTCAGACCCGAAGACTTCAAAGTCAGAGTGAACAGGCTTTTTCTGGGTGAGCTTACTCCGTCGACTCTGTCTAAGCCCAGGTCTATTTAGAATCAAGAGCAAACCCTTTTCGAATAAATAAATAAGAAGTTGTTTTATTACAACCTTAACACATTTCATTAAATGATGTATTGAGGTTGAATATCCTATTTATTACATAATTAAATTAGAAAAAAAATTCAAAGACACTTCTATTTTTGCAACATAATTGTGGGTTTCGTTAAGGCCGGCCATTTATTTACCCCCGACGCAAAAAGAGGAATTACATAAGTTTGACTGCTATGTGTATGAATCTGTGGGTCTGTATGTCTATCTGTCGCGCCGTAGCTCCTAATCGGATGAACCGATTTGTATGCTTTTTTTTACAAAAGAAATGTTTTAAACAATTCGCTCGAAATATTTTTGGGCAAGCAACCCTAGTGCATTATTACGTAAATAGGCCGTTATAGAAAACACCCTGTATGTATCGGGGTTATTGTGACCAGCCTACGGAGCCGTAATATGTTTCGATTGCGAGCTAGCCTGAAATAAGGTATCAATCTTTTCCGACATTACTATTAGATGGTTTCTTCAAGAATATAGCCTCTTTTGATGCCACTATAGTTGTTCTGACTATGTAGACATTGTTAGGGTTTCCTTAATCTGTTTCCTTAATATTTGTATGTGTTACATAATTCGCAACCTTCGCTCTTCCCATCAACTCAATCTCCACACACCTCTTTTCAAATCCGGCTTTATGTCGGACTCTTTCACAATGTCTGCGATTCGACTTTGGAATTCCCTCCCCCATGAGATCAGAACTTCATCCAACAAATTTTCATTTAAAAAGTCACTCCGTGCCCACTATCTTCACTTTGGCTCTCTTCAGATCTAACCTTTTCGTTAATTATTTTCTTTTCTTTCACCTAGATGTCGTCAATATCTCCAACTTCGTTATTTGTAAGTAAATTTTTGTGTATTTTATGTATGTTTATTTTGCCTATATACAGGGTGTTTCATGTAACGTGTCAAGCCGATGCGTGGTAATAGGTGAGTACCATACCTATCCATTTCACCCCCATGTATGTTAGACAAATATTTATAGTTTAGGAGTTATAATTTTTTTTCGATATTTTTCATTATGCACCTAGACGATATCTTTAAAAAATTATAACTTTTTTTTGGGTCCACTTTTCTCAGATATTTTGATCTCAATAGAATGCCCATTATTTGCAATATTATGAGTAAAATAATCGCCATCCTAACTTAAACATAAGATACAAAATTATTGATCGATACTAAAAAATATTGCATTAAGCAGAACCGAATAGAATTTTCAACATAAATGTAAAAATATAAAAAAGGTTTTCCATAGTTTCTGACTAATTTTAAAAACTGCTTGACTTCATAAACTTTCATTACAATACAAAAAACGATCTACTTAATGGGTAATTTTTAGCTTAAATCGGCCGTTGAATGTGGCATATCGGAAATATCTTGATTTTCATAATTTTTATTTTTATTGTTACCTTTGCATATTTTTATCAAATCTGATATTTAGTGTCCCTCTATGTTTAAATAGAGCTCATTTGATAACAAGTACATACATTATGTACCTACTAACTTTAACCACGACCATATGAGTTAATGAGGGATCCAAAATTTTACTTACATTGCGCTCAAATTTCGTACTTTATTAACAACAAATAAACAAGAAACAATTGAAACTAAGACATGCATCGTAAAAATAATCTACAACCAATCACAAACTAAATCATTTCCTTGTGGCGTGGGATAGCTATACTAATCCTTTAAGGTAGGGACTAGCGAGCACTAATAATTATTGGCAGTAGCAGCATTTTATTTTGGCGCAATCACATAATCACTAACTGCTCCAGCTTTGAGGGCTGAGCCCGACCCAAAATGAAAATTCTGCTTGGGCAAAAAGCTAAAGCTGGCTAGTTCTTAGCTCAAAGGATTAGTTTAGCTTTCCCAAGCCTCAAGGAAATGATTTAGTTTGTGAATAAATGGGTTGTAGATGATTTTTATGATGCATGTCTTAGTTTCAATTGTTTCTTGTTTATTTGTTGTTAATAAAGTACGAAATTTGAGTGCAATGTAAGTAAAATTTTGGATCTCTCATTAACTCATATGGTCGTGGTTAAAGATAGTAGTAGGTACATAATGTATGTACTTGTTATCAAATGAGCTCTATTTAAACATAGAGGGACCCTAAATATCAGATTTGATAAAAATATGCAAAGGTAACAATAGAAATAAAAATTATGAAAATCAAGATATCTCCGATATGCCACATTCAACGGCCGATTTAAGCTAAAAATTACCCATTAAGTAGATCGTTTTTTGTATTGTAATGAAAGTTTATGAAGTCAAGCAGTTTTTAAAATTAGTCAGAAACTATGGAAAACCTTTTTTATATTTTTAAATTTATGTTGAAAATTCTATTCGGTTCTGCTTAATGCAATATTTTTTAGTATCGATCAATAATTTTGTATCTTATGTTTAAGTTAGGATGGCGATTATTTTACTCATAATATTGCAAATAATGGGCATTCTATTGAGATCAAAATATCTGAGAAAAGTGGACCCAAAAAAAAGTTATAATTTTTTAAAGATATCGTCTAGGTGCATCATGAAAAATATCGAAAAAAAATTATAACTCCTAAACTATAAATATTTGTCTAACATACATGGGGGTGAAATGGATATGTATGGTACTCACCTATTACCACGCATCGGCTTGACACGTTACATGAAACACCCTGTATATTTATATATTCTATTAATTATTTGTGTAATATTAGTATTAGTATGTATGTTTATGTCACCATAATGCATTTTATAAGTTATTTTATATTACCCGCTCAGTTATTGCAAACGTTCCGCCACTGATTAAATTTTCTGCATTCCCAAGCGGTTGACTGGTAGAGAATGCCCTAAGGCATTAAGTCCGCCAATTGTACAATATACAGTGCAATAAAGTTTAAATAAATAAATAAAATTCTTTCATAATACACTTTTTGAGTGTTCAGTAGAATTTTTCGTGTATTCAAATTGAGTCTACATCCGTGCTGTATTTTTTGTTTTTAATTTAAACAAGTGAAAGGTCTTTGTGAATATTTTAATTTGTTTAAGAATCCAGAATGACCTAGGTACTTGAATTCGGTGTAAACAAAACTGGTATTTTAATCCACACATGATTAAAGATAGGTAGATAGATATTTATTTATTGCATAACAAAAATATTATAAACAAATTCGTCAAAAGAAAATAAAAGCTATTTCTGCTAGCAAATTTTATTATTATAACGACAAAACAGCGTAGAAAATACAGTTTATACGTAAATATTACCATTAGAATCTATCCAAAGTACCTATACCGCAAAATTTAAGACATCACAATTTATAAGAAAACATCAGACGATCGACACAGCTTAGTCATCACACTACAATCAATCAATCGACTCAGTTTTCAATTAAGCACAGAAAAAATGGAAAAAGGTGGGGGGTGGAGGGGAGGAAATGCCTTCGAAGGAGGCGGAGGCACGTATTATGAAACTGTAAACAATCTGGCAGATATTAATTGCTCAGCTATCAAAACATTGTATCATGATCATGAAGCTATGAACTGTTACATATTTTTTTGTTAAAATACTGTATCTTTAAAAAATACTAAGTGTAGAAACTGTAGTTTCTTCTAGGTCTTCAGAAAATAAAAGATTTGATTTGATTTGGAAAGCACTTGGGTTTTATTCTTGATCAGAATTTGATATGATGATAACTTCAAATCATCCTTACTTTACAATGGTTCCGAAGCAAGTGTCATATTTTTATATCTAGTAACTCAGATACACTTTTTATCGTCTGTACTAGCACATGCTTAAATTTTTAGGTTATCTTATAAACTGTCAAAGTCGTTGCCTAGTTCGCTGACAGATGTCTGTATGACATTCGGATATTACAGGAACTAATACTAATCTAACATCGTTTATCTTAAGCGACAGCTATGTATAAAGAAAACGCAGTGACGCAGCCTACTTCAACAGGCTTGTAATGATGTGTGACCGGGTGGTACAGCCCCCTTACTCTGGACACAAAACCCGGTCCAATGAATATACCCATCCTTGTCACACGCATACACGGCCTTGTATGAGTGACAGGGATGGCTATAACCATTGGATCGGATTTTGTGTCTAGAGTAAGGCTTCAGGTATGCGCCCGAATAGCGTAAGACACAGGGTTCCATTCCTGCTCTGATAAAGTTGCGTTTATAGAAGTTGATAGAAGAAAACATGTTGATAAGGTGCTGCTACGATAGTATGTTGTCTTAAAATCGATAGTTTTAAAGCCTAAGATTTAGAAATACTGTTTTGTTAGCAATCAGTAGTTCTGTGGATCTAAAATACTTTGGAGATAATTAATTAAGTACCTAGTTAATGAAAAACCTAAAAATGACGAACGAAATTTATTAGAGATTTTGTAATTCTCCAAATCTGACCATTATATTATTTCTACAATTTCATATTTTACTATCATACATGCGCTGTTTGCATATGATTATTTTTATTCTAAGATAGGTGCTAAATGAAATAAAAGTGCACTTCTCAAAAGTATTGTGAAAACTTTAGCTAAGTTCACAGAACAACCCACTTTAGCTTAGCAAGCTCCTCCCGTGAAGTTCTGCTTACAAAGAGTTTCAATTTCTGTACTTATCTTTTAGGTTGAGTTGCAATGTGTGTAAGTACTGTCAATAGTACTCGTATTAAATCTTCTGTGCAACTGTATAATAAAGGTTATTGAACAAAAAAGTACTTTCCTACTGTAAATAAAACATACCTACTATAGCAAAGGAATATCAATTTAATGAAATCTGTATCTTCCAAGTAATTAATTATCGAAATGTTTTTAGGTCTAGATAATGGACTTGATTCTAGTGAAACACCGACTAAAAGTACAGAAAATATCTCTTTCTCTTCTGAATAAATAAAATGAGAGAGACTACAATGATTTAGAGACATCAAACTGAACAGTTGTCAGTTGAAACGATTGGAAAATTTTGGAATCCATAGATAATTTAGCGGGGACATCAAGACGGCGCCACTAAATTGTCTATGGACTATTCTAAACCACGTAAAAACTTGTATTTTTCCGAGCAACTGACAGCTGTTTATATTGTTGTCTGTCTCGTTTTATATAGAAGACGAAAAGACATTTACTTTAGTTTTAGTTTAAGCCGGTGCATCACCAGAATCAGGCGCATTGTCATCATCACTGATGACATCACATTAGGGTACTCACTAACGGCAACATCACCACTGTGGTCGACGTTGAGCTTGAATTTCAGAATAGCTTGGTTAAAATTTTAAGGCATAATAAAATTATTAAGGCTTAAAGAGGAATTTTCTTTATAAATAATTTTGAAGATTAATAGTTTATTTTAATTTAAAACCGAACCGTTTCTCTGCTCAATGTGAATAAATAGAAAAATAAAATAAAAAATTGTCTAGTGAATCGACACACAGAATAGATATTAAACAATGTATAGTCTTATATTATTATGTATTCATAACAGCGAAGTGATATCATATTGAGTAGGTATAGTAAGGTTTTTGTAAAAATATTCGATTTCGAAAGTAACTATTTTATACATCGGAAGCGTAATTGAAACAGTAAATTTGATCGCACTTCATACGAATATAGTCGTGGTGCGAAACCATGAATATTACATTAAGTCCATTCATGGATATCCCTAGTAGCAATACGGGCCGTAATACGGACCTTTATAAAACCAAATGGAGCAATAACTATTCCAAAAGGTGTAACCATAAAAGATGGAAGAGTAATATTATCAACGCGACACGTACTTCGATGTAATTTTATAAGATTAATTATCAAGTCACAATCTATCTTCACTTTCTTTCTTCTCTTCTATCTCTATGTATTTATGAAATTTCATAATTTTTAGTTATTTAAAAACTACTGGACCGATTTTGATGAAATATACAGTGTACTCTAAGGTGGAATATACCTGATTAAACTAAAAAAGTATCATCTTGTTATGACATCTCGTTTTAAAGAAATCCGTGGACAAACATGTAAACATACAAAAATACAAACATACATACAGTTACGAAATTTTGCACACGTGTTTGGAAGCCTTAATAGATCAATATACTCAAATTGTATCCAATTCTAACGATATCCACAAACTTTAAAAGGTCGAAATGATGACCTCTTTTTTGTAAGTCGGTAAAATAGTCATACATTTTTTATAGAAAAAGATATATAAGATCTGAATTAAATTTGAGTCGTTTTATTATTTTAGTTTTATTATTTGTTTTTTCTATAATTTTATTGTACTTGTTAGTAGCCAAAACTTTTTAATCATCCAATCTCAAAGGACACGATATACCGATGTTCTCTGTAAGGAAACCGCCTGTGTAATACAAGCGGTATTATCAATTTAGGTGCCGAACCGTTTTCACCTATTCCTGGTCCATTAAAAACAGTCCTTTTTGAATATTCCATCGCCAAAACGGCCAGGCTTGAAATAATTTCGGTAATTAAGTGCTTTACACGAGTAATCCCCTTAAACGACATAATAACACTTATGTATTCTGTAGATAGCTATCGGAGAGAATAAATTCTGGGGCTATCACGCAATTAAGAAGGTCAGGACCTTTAATATAGCTCGACCCGCGTTCACAAGTGCGTTACAGAACACTCCAGGTGGTTTCAGTGACTTCACTGCCACATTAGTTTAGTAAGAACATTTGTTATTAAAACGCTCAAATGTAGATAAACGCATCCGCGAGGGTTTAATTAGTCTTTCCTATCTAATCGAAAAGCTTGAAAAAAATCTGATCTCCTGAATCCAAGCCGTTTCGTCACGTTACAAAGCACTATCTAGTAGTGGCAAAAATGGCGATTAGCGAAAATACTCAAATAGATATGTACCGTAAACATATTTACTGTACATGTTTAATGATCTTATATCAATTTGAGCATTTTTTGATTAGCAAAACGTTTACTCTTTTAATCAATAAACAATGAATTCGGGTGTTTGATACATACCCCGCATTTTAAAGAAAATGCAAATAGCTCCCATAGTGCTGTTATACAGGAACAGAACTTGACAACGTCGGATCGTCATGTCCACAATTTATAGCGGTTACGTCTTTTGAGTCATCAACAAACTCTCATCCTTGTGTTAGTGCCCCTATAAGCGTTTTACGCTTCATTGAGGCTTCTTTCGAATTAAGAGGGCGATAGCGGGAGGCGCGCGGGATGCGGGTAGCGCGGAAACACTCGCCCGCGCCGCTCACTAACCGCGCTCTCGTCTCCCCCGCACCCCTTTGCCCCGCAGGCGAAGTCTCAATTTCGCGGTTTACCCAAAGCTACTGTATGTACTTTTAATACGTCCACACTGTTACAAACATTGTTGAGAGTAATATGACTTAAAATAATAGCTGCCCCAAGTTACAAAGGCTCCCGAACGTTAAATACTATGGTTTCGCGGGCCCTTAGCCTTATGAAACTGAACAATTTAATCCTAGCGCCAAACTCGCGAAACTATGAAATCTAGAAGCTTGTAAATTGAAATACAAATTTTAATAAAACAGCTAAAGAATTTTAGTTGAACAAGACAAGACAAAGAAATTCACAGAAACCATTAGACGCTGATCTTCAATTAGAAAACAAATTATATAAATGTCAAAGTGTACAGCACAAATTACTCGTAATCTTGTAAAAAGTTTGTAGATATCAAATATCTCAAAGTACTTAGGCACCAAAAATGTTTTTGCTTAGGAAGGTATTCATTTCAATATTGCAATACGTACGTATTTATATTTCATTATACTTGTGGCAACTATATTATCGTTAATTGGTAGTTGTAGTACTATTTTGTGTAGTAGTGGTATTAGGGCTAAATGAATTACGCAATGTGCTGGAACCGACTGGTATCAGGCACTGACTTAAATGAATATGTTTCCCTTAGCGTTATTTAAATCCTTTTAGAGCTTTTTTCGAAGGCTGTTCCATTTTTTGAAACCATTTAGTAGTTTTTAGTTTACCTATATACCGTATAGTTTACCTGATCGAAGTAAAAATGTGACTAAAACCTTCTCATCAATGTAACAAATACTTTACCCAAAACCGTATCAAAATCGGTTGAGCAAAACGCGAGGTATCGCGAACAAACATACATGCATACAAACAAACGGGTAAACTGAGAATCTTCTTTTTTGAAGTCGGTTAAAAATCATAATATTATTTAATACTTAGTAGTAGTACTAAGTATACTTAGTAATTATACTTAGTAGTGTGGCGACTACGATGATGGGATTATTTTCGTAGTATCGTGTAGCTCGTAGCCGATGATGCTACGCCGTAGCACTGCGCAAGAGTTTACTACGAAATGGGAATGTATTTTCTATGTACTGAAATTAGATTTGTTTTATTGGATATCTCAAAAGCTTTCAGAGGAATGAATGGAATGGAATAACGTCGATGTTTTGACGCCATACTCGTATATTGTAAGGAATATTTAATCTTTAAAATAATACAGATATTCTAGAAAAACTCCATCAGCCAACTAACCTATCTACCTTTATATTTGATTTGATTTGAGATGAATTTGTTGAATTATTTTTGATTTGTGAGCATCCTCTTCTAAGAAAATTTCTTGGTGTTTTTTAAAACCTTATTTGTGTTTTTTTAATATGTTCATATTCCGATCAATAAAAAAAAACAACACATTAAGGTACCTTAAACTTTTTCTTACAACGTTTTCCGTAGCACAAAGTCTACGCAATCTGCATTACCCAAGCGATTTGGAGCGCACCGATATCCCGAGAAACCTAACGCCGAACCAATTGATACTGCATTTTACATCACGCTAGTGTCTGCTTATTGAGCAGCTGCTTTTCTTTAGCTTGGCTGCTTTTACACCGATATGTAATGCTCATTTACAGTTTCTTATATTTACGACTCATCGTTTCGGTGTCTAGTCTGCTTATCGGTTATCTGGTATTCTTTTAGGTATAGTTTTCTAGGTAGGGAGGCCTTTGCTCTACAGTGGGACACCACAGGCTCTTAAGGGCGTACACGCGCCGCTTCAATTTCCCATACAAAGTTCATAATAACGGACGAAATCCGACGTTTATCGAGTTATTGAGCACTTTTGAATCGAAATAATATGAATGAAAAAACCGTATTTTAGCTGTATTTTGTTTACATTTGTGTTTGGAAAAGATACGATTGTATACGATATACCTTTATTTTTCCTTTAAAAGCATTGTTAATTTGAAAAACTGCAACATTAGATGGTGCTTTTTCTTGTGAATTCCACTTTGGTCAATGACTCATATCTTCGATTTCGAACAGAAATTAAAAAAAACCTCAATAACTTCCTCTGATTAGGACATGTTTATTTACTTACATTTTATTGTTTCTAAAACAAGCTAGTGATTTTAATCATATGAGGCTCCAAAGTAGGCACTGTTAGAGAAATCTATAAAACAGCTGTTCGTTTAGTTGTTACAACTCGCTAAAAATAAAATAATTTGTGAATGTTTTCAATAACGTCCTTACTCGAAAGAATTTCCTACAAGTACTAGCAATTAGATTTTTTGTGGAATGCGGTTTTGCAGAGTTGTCAAGCTTGGAAAACACGCTTTTCGGCCTAAATCGCGTTGTAGCCTCTTAACACGTTCCGGGACAGTGCCCGCCTACAGGCGTGAAAACAATAAAACATCTATTGTGTCTGGAGTAGTGTCCCGGAACGTGTTAATAATAAGTTCTTCCATAGTCCCAGATACCCGGTCCACCTAACACCCACACCCATAACCAAGTATTTTATGTATCCATATTTTGCAATAGCCCTACATGAACCGGGGGTTGTCCTTGGGTGCACTTGTATAGTGCATACAAGGATAATCGCCGGTTTGTGACACACAGCTTTTAGATCAATGTTGTCAAACGGGCCTCTGCGTGTTGGCTTCGGCCCCATGTACGCCTTCCAAAGGTCCGGGACCCCATGGTCCCAAGAATGGAAAAGACACAACATAATAATAATAATAAACACCGTTCTGTAACCCTCGTTCGTAATGATGGCAGTGACGGCTTGTGAACTATTTTTTTGTTTGGATACTTAAACAGCTCTGTAGTGTAGCAATCGCGGAGTCAGCAGTGGTGCCGGGCGCAGGCGGGGCCGTTCGGGTTGCGGACAGACCTCGCTGGGACTTGTTACGTGGAAGACGCATATGTGCTACCCTTTGTTTGTGGTAGCTGATTGATTATACTGTAGTGTTGGTTTTATTGACCATTAATCCCATGATCATTAACAGTAGGCAACGGTCCTTTGGAGTTTCATACATACATTCGCGTGAAAAGTTTATTGAATTCTCTGTAATGACTGCTTTTTGATGAGCTGTTTCTCATTCACAGTTTTGGAATGTGTCTTAAATGTACCTAAGTAAGTAATCGTAATAATCCTAATCTTAATTTTTAGCGACCGATCACCGAGGCGCTGGTCTGACTCTATAAAAGAAATCACGGGGCTCCCAGTGACTGCCGCTCTTAGACAAGCTGAAGATAGAGTAGCGTGGAAACGCCTCGTGAGATCATCCACCGAGGCTTACCAAGACGGGCACGACCTTCAGAAATGAAGATACGACTGAGAGAGAGAATTTTTAGCGACAATATTCATAATTAGCGATTAGCATTAAATAATTGGTATTTTTACTTCGAGAAAGAGGTCAATCGACGAATCCAACTCGGCTGGGCAGCGTTCGGGAAGCTGCGTAAGAGCGTCTTCTCGTCTCAATTACCTCAGTGTCTGAAGACGAAAGTCTTTAACCAGTGTGTGTTACCAGTGATGACATACGGATCCGAAACGTGGTCTCTAACTATGGGCCTCATAAAGAAGCTCAAAATTACACAACGAGCGATGGAGAGGGCTATGCTCGGTGTTTCTCTACGAGATCGAATCAGAAACGAGGAGATACGTAGAAGAACTAAGGTAACGGACATAGCCCTGCGAATCAGTAAGCTCAAGTGGCAGTGGGCAGGGCACATAGCGCGAAGAACTGATGGCCGTTGGGGCAGAAAAGTTCTAGATTGGAGACCCTTCGACCAAAGGCGCAGCGTAGGACGTCCGCCGACAAGATGGACAGACGACCTTGTGAAGATCGCAGGATCGCACTGGATGCAGACCACTCACAACCGGTCGTTGTGGAAAGCCATGGGGGAGGCCTATGTTCAGCAGTGGACGTCCTTCGGCTGATAATGATGATGATGATGATGAATTGGTATTTTGCAACAATGCAATATTACAACTTCGACTATGAACTTATATTTCTGCAATTTGTATAAAATACTGGCATTCGGTGTGATTTCCACACTGGTAGGTGTTGTCTACATGAACACAATCTGTTCCCAAGGAGGCACCTATAAATAAAAGATTGGATTACACCGAGACCGTACCGCGAACCTAAGGGCCTAAGGGCACGTCCATAAGTTCTTTATTTAACCGAATTAAAAAAAAGGAGTTTATTTGCACCAATAATTCTTAAGTAGTTGCAGCTTAGGTTTTAGGCACGCAAATACTACTATACTCACAGTGCTATCATCATCATCATCAGCCAATGGACGTCCACTGCTGAACATAGGCTACAGTGCTATAAACTTTGAATAATCTTCAGGTTTAATATATGATTTAAATTAAATTACATAACTACACAACATGGATTCATTTTAATTTTAATACCGTCTCACATCGATGATCAAATAAGACCATTACTCTAGATCTTGAGTAGAAATGCTGAATAGGTTTTTTTTCTTCTAAGAAATCGATCAGTATTTAGACTTAGGTACCAACTATGTCGCAAAGAGCCACACTTGTCGCTCGTATAAAAAAACAATTTAATTTGTTTTATTGTAATGAGTGTGAACGCTTCCTTTTAAACACCATATTGGAAAACGGGCAATAAAATCGATGTACCCCACGCGATTTAAAATCCAACTCATGAATTAGATATAAAATCGCAGCGTTTTGATTGCTTCTATTTGATTGTGTTGAATATTTCACTCGCCGCGCATTGAAACGGCAGGCTTTTACCTAAAACGATAGCTTTCGTATTGCAATCGTTAATGACGTCATTAAAGTTGAGTATTATTTAATGCTTCGGAGCAATAATCTGCCGAACAATTTAACCTCTCGACGGCCAACGCACGGATTGCAATCGCATCTCAATAGCTTGCTGGCTACGTAAATAACACTACCAGTTAAACGTTGGACAAACATTGGATGCTGTTACATCGAATTCTGTATTTAAGTCACTGATAGTAATTATACATAATTATACGAAATACTATTTTGTAGTGTAGATAAACGTAACCATCGCCTGTACCAATCATTCATAGTTCGACAAAGAATAAAGCATTTGATTTGTTACATGTAATTTATTTGTAATTCAATTCATACGGATAACTTCTTCTGTCAGATGATCATCATTACTTCTATACAGCACTTTATAAATAGGCATTCACAATTCATATGGATTACTTCTTCAGTAAGATGATCTTCATCAATCTTACTTCTTTAAAGCACTTTATAAATAGGCATTCACATTAATACTGTCTTTAAGCACTAACGGCCTCTCCTCCGCGCCTCTCCAACGAAGGGGGAGTCGAATTCGTCGAAATATCTGCGCACGAGTCGATCCCCCTTCACTTTCCCCCACACCGCGTCTTTCAGCTGCTCTACCAACTCTAGTGTGTAACTAGATATCGGCACTTCACGGGTAGATCCGAAGAAAGAGGTGCGTTCGTCTTCTATTACGTCCGATGTCTGAAATAAGACGGTGAGTAAGCTAACGTAAAACTTCACTAAAAACAAAGTTATCAGCGGTGACTGCCAAGCCTTTACCCGTTCAACAATCATGCTTTAGATCCTGGCCAGAAAAGCCTATGAGCAATGTTAATTTTGCTCAATAGTGCCTGACTGTGCATGCGCTATATTTCGTTCATAACTGCCTCGGTGGTGCAGCGGTGAGAGGGTCGCATTTTAAAGCGATGGCTGCGCCGGAGGTCCCAGGTTCGATTCCCTGGTCGGGCCAATAATATGTACCTGAGTTTTTCTGTTCAGAAATCCTCAGGGTAGCCCGGAGTTTGGAAGTTGGCGGTGTTTAGCCGTTGGTCCTGCGCCTGATCTCTCTCCCGTCGTGTCAGATTGCTGTCCCATCGGGCTATGAGAGTGAAAGGAATAGAGAGTGCACCTGTGTTTGCGCACACACTTGTGCATATGTCCCACGCAGTCGGTTAGTCGTTGTGACTGGCCACCGTAGTCGAAATCGGCTAGGGGAACTATTATATTTCGTTTATCTGTCCTTTTGTAAAACCCTGGGGTGGTTTTAAAAAAGAACAAATGAACGAATTTGATGATCTTTAAATATATCTACTCAAGTATATTCTATGTTATAATTTTATAAACTTACCACAACAGTTACAGTAAAGAAAATGAAAAATACCATGAACCTAAGAAAACGCATTTTATATACAGACTTCATAAAATAAACACACAGCTCTGACTTCTTTCATTTAGTCAAAATATTTCCTGCTACCCAAGCAGTAACGTAGAAAACTCGACCTAAAAAAATATATAAAAATCTGATAAAAATATTGGAGCAAAGTTATGTCGAAATATAATATCTTTATCGTAAAATGTTTTCGTGAAAACGAGTGTAATACCAACACGTGAACTAGGTTTCCATTTTATTCACAATTTTGCCGTCGATACTAAGAATCCTATGAAATTCTGCTAACTTATTTTAATGGAAACAGCTTTCATGATTCTGCGAAATACATTAGCTTAGTAATACAATATTTTTGTTTTTAATAGTTACATAATAATGAACGAGTAAATATAATTACCCTTAATATGCGAAATACTGATTTTTGGGTAGTCAAGTATAATATATACCACGTCATCAAACAACAACAGTGGTACTTAAAACTTATAATGATGTCAAGTCAAGAGATAATAATATTTTTTGTGTCCGATAATCATACGTTTTATTATAGTTGATTTTTGTTTTTATAGAGTTTTGTCACTATACAAACTTAATAATATAAATTGCACTTGTAAAAAGCAACCGTGATCAACACACGACACTCTGTGACAGACGAGAAATCGAACCCCGTGTATTACGCTATCCGGGCGTATGCCGGAAAAATTTACACGTGCAATTTATACATACGTTTTATTTCGTTTATTAATTGTATTTATTTAGGAAATCAACGGCGAATTAATATAAAATTACATTATATTTCATAATAACTTGTAGGTACGGTTAATTATAGATTTCCATAAGTATTATCCACAATATTATGTTGAAGTTAGATTGAAGTATTATTGACATGTTGAATAACACAAGTTAATAAACAAAATAAATCGAAAGGCTATGGTTCGACACAATTTTTATGATTGAACTAAGAAGCAACTAAATAATTGCTGCTTTTGAATATGAATATGGTGAAATCACCATAAGTTGGTTTTTTAATCGACACAAGTGACTGAATTATGAATTATAAGAAACCAAGTCATATTTATTTTACAAATTCATTTATTTACAAAACATATTCCAAGTTTCAAGATTATATTGAAAATAAATAATAATAGTTTTGTAATTACATAGGTTGCAAGAACCTGAGCAAAGAATTAAATTAAACATAGTATGTAAATAAAAGTAGTATGTGCCCCTACTCACACATACTATAAATTATAATGTATTCGTACATTACCGAGGCACTCTTCGCCTTACATCGTAAAATTACATCAAGATTTTATTCAAAAAAATAAGCCATGTTCATGGCAAAAACAAAACATCTTTCCTTAAACTTTACGATGTGATTTAAAATAATAATGTTGTTAAACAATAGGTAGGCTCAAATGCGAACAGATAATACTAGACATAATCCAGTCAAGCTTATTTCAATACTGATTTACATTGATCAATTTTCTGTGTAATTCTTACAACGACTTTTTAACTCTATCTTAGTTGCTTTCGAAACAGCTAATTAAATCAAAGACAAAAACCGACACTCAAGTGAAAAAAATCATGAAAATCAGCCTATGTAAATCAGTCTGAAATCACTCAGTAATAAATAAAACAATAATTTAATTCTATGCCTCTGCTTTAACGGCAAGCAGTGTGTTGGCGTATTGAAATTCTGGACTGTTCTCGTACTCAGACATATCCAAAGCCACCTCACAGCTCTCCCTGACTACCGGGCGTGGGTCACTGAGGTACCTGAAATGTTTCGAAAAAGTACAGTCAGTTAGATCTTAAAAAATAGAAACAGTGGTAATTATCACACGATGCATCAAAAGTAGTAAGAACTAACTATTATAAAAATCAATCCTGTAATAGTTTATTTTTGTTTTTATAGTGTTTTGTCACCATACTCGTATAGGCATACGCCCGGATAGCGTAAGACACGGGGTTCAATTCCTCGTCTGTCACAGAGTCACAGTTGCTTTTTACAAGTGCAATTTATATTATCAATACTGAAGGCAATTATAAGTAACTTAGAAAGGGAATCAGAAAATGAAAGGTATGATGTAATGAAATGAATCACTAAAATCATTTTAAAATTAGTAATGTACATTACAGAGACCGACACAAATGGAGGAGGTTAGAGGAGGTCTTTGCCGAGGGGCAACCGAAAAAGAGGGGAACTTGGAACAGAAAAAGACCAATAGAGTACTGATCAATGTCAAAACAACTGTTCTGTTCGAAATAAGCCTAATAACAATAAAATAATAATCATAAAATGTACAATAATGTACATGTTAAAATTGGTATTTTAATTCTATCATCAACAAAAATATCTAAAGTATGCATATTTGGTTTTGAATTTTATGCGATTACTACTCATTGATTAATCCTTTAACAGCCAATCACGTACTGAGTACAGGCAAATTATACGACAAATTGTAATAGTCATTATTAAAGGGTTAAAACACTTAATGTATTTATTTAGTGCACATTTACACATTGTAGTTAATACATTTGATTATACGATGAACATTATGCATGCTTTGTTTTGTTATTATGTTCGACACAGCAGTCATATATTTTGTTAGTGGTCTAAGCTTCTTGCTTACTACAGTTACCAAATATATTACAAAGAGCCCACCTTTTCAAGATCTCTGTACATTCATCTGTTGCTATAGACCCCAACGCTTCAGCGGCTTCGTGTCTCACCATTTCGTGTTCAGATGTATTTTCTAAGGCTTGCTTTAGGAAAGGTATACTCCTTTCATCTTGCATTTGACCAAACACAAAGGCAACCTCATGACGGAAGAGTGCACTGCTTGCTTTTAGACCTGGAATTATTGAAGTAAGACAATTATTAACAGACAGTGTAGTGAAGTATAAATGGGTAAATGAATATCTTGACCGGAAAGGGCTTTATTTATATTATATTATATTTTAAAGGACTTGATGAAAAAAAATAAACATTATTTCCCAATGAAACTACTAGGTCTTTAGAAGGATTGCTTTTAATGATTTCTGTGTAAACTCTTGAATTTCCTGGTATACAACATATCTCAACTACACAACAACATATCTTAACTATCAACAAGACATGGTTGTCGAAGTTGATGTGCCTGATTGACTGATTTATTTATGGTGTAATTACAAAGACGGATTAATTATAAACAGATACATTTACGAGATCATGCAAATTTTATACTATAGATGCATTTTATAATAAAGAAAAACAAGAGATCTTTACCTTCACCCAAAGCTTTAATACTGTCAGTAGTTGCCATATTTCTCAAGCTGAACATTGCTCTATATCTCTCATACAATGGCTTTGACTCATCCATCAATGTCTTACTCAATGTGTCCACATCATTCTCACCACTCGGTGGTGCAGGATCTATGGATGAATATGGACTCTTAGACAGTTTCTCGTTAGCTCCATCGTTGGCAACCCAGTTTAGTCTCTGTAGAGCAATCTGGCAGGTCTCTGCTACTTCGATTGCTGGGTCATACTGGTATTTTTCAAGTAACTCGCGGAGATTCGGGTCGCCAATAGCTCCGAGAGCTTCACCTGGAAAGTTAAATTACAATCACAATTTTCATTTGTCCATACAATCACGTAGACAAATCTGTCCGCTAGTGTATCATAAATTATTCTAAAAGTAAAGTTACGATTTACTAACCATAATGTAAGTAATAGGACCAAAACTAGGTCAGTTTTTGTAATTCCTCTTAAGTTTGTTAATACCAGAGATACGTTAACCTAGTAATAGCATACCGAATCGATTGTTATCAATGTACGTGACTCAAAACATGTGATAAGAAGCATTCTTACCTGCCTCATGGCGAACTATTGGATCTTGCTCTTTATCTTCTAGTACGCTTCGGAGAACAGGAATAGCCCTTTTATCCAGCATTTGACCTAGACAGTAAGCCAATTCATGCTTTAACAACACAGATTCATCCGTAAAACAATCACTAATACATTTTATAGCCGTTTCACCGCCTAAGTTTCTTAGTGTGAACAAAGCCCTGAAACGCTCTTTCATAGGCCTTGATGGATCATTTAAAACTTTGCCAATGTTCAAAATCTCTTGCTCGCCAATGTTCGACATGGTTTTCGCAATGAAAAGATTTGGTAAAATGTAAAAACGTGATCAAAGCGCACCCAAACAGTGTTGCCAACTTTATTTTTACGAACCCACCAAATGTGGTCCCATGGCCCACCGAAAACCACTAAACACCCATAGGTCTTGCAAACCACCAGAAAACCACTAAGGCACACTTGCCACTCCCGCTCCATGTTTTAACCCAGGATTACGCTAACCCAGGATTAAATCATCATTCTGTCTCTGTCAGTTTATTTGACTTGGACAGACACAGAATGATGATTTAACCCAGAGTTAGTGTAGTTCTGGGTTAAGATATCATGCGCAAGTGGGTCTTAGTTACAGAAACAACAACAACAATAACTTTCACGAACCAATGAGCCGTTTTCTCCCATCACTTAATACTCTCACTAGATGGCTTTAGGATCATTTTTTTCACGTTGGCGGAAAACCAAAAACAAAGAAGAAAAAAGTGCGTTGGGAAATATTTGAAATGCGTTAATGACCTTTACATGAATTAAGATACTTTTTTGTCATTTATTTACTAATGGTACAGACAACAGCATGTCAAGGTAAACACTGCGGTATCTTATGCAGTTGTAATAAGGGCTAGTTTGCAACAAAAGTGGGTAACCTGATGTGCTGATGGATGACTGTACATATTCATTTTTCATATCATCATGGCTTTACCACAATAAAGAAAAAAATACTTGAACAACTGTTTAAATGTCGTTGATTGATTTGTGGTAAAGCTGATATTGTTTTTGTTTATTTATTACATTGCTAAAAAACAATAACGCTCTGCCACAGAATATAATAATAGTACTAAATACCTTTGCTGTAATCTATAATACTTAAATAAAGTTTAAAAAGTTATTTCCTAAAGTTACGCCATCTCTCGTTGATATTAACATCTAATGACCAGAAAACTGCTTATTCCGTGCTAAGGGCTCATACGCCTTGATATTTGGAAATAAAATTTATAATATTGTAAATAGAAACTTGTGAGTTATTAGTGGTTTTTGTGGTGCCTTACCACTAACTGAAGCAATCAAAGACACTAGACAAAACCACTAGCCACTAAATCCAAAATTTCTTCGCTAAAAGGATAGTCTAAACCACCAGAACTAGTGGAAAAACCACTGAGTTGGCAACACTGCACCCAAAACAACACAGCATGAGAATAATTTTGACACCTATCATCTGTCAGTGTCACTGAACAACAGTCTGTCACTGTCATTCAACGTCAAACAAAAAAGTTTGGTTGGATACGCGTATGTGGCTGGCTGGCTGAAAATAGCGCAGGTAAGCGCTTAAAAGGAAAATGGCGGCCCAAACCAAGTCCATTTTACCAGTCTACCTACAGCCATACGTATGGCATGAAGGTACGATAGAAATTTATTAGATGTGGAATTTGACTTGGATGCTTCCTCCTGGTATCCGATCCTGATCGTGAATTCACTAGGCCTAGGCATGAATGAATAAATGTGTACGTAGTAAACGTACATGTCACACAAGTAAAGTCTCAAACAACTATCAGGCAGGATAGGCACTTACCTATTATCTGAGGAATTATTTCCACGCCACTCTATCTTCAGCTTGTTTAAAAGCGGGTGTCACGTGGAGACCTGCCATTTCTTTAATAGAGTCAGCCAGCAGAGCGGCGCTCGGTGATCGGTTGCCTTTCATTTTGCCCATTACCACAAGTTTTTTTTTTTTCATAATTATCAGGCTGCTCTCGTCGCGCCAAAATATATGAGTACCCTACCTCTACCTAGGCGCTGAAAGCACACAGTAAAGTACGCCTAAGTAAGCCTACAAGTAATTACAACCAAACACAGTGTCAGAAATCTAACTTACTTAAAATAGGTATCCATGTTAAACATTCACCAGTTATACATTTGACATGCTACCTAATTAATTATTTAGATAAAACCTTTCACAAGGGTAAGAAAGGTGTTTGACTGAACCTATCTTGTTATCGTCAAGTGCTCTGGCGCAGTAATTGTCTACATATAAGTATTTCAAATCTTTCTTTTGTTTGATTGAATAATGTGTTACAGTGGGTGAACACAATCGTAATACCGGTGAAAGAATAGAAATACCTAGACCATTGTAGGCTGTTTTGCCGGTGACGTCAAAGCCTAGTACAATACAAGGATACGTATGAGAATATTCATGCTAATATTTTTCAAAAGTTTATGATTCCAAGATATTTTTGCTCCAAATGAAAATATCCTTTTGCCCACAATAAACGGTCATTTAAATCGCTCCGCAGTTTGTCCAACTTATCCTTAAAATGCATAGTTTAGTTACCTACACATTTTTGGAGATATCCGATTTTTACAAAAACGCGGCAAACGGCCCATCGCGGGAAATAAAACTGCAAAGTAGTCAATTAACCTCGTACTAAACCTGAAGCTACTTTAAATATTATCAAGTTTAATATCAGTTTAGCCGTAGACTTTTCTACCTATCTAGAGGTACACACATTGTTGTTAATTCGCGAAATTTAGTAACTATCGTCACAGTTAATTTAATACGCTATCGTAGAGCTTCTAGCTAGAATGACGGTTTGCGGTTATAACGCACATTGGATAGTATATTCTGTAGGCCCAGTTGCGTAATCGATAGTTAACTCACTCAACTAATGGTGAAATGTCGTTACTAGCGGTGGAATATTTACGATTGTGCGCATTTTGAAGAAAAAGTGCCTTTACCAATTGGTCATTAAAATAGCTATTCTGACATTGGTTAGGGTATTTCTTCAAAACACGCAGATATGCACCCGTTGCCATCTTTTTGCATGACCTAAAATTTGACTGGCAGAGAATGCTTTTAGCATTAAGTCCACCTTTGTACAAATTTATTGTCCAATGAAGTCTTTGATAAATTAAAAAATATATAAATATTCAACCACTGCTGGTAACAAAGAGAATTAGACATGACGGGTCTAAACACGAAACCGTGGTCACGTTGGCTCGTGACCACGGCTGTTGCAACGCAGCCGAATCGTCGAGCAGTGAGTAGAATTTATTCATATTAATATTTCATGTTTAGACCCGTCATGTCTAATTGTCGTTGTAATGCAACGCGAAAGTTTAAAATCTCACACTGCTGGTAACGACATTTAATCATTAGTTGAGTTAACTATCTATCACGCATCTGGACCTTATACCTAAGTTACGTTAACGGTTACAAAAGTATGATGGACCTTCTAACTCTTTCTACAGTTCTATGGTTCCTCCACCGCTACAAACTTCAGAACCCTAAAAAAAGTATAATTAGCGTTCTAGTGACATGCATGTATGCTCTTTAACACGTAGGTATTAAAAAGGTATGACTATTAATCACATAAAGTTACAGTACATAAACGTCGATAGGTTAGTACATAAATGACTGGTGTACGAAATAATATTGGCGGAATAATGTGCATTTGTTTAGTTCGCGGCTCACAGCAATCCGAGGTGACCACCGGTAGTCGGCGGTCGAGTTAAATTCTATACGTGCATTATAAATTGAAGTAATTAAAAAAGTCAGGTTAGTCAATTTTGTCAGGTAACTTACTTTCGTAAAGTGAAGTATTACGGAGTAAGGTGAAGTTATTCAGATTTATATATTATAAATATTATATATATTATAATTATTATAGATGATGTATTTGACTATTAGTTATTTGAAAAAATATGTTATTAATTTACTTGGTGCTTCAGGCTAGCAAGCTGGTTTTCACGATGTTACCAATTTAAATTTAAACCGTTACTCATTTATTTGAGTCCCTAAAGAATCATCATTTCACCTCGTTCTTTTTACCCTAAGTATGCAAGCAGTCGCTTGCATACTACCTACCTACCTACTTCAAGGTAACCTACTTCTTCTTCTTTTACTCCATAAAAAGGTCATAAAAGTCGTTTATTTTTGCTTATAGACCCACTAGGGGCACTTATACACGTCCCAAGTCCCAACATAGACCCTACCACAGCTTCGGGACAATTGTGGGCTATTAGTGCTGAGAAGAAGCTGCGCAAGAAACTCAGTCACTATTATCAATGCCTCTTTTCAAAAGTTTTACAATGTTTGTGGATGATATGCAAGTCCATACATTATTATCTTTTAAATAATCATCTACTTTATAATACCCTTTCGTCATTAGGGTCTCTTTAATAACAGTTTTAAATTTATTAATTGATAAGTCAACAATGTATTCTGGTAGTTTATTAAAAAAAATATACATTTCCCCATGAAAGAATTACCAACCTTTCGAAGCCTGAATTGTGGAATAGCAAGCTTATCCTTATTCCTAGTGTTATATTTGTGTATATCACTTTTTTGCGTAAATGAATCTAAATTTTTGCGTACATACATTAAATTTTCATAAATATACTGAGGGGCAACAGTTAATATTCCAATTTCTCGAAACACCTCTTTTAAGGAATCTTGAGGTTTTAGACTATAAATAGCACGCACGGCCCTTTTTTGTAATTCAAAAATGTATTCTGTATCAGCAGCTGAGTCCCACAATAAAATTCCGTAGAACATCAAGCTATGGAAATAACTAAAATAAACTAACCTAGCTGTTTCTACATCAGTCAAACGCCTAATCTTCCTTACAGCAAAAGCAGCCGAGCTTAGTTTCCCTGACAAGGTCTGTATATGAGCACCCCATTGTAGTTTGGAGTCTAAAGTGATTCCCAAGAATGTTGTGGAGTCAATAGTATCGAGGGATATTTGTCTTTGATCTTAACCTGAGTTGGTGCCTGTCGGACATTAGGCATCGTAAACTTAACGCATTTTGTTTTACTTCCATTAAGAAGTAGGTTATTAACAGTAAACCAATGTAGTACTTGTGAAAGAGTATTGTCTCATACTAATTAGTCCTTCGCTGTCCTTTAAAACTTAATCAAACAAAAAAAACTTAATTACGCAAAAAAGTTAAAACGAGAGGAAAGAAATATACACTAGGATGAATAAGTATCCATGCCGGCCAATCAGTGCGGTTACAGCGGGTTATTTCACTTGCGATGCGATCTTTCGTGATTCACCTTATTGCTACCAAGGTATATTTATTAATACCATTTAGCCTCCCACAGAAATGAGTTCGCTTTGGGAAAAAATGACTAGGAGTGGGAACCATGAGCACAGCCACGAGCAAGCTGACGAGTTCACCGGCCTCTCCCGCCGCGACGTCAGCAATATCAAGAAGAGCTGGGCCGTCATGCAGGAAAATCCAGAGAAACATGGATTTGAAATATTCCTGAAGTAAGAAGTCGTTAATGAGACGTTTAGTTAATTAAAGTGCAGAGTTTCAGGGACTTTTTATAATTTACATTATTTTAATGATATTAAAGACAAAAGAAAGTTTAATTTGTAAGATACTGACGTTTCTTGCGATGGTTTTTGCTCAATTTTATTCGTATGTACTTATTTATTTGTTCCTAACGCTTATATATTGTATTTCTGCTGTAGTTATAGATTCGAAAACTCGCCGTAAATTAAAAAAAAGATTTCACAATTTACCTAGGTACTTTCTACAAATAAAGTATACCTACTCGTGCTCATTTCCACTAACAAAGGCCAGTTCATGACTAATTAAGTTATCACAGAAGTTCATTTTACGCTGTATTCATTACACTTCAAACACTCAGATTCTGAAAATGAAAAAATACTTACATGACCAAGATTTTTTTATTTATTTCTAGTAACTGTCATGACTCGGCCCATTGCCAGTTTTCAGCTTGACGTTGATTTTTGGGACACGTATATAAACACAAAAAAAATGGTATTCATATTTCAACTTCTTTTATTCCAGTTCGTTCCGAAAAAACCCGCCCGCGCAGAACCTATTCAAAATGGTTCGCAACCAAAACGAAGAAGAGATGAAGAAGAATCCAGAGTTCAGGGCTCACGTGATCCATTTCATGACGACGCTCGACTCAGCTGTGAAGAACATTGAGCATCCCCAATTAGTGTTGGCTCTTATGCATAAGCTAGCTGAACCGCATGCAAAGAAAAACGTGGAGAAAAAGCATTTTGAGGTTAGTAGTTTGTTTTTAGTATTGAATTGATACAAAGATTGATGCTTTAATTAAAATGTCCTATCGATCAATCTCCTGAGGCACTCCAGTGCGATAGGACGAATAAAACAAAAGAATGACAAAAGTATGTTGACAAACACATTATCTGCGGTTAGCGCTGCCTCTTACGTGCTAGAATTTCGGGTATATTCCGAATTTTCCCCCTTTACGCACAAATAGCTAAATCTAATTTCCATTTTAATAGATGGACTTCATTTAAAACTCTAATCGAACGGAAATGACCCCGATTTCCTGGACCAAACAAAACCTCTATTCTATATCCAACTCTCTATGTGCCAACATAGGGGCCGTCCATTAATCACGTGAGGCTCAAAAGGGGGGGGGAGGGGGTACGGAAAACATCACGAAACATCACGAGGGGGGAGGGGGGGTCTCGTTAGACATCACGTGTATTAATTTTATTTATTTTTTGTCAAAAAGCGCTATTCTGAACCGAAATTTTGAACGGCGCGAAAATTTGACCGATTTGTAGTATACTGTCCACGAAACGCCCACGCGTATCCTCACGCTACGAGGGTGGGAGGTTCTCTGCGTAGTGCGCGAGGATGATGATGCAGAGTGGTTTGACGAAACCGAAGTTAATATGTCACAAACCTCTTTGCCAATAACAACTGCCAGTGAAGAAGAAGCTTTACCAGTTGTAACCTTAAATGAAAGTCTTGCAACTCCGTGGGACGAAGACAACATTAATTAATTATTATTAATTAATTAATTAGTCATTAATTTTATTGCAAATACATATAAATGTTTTTCGAATCAAAACGCCATTTGTTAAATATTTTTTTCCAGTCAAAAATTGCCTTTACATAGACTTCCAAAAAAATACACGTGATCCAGAGGGAGGGGGGGGGAGTGGTCCCAAACCTCACCAAATATCATCAGGGGGGAGGGGGGGGTCAAAAAATGAGAAAAACGACCTCACGTGATTAATGGACGGCCCCATAGGTTAAATTAAGTTAAATTCATAATTAATTAATTTATAATAATTCGTACTTGCAATTTTCACAGATAAGATATTTTATGAAAACTTATTTTTTAAATATTATATAGGTGTCTAAAACCAAATCTTAAAAGTAACGGCCTTACCACAAATAAATAAACAAGGTTTGAACAACTGTTTAAATGTTATGCGGCTAAAATAAAATGTAGGTCACCCTTATGTCATTTGACTTGATTGTCGTTGATTTTATACTAGCCATATTATATTTAAACAGTGTTCGAAACCTTGTTTAATTATTTGTAGTAAGGCAGTAAGTGTTTGAGTTCTAAACACTTGAAATTCTATCAATTTCCAGGACCTAAGGGGGGTTTTAGCAGACTACCTGAGGAGCCTCAAAGTAAAAGAAGAAGTAGTATCGTCTTGGGACAAATTCTTAAACTTCCTCTACAAACCCATACAAGCTGTTCCTCATTAATATCCTGATGCAGATTCATCAATAGTCAGAGAGAAACTTACAATTTTGTTACTAAATGAGGGGACAAACTAAGTTAACTAAGTTATCGCCCAATTAAAAAGCCTTAAATTAGTTTTTATGTACTTATCTCATTATTTTTTTTCTGACTATAAAACATTCTAGCTCTAACGATACAGAATCAGTCCCCGAATCGTTTGTTTGTTATTTTTAGCATTAAATGTAAGAATGTATTCAGTCAAACTTTTGTTCACGATCTCATTTAATGCTCATGATGCCGCCGCGGACGAATCATGTCTGATTACTATAATATTCTATGTAACAATTTTTAAAAGGCTGACTTTGGTGCTAAAATCACTTTTTCGTTAAAACTCATGAGAAGTAACCTAAGCCTTAATTGTTTTACTAATCCCGACACCCGAATTAATTTGATTTTATAATTTTAATCACGACACTACTGAATTAAGTAGGAACCTATTTATTGACACTATTTTATACAAACATGTAAACTATTTATTATTGTAAATATAACTTAAATTGTACCGAACTCTTTTGTTTTATTTTTCACTATATTAAACATGACTACGATAAACGGAGTAAGTAGAGTTCTCACAACGGTCCAGAATATCTCATTGTAGTCATTGTTAAAATCATCAAATCTGTTTAATTTTCTGATTTCTACTACATCAAATATCCTTTGGCTATCAATAAATACACAGAAACACAAATTTTGTCTCAGCGTTTTTGAGCGCTACCTTGTCGCTCGACAGATAAAACCATGTGGAGACTTCAGTACCGTTACCATAATAACACCATAAGTTTATGGCGGTTTTACTCGCTAGCGACAACGTAACTTTTTGTATTGAAAATTGTAGTTCTGCAAGTGACCGCTAGGGGCACTGTGCAATTTTCCATAGACTTTTTTTACGTAATCGCTAGCGAGCGAGTAAAACCTTCGTAAACTCATGGTAACGGTACAGTAACTAGTCTGAATAAGGGGGCCTAAGTACAAATATGTCTCAGTCTACGCCTTATCAAGACACCGGACGTCCGTCTCACAGATCTGCCATTAATGTCTAATTAATGAGGACTAGAAATCATCAATTAGCAATCAATTGCTGAGCGGCCATCGACATTCCCAACGAATAAAGACTGCGCCACCTAATATACGATAACAATCTACTAATGAGCCATTGTCAACGCTGTTTGCGAATTGGCAAGAAGCGCAGAATACTAATATTGCGAAATACACAATGCACAGTATATTAAGTATGTGACGTGCATTCTGAGTTGCATTGAAAGCCATCGCAGATATTGCACTGTCTGTTTTTAGATGTGCAACGGGTATGCACTTGCTACAGGAACATTTAAAATTATACAGGGTGACTTTGAAAACATTGTCAATATTTTAAACTAAGAACCTTTATAGTCCCTTCCACATATTAAAATGAAAATCAATTGATATGATCAAACCGAGAAAAGTCATAAAGTTTCACTCCGGTTTCCGGCATCGATTATGGTGAAGTATTTTTTTTATACTTTAATATTATTTGTCAATTTTAGAAAATCTTAAACTAATTTATTAGTTTAACTAGCTGTGCCCGCGACTTCGTCTGCGTGGAATAGTGACTTTGGATAGAATTTTTAATTTATAGGCTTATGATTTTACAAATAAGATACTTAAGTATAAGTACTTATAAGTACGCAAGATATAAAGTATTTATATAGTACATTTTAGTACTCACTTATCATTAAAATTGGCCATATTACATCAATAAGAAGCAAGTAGTAGGTACATCAAAGGTGATCAATTATTATGACCATACCGATTATTTGGACGTTCACAATTTGTATTTCGATTAGGAATTCCTTTGTTTGATAGGATAATATGGTTACTTTACTTTTAACTACTACTTTGCCACAAAAAAAAACTACTACTTTACTAACATTTTACTTTGTTGTGTGGAAAAAATGGATCTAAATATAAATTTTTTCATGGCACTGTTTTGTTATACTTTGGCAAGTACCATAAAGTACCAAATATTCATTTAATTTATACAAACCAATATGGAGGAAACACTACACATTGAATTAAAACACTTTACAGATTCATTTCCACCCACATTTATTTTAAATTGTTTCGCCTCGGCCCCGTCCCGCCTTAGCCCCGGCCCCATCGAACGGGATAAAAAGTATCCTATGTCCTTCTCCTGGTACTAAGCTACCTCCCCACCGTTTCGTCCCGGTCCCGTGCTACCCCAGACCCGGCCCCGTCTAGCGGGACAAAAAGTATCCTATATGCAGTATCTTATGTCCTTCTCCTGGTACTAAGCTACCTCCCCACCGTTTCGTCCCGGTCCCGTGCTACCCCAGCCCCGGCCCCGTCTAGCGGGGCAAAAAGTATCCTATATGCTTTTCCTGATTCTAAGCTACCACCCCACCAACTTTCAGCCAAATCGGTTCAGCCGTTCTCAAGTTATAAGTGTTGTAACAAACACGACTTTCTTTTATATATATATATTTTCTGCCTACCCCCTAAGTCTATTGGCGTGATTATTTCTATCCTAGTTTACTCTCCAAGTGATGCTGAGTCAAATAAAAAAAGCCCCATCAAAATCGGTCCAGTAGATTCTGAGATTAGCCCGGACAAACAGACAGACAGACAGACAGACAGACAGACAAAAATTTAAAAAATTGTTGTTTTGGCTTCTATTACGGTAATTAAGACCCCCTGTAACAATTTTTCATAAAAATCTTCAATGTACAGAAATCGATCTTTTACAGTCTTATTATATGTATATATTATTATTATATCTTATATTATATGTATGTAATATAGATTTGAAGCAATAATCAATTTTAAAGTGATTTATATGATTTTTCTCGGTTTGATCAAATGTTGGTTTATAACAATTGATATGAGTCTCTATTAAAAGCTACAATATGCAGTGTGCCATGGCGAGCGAACGTCGTCATGAAATAGGCGTTCCCCTAGTGTTGGGTTGCAGCAACATGAATCCTGGCAGAAGGCTGAAGATATACCTATATCAGAAAAGGCTCTTAACTGTATATTAATTAAGAGGCGGGAAACCCCCAAATCTTAAACTGCGATGTGGAAGGCAAGAGGGAAACCACCACACTATCTTCCCTAATTTAACCGACCCGACCGAGCCTAGCTCATTTAGGAGAACTTTAGGAGCGTTAGGTAGCTATCTACCTTTTAAAATAAAAGTTATGGGTAAATAAGACGGTGCAACCGAACCTTAGCCGAACGAAAACTCCAACCACGTGCTTAAGTTAAATTAACACGTTAACCGCATAGGCAGCTAAGTATGTACAACATAAGTACATATATTAACTTCCACGAATGCTAAGTGAACCATACAATTTACAAAGACATAAGGTATACTACTACATAACGTGTTCAGGAACTCCACTGGAAACAAATCAGGTGGAAAGTTGTTAACGTAATTGATAATTTCAAGCGCGTAAGGATAAGTATATCACACCACACCTAGTGTAGTAACCACATCAAAATAAAGGTGATTATAACATAAACATTATCATAATATTAAAACGCCATTATTATTGCCACGCTGCAATTGGACTCCATAGTCACCGGAGACGATGCAGACTCCAGATCAGACCTCCATGACACTGCAAATATCATCTTTAAAGATGCTGTGGCCAATGATGATGATGATGAATATTAAAACATTCTCATTCATCCCATAAGGCTTACTACATGACGCTCTCCTAAACAATGCAGATCTTATCACCGCACGTTCTACACAAGCGATTGTTAAGTTGCGCTTAGTACCTATCTACTGAGTAACTCTTAGCTCTAACTTAGCTAGAAGGGGTAACCGACTACCCCTTTACTCAATAGGGCTTGCACAGGGCGGGCGGCGGATAAACATTCACTCAATCACTCCAGTACCACCAAAGGCACCGACCGCGACGCGCGTGCCCACCATTTTCGTAATACCGCGCGAAAAATAACACCTCACTCACATTTTTGTCATTTGTAAGTATCGAATATCGAGTGGCAGATACTTCGCACTCAAAACTACCGTCACGTGGTTAAACCAGTGTTGTTCTGCAAACGTGTGTTGTCTTATCGAATTAGTGCTACGATACTTTATATTGATTTGTTATCTATCCTGATAATTTGTTGTTGATTGTTTGTTACGTGTTATCGCGGCGTTACAGATTTATGGGGATTTTGTGTCTTTGAAAATAGTGCTTTAAGTACCTGCCTGGCTAAATAAGAGGCTATATCTATACTTATAGATACGAAACAAAGTTAAAAGGGTCAGCTGATAGCGACTGACCTTTAACTTAACCTATACGATCGCTCACAGTCAAATGAACTAAGTAAGTGCCTAATCAAAAAACATGTAAACAACTATTACAGTAGTTTGTACAATATGAGCGACCTTGGCGATATAATATGCGTATAGAAATAACACGTGGACGTCTAGTAAAAAGTAAGGAAAACACATTTTTGAAGTACCTAGTTATTAAAGTAGTAAATTCTGAGTAAAGAACCATTGTCTACGGTCATTGAGTGTGTTAAGAACTGATTCTTATGAACTGATAATAACTCTTTGTTATCAACTGATACTAAATTATAATTTTGCTATTATTATAATATAATTACCATTCTTTCAGATATTTTTATAGATTGTGAGAGAATATATCGTATTTGCACAATGAAAATTTAGCAAAATTAATAAAATACTCGACCTAACCGATACTTGAATTAGAAATCCCTTTGTATTTCCCTGAGACTATAACTTGGATTAAAGTTGATGTTACTACTTTAGATAAAATATGATCTATGAATAAATAACTAACAATTATTTTGTACATAATTTGGATTCCGTATAAACTTGGGTTCATTAGCTATCAATAGTTTAAGCATCAAACGATTTAGCGTTCATTGAACTCGACTCTACATGCAAAAATTAAATTCAACTGAAAACTGAACTATTCTGAAATTTGCTAATCATGAACCAATGATTCTGAAGTAATAGTGTATACAAATAATTTAAATCCCGCAAGGGGAAAATGTTTGTGTGATGAGCACGAACATTTGTACGTAAGTCATGGATGTTATAGTATACCCCCGTAATCGTTGTCCGGTACTTATACAAGGAAGAAAATTCCTTACCGGACAATTGGTGTGTTGTCTGGCGTATATTATTATTATTATGTTGTGTCATTTCCATTCTCGGGAGTCGGGACCATGGGGTCCTGGTACTTTGGAAGGCGTACATGGGGCCGAAGCCAGTATTATTATTATTAAAGAGCTTTGGAAAGTACAGAGTTTTACTATAACAACGAAAAACCGCTTAAACACGCTAGCGTTACTAGATGTTTTAATAAAAGTACCGTCAACCTACCGTCAAATAAATGGTATGTTATTTCCAATTACGCAAGATAAATTAATTAAAATAGTATGTCCATCTGTTAACTTTGCAATTAAAATAAATACCTGGCTCACAGTATAAAGTGTTATACGTAACTCTAGAAATCTCAAAATAAACAACGAAAGATTATAGTTTCTTGACTCAACAAGCACAAAACAAAAATATATGTGAATTCTCTTTGGAATCCCTACAATCCACCCGATGTAATATGGTGGCCCGTAGGTTTGCTCGTTGCAGTAGGCAGGTCAAGATCACTATTTTCAAAGCCTACTGCCAGTCTTTTTACACGAGCAACTTATGGGTTAACTATACGCAGCGGGTGTACAGCGCGTTGCGGGTCCAGTACAATAACGGGTTTAGGATGATGATGGGTTTGCCTCGCTTGTGCAGCGCGTCGGGAATGTTTGCGGAAATGCAGACGGATGGTTTCCATGCCATCATTAGGAAGCGTGTGGCATCATTCCTGAAACGTTTGCGGGGCAGCTCCAACAGCATCCTAAGCACAATGGTAGATAGGTGGGACTCGCCGATACTTGGGCGCTGGATACGGTTGCATTCCGCGGCATAAAGCGCCCGAGTTTTTCCCGATGCTATTGCCATTTATATTTATTAAATTGTTGTAAGGTTTGCATATAGTATAGGTTCTAATACCTTCATACCATTTTAATAATAATAATAATTTTATAATCTTAATTTTTATGTTTACTAACAATTTTGTATAGGTCTTTCTGATACCTGAAATAAATTTATTTTATTTTTATTTATTTTATTTTGCAATCAATTAACTACGTGAACCGTGCACGTATGTAGGTAGGTACGTGTAGTTTTTGTAGTTCACCGCAAAATTGGGCTGAAGTGGAATGGGGCTAATTGGAGAGCCTCGCGAATTGCCGAATATGACCCAACTGACGATCCCCCGTGGATTTTATTTAACGTTACATGAACATCCACTAACCGAATTTCAGGAACAAGTCTTAGTGGCATGTTCCTGCTACTAAGTATCAACAACATACTGACAATTGGTAGGCGAAAAACTGATGATATAGTTATATCTTACTAAGCTGAATTTTTTAATGGCTCTCTTTCATTTAAACTCCATTCATCTTTGCTAGTACAACATTGTAAACAATATTTTTATAAGTTTAAAAATAATATCAACAAAAAAAATTATTTTACTTTTTAATTTAAAAAGATCTCAGTGTTGAATGATGAAGTAGGTATGTATGTAGTAAGTTTTGTGTTCATCTTGTTTTAAATTGAATATTTTCGCGCTAAAAACGGAATGTCAAGATTGTTTACAATGTTGGACTAGCAAAGATGAAATGAAATGAAATTTATTTGCTTAAAACACGGTACAGATTGATGGAAACAAATTCAAATGGGTTCAGCATGTTTTACCGATATTTCGGAAGACTTTTACGTAGACTTTACGTGATAATAATAATAAAACACCGAAGACATTGACCTCAAACAGACTGTATTGTCAAGTCTCAAAAGGTCATGTTTTATCATATATCAATTATGTTTTTATCTGATACCTATCAATTTTGGATTCTCATTTACAAAAATAATTGTTTCATTTTTTTTACCGTACAAATGATTTGGCCTTATGCTGATATTGTGGTTACCTTACATTTTAATAAAAGAATACATTTCCTCTGATCCACACATAAAAATATACATTGAGGTCAATCAGCTCGGAATAAAGCATATTCTATCACTTATTTATTTTTATCACTCTGTATATTTTAAAAGCGGTATCAAGAGCTACCACTGTAGCGTTTCCACCTATCAATTAACCGCGAATTTAAATTCCCGCAAAGCGAAGAGTGGAGCGGGGCAAATTGGAGAGCAGAGGCGTTAAATTTTACGGCCGGTAAAACGGCTTTATCGGCCTCGTATGAAAATAACGTTAACTTTATTTTCAATCCACTTACATGATTATATGTATTAATATAGGATCATGAAATGGAATAAAATATGAATAGACTTATGTCAGTATGAGTTGAAATCTTCTGAACGAATTCTTTTGAAAAAGCAACATAATGTTTAATTAAATCTTCAGTGGGCGCATTAAAAAAATGTTTTTTTTGAATGTATTAATGAATAAATGAACTTTTCCGATTTTTCCTAGTTATAAACTTATAAACTAATCGTAGTTCACACTCAAATTCACTTTTTCTTTCATAACTACATGAATCTATAAATTGCACTTGTAAAAAGCAACCGTGACTCTGTGGGTTCGATTCCTCGTCTGTCACAGAGTCACGGTTGCTTTTTACAAGTGCAATTCATATTATTAAGTTTGTATAGTGACAAAACACTATAAAAACAAAAATCAACTATACTAGAATGTGTAACAATTAACTCGATATTGCTAGATCAAATTGAAATAAATAAACGTTATGGAAATGTGCAAAGAAAATGTTCTAAATCCGCCGTGCGCGTCATGTGGAAAATTCAATTTCCTGGTTGGAAACCCCATAAGATGTGTACAGATTACTTCAGGGAGTGTTCAAGGCTGGCGGCAAATTGTAAGCTCTAAGTCTGCCGGCGAGTTTAGGCAAAATAAGCCTCGATGCTATTGCATAATGCGATGGATAACGCATTGAAATTGTAAGGGACATCATGGCAGTGTAGCACCGCATTAACTGCCTCGTGGGTGTTATGGCACTCAATTAAAAAATACGAAATCAGGAGATTGGGTTATAACATCCATTAATAGTATATATGTGTACCTATATATAGTACTAGCGGTCCCAGCGAACTTCGTTTCGCCCCCAGCCCCGTCCCGCCCCGGCCCCGTTTTATGGGAATTTTCTTTGCTATAAACCTCACGGAGCCCGAGACCTTTCCAACGAATGCAAAACCATGGAAATCGGTTCGTGCGTTCTGGTGTTATAGCGTCAGGGAGGAAAACCCGACTTATCTTTATATAGTAGATAAATAATTGAATGTTGTTCCAGTTATTTTTATTTATTTATTAATTTTTTTATATATTTATTTCAAAGTTAATCTTGTTTTGTTTTTATAATTCTAATTTAATTTGTAATTTAAATTTCAATTCTAATGTTAATTAATTAGCCATAATCGATCTCATTTCTGTTTTATTATTTTTTATTGTATTAATCCAGTTGTGAACACTGTTAATAGGTTACAGTACAGCCTTTTGTTTAAACTTAAATCTTTTAATCATGCATTGATTGTGATACTGTTTGTGTTCCTGAAATAAATAAATATATAAACAACTTCGTGCCTAAGTAAGCTCGTGTCCGTGTGGTAACGTTTAGATTAAACGTTATTGAAAGTTTTGAAAAGAGGCTTTGACTAAAGTTACTAAGTTTCTGCCGCTGCTGCTTTTTAGCACTAGCCCACACCAAAATAAGACTTTTACTACATTCATGAATTGCAATCGCATCGCTATTGTTAGCAAGTTACGTAATCACCCTGCCGCTCCATTTCCGGGCGGGAAAAGCTTCCAACCCGTCTCGTTAGTGTTGCCATCTGTTGACATGTGGGACGTCCCAATTTTCACGCTAAGATTTATACATACATGTGTATTCTTTCAATTTTCTTGTCAACAATTGTTAAAGAAGAACTATTAATATAATTTTATATTTTTTTAATTACCTTTTGTTGCGACGTGTTAAGACCTTCTCAACTTATTATTGTGCTATAAATATAATATTAAGTGTTATAATATTTACTCTTCTTTTATCGCGTAGAGTTTGCGTAGAGTAAATAATGTCCACAAAGAATATTATTAATAACCAACAATACCTATTATATTTTATGTGTATCTAGTTAATTTACATTCACGCCTACCTGCTAGCACATCTTCGCTAAAAACGAGTTATGGCTGGTAGCAATTACGTATGTTTATCGCTATTACTGAAACGCCTTTTTGGACAATCGTATTAGGGCACAAGTTTCACATTTCATTTAACAGCAATATGAAAATAATGAACATTTTCGTTTCTATTTCCATATTAAGATTACGAATTTTTAATTTATTATCTTTCAGGATATATATTTATATAAGTCCAAAACAACCAAAGAATTGACAATTAGGAATTGTATTCTAGATTAAAAGTTGCCCTGTGTCTTACAAAAACATTGTAAAATAACAGAATAATTTTTTTTGGGGCTGTATTTTTGAATCACTCGCGTCCAGACTTGTACTGATTGGCATAATTTTTCATTCGATGTTTGAATAAAAATTAGGATTACTTAAAAAAAAATGATATAGATAGAGTAGTTAGACACTAATACTATGCTAATACGGACAGACGTCCCAACATGTTACTAGTTTGACTTAATTTTTCATTCGATATTCGAACAAAAATTAGTATTTCATTTTTGTTTTCATAGTGTTTTGTCACTATACAAACTTAATAATAAATTTCACTTGTAAAAAGCAACTGTGACAGACGAGGAATCGAACCCCGTGTCTTACACTATCCGGGCGCATGCCTATACCACTTGACCACCGCCACACTGGCAGAATTTGAATGAAAAGTAAAGTACTTTTAAAAAAATAGGAGAAAGATAGATTAGGAAAATACTACTACTACTCGTGCTATTGCGGACAGAAGTCCCAACATGTTACTAGATTCACATCACTACCACCACCTACCATCCCAAGCTCAGAGTGTCGAAACTTTATAAGTACTGTGTATCAAAAACTTTTGTCTGTGCCTTTTCGTTCGTGCCGTATTGTTCGGCATGTCATCTATAATGTAACAATAACTACGGAACCAAGTAATGTAATACCATGTTTAAATACTTCATTCGTTTCTTCAACTTTGACTTTGAAAATACAGAAGTTGTTTTATGCTGTTGGGAACGCGAAATGCTCACTTTTCGACACAAGCTGTTATAGATTCACTTATGTAGGTAAATTTTTGGCACACACATAACGGCCAAATAATAGATTTTTAAAAGGGAACTAAAGAAATAATAAAAGGAATAAGTGTGAATAATATCCTTCGCGTTTAATCCAGTCACGCTCTATCGTATGTATGTGTAAACTATTGGCCGACTACCATAAATGTTACATTTATGTAAAGGTTTTGTTTAATACGGTACTTACCAGACTTTTCATCCTACTAATATTATAAATGCGAAAGTTTGTGAGGATAATGTACTTAGATTTATGTTTGTTACTGCTTCTCGCAAAAACTGCTAAATAGATTATGATTAAACTTTATAATAATATACATAGGAATAGCACAGAGGCTATCAATCATTGTGATATATTTTGAGATCTAACATTTACGCGAATGGAGTCACGGGAAACCGCTTGATACTAATATTACAATGAGGAAAGATTTGATTGTTTTATCAGAAAGTAGATACTTAAAAAGATAACATACAAGCACACATTTATATTTTTAGAATAAAGTTTGTATAGAGTGTAACACTAAAATCAAAAATATAACTATAGTAATATATATTTTAGTTTCATTTTGATAGTCACTACCATAGGAATATGCTAGGCTATCAAAATAAAACTTTAAAAGTATAGTGAGTTTGCTCTTCCTTCACAGAATATACACTATCATCAAGATCACACGATTTTTATTATCCAATATCCATAAAACTACAGACACAACACCGGCTTTGATCTTTCATAAATTTTCAGTTAATCTATCCCAGGATAAACTGTTCGTATAAACGCAAAAATCACAAGTGTATCGTTAAAATAACGTTTTCACTATAATATTTTATAGCAAACTTCTATCGAGTTGATACAACTTATTTAGTATCAGTATAATATTTATAGCCAAATCATATATTTCATTATAAAAACTCATGACCGCGTCTACAGTTTTTTCTTCCTTGTTTTTCTTGTTTGATTGTTAGTAAGTAGCTACATGCTCTATCCTCATAAGACATATTTATTAATAATAAATAATTTTACACTTGTCAATTAAAAACTTAGATTTCCAAAAGTATATAGTGTAAATATTATAGTGCACAAGTGTGTGCGCAAAGACAGGTGCACTCTCTGTTCCTTTCACTCTCATAGCCCGATGGGACAACAGCAATCTGACACGACCGGAGAGAGATCAGGCGCAGGATCAATGGCTTTACGTGCTTTCCGAGGCATGGGGAAATGTTTTTTAAATATTATAGTAGAACTATAAATCAAAACAAATACGACGCTTTTGCCCTTGGTTGTGACACCAATTGAGCCACCATAATTTGCATAATTGTCAGCTTGGGCGTTTTTACTGCGAATAACGCCAAAAGTTTGGTCAATAACGCGGTGGCCTTATTTCCCACCGGCTCATAAAAAGCTAATTGGTTTACAAGCGATGTGCACGTAATTACGCGGCGGATCATCCGTTGTAAGCCCACATGGAACAATACGGGGTCATAATGCGTTTTGTTACAACTTTATTAAAATTTTTCTTAGTGCACGCAAAAGTGCTTTAAAAATACAGTAGTTTCGGTAATCTGTTGTTGTCTTTTTTGAGTATATTCATAACACCACGTTATTCCTCAATCCCTCAACTGTCCTAAGAAATTCGATAGACAATGCTTGCGAATAGAGAAGAAAATTATTCACTATTTCGTCATTGAAATATGGTTTGTAAACATATGGTGTGGTTTGGCGTAATGAAAACAATCATAAAATTATGAAGATATTTATTTATTTATTTATTTATTTATACTTTATTGCACAACCAAAAACTGTACAAAAGGTGGACTTAATGCCGTATGGCATTCTCTACCAGTCATACCTTTGGGCTAAGCAGAAATGATTGTGGGCGGTGCGACAAAGAGATGTATTTATGCTAGGGTAATAGAAAAATAAAATAGCTTACCATAAGCCAAGGAGCAATGTTTTACATAAGTTATTTAAAATGATAATGCGTTTCACCTTTGTTGCCTCGGTGCGTATTGCGATCTTGTTTTGACAGTTAAGCTGCTCTTCAATTGAATGGATCAGCAAATTCCGGTTTGCGATGTCTTAATTTCGACCATATGAGTGAGTGAGAAAAAGTTACTTTTAATTTTTATTCAGTTAGATCGCAATACTAGTTTGGCGACTCAGCTATCTGAGTGGAAATTTAACTGTCTGGAACTTGAACAGATTAAAGCAAGCTCACAACACGCCATCTGTAGGTGAGGTTTTGTCGGTTTTTGTTTGTAACTACAATTACACACAATTATGTGACATTTAAGCGCTGCGTCCACTGTAGCAATATTTGCCCATATGTGCCTTAACAACCGCGCTTGGTATGTTTTGTTTCGGTAAACTATGACGTCCCAATTAAACGTAATTGCGGCACCGCTATCAACCTATTTGATGTCATTCATTAGAATCAATTTGTGGCACTTTTCGCGCGGATGTCGAAAACTAATAGAATAATGTTGTGTCAACTAATTGTTGATACAGTCGCTTATTATGTTTTGTTCAGTAAACAAGCGCATGTAAAGCGCAATCCTACAGTCAGGAATAGTGCATAGCCTGGTACTATCCACAGTATGATTGCTTATTTTTTTTTTTTTTTTATTTAACCTGATTCATCCCACTGCTGGGCAAAGGTCTCCCCCAACACCTTCCATTGGTCCCTGTCAGCAGCCAATGACAACCAATCTCCCGCAAAGCTGGTCAAGTCATCACACCACCTCTTTTTGGGTCTGCCTCTTCGTCGGTAGCCATCTTGTGGTATCCATCGCGTAACGACTTGAGCCCATCTATCCGGGTGCATTCTGCACACGTGCCCAGCCCACTCCCACTTTAGCTTTGCTGTCTTCTCACCAACGTCCGCTAATCCAGTCATGGAGCGTATTGTCGTATTTCGAATCTTGTCGATCCTTTTAATACCCAACACGCTCCTTTCCATGGCTCTTTGGCAAACCTTGAGTTTGGATTTCTGACTTTCGGTCAATGACCACGTCTGCGCTCCGTAAGTAAGAACGGGCAGGATGCAAGTGTCGACGAGTTTGCGTTTTAACGTGATTGGAAGGTCACCCTTCATATACGCTTTCATGGACCAGAAGCTCTTCCAGGCGTTATCGATACGTCTTGCGATCTCTTTCTCCTGCCTGTTTTCGAAGGAGACTATCTGGCCCAAGTATATATACTCATCGACATACTCCATTCTCTGCCCGTCTATAACCACGTCATGTTCGGTGGCGTTGGTCATGATTTTGGTTTTGGACCTATTCATCGTTAATCCAACCTCAAGGCTTGCCTCGCTCAGCTGTTCGAGCATGATTGCAAGATCTGATGATGAGTTGGCAAATAGGACGATATCATCGGCGAAGCGGAGGTTTGTGAGCTTTTTTGTCCCGACATGTATGCCCTTAGTTTTCCATGGATCGTCCAACTTTTTAAATACCTCCTGCAAGGCGCTGGTGAACAGTTTAGGAGATAGTGGATTGCTTAATTTAACGATCTATAAATAATTCCGATTGGTGAAATTGAACTCACGAAATTAGCTAATAGCAAAAGCATAGCGGCTCACCTGTAAAAGTATGATCGCAATACGCACCCTGAAAATAGTCCTGAAAATTTGTTCAGAAAATCTGATATTTCCGAGCGAATTCGCTGACAGTCATCAGCACTGAAGTACCAGACTGGCATATGAAATGACATGGAATTGGTGACACAGCTCCAGGTCTGGGCTGATGCAATTATTGAAGCCCAATAAAGCGGTCGATTCCGCGTTACCCACCGGCCGAACACAATTAATTTGGCCCGAACCGTAGCGAAGGAAGAACAGACACACCACAAACCATAGAAATTAATATGAACCTAAAGGAGAACAAATATAAATAAATGAATATAATAAATATGCGCCGGACAACACACCCATTGTCTTGGTTTCGAACTAAGTTTTTTTTCCTTGTGCTACGAATACCAGACAACGATAATGGCGGGGGCGTCTCCCAAGGCGGTAGCAAATATTTTTTTTCGTAGTGTTTGTAAAAGCCTATTGGTATCAAGTCTTCGTTACCTCTGTTTACTGTGAACTCTTACACTTTTAAATGTAACTATGGCCTTTTTTCAGGCATGGTAGATTGCAGACTAGAAAATGGTGAAAATTACTCAATCATAATCTGAATTCAAATACATAATGATGTAGTAGGTTTATCAGTTTGATTCTGGCCTGGAACCAGATTTTAAGTGGGAGTTGACAGTGGGTAGGGACGTAAACACTATTGGCGGAATTAACAGACTATCCTGGACGGACAGATACGATCGATATGTGCGCTCGCCGCATGATAGACACAAAAACCAAAACACTGGTTTGATTGAATAAACTTGATTTGCAAACAAAAAGACTTATTATGGCTTAATTTTTAACCATTCGTTGAGTGAACTATCGATCACGAAACCGGGCCTAACTATCATGACGTGTTGACCTTATTTGTAAAGTAGTAGGTTTGGATGTCCAAACAATAAATAAAATTAAAAAATAAATTAAATAAATATAATTGATATGTAGGATTTATCGATGTTCCTGTAGATACAGCTAAAAAAAATGAAAATACTGTTTGGTCTTGCTAAGCTACGGCCGAATACCGCGCGAACCGTCCGCCATTACTCACAAGGAATTACGCTTTCAATTTAATTAACAATCCCAATATTGAAACAATTAGAATTTTAAATGGATAACTTTGCTGTTTTCTAATAGACATATTAGGCTGATTGCCTTTTTGCCGGCAACGTTCTAACGAAGTTAAGAGAACGGCAAACTCTTGATTTTGTGAGCGAAGTGATTTAACTTTTAACTAGCTTTCTGCTTTCTTTTATTATGATAAATTTACTAACGTAGTTATTATCACAAAAGTTCTTACTAAATATACTGAAGGTACAAAACCAATCTCTTTGCAACCACTCCCATGCTAGTTTTAATGGTACCTACTCACGCTATATAAATACTTGCCCAGACTTGAAGACTAAGGATCGGTTTCATGATCGAAAGTTAACTCAAATAATGCTTAAAAGTCGAAACTAGCGATTGAATAATAACGACTGTGCGTGCATGTTATGAACACAAACATTCCTTAGTCAATTCACAGAATGCCTATATTTATGACCATTGGTTAAGTTATGTTTAGTTCAAAGCACGCACAATCGTTATTACTAATTAATCAGTCTGGTATCAAACGACTGCCGGGAGTCGCATAATAATGGAATTTCTATTGTGTCTCGTTCACACATACTTGATGAGTTAAACCAATGGCAACGACTTTTAACCATTAGTTGAGTGAAATATCGATTACAAAACCGGGCCTACTATCACTATCACAACTATCATGACGTGTTGATCTTAATTGTAAAGTAGTAGGTTTGGATGTCCAATAAATAAATATAATTCCTGTAACAGCGGATAGATCACATGTTGATATCACAAACAAACATGATTCTATCTAATATATCTTTACACAGAATGTTGTTTTGGTCAGCGACGAGCGACTCAGGGATACGAGTTATGCTTATTCTAAAAAAATATTTTTTTTTTAATTATATGGAAGTTAACAAGATAAAACCTTTTCACAACCTTCTAAAAAAATTCAAAATGAATGAGGAAACTCGCAGCCTCGCGCGTAGCTCGCGCGTATCTACGAAATAGTGAGACGTAGCTAGTAAGCTACGAGTAGGCGACCTGCAGGCTTGACATGCACCCCGTGATAAAAAATTATCGCGGCATTGTATCGCATTTGTTTGTCAATATCCACTTCATATCCACTATATATAATTGATTTGTGTGTTTTCCATTTACAATTGGCATCAGTATCGTTTACAACCACCCCTGAGTCGCTCGTCGCTGACCAAAACAACGTCCTGTATCGATGAGTGAACTCTCGAAAAACGGTAAAGTTTTCATATCATCTAGATTATGCAAGTTAAATTATATTCATTTTTGCATTTCGCAATGAGTTGTTTGCGTAACACACGATACTGCGTTGCGGGCATTACCGTACGGCAATATTTGCCGAGTGCGATGCCTCCACCGCGCTCGAACAAATATTGTCTCCTGTGGACTAGTTTGTAGCTTGAGCATTGTATACAAGTACATGACGAGTTTACTCGTTAGGTAATTATGTGTTGTTCACTAAATCCACTTGCTATGCACGACGTCCCCAGATTTCAATCGGTCCTCATAAATGTAGTTTGTGCTGAAAAATCGGTAACATGGACTCATTAATCGGCTCGAGTGCTGTATAAAGGGTAAAACATACTCTAAAAATCAGCTAGTTTTCAGCTCTTGGGGTTACTGTTACCTGTAAAAATTGCTGATATAATGCAACAGTAATTTAGCTGTAAGCTGTTTATTCGTGCCCAAATCAGCGTTTTAACAGCTGGAAACCGCGCCTCTAACGCTCACTCTTAGTCAGTTGGCTTGTACAGCTCAGGAGACCATGCTGGACACTGTTCCAGCTATATACAGCGCTCTGTGGCCTCGTACTTGCTTTTGGCCTCATTGAAAAAGCGTATAATGCTTTATAAAACTACTTGCTATGCACAGACGAACTCGCTTCATTCTGCCGGAATGGGAGTAATTCATGAACGCAACTATCGTCGATTTATATTGTGCCAGTGTTCGCCGCGACGTCCCTGAAAGCGTATTGGAACATTTGCTCACTTTTTGGTCCGACATTTTAATTTTGTTCGAAAGTATCGGCCATTAATAAAAATTTAACAATCAATTCCTTGCATTGTTTTACAAATAAAATATTATATGACAAAATCTTCTAAGCCGTCACGTTTGAATAGGCTGTAAAGAACGCCCGAATTTAATTTTTTATTCGAAAACCTTTGACATTTTACGAAGTTTTATTGATGTATATTTTTGGTTTATAAATATTCATGTGATCTACAATATCGACGGTTGAAGGTTTTAGTCGTAGCTGTCATTTAGAAAAAAAAAACAAGTTAGCCACTCTGCAAACCTTAGCTGCAAACAGTCTGAAGCAACATGTTTGACATTTCTTGTAGACAATTTCAATATTCTGATTTTCTGCTCCATCGAATATCCTTCTAACTTACATAGCTAAATCTTAAATAAATCTTAAAAAGTACTTGTAATTTTTTAAGCTTGATTCAAACATTCCTCTCAATTAATAAATACACGAAATTACCAATTTAGCCTCAGCATTTTTGGAGCGCCACCTGGTGGTTTTACAGGGAACTATGTCGAGACTTCCGCGCCTGCATAGTAAAGCCCTTTTTAACCTTAATTGGTTCTTAGACGTTTCAATGTTATGTTATGTTAAAACAATTACTTTAAATTAACTACTAAATTGTAATTATGCACATTATTCTGCATGCCAATCTTGACACGGATTTGTTGTAAAATTACTAATCTCACAGTTATTATATAACATTAAATTACAAATTAAAATTCTTCAATTTATTATTAGCTGAATCATCATCAAATAATTACGGTTTAACGTTTAACTCGTCTATATTGCAGTAGGTACTAGCAAAACCTCGCAACTTTGCCCGCGCAAATATCGTATTTCCGTCCTACACAAACTTCGTCCCCCTTTGGATAAAAAGTTACCTATGCCCTTTTTGGAAATCAAACTATCTTGATGACCAAATCACAACTCATTCGGTTCAGCCGTATAAGTATGAAGAGATTGCAGACAGACAAACACTTTAGTATTTATAGTATTAGGGTGAATGTAAACGTGGTGCATATACCTTCAAAGTAACTATTCTGATGTTCATGAGTTATCATTAACATTATTTACATACAGTCACATGACTGATGAAATAAATAACTAATTAATCTGCAACTGATAACGATTTTGCTCCTGTCGTGAGCCCCTCACTTATCAACCGACTTAAAAAAGGAGGTTCCCAATTTGACTGTATTTGTAACCGACTAAGTAAAAAGATCGCATTGGCTATCTTAAGCATCATCCATCAGGGCACCGACTCCAAAAAGAAATTCGCCTAAGACAGAGTCCTTTCTTTTAAAGAGTCAAGAGATTATTTGAGACTTTTTGTACATTTTCTTTTTGAAGTCGTTTTTTAGTAGTTTTTTTTTTGTATGTTTGGTCCCATTGCTACCAAAGTCCGGATGTGATGGGATCTTGGTGTAATCGAGGGAAACCCTAAATCTTATATGGTCGTATATTGTTCCTGCGTCTGATCTGATAGTCACCATTTTGTAGTACTGTGTTGATGGTGGAGCTCCTTACCGCTTGGGAGTTTAGTAATCAAAACACGAGTGCATTTGTTTAGTTACTGTAGCTTATGTATTGGCCATGTATGAGTATTGTTAACAAAAAGTATGATCAAGGCCTAGATTCTCTAGCGGTCCAAGAGCTAACCCAGTGACTACATATTTTTTTATTCTGTTTTATTTGAATAAATAAACCGACCTTTTTGAAACTAGTTTGTATTTACTGTTTAAACTTAATGTTTCTTTTGAGTCACATGATTATCTTGCCAAATATCTCGTGACCAAAAAAAGTATGCGTCTGACGTAGACACAAGTAAGGGTTCCGTATATTTTTTTTTATTTGTTTGGCCGTCGTAGCAAAAAAGTTTAATAATAGAGTAACTAATAATTTACTTCTATTAATAAACTTATAAATACAAATCTTTGTTTTAGGTGCGTTTGTCTCTTTTTTTCTGGTCTGGTGACTTTCAATATGGTCTGGTGTCTGCAATAAAGAATGTGAATTCCCTATTTATTCCGCCAATTAGCATCTATAAGAAAAGGCTTCCAAATTATATACGTAGGGAACCCTGAAAGCATTCCACATCTTATCTAACGGAACTGGTCACCTGAGAGGAATTATCTTTATTTTTACAAATGATTAAATACTCAAATATTTAATAGGGCTTTAAACTCACTAACAAAGTAAACAGACGCACAATTAATGTTTATTAAGTGATGAGAAGATACACTCAGATAACTTCTGATGTTTGGCGAGTTCACAAGCGAAACTCATATTTAAACTACAGTTTATCTGGAGTGGAGTGCTTCCAGTTTAATAGATTCAGGTTAGTATTTTATATTTATTTCTGTTTTAAGTCCTGTTTAAGCCTACATTACTTTTAAAGATAATACTAAGCAGTGATCCTCAAAAATCGGTAGGAAACTTATTTTGGATGTACATTTGCAAATATTTGTGCTTTCAGCGGCTATGTTTACGCAACATGCACGTCTGACAGAATTTGCAGACATTATTTGTACATGTCATGTACCTTAGATAATATCATCCCATATTTGAGAGAGCTTAAACACAAAACGTGAGTCTATCTTTCTCCAAACTAGTCTGGTGCTGACTTTTGTGCCAGTTGGTTCAGATTTTAATACTGTAGTATAAAAATGCTGCTTTATATTTATTTGTCTTCGATATTTATGTTGCTGACTGCGATATTGGTCTTGAAGAAATCCAAACATCCCAAGGTAAATCTATGTTCTTGGCTTCTCAAGACATTATATTACACTAGCTTTTGCCCGCGACTTCGTTCGCGTGGACTTCAGGTTCGTCCCGTCTAGTCTAGTAATAAGTAAGAAATACGGTAACTAAGCACTGCAGAGCCCTAAATTGTAGCCTATATGTTATTCTGATGTATAAGCTATATTGTGGTAAAGTTTCATTCAAATCCATTCAGTAGTTTTTACGTGAAAGAGTAACAAACATCCATACATCCATACAAACTTTCGCCTTTATAATAGTAGTAGGACTACGTCTCGAAATCAGCTCTAGATATTTGTAACTTTTTCCGTAGGCTATTTTTCTTCTTCTACTCAAAATTCTTCGTTTAAATTCATAATTTAGTTAATTCATATATCAGTTTTTATTAGCTCGGCATTTGACAAGGTAAATACCATATTAACATTATTTACCAGCCTGTTAACCACGTGGTTAACTGAAAAACTAAAAGTTAATGAAACTTCTGTGGGTGGTAAGACCCGGAACAAACCAACATACCTACTTTAACATCTAGATAACGCGACTCTATAAATTATTATCGTTTCTCTCTATGTTAGTAATGTTATCAACTTCACAATCACTTCATTAATAGCTCTGTGGTCCACTATAGATATCAAAACTATTTTTAAAAGTAAGTAGTAGTAGTGCTATCCATTGTTAGTGACTCATTTTTGTGCGTGATTACGCTTTATTTAAACAGTAGGGCACATTTAAGCGTGTCAATAGGTATAATATTTCGCTTTAAGAAAACACTGATGGCCATCTCTTTTCAATCAATCAATCAATCAAATATTCATTTATTGCATCTGTTTAGGTTTTGCAGCGAAGGAAACGTCAATTTGCATTCAAGCTGTACCTACCGTTACCATGAGTTTACGACGGTTTTACTCGCTAGCGACAACGTAAAAAAAGTCTATTGAAAATTGCACAGCGCCACTAGTGGTCACTTGCAGAACTAAAATTTTCGCTAGCGAGTAAAACCGGCGTAAACTCATGATAACGGTACGACTTACGCAAGATCATGAGTGTCAGTTATAGTTAAGTTAAAGCTAGTGCAACCGAACCTTACCAGATCATCTTTCCAGTTAACCATGGGCGCGTGGCTGAGCTACATCTGGTGGGGTGGTGATCCGGACCAGGCAAACCCCGTGTCTGGACTCACAAAACGCGAGATACATGCAGTCCAGAAGTCCTGGGCACCAGTATACGCCAACTCAGTCGCCAATGGCACGGAACTGCTTAGAAGGTAAGTGTGGTTGATGTAGTTGGATAAAAATCGGTCAAGTACGAGCCGGACTCGTGTACCAAGGGTTCCGTACCATTGACGAGGTAACAAAACATTATCGAGCAAAAAAGGGCAAAAAACGCGTTTGTTATATGGTAGTCTGCCTTAAATATTTATTTTTGAGTATTTTTCTCTAATAGCGACTACTGATATACATAATTTGTGAAAATTTCAACTGTTTAGATATCGCGGTTCTTGAGATACAGCATGGTGACAGACAGACGGATAGACAGTGCTGTTTTTGAAATAGGATTTTACCGTACCTTTGGATACGGAACCCTAAAAGCATCATCATGATGTTCATCAAGTTGTCAAAAGGCTTTGATAAGAATGTAAAGTATACTATGATTACTTGGTAACATGTACGTAATGGCTGTTCTATAATAGTGTAGCCTTAAAACCAGCAGAAGATCTGACTTGCAGAATCATCCATCGTTTTAAAGTCCCAAAAACTATCCATTCTTAGGTTTCCTTCTGAATCTTTGCTTTAAATTGTAAAATTATTGGCATGCAAACTTGTATACTTACTAATTTGAGAAACCACATTCCTTCCTTATTTATTGCGTTTCAGGTCTCAGTACAGTAACAAAACATAGTATGAAATAACTAAATGTTTATTGACTAAATTACCATTGTTTTAAACCACGTGCCAGCAACTGAATGTAGCATACATATCGGCCATTCCGTATTAAGGGTATTGTTTAGAATAGTTTTCATTATTACGTAGGTGGAATAGAGCTGAGTAATAAGTACTTCATATTTCATAATCTCTCATTCACTGGTAATTACAGATATTTAATGTTATTGAAGTCAATGGCAGATAAAATTACCGTAAATACCTAAAACTTAAATTTAAAAGAAGTCATATGTCATTAGAGTATTAAAGATCTTTGAAATATTCTCTGCCTCTTTTACGAATTTTCCAGATGATATAGAAATACAAGTACATCCTAAGTATTGAATCTGGAGCTTATTCTACATCATTCCCAGTGCTGGAGGGACATTCATAAGATTGTAATGTTCTATGTTAAGTTCAAGTTCAAGTTTATTTATTGCATAATGTTGTACATTACATGTTTTTAATCTTAAAAACTAAGTATACATACATTACCCTGTTAGGGTATAGCAATATTAACTGCTAGACTAAAAACCGGTTAAGTGCGTGTCGGACCCGCGCACTGAGGGTTCCGTGCCACCTTTAACTGAATTCAGGGTCCACTTACTTTCACTTAACGAAAACATCACAATATATTGCGACAGAAAATTGTTTTTCATAGTGTTTGTATGAAAGACAAAGTTATATTTGCGGTTGATAAAAATGTGCAATATTTCAAAAACTACTGGTTCGATCTCCTTCAAACCAATTTTCGTTGCAAGTTTTTGTTGAGATCTACATCATATATTTCTTTCAAAATTTTCACTTTCTTAGTTCAAAAGTTAGAGGGGGGGGGACGCCCATTTTACCACTTTGGAAGCGTCTATATCTCAAACCTTACACTTTTAGAAAAAATGGTTTTAGAAACCTCAACATCATTTTAAAAGACCTATCCATAGACACCCCACACGTATATGTTTGAGTAAAAAAAAATTTTTAGGTTTTAGTTTCATGTATGGGAGCCCCCCCTTAAATATTATTTTTTCTTACTTTTTGTATCTGAATCGGAAAGCGGTAAACAAAATACACCTACCTACCAAGTTTCATCTATGTAATGCTTATAGTTTCAGAATAAAGTGGCTGTGACATACGGACGGACAGACAGACAGACAGACAGACAGACAGACAGACAGACAGACAGACAGACAGACAGACAGACAGACTTGACGAAACTATAAGGGTTCCGTTTTTTGCCATTCGGCTACGGAACCCTAATATTAAGATAAAATTGCTACTTTAAACAAAGGAAAAGATGTTTGAGAGAGCTTACAGCTCATATTTAAATTACCTACTAAAAGCACCCTAAATACCTACTTTATTTATTTACACTACATAGGTACATATATTTAATTCACATGTATCCTAAATTTATCTATAAATGTAACAGTCATATTCACAATGAATTAATAGGGTACCGCAGTCCAACCAGTTTATTTATTTAAGTACTCAAATATTCATTTACACTGTAGTAACATTTTTCTACAAGTAAGGATTTTATTTTACTTTTAAAGTTGTGCAATTTATTTTCAGATTTTATATAGTTAGGTAATTTATTGTAAATTTGAATGCAGCGGTATTGTGGGCTATTTCTATACATTTCAATTCTGGGTTCAGGGAGTAAAAGTTGGTATATGCGACGAGGGTTTTGTCAATGTTCAAACTGATTTAGATTTTTTTTAACAAATACACAGGCTTCTAGAATGTACAAACAAGGGAGACTGAGTATATGCTCTCGAATGAAGTGAGGCTTGCAGCTGTTTCTTCGGCGGATATTAACTATTATTCGAATGCATTTTTTCTGTGATTTAAACAGGTCGCCAACATCAACACTATGTCCCCACATAATAATGCCGTAGCTCAGCCAGGCATATGCATATGCATAATATGCTGATATGGCGCATTCTTTAGCTTCTATGTGTTTTTTCCAGTTTAGGTGAGTGTCTAAGATGATTCCTAAAAGTTTAAAATTGTCAACTTCTTCGATGTTTAGAATATCTTTGATCACAATTAGGTCAATTTTTTGTTTCTGGTACGGCTTAAATTGAATGATTTTTGTCTTTATTGTGTTTATTTTAAGGTTGTGGTCTTTGATGAGTACCAACATAACTAACAATTCACATAACTAGTGAATAGACGTAGGTTGAGCACTCCACATTTCGGATTGAATATATTGTTTATAAAATCAATCAAGATGCTATGCCTCTAATGCCTAAGTAGTGGGTTACATGAACTCATGAACTGAAAATCAATTACACAAAACGCAGCGAAGTTTACAGAAGCACACCATTGTTTCCCCAAGGCGAATGTACGTCGTAAAGCTAAAAGTGTCGCGACGGAATCAATACGATGTTCTGGGAAATTAAGCTGATTTATAACGTCGCTGCAATGCGATTTACACATAAAGATGTTGAACGTTTACTGAGATTATGTCCTTTTGCCACAAAATCATTAGTGGACGCAAATTATAACTTCGTAGGTACAAATTCTTAGCTCCCAAACTAAAGTTGCTGAAATCAGAAAGAACATATCTGATAGAGCTAGACAAGGTGTTCCAAAACTCCTATTTAGGAATGAAGGAAGCTTCCCAGTAACTTACTTCAACTTTCCCCCTAAAAACAGGGCCCAAAATTTGGCCTCGTCAGATTTCTAAGGACAGTCATTTTTTGCATATTTTGTTCCATGTTTCCAGGAGAAACTGATTCTGAGTAGCTCCGTTTATTCCTAACCGGTAGTTTTGAAACATCGGGTAGAGCTATTTATTAACATATATTTATGTCTCAAAAGGAAAGAACTAGTAATAACAAAATAACTCAAGTCCGTTCAACTTTGCTAGTCGAAAATTGTTAACAATCTTTTCATAACTTTTAAAATAATATCAGTGAATATAATTAATTAACTATTTGATTCAAAAAGATCTCAGTGTTAAAATATTAATTATTAATTACTAATGTAGGTTGTGAGTTTTGTGTTTAACTTATTAATAAATGAATTTGGTAGTTAAAAAGGAATGTCAAAATTGTTTACAATATTTGACTAGCAAAGTTGAATGGACTTTACATAGCTGCTACGAACTAAGAAAACTTTTTGCAGGCTACGAGAACTTTCGCGCTACGAAAGTTGCTACGAATGAAAAGTCATGATGGTGTGCGTATTCGTAGAATACTTGTAAGGTTTTTTAACAAAGTTAGAAATAAACAAGTTTTTTTGTTAAAAACAATTGCTTAATAAGATATACATATATATAAAAATGAATCCATATTGGGGCGAAACAAAGTTCGTTGGGTCCGCTGTTAAGAATACGAGTTTGTGCTTGAACATTTTTCATGGGTCTTTTCCTGAGAGCCTTTTTTCAATGTACTAGACCAACAATTGCTATTGCTACATTATTGCGATCAAACTCGGCCGATGTAAACCCGGCTCAGAATGCCATCGTCTCGAAAACCATTAGTACTGAATGTTTAGAGCGGTTGGCACGCTTTTAGAAACTATTCCAAAAACGTTTGCCACCATTTTGATGGAATTATTTCAATGTTTTGACGGAAACCGAACTTTTGGTATTTGGAATAATGGTTTAGGATAGGGAAGGGATTAATGTCGGGAAAGTTTTCAATTATATTCCAGTGCTGCATGAGCTTTAAGATGTTCTGGAACAAAATGTTTTGAGAGGTCCTGGGTTCGATTTCCAGATAGACACTAGACTTCAGTTTTAGTGGCACACCACCGCATCAAATAGAAAAAATATTGTATCGACCACCAGCAAATTGGAAGGACAACCGTGGAAATACCTTATACCTCGTAGATGTTCAGGACTGGAGGTCTTACGGCAGTCTTTGATGATAATGATGAGTGTAAGAATGATAGTAAACCTGATAATGTCTTCACGGCCTTCAAAAGAACAAAAATTAAACGTACATATTAAGTCTCAAAGCACATAAAAGAATCAATCGACCGGTCTGTACTATTTTACGAGTGACGACGGTAATTGTTTTAGTCGCAAGTAATGAGCATTCAGATTTATTACTACTTTAACGGTGGAATGCTGTTAGCGGAACAACAGTTTATTTACACGGCCATAGAAATAGGTCCCTTGCTATTAGGTTTCTAAAGTAATCAACACTACTTGTAATGTGTTTGGCTAATCTAATTCAACTCTTCTTTATCAAATTTTGTCTAGAAGAGAACGCTCTGAGACTTTTGGTGCTATTGGTTAGGCAGGTTTATTATACATATGCAGTTCTACCCATCTTTAGCTGTTTGAATTTCATCGATCACTTTAATGGTATTATCTCTTTTAACGATTACGACTGACCATTGAGTTGTGGCCAATTCGTCAACAATACCCCAAAACGCAATATCGAATTGAACAAATCCTGTTTGTCTGATGAGTGAATGTAGATTCAATTTGGATTCATAGCCCGCAGTGAATGGCTGATGTAGAATGACCACATTTTGGTAGAGTCCTAATAAAAATAGATACTTTTTTTCATAAACAATATATTTGGAATCTGTCTATTGTACACTCGCAAGTTGGTTGGTAGGTTTTATTGCAGATTGGTGTAGTTCTTTAAAAGGTTCTTCATTTCTGTTAAGTTACTGACTGTAACTTGTTTTGAGAGCCCTTAATAAATAAAATAGACAAGTCGTTATAAAATACAGAAGATCTTTAAGTAAAAGCCACCACACACATAAAACCATTTAACCTTATTTATGGATCATGCATTCATGAAACTTCTACTACAATATGTTTCTTAATAAAATTTACATTCAAACTTCCAATATCTATTTTTTTTCTTTATTTTGTACACACAACAGAGTTACAACCATTACAAAATATAAGTATCTTTTCCAAGGCTTATGATTTGTTGCATCTCCAAGAGCGAATGCACACAGCATGCAAATCGAGTTAACAATCTTAAGCTTTTATGTAACTGTAGCTACTCTTACTCCTACCTAGTCTACTTTATCCTTAACTCCTATCAAACTTTTGTGCCGTGTGGTCACCTTACCACAAATGCGTGTAGCCGTTCCTCGGCTTTCACGGCGTTTACTGCCATACCAGATGTAAGCCGGTCTGGAAGTAATGCCGACTGTATTACACATCGCATTCTGGTGGCGAAATTCCACCGCTATTATGAAAAAAACTAAACATTTATTACAAGTGTAATAAAAACAGACACTAAATAGCTAAGTATTATCTTCTTGACATATGCTTATAGAAAGTCATCATGTACGTAGACTGCGTATATATATTCTAATGAATCTAAGATTCGTCTCAAATATAAACTCTACATTTTGTGGGGTGTTGATTCCATTTAAGTTGAAATTGCTTTCAATCATATGCATTTATTCGATCTCTTAGGCTCTAGGCGCGAATAACGAGATCGCAAAACTTACATTTATGGTAAAAATAAATGGTCGCATAGCTTTGGGAATGGTTTCGATGTTGGTTCTACGCAATAAAAATGCATAGCCTTAGAACTTCCTATAGGAACCCATTAGATTGTCAGAAACAATAAACCTACTGCTCATTCACAGCAGTCACTGCACCAGCGCGATGACATTATCAATTTAATATTAATAAACCTTAAATATCTTGATGAAAGGTTAATTCGGAATGAACTTTCAATTTATCAGATGAAGTAGACAAATCAACAAAGTTACATCAACATTGTCATACTTGGCGTTCATAAATAACCTGAGTACCTCGTTGCAATGCCTCCTTTCTAATTACCATATTATGAATTTACCATTGAGCTACCAAAAACCAAATATCTTGAGTAAATAATGCATTAATGTAACTAATGTAGGTATCTATGCGTCGAGTTCGATGTGTTTCGTTGTGCGCGCTCGCTCAATCACATTCATGCATTTGTTTTTATATTAGTAATAGTAATAGTTATTAGTAATAGTTATAAAAGTATATAATATTTTTGTGTATTGTTTTAAGGATGCTCAACTAACCAATCTTGAGAACATCATAGTATCTAGACAAACCTGCAATAGGCTTTAAGATACTATTATTTAAGGCAATATTTGAATATTTTTTGTAATAATAAATAAAATAAATAAATAAAAACGCCATCAATAAACGATTCAAAAATAACTTGATTTCTAGTTTGGTATAGGTCATTCAACGAAGTGATTAAAATTTAACTTCGACCCAGCTCTTTAAGGATACCGACCGACTATACAATTTCAAATAATGAATAATTTACTACCTTAATTTATATAAATTGCACTTGTAAAAAGCGACTGTGAAAGACGATGAATCAAACCCCGTGTCTTACGCTATCCGGGCGCATGCCTTTAACAGTTTGTAGTACAAAACACTATAAAAGCAAAAATGTAATCATACCTTAATTTACTCTCCGCAGATTATTCACCACCTATCCAGAGACAAAGGATTTCTTCAAAATGATCCGCAACTTACCAGACAGCGAATACCCTCAAAACTTCCAGTTCAAGGCCCATGTGATCAATCTGATGACGTCACTAAACCTTGCCGTCACCAACTTACACCAGCCAGAGGTCGTCGCAGCCATGATGGTTAAACTCGGGGAATCACATATGAGAAGACAGATAAAAGAACAACACTTCCACGTAAGTATAATATACTTATTCCTACCGATTTCGGCAATGGCGGCCCCTCTCAGCAAAGATAGGCCTGTAGCTCTATTTTTGAATCACTCACTTCAAGATGGCGAGTGATTTATGTTCTGATACGAATTTAAAGTCAAGGAAAATAACTCATTTTCGTACGAAAATCACTCGCCATATCCAAGCGAGTGATTCAAAAATAGCGCCCCAGGTACGCAAGCGATAGTATAGTGCCCAAATGTGTGCGCAATGCACAAGTGCACTCTCCGTTCCTAGACGATTCCGACATGACCGATGTCCACGACAGTAGGTATACTCGTATAAACAGGAAAACTAGGATTTGAAGCTCTGAACTTCGTTTTTAGTCAAAAAAAAATTAAGAATATAAACTACCTATTTACTTGATCAAACTTGTACTAATTTTTATTGTTTTACTGCAATAAGCGCCGGTTTCGTGATCGATAGTTAACTAATGGTCAAATGTTGTTACCATTAGTTGAATAATATCTGTGCGTAAAAACCTTAACCAATGGTTTAATTAAAATAGCCATTTCTTCGTTTGATTAAGTTATATTTATTTTCTTCATAACGCATAGGTAATCTATACTAATATTATAAAGCTGAAGAGTTTGTTTGTTTGTTTGTTTGTTTGTTTGTTTGTTTGAACGCGCTAATCTCCGAAACTACTGGTTCGAATTGAATAATTCTTTTTGTGTTGGATAGTCCAGTTATCGAGGAAGGCTATAGGCTATATAACAACACGCTACGACCAATAGGAGCAAAGATATAGTGGTAATGTGTAAAAAACGGGAGAAAGAAGTCACTATTCCACGCGGACGAAGTCGCGGGCAAAAGCTAGTTGGAAATATTCAAACTGCTGGTAACGATATTTAACCGTATCATACCTATCGATCAACAAATCGACCCTTAGGAGTACTAACAAAGTAAACAATACAATGAAAAACATCTCATTAGGTTGCTGGGCCAGTTGTTAAGAGGGTCCATAACCATTAAATGTAAATGACAGCATTACCACATACATAATAACCAATTGATTGAAATTCTTATGCATTGAAGGTACGGTGCGGGGTTTATGCCCTGCGTATATGATAGGATACGAACGCATTATTTTTATTTAAGCACATCCGTACTACCTGTAGCCTACCTAATTAATAGTACGTAATTTCAAGAAAATGAAGTGTCAGTATTCAGTCCATTCGATTGTCTTCATTAGTATAAGTTTGTTAAACTTTTCAATAAAAATATGGATTACATTGTTAAAACCTTAGTTACCTTTGATTCAGTTCCTACAAAAAAGCTTCAGGATCGATCGACCGTATCTTGGATCACTCGCGTCAATAGTAGGTACGAGTAAATCACGCTTAGTATTTTTTTTTCTTCCTTGCCAATTTCTACATTATCAACGCAAAACGCCATATTGACGCGTGTGACTCCAAAATAAGGCCCCAGAAGAGAATCTCTTTAGCAAATGAGCCACTCATTGTTTCAATAGAGCGTTCGTTTGCCGACTGAACCCTCTGTTTGCCCGCAGGACTTGAAAAACGTAATAGTGAAGATGTTTATTGAAGTTCTCAACCTCGACGCAGCTTCCCTCGGAGCGTGGGGGAAAACCGTGGACTTCTGGTACAAGCATATATTCCAAAGCCTAAATGCCGAGACAAGATAACAGTACAATTTTTAGGCGTGACGAATACGGTTAACTCTGCTTGCTGTATGATTTTGAAATGACGTAAGGGTGCCTTGAGAGTTATCTAAATCGTGACGAAATGAGCCGGCACGAAGGATCAGAGTGCCACTTTTGGACATCCTTATATTTGTAAAATGGTTTTATTATTACAAAGTCAGACCCCTGTTGTCATATTATTTACTACTTATCATATAAGCTTATATTAACACCAAAAAGTATGTATTATTGTGAACAACACTACGACTTTTTTCTTATTATTCATTATCGATTTAATTAGGGCCTTCTTTTGCTGTAGGTACCTTCATAAGCGCCTTTGTAGAACTTTGTGAAGCCAGCTTATAATTGGCCAAGTTTTTATTTGTTCTTCTTTTTCTTCTTATAACAAAGTAAAGCTTGCTTCCGAAGTATTTTGTTCCAAATGATTGAACTCTCCAAAACAAAAACATGAAACAAACATTAAGTCCTCGCAGGCTCGCAGTTTTCTTCCATGTTTATTTAAGTGAAGTTCGGGCTAAGTCTCACCTTAACGATACTTCCAAAGTCAGATAACAAACTCTGAACAACTTGGCTTGTTAAATACTAATGGATATAGCTACCTTCTCAAAGGTTCTGCTTGAAAGGTAACCACGTATTTTTTTAAGAATAAAGGTGGCAAAATAATTGGCAAATTAATGCCGTTAAATGAAACAAGGTCTGCTATATTCGAAGGACTTTAGTTAGTGATCATATATAAAACATTTTTAAGTAATTTTGTTGGTATACTTTATTTTACCAAAAAGATAAACAGATAAGTACAAAAGGGAGTAGGGACTAGCAGAGTACCGTATGGACATTGTTCATATTATTATTCAATTCGACCAATTTTCTATACCAAATAGTATGTAGGTGCTTTTATCAAGTTATAGGCATTAAGTATAAGAAAATTAGCTGTAGTCATAGATCCGCTTATAAGAAATAGGGATATAAGAAGGTAAGTAGATCTTGAGCAGTTAAAATAATTAATATGTGGAGAAATTCATTTTATATGTACGTAGTCAAATTGCATTTCAAGTCTGCGAACTCAGTCTATCTTTATTTGTCGCAACGCAAAAGCTTATTAAGTACCTATTCTTACGGTAGTATGTTTATATTTTATATAAATAGTTTTGTCACAGTCTAATTGAGAACCTCCTCCTTTTTAGAAGTCGGATTAGAAGAAACACCCATGGTAATGTAATTTATTGAATTTCTTTTACGTAGGTTATCAATTACTCAATATTATAATTTTTATCCTTGTTTTAATGTACAAAACGCATTTAAAATTTCAATTTATTATTCTATCTTCCATTTTATAGCGACGAGAAAATGTATGTAAATAGGTATCCATAATTAATGTAAATAAAGTTGAATTTTTTATGGCGTGTTTCATTTTGTCATCTTTATGGATCGCCGATTAAAATTAATAATAATATGGGTATTAAAACATCTACAACAAATTCAATGACAACGTGGTAAGAAGAATGAATGCATAAATAGCCTAATCAACCGATAGCTATATGCTATGTATATGTCACCGTTATATTGTAAAAAAGCGTTATTTCAATCTTACGGTTTTTGAATCCGTTACCGTTAGAATCCGTCGATTTATTGTGAACAAGCTCGATAAGGTTTAGCATTTATGCTTTTTTGGTATGTACTTACATGATGAAAAATAAACGGGAAGAGCGAAACGAATCCTGACCCACCGCTTTGCCCCGTGAATCGTCATTTCAGTTTACAGTTCACAATAAATCAACAGATCACAATGTAACGGATTTCAAAACGTTAGATTGTAATCACTCGGTTATAGCAATATGACGGTGACATATATAAGAACAACGCAACGTGTCCCAAAAATCCACGTCAAGCCGAAAACGGGCAATAGGCCAAGGCCAAGTCACGACAGTTATTATAGAGTAAGAAGATCCCAGGGCCCCCAGACGTTCCTTATTTTTGAAGTGATGAATTTTACAGTATAGACACTTTTATATGTGTTAAAGAGTGTGTGCATGCTCGCTAGCTTGGCTAGGCGGCCCGTTCGCAGGTAGCAGGTAGGAAAGGTAAACAAAAACATAACTAACTTTTGTTAAATTCGAAGCACTGATTTTTATAAGTCACACAGAATATTATTAAAAATAAATATTTCATATTGACAGACCGTTTCTGTGGGCCGTAATTCCTCCCAGACGCTTTAAATTTTATAAAAAAAAAAATCTTTTCTTACATTCGAAGTCTTCAATTTTAAATATGTTCCTTGGGGCACTATTTTAATACCTTTTGTGGACAGCCAGACCAATCCAAAGGGCTAAACATTCTCCCAGATACAATTAAAATAATTAAGTCCCCAGAAACATTTTTTTTTGCCTACTAAGTATACATTTTCAACAACAAATTATTAATTATATTTTCAACAATAATTATTGAGAACAAAAAATGACAATTTATTATTATTATAGTAATAAAAAAATACAGAACTTTTGTAAAAATACTATCTTTTCCATGAGTATTTAATTAAGTCTTAATCTTCCTTTTCAGCTTCATATGAGTTTCGACTTTCATCCTCTGAGCAATCCTGGATTTCAATATTCAAGTCGTCATCATCGTTATTATCGTTATTTGAATCTTCTGAAAATACAATAAAATTATTGAAGATATGAATGAATTGCTCAACATATAAGAAATTAATTACATGAATCAATGTTTCTCACACTTTTTCTATTAATTTTTTCCCTCACGTCAGATACTGTGTAAGTATCAATGAAAAGTTGAAGCCCAGCAGCATTCACATCGTGTATTCCGTGGACATTGTACACATCGCAAAAAAATTTTTGTCCAGATAATAATGGGTGGACGTTGGATGCGAAACAATATCAATTTTACTGGTTCGATGGCGATCTTGATTTTGATTTTACGGCAGCTAGTGGTGATTGAGTTTCGATTGTCTCGAAGCGATGGTAGGGCCCAAAAGATAAGGAGACATGTTTCGGCCCTTTCAGGGCACATTTATTTTCATTTTTTTCACTGTATATTTTGACGTTCATAAGTGTCATTTCATGACCTAAATTGAAATAAAGATCTTGAATTTTGAATTTTTTTTGATCAGTTACCAAGTCTTGTCAGTGAATTACTCGAAAATGAATCAGGTACATTAAATTCACATCAAATTAATTTCTTATATGTAGAGCAATTCATTCATATCTTCAATAATTTTATTGTATTTTCAGAAGATTCAAATAACAATAATAACGATGATGACGACTTGAATATTGAAATCCAGGATTGCTCAGAGGATGAAAGTCGAAACTCATATGAAGCTGAAAAGGAAGATTAAGACTTAATTAAATACTCATGGAAAAGATAATATTTTTACAAAAGTTCTGTATTTTTTTATTACTATAATAATAATAAATTGTCATTTTTTGTTCTCAATAATTATTGTTGAAAATATACTTAATAATTTGTTGTTGAAAACGTACACTTCGTAGGCAAAAAAAGTTTCTGGGGACTTAATTACAATTTTAATTGTGTCTGGGAGAATGTTTGGCCCTTTAGATTGGTCTGGCTGTCCACAAAAGGTATTAAAATAGTGCCCCAAGGAACATATTTAAAATTGAAGACTTCGAATGTAAGAAAAGTTCATTTTTTTTTTAATAAAATTTAAAGCGTCTGGGAGGGATTACGGCCCACAGAAACGGTCTGTCAATATGAAATATTTATTTTTAATAATATTCTGTGTGACATATATAAAAACCAGTGCTTCGAATTTAACAAAAGTTAGTTATGTTTTTGTCTACCTTTCCTACCTGCTACATTCGAACGGGCCGCCTAGCCAAGCTAGCGAGCATGCACACACTCTTTAACACATGGGTAAATTTTCAAGCGTACTTTTTTGGGCGTCCGGTGACCTTAATAAAAAAACGATCATTCAAAACAGACTCAAAACACGCTGTCTTATAAATATAACTCGTAACTTAAACGTGCATAATAAAATAGATAAGAATTAACACAAAACTTACAAGAAATAACACGTTGAACATCCGACTTGTATGAGCGGCCTACCCCTGGGAGGCTTGTCCCATTTCAAATTACGCGCAGAAAACCACTCACAATTACTCGAAATTTTGACGTATCTTTCATCAAACTATCTTATTTGAAAGATGTTTATTCCATTTCATAACTAAACGCATAAAAACTTCACTAACTATTATATTAAAATACTGAGACGCCCAAATGTCTGTGTCCCGCGAAAAACTGATCTTGCAATGCTTGCAGTTGACTAATTGTTTTCTATTTGCCAAGCAATGATACGACCCATTTTTGTTTCGGACCATCCTGGGCGTTAGTCGTGCCGTAACTTGCGTGTGGAAAGGACGGCGAATACGCAAGTTTCAACTAGTTTCCGAGGTACGTTTTTTGAGAAATGTGTTTTGGTCACCGTGTGTGATAACTTCGGTGGCATGTTTTTGACAACAAACAGAGTGTTGTATTGTAACCCTTAGTTTGTATGTTGTAGATTATTGGCTCGACATAACGACTTGTTAATATCTACGCAATGAATTATTTAGTTGAGTAATGATCATGAAAAAAACATTTTGTCATCATTACGGTGGCGTAATTGCGGTGGTGTATTGGGCCACCGGAATGACCAATAAGCCACCGTAACGATAAATACCCTTACAATTAATACAATATTTATTTTAAACACGTAATGATGATAGATGATCAATTATTATTACAAGTAGATGCTCAATTATCATTAACTATAATTTAAAAACATGAAGCCTAGCTCAAACTTTCCCTGTTCACCCTGTTGACCCTGTTCTGATAGTAATAGATGGACAGGTGATTCAACAGTGTCAGGAGTACAAGTACCTCGGCAGCGCGATGAACGATTCTGGTAATCTGGAGAATAACCTACAGCATCGCATAGCAGCCGCCTGGCTCAAGTGGCGCGAAGTTACGGGCGTAACATGTGGCAGTAGAATGCCCATAAAGTAAAAAGGACTGGTGTACAAGTCAGTCATAAGACCAGTGCTTACATATGGTAGCGAAACCTAGGCGGTCACAAAGAAACACGTGCAGACCATCCAAGTTGTTGAGATGAAGATGCTGCGATGGATGTGCGGAGTGACGAGACTTGACAAGATCCGCAACGAGTACGTGCGTGGTAGCCTCGGCGTGCGCGACGTCGCCGATAAACTACAAGAAAACCGGCTGCGATGGTTTGGACACGTGAAAAGGAGACCTTCTAACTATATCGGCAATGTAGCACTTAACCAAAACCTACCGGGTCAAAGGTGAAGAGGAAATCCTAAACTGCGATGATTGAGTGTCATTAAGAAAGACCTAGGAAGCTGTGACTAAACCGAGAACAACGTCCAGGATAGGGCAAAGTGGAGGAAGAATAGTTGGAAAGTAGACCCCGTCACCAGACGGGACAGTTGCTAGGAAGAAGAAGAAGCCTAGCTCAAACTTTCAGAATTATAGTACTTGTAATAAAAAAATATGTTACTGTTTCGAAAAAGTTCCTAATTTAAACGTTGATTAATATAAAAAAAATATTAAAATACACTAACGTATTTTTATTTGAATATTTCTAAAATTTTGCTTAGTTGTTTAATTGATAGGGTAATTTCGGTGGCTCTTATCATCATTTAGGTGGCGCGAATTCAAAATTTATTTATATCTCCGAAAGTAATTAGGTTTAAAGAGAGCCTTATAAATTATTAGATTAATAGCATCTAAATCTATATTCTTACGCATTTAGTTTCGATGAACAGTGAAAAATAAAATTTGCCACCGTAATGACGAAAAAAAGGACGGTTCGAAAATTTACCCACATATAAGAGTGTCTATACTGTAAAATTCATTACTTCAAAAATAAGGAACGTCTGGGGGCCCTGGGATCTTATACTATTAGAAAAATACTGAAAAAATACTTATCTTGGTCATGTCATGTACTTTAAAAAGGGGAATAAAAAACGAGCGAATAAAAAATAACTTGGCGACTGATGATGACATACTGTTTTAATCACTTGAGCGGTATGAATTTGAGTAAGCGAATAATTAACTAAACTAACGACGAATATTGATTAATAATAAAATCCAGAACGAGCTTACAACAAGTGGGCTTTGTTATATTCATTTCAGATATAAAAATTCTATCCGGGCGACTAAATTACTAACTGAGCGACTAGAAATACAGAGGAGGCAGCTTTTATATTAAGATATTTTCGATTTTTCCAATTGAGGTTTTACATAACGAACTACAAAAAAGTTCACTCTGAGCAAAGTTTGTGAGCTGCTGTATTAATGATTATTAGTTACTGATATTCTATTAGAGGTCTTATGTTTTATGTTTTATGCAAATTTTAAAATGATTATTATTAACAACACCACCACTGGAAGCAAACATGATACCCATTGGACAAAAATGAAAACGAGGCCGGGCTAGCACTTATCTACTAGTGACGATGAGTAGTAGAGCTCCTCAACCCTCATACCAATAATGTTCCTTATAGTATTGATAAGAAAATCACTTTTTTTATTGACTGAAGCGTCTTTTTTAGGGCTTCGTAGTCCAACGGAACCCTTATAGTCTCGCCATGTCCGTCTGTCCGCAGTTCAGCGCAGAGTTAGGTGTTAGAAAACTGTAATTTTAACTCCTCGACAAAGTGGTAAAATAAGATTTTGAGAAATATTTTTTTTTAATACCTTAGTAAGCATACATAAAATAAGCAAAATAATTGTCATGTAAATTTTTGCACAATTTAAATGCTTACATACATAGTATATACGGAACCCTTCGTGCGCGAATCCGACTCGCACTTGCCCGTTTTTTTATTACTTGATTTAAGTAAATGCAAATTGATTATTATTACTTTTTCGTACTACATTGTTTAATTTAATCTATACTAATATTATAAAGCTGAAGAGTTTGTTTGTTTGTTTGTTTGTTTGAACGCGCTAATCTCCGAAAATACTGGTTCGAATTGAATAAATCTTTTTGTGTTTGATAGTCCAGTTATCGAGGAAGGCTATAGGCTATATAACATCACGCTACGACCAATAGGAGCAAAGATATAGTGGTAAATGTGTAAAAAACGGGAGAAAGAAGTCACTATTCCACGCGGACGAAGTCGCGGGCAAAAGCTAGTTACCTATAAGAATATTTAGTGTATCTTCAAATATTAATTTTATAAGATGATTTTTTATTTAAATGTGGCCTCATAATACGCTACTTCGATTAGTATTTTTCAAAGCAGTTTTTGCATTCGAAACACTTCTTAAAAGATTAAATACCGCTCAGTTTGAAAAATCCATTTGCCAAATATTGAAAAAAATGCAGGACGTAATGTTGACACTCAATCAAAAATTGGGTCGCTCATATAATCAAATTATTCTTTGTTAGTTGCTGATCTGTTGATTTCAAGTCACTCGCACTCAGTCGCTCACTTAGTAATTCTATAACCGAAATTAAGTATTTTTGACACTTAAAACATTAATTTACAGTCGCTCGTTTAAATACTACCCCTTTTAAAATTATATGGGTTCTAAAATAAATCCCAAAAGTTAACCCTGTGATGAACTTTAAGTCCTGTGACTACAAATATTAACTTTTCGACAGGTCTTTTTCTGCGATGTAACCATGAATAACCCTTCTATAAATTACAGTTAAAAGTTAAACCGTTACTGTCTTAGTTTTAAATAAAATGTTAAATTTTTGCCCACCAGTGAATTCAAATAATTACATCAGCCAACTGCTCTATTGGAAAAAACTAGAGATGGGCCGAGTACTCGGTTAATACTCGGTACTCGGCGTACTCGGCAGGTTTTTTGATACTCGTACTCGGCCGAGTAACTCGGTTTTAATGCCGAGTATACTCGGTTTAAGAAAAGCAATATATTTAGGTAGATATCATCTAAACGACTGGGAAAATCTTTCACAACCTCAATTATGATAATAAATGAGTAGATACAAAATGAGGAAAACGTTAATAAAAATAATAATATGTGAAATTTTAAGTTTTGTAGTGATGCAAAGCTCTTTGTACGTTCTAGTAACTGACAATTTCTTTTTTCTTCGTAGACTTTACCAGCCTCATAGAAACACTCTTGCTAAGCGTGCCAGTTCTGAATACCTTGTTCGGGGCCCTGCCCACCACTCGAAAGGACTCTTGTCTTTTGCTAGCAAATTTTCTTTGAAATAGCGACCTTATTTAACACAAGTAAATAAAATGTAAATCCGTCATTGGTCTATATTTTATGTTATCATCATGTTGTGGATTTTGTATCAAGTAATGGGGCTTTTAGGATCATCGCGCTCTAGTGGCTTGATGAAAGCTTATTCTGCGCGAACCTGGTTTGTACTTGTTTACACACCGGAAACAGGAATTTGATTGAACCGAGTTACTCGGCCGAGTACTCGGTTGGGAAATAAATGAACCGAGTAATACTCGGTACTCGGTACTCGGCAAAAGTGCTACTCGGCGCATCTCTAGAAAAAACTATACTACTCTATATTAATGGCAAGTAACTTGAGCAATCGCGGTGTCAGCAGAGGCGCCGGGCGCAGGCGGGGCCGTTCGGGTGGCAGAAGACAGACCTCGCTGGGACTCCTTACACTGAAGACGCGTGTGTGCTACATATGTAAAACCCTTTATTTGTGGTGGTGGTATTATACAACGTATGGAAGAATACTAGTTTTATTTACCATCGATCCCATGATCGATAACACAGAAGTTAGCGCGTTTACTCCGGATTCTAAAATGGTAAAACACTTGCATTGAGATTTGAGGAGGGGCATTTGAAATAAACTTTCTTTAATTACGACTTTTATTAAATCAGATTAAGTTTTAAAACAAATGTTCGAATTGTTTGCAATGCAAGATCTACATCATCTTAAAAACCGGCCAAGTGCGAGTCGGACCCGCGCACTGAGGGTTCCGTACCACCCTTATACTGAATTCGGGGTCCACTTACTTCCACCTAGCGAAAGTATCACAATATTTTGACTTTTAGAAAAAATTGTTATAGGAACCTCAATGTCATTTTGAAAGACCTATCAATAGACACCCCGTTAAATTATTCGTTGGTCAGTGCTCATTTGTCAATGGGATAACGGATAGCAGGAGGAAGGCAAAAAATAAAACAGCCAAAGTTTTTAATGATTTTTTTTATTTTTTTTACAATTAATCAGATAACATACATATCAAACCAGCCGAAGTATGGCTAAACCCATTTATTATCTAAACTTAAGAACAATACATGAAATTGATACCTCTCAAATTCACCTTACTTTAAATATATAGATATATTATAATATATGCATTCACTCTACATATAAATCTACAACCTACTTATTCATAATCTAAGTTTGCATAATAAATTCAAAGTAAATATGCCCAAAAGAAATATTGTTGAACTATGAATATACATATAACTTTTTGGCAATTAATTGAGTATCATTTCTGTGCATAGCAAAATTAATTTTCTTTAACATGTAACTTAGATCTTATTTATAAAGAGGCCACAAATATAACATGCGTTTCTGTCGTCAGTTCGATTATATAGGGACTTTTTGTTAAACATTATTTATTGCCTATACTATAAACATTACTCTTATCGAAATGTAAGAAAAATATCCTTACGCAATAACTGAATTAGTCTAGCAGTGCTGTGCAGTGAGAGTGTCGGGTCTACCGGCCGAGGGGCGTGGTCACGTGCACGTGCGCGGGCGCAACGAGCCTCGCTCGACAGCCTCACCGTTGTGCGTACACATTGCGCTAACGATACGATACAATACAACACTTCACATAATGATCAAAACAACTATTTGTCGTCTACATAAAATTTTCTCCAAATGTTTATATTAAAATATGTCTACTTATTGTAACTTCTAATTAGTTACAGCCAACTTTACAAATAATTGATACATTAGACTCTCAAATAGATCTCTACTAACTATTTATTAATTAATGGTAAAAAATAAAGATAAAATACTTCTAAACATTGCATTTCAATCACATAAGGTTTAGTTTAATTATACAATAATAACATTTTTAAAACCCGAACATAAGTTTTACATGAACATTGATATCGTTGAGTTCTGGAATGGAAAATAGCACACTTAAATTCACTAACTGTTACACTTACATAATAATTATTGTTCTCCTGCTTTGTTTGTAAAATACATTGCTTTTAGGTAGTATCAGAAAAATAACAGGAAAATATATCGAATATCTGATAAAATTTACGATAAACACCCTTAAAGTAACTTAAACAGAAGTAAAGTGTGTACCAAATAACAGTGCAGTGCGCATGATAAGTACAGAGTCGATAAAATAATTTGATATAGGACACACTATGTGAGGTTACTGAATGAGGTAATAAGACAGAGCCGGGCCGGCCGCCGCAACCGTCGTTACGTTACGATTGGATCCCGAAACAATTCAACTAATTTCTACTAAATGATATGAAGTTGGTGCTACATCATCAAACATATCGTAAAAAAATATTTTACTGAATTTAGCTTACATATATCTGAAGGCACTTAAGCATATTTGAATACAGAACGCAGCACAAGGATGGCGGGCGACGGTGGCGCGCGCGCAGCCGGCTCGCGCTACTCCATTATTTGGTACGCGACGCGACCACGCAACGGGCACGAGGATGGTGTACAGATTGATACAAATATTACTATTATTAAGGCAGCCGTTCATACACAATTTTACTATTACGAATTTTACGCTCGCCTCGTATTAAGATAAGATTACATTTTAGATTATTAAAAATACAAATTTTCCAAATAAATACCCAACAAAGTTAATTTGAATAAGAACTTAAGGAACACTACAGCAGCAATCAAATTGCGAACACATTTGTACTACATAAAAAATAATACACAACCCTTTGCGCGAAAAGACTGAAAAGTTCAACTTTTAAAGTCGCCATGACGTTTCGGGCCCGCTTTGAAGTCGAGACTACTTTTCCTTACATTTCCAAAGACCTGCTTGTGAGTATTATCAGCTGTATCTTCGTACTGTTCAAAGGAAAAATATTCTACTGGGCCTTCGTGTCATTTTCAGTTAATACTAGATCTTTAGAATAAATTTCCCATCACAGAGTTTTGCACAGAAAACTTTACTTTTAAACTTTAGCCTATTGATATAAATATGACATAATTTAGTATCTGCCTTATTATACTTGTGTTCCAATACATCGAGGAGAATCAATTATTAGTTGGTGTAATATATGAGACGAGACAGCTTAAGTCTACGCTAACTTATCAATTACCGTTATCCTGATATTGTTACAATGAATACGTACATCAATGAAACACGCTTTTATAACTACATTGTACTTTAACTCAAAGGTGGTACCAAAATATTATTTTATTATTGTAACGCCAATCACTTGCTAATTTAGAGAGATGTAACTCACTACAAAACTACAGGCATTCAATTTAGTTTCGATTATTATGATAACTTAAGATTTTTATAAATATCAAACTTAACTCATATTTGTGGGAAATACAGATATGACAACAAAATAATTCGAATTAGAAATGTAGTAGATATGCAACGTTCAAGATCAAATTTTTAAGGGAACATTTCAGATGACATCGGTGGTATTGATAGTATAATTTCTCTCAAGTCAGTCTCCGAATGGACTGGGACGAGATGTCATGCGGCCTAGGATAGCTACTCGAGGTGGGCGGGGCAGGAGCTTGCTCGTATATTACTCGACCGACCAGGCGGTGGCAGTGGTCACGGAGCATGCATCAGCAAAAAAATATACGAAGCAACTGTGTCTCGTCACATAGCATATGCGCCGACGGCGGTTAGGAAACCTCTAATAAAATAAATATTCTCATCCGACTCACTGGATAATATTTAAAAATATTTTCTTAATCACAGATATCAGTCTGTCATAATTTAAATTAAGTATATTTCAGAGTTGGATTAGTCGTTCCTCACTTACTAGGTTATTATTCAAGTACAATCAAGGTACAAAAGTGACTAATTTAAGAGCACAGAGTATTGATTTAAGACGCCAAATAGATATGGACATAGTGAGAGGTTTGTCGTTCAGTGGAACTAAGGATTTGGTCATTAGTACTACGTTACGTATATCGTGAAGCGCGAGCGCGGAGAGCGGGCGCCTCTTAGCGTACAAATGAACATCGAATATAAACAATTTCAAACAGGTACAACAGAGATCTAATGAAAGAATAATACGAATATAAACTAGTCATAGGATATGATCGTTAATTATGCTCGATAACAAAGGCTTACTTTAAAGCGATGTTCGAATGCGAGAGAGACTAGAGAAGCAGTGTCGTGCAGTTAGCGAGCAGCACCTGGAGTCTACTGCATCAATTAACATGGTGGGGGGTTGGCCTTGATACACATACATATATACATAAACGCTAGATAGTCCTCGAATTATCGATGAAATGCAACTTTACTGAATCGAACTAGCACAGAAGGTACACGCCGAGCGGCGCAAGCGGCGGCCGCGGGAGCAGAGGCCTGCGCGCGCGCACGCCCGGGCCGCTCGGCGCGCACCGTTACAACAAATAATATCGGTGTGCACATACTTCGATACCGCTCACTGAGCTAACGGATAAATGGCGACTTACTGATCTATAAATTACTATACATATAGCAGTTAAAAATATTCTCAGCAATCACATTTAGTTAAATTACCATATAGAGAATTTAGCTTAGTTCAACTTTTTTATCAATGGCCCTCTGTTTACACGTAAAGTCACTCAGTTCATTTTTTTTACTTTGTATTTAATCAGTTGTTTGTTGTTTATCAAGAACACCCTTTAACTTACAGCTATATACCAATAATACAAAAATCCATTCACTATAATTAAGGTAAATTTTAGATATTTAAACACTAAAATGTAAAATATGAAACATCCTAAATAAACTCTGATATTCCAATTTTAGGCATTAGCTCAATTAATTAAAAATATACGATTGAGTGACTATGATAAAAGAGAAATAAATGCATTATTATAATACTACCCAACCATCCCTTGTATCGTCACAGGGATCCAAGCTGCTCGGCGCCTATCGTTACCTCTACACACTACGTCAAAAGCCTTCTTTATTTTATATTTGGTATTCACTTAATCGCACCACATAACAAGACTAGAGGAATGATTGCCTCTTGTGCCGACGTCGATCACCACGATCCCTCATAAATAAGGAAGACTAGTTTCTTTGTAGATATCACCTAATGTGCTTCTATTGTAGGACGTCAACGTCGTCATAACGTACAAAAATATATATAAATAAATACAACAAGCAAAAACTTTAACCTTATTAAAATTAAAAGGCCTTTCTGAATATTGTACACTATCACTACATAATGTCATATAACTTCGTCATAATGATTTATGCGACGGCAAAAAATTATTAACAATGGAAAATGAGAATGTCTTTTAGTTAGCGTTGAGTCAATTCAGCCGTGAGTTCAGCAAGACACGATATTAAACAGATATTGGTCCCTAGATCTGAGATAGAAATAAGTAACGTATGCCAGAAGTACATTGCGTTCGTAAAATAATCGCGGTCATGACCAAAAGCCTTACAGTAAACTTATAGGCTGGTTGCTAATAGGTCGACTCATATAAGCTCGATGCTTCAACAGTCGTTGTAAGTTGCAACAGCCATTAGGTAGAATACAACTGAGATTTATGCAAGACACTAATATAAACGATGCGACATTAAAATAAATTATAGGCGGCATACCCAACTCACTGAATACGTCGACTCGCGGTATGGTCTCACAACATTACGATATAGGCTAATGGAGATTATTTTTTAGAATTTAACTCCACTCTAATGGGACAAGCGTTATTACTGTCGGGGACGCGGGGCCAGCATGCGAGCAACACGAATCCAGTTAACTCCTTATCACTATCCAACTCTATTTGAACTTCAGTCAAGTGATCACAGCAACTATCTACTAAATTGTTAACAAGTGTCATGTCAAAAGACAATCGCCAAACGACAGACCGACATACTGGCCCCTCGCGCCTCGGCCGTTAATACAATTAAAAATTAAAATTAACGACAATATTATGAGCAAACTACTATTTGAATACTTGAGCTAAAATAACCAGAGCAGCTTGGATAGAACAACGACCTCCGCGGCAGCTGTTATTATATTTTTTTAAATGGCTCGCATTTGTACGATCAATAGTTTGTTGTGATGTCAGAGATCGACGCAGATTATCTAAGAACATTAGTGGTCGTTAAATGGCATAGACATCGACTTTGGCATTCAAGTTATGGAATAGACACGAATTTGGATATGAACTCGCGCGTACGCCACGCGTTAAAAATATATACGAAACTGACTCAAAATAAGCAACTGATTTTAAGTTACACGTTAATTCGGGTAAACTTCATGAAAAACCAAAATAAATAGATAAAAATATTTACACATAGGTATATATAAAATGTTGATTGACGACATAACACTTACAATAAAAGTAAAACATAGCTAAGCTCATTTATGATTACACAAGGCGTGGGCGCGGGCGCCGCTGCGCGCAGCCTTATATTGTCTACACTAGTCACGGCCGCTCCCTACCACGACGGTGCCTAGAGCACAATTCATTATAATACATTTTTGAAGGAAACGATTACACCTGCCATCGGTTACGGTAACGTACCACAGTTCATTGAGGCACAATCATTGGTTTCTTTTAATTGCTTTTCTTTTTTTTTTCTTTTTTTGTTTTTTTTTTGTTTATTTTCTTACATTTACACCTATGATAATTATTATAATTAGGTACGTAAATTTATTCTAAATAACAGAAACAAGTTACGAAAAAATGTTAAAAGTGAAAGCGTGAAGCGTATTAAATCTTTTTTATGAATTAAAATTTCACAATATATACATATTACGGTATAGATGTAGTTAATAAATATACAACAACATAATAATAACACAGAGTAAATTGCACATGGGCAAATTGTGTGCAGGAAATAAGATGCAGTCATTGAACCGAGAGGAGATTCAGATTCGTGCGGCGAGGCTCGTCACAACCTGAGCTGACGCTCGAACGCCTGTACACCACAACGCCTAACATTATACCCATTATTAAGTACTGTTACCTTTAACTGACTAAACTCTTCAAGGCATTATTACTTTTGTCTTTAATCTATGGACAACGTATTCTACAGGGCACTGGATCGTTATACTTTCCGTTACTCGGTTTGTCTAACTTTAAAAATGGAAAAATCTTATAAAAATTATAATTTTTTATGACATTTATTGCTGTAATAAATTCACATTGTCCACCAGTAACTACCGCGATTGAGGCAACGCGAATGGTGTACATGTGGACAGAACAATATTAAAAATTGTAACTTTTTTACTATTTTTATTTATTTTATCGAATAGATAAAAGAAACACCCTCACGTAAATTGAGCTTGACAACAATAGAATTGACATCGACCTGTTAGTAAGTGTGTACTATTGTTGCATAGACGTATTACGAATGATATAGGAACATCAGATCAATAACCCGTACCGCAAAATTAATTTTAAATAATTTGGAAGAATCGTCACCAAGCATATACATGCGTTCTGGTTTTGGACACCGTTATCTTTGATACTCATTCTTTGGCAATCAAACGCTATACGTCACGACAATATATCATGGCCCCTTGGCGAAACAGTTTTGGCGCGATTGCACAACGCACGTGCCGAGCCCGCGGTGGTGCTGCGGTCGGAATCGAACCGAATATTTCGCGTGCGACATTTCCACCGTCACCGTCGTTAACGATTCGCAAAAAATAAGGCAACAAAGATTATGCAATTAAGAGAAACGTCGTTCGTCGGTCCCTATAGTATGTTATCAAGGTAGTAATGAGAAATGCTAATATATGTTTCTAAATGAACACATCATACATCGAAACATTTAGTTAACTCTAAACTACTACAGGTCCGAAGCGATCAAGAGTTCATAACGCACAAATATATATTATTCCAATATCGCGTTCTCCTAACTTAATTCATTAATTTGTGAAAGTTTCGAGCGCGAGGCCCGACAAGGTACAGCGATTACTTATACACCTAACTTAGCACTAGTCGTTATGTTTAATTGTAAGATCACTGGAAGATGCACGAAATACAGATATAATGTACATTAGTCATTCGCTTTGTGTGGCCGATCGCGAGGACCGTAAAGCGTGGTGGGTCCGAGGCCGGGCTCGTCGGGGAGGCTCTCTACTTAGCTAATCCCGTAATATATTGGTAATGATATATTTTGGCAGAGTATCTCTGTGGCACACCATCAATAAATTAAAAAGTAAATAAAAATGTAAATAAACTTTATCATAACGAACATTTACAAGTGCGATCGTTGCAGTTAAATATCAATAGTATTCTTATCGAAACCTACGATAGGACTTAAGTGTATACTTATATCTACAATGATGTAATACCGACATGGAGCCTACGACTACAAGTATATTATTAACAGAATATCTAAAGCATATGTCACTTTGAATAACGTTCAAATTGAGCCTATAGAAAATACCACAAATCTTTTATTAAATAGATATTGATATGGCTAAATTTAAGTTAGAACTTTATTCTTACCTATACACAAAAGTGTAATATTTTACTGTCAATTATAGTACTTTTTAACACTTCTCACAAATGTATGTAATATAAAATGATAAAACAATTTTCAATTTAATAATATATTAGGTTACCCTTACATTAATCGTATAATCTAGATAATCGTTTCATATATTAAACATAAAGTGGCACTTGAATCACAAATACTGGAAAAAATTTGGGGAAACATCAGCAGCGGCGGAGGCGGCCGCCGGCGCTCGCTCGGCGTCGATACGTGTCTATACGTGTCGATACGTGTCGATACGTGTCATACTCCCGACACAACGCGGCATCCTCCTCAGGCAAGATAGTACATCACAGGACACTGCGCACGAGCGGCGGCCGGCGCCGGGCTCCGCGCGCGCCTTTGTATATACTCATTTCCACTTCAGACTATACAGCTTAAAAGGAATTTACCACTACAAGAATGCACTTCGAATCTCATAATTTTCATTTTTTTGTTATCTTTATAAAAATTACAAACTAATTGTAAACATTTGTTAGTCTGCGAAATGCACTTACACATTTATTGCTGAATAAAATATCACTACTGGAAAACGAAAGGCTCATCACGAGTGAGAATTCAAAACAGAATAAATAATTAAAAATACATCAGTATGGATAAAACGAGAAAATAAAAACGAACACGAAAGAAACTCGGAACGCAACAGCTCGACGGGCGAAACAGCAACAGCCCTCGAGTGCAACAAAATAAATACAGACTAAAATAAGGCCACGGGACGAGTGACTGAGGTAGCCCGCGACGCGACTACTCTACACCGATACTACGATTATTTGGTAGATTACAGGAGCGTACACTGCGGCGCGGCGCGGCCGGTCTCACCCGCCGCGCCCGCCGCGACCCAGTACTTCATATAACCCGATACGTTCTATGTCTGCCGTTGTATATGTATAATTCTTATGTACACTAAATAATCTACATGAACACTTACAACACAGTAGATAATAGTATTGTGGACAGTTGGCTACGCGGCCGCGCCGCGCCGCGCGCCGACGCGACGCGACGCGTCCGACACGATCTGACTAGGCGAATAAAATTAGTCTGTCCCCGTACGGGGGACGATAAAGCGTAATTACAACTAGACGACACACGACCAAATTGACACGGTAGGAGATTCGCCGCGGCCGATCGGAGCCGCCGCAGGCGACCGAGTTCAGCCGCGCGGCCGCGGGGGCCGGGGCCTTCTGTACAGCGGCGCGGCCCCGGGCCCCGCGGGCCGCGCGGTCGGACCGCACGCGACACAGAGTTCGTTCATATCGCTAGGGTTCTAGTCTAAACTCGGAGATCGCACGCCGCGTCCCGTCGTCCGCGGAGCGTGGCCGACGATGGCGAGCGGGCCTTACCGTGGTGCTTAGATGGACTCGCCGCCGAGCAGGTCGGGCGGGAGGAAGGAGTTGAGCGAGGAGGGCGTGGCGCGCTGGTCGTGCTCGGGCCAGAGGCCGGGGAAGCCGCCCCACGAGTCCTTGGAGCCGCGCCACGCGCCGCCGCCGCCGGAGCCGAGGTGCTGCAGGATCATCTGCACCTCCGACTCGGCGGGGGACTCCGCGAAGATCGTCGTGTTGCTGAGCACGCAGTTGTTTAGCGCCATCTGAGCCTGGAGATACGTTTGGCGTGAGATCGTTTACCTCGATTACGAGACGACAAAATAACGACGACGAAATCCAGAGCGGAAATTGACAATAAAATGCTAAAGCTTGTAGGATAATTCATACATGTTACACATAAGTACATACCTTAGCGGCCTCCTCGCGGGTCGAGTAGCGGGCGAGGGCGAGCCCCTGGTTCAAGTACAGGTGGAAGTTCTGCAGCGGCCCGTGCTGGATGCAGAGGGTCTTCAGCGTGGACCCGTCGATCTGGAACCACGGGTGAATTATATTACAAGAGATGCTAATGCGATGAGAGCGTGAAACTAGATAATACCTTAAAACTAACGACAAAGTCAAGACACGCACTCATCCGTATCCGATACGGATTCGGTTCGATAATTTTAACGGATTCAATAATTTAGAATATGATTCGGATGCAAATGCTATTCTTGGAAAAACACTTTTCTCATCTCCGTCATATCAGACTTATAAGTACTTCATAAAACATTAATCTGTTGATGGATTTTCTTTTTCATTACTAGCTTAAACTTCTCACTAAAATGGTGACCGGCAGGTACACCAATCGATCGCCATAAAATATTCGAATCACTAGAACAAAGTGAAAATTGTCAAAGAAATAATAGCTCTACAATTTGCATAATAACCTAGAAGAAAGGCAGAACGACATAAGAATTGCTATGACGCTCTACGATCGGTAATAAAACCGAAGGTCATCATTAAAATAGATTTGCAACACTCTTGCAAATGGTCCCTGACATTTTAAACGTGCTGTACCTATGAATGTTTTGATCAAACTTTTGTTACTAACTCAAAACGTCGTCAATGACGACGTTTGGAATTATGTCGTGAGAAAAATTATTTTAGTAATAGTAGTAGGTTGGCTTGGCTCTTGAATATGGAATTTAACCTTTTGCATAGATTATTATCTTCACGGCACAGTGTTGGGTCTATTTGATAGTTTCCATTCGATACATGATGTAATATCGTACAATAATAAAACGTAAAGTTTATTCCATCAGTCACCCTACAACACAGTCGAAGCCTAGACAAACAGAAACATTTATAAGTTTTATTATAAATCCTCCCAATAAAAATAATGACTAGTTGATTAAGTATCTTTGTCACGCAATGTCTGTCGTTGTTCTTGTTACAGAAATATCAGTGTTTTCATGGAGATGGAGGTTTCCTAAACTCAACATAAACATACAACACCAACCTGAGCCGTGAGGTTCTTGAGCAGCAGCCAGGTAGACGCCTGCCACGAGGACACCGGCCTCTGCTGCGCGTTGTGATGCTGCGGCCAGGGCTTGTTCAAGCCGGGCGGCGCGGGGCGGGGCTTCCCGGCCCACGTGTCGGGAGGCGGCTTGAGGGCGGACGCGGACGTGGCCGGGGGCGCGTAGCTCCAGGTGGACGAGGACAGGGAGCGCTCGCCCCCGGGAGGCGACGTCTTGCCGCCCAACATGTCCGTGTCCTTGATGGCGGCGAGCGACAGCGGGGAGCGGACCACGGAGCCGGGCGTCATCGCCGGGTCGTCCTCGACGTTCTTCATCTGGTTACCCTAAACGAGATCGAGTTATGTTTGGAAGCTGGGCTTGGTTGAGTTTTTTGGAAAGTTGACGTTATTATAACTTCAATTTTTTTGTCAACCAAGCTCATAAATTACTGGTGTTGAAAACTCGATGCCCGCAAAGTCGATCCTTGATTTTGATTTCATATTTTACATGGTATATTTAAATAATGGGTATAAATACTTCAACTCCCCATTAGGCTTAGATAGTATGTCTCAAAAAGAGAGTTATACCGCCACTTTCAAGAAATGTTCATTAGCTTTTAAAGATACATGTATGAGTTAATGTAACTCATATTCCATACAAATTCAGTCATATTCAAGCCCTAAAGCGACTTTATAATGAAAATTTCTTGCAAGTAGCCTCTATTTATTTCTAAGCGGGCAGCAAGACTAACATCAGTATTAGGAGTAAATGTTTCTCCTCATGTTTTCCATTCATATATTTTAAAAAATGTGTAAGTTAAAATGTAGTTTCCGTCGTTGTATCGACGCTAACTTAAGTGATGTTTTTAAAAGATCCGCTGATTAGCTAAACACGTGATCAAAGTTGTTTTTTGTTACATACACGTGACTACGCCCAACAAGCAAGCACATGACATTACGATGACATACATAAACAAGTGTATACTGAAGCGAGAATATGTGCTATATCAGCAATGTTATCATAATCATAACTTATCTTTGTGAACTTTCTGATAATGAATGTTAACAAAACATACATTCAAAATATTGTGTTCTTATATTTTTACCGAATTACTTTCCGAAAAAAATAATATTGAATGATAAAAAAATAATTTTGTTATTTATTTTCGATTACTATGTCATCTTACATTCTAAATAGCACCTGAAAAAGAATCTCTTCCACTTACAAGATATTTTCATAAATAATGTAAATGAAAGTTTTTAAAAATGTAAAATGCGTTACATTCGGCGCATAGATGTTTTTCCATTGTTTCCCGATTTTTGTAACAAGAATAGAGTCCCGTATATCAAGTGAACAAACTTCTATGCGCCGTTTTCCAGCTGCTACTATTCCAGTGTCTGCTAAGTGAAACCTTACCTTCCAGGGCTTGCCAGGTTCGAACTCAGGCACCAGGTCGTACACGGGCTGATGCGAAGGGTGGGTGGGCCACGCGTCCTTTCCATCGGCCACGTCAGCGCCAGAATCACCCCAGCCTTCGGAGCCGCGCCCGACGCCCCATGTGCTGTGAGGAAAGAAATATAATGTAAACGGGCCTGAATCCTGATACCACCACTATGTGTTATGGGCTGATTACACATAGCGAATGGTTGCTTGTTGTTGCTATGCTCTCTACTCCGCCCAGGTCTACGTCAGAATAGACGCATCCTAAGCTCTTCTATCGCTGTATCTGGCGAAAAACCGAAAACGGACCGACTAGATTCTGGCGGCGGACGGCGCCACACTTGCCACGACAATTACAAACAACGGGCACACTACGCGGAAGATCGGTCGCTGCGTCGCGGAGTAATCCATATGCAATAACATGTATTTGCGCTCCGTTCTAGAAGATCCGCAACGTACTTACTTACACGTCAAGTGTGGCGCCGGCCTAAAACTATATATGCTACAGTCAATTATAATTTGAGTAAAAGATAATAAAACTATACTGTGTACGTTTTTTCGAAGTAGCTACTATTTAGTAGAATAAGATAAAGCTGACTTACGACTTACTTTAGTTAATGATAGAAATGTGTAATGATGTTCATGACCTTTTGGGGACTTTTCCAACACATCTCATTACTTAATATTAGATTATTACAGTGTATATCAGTAATTCATTTACAGTACTGAAAATGCACTCTAGAGTAGAGCTAACGAATAATCAAGTACTGCAACCAAAACAAATAGTAAGCATAGCATAGATTATATTGTGTAAGTAAACATAATTTTGTATCCAGAATGAGCAATGTGACTAGTTTCAATGATGGATAAGTCTTTTTAGTAAGAATAACGAAGAGTGCTTTAGATACCGAACAGTTGAATTGGTATTAGAGCAAAGATTAGAGTGTGAAAAAGTTGACAAATTATGCAGCGACTTCGGGTCTCCGACATCGCATCGACAATGCTCGTGTAGTTTTGCTCTAACATAATCATCATAACCATCTTGTAAAGATCGCGGGATCTCATTGGATGCAGACCTCTTGCGATCAGTCACTATGGAACACCGTGGGTCAAGCCTATTTTCAGCAGTTCCTTGGTTGATAATAAAGAATTATCACAAGTCTAATTATACTCTATCTAAGCCAAATCAGGTCTGGTAAAGAGTCAATCAAGAACAAACCCATCACTACATAGTATAAAACAAAGTCGCATCTCGCCGTCTGTATGTATGTATGCTTAAATCTTTAAAACTACGCAACGATTTTGTTGTTTTTTTAGTAGATAGAGTGATATAATGCCGTGGGCGAAACGAAGGTCGCTGAGTCCGCTAGTATTGAATAAAAAAGTACTTACGAGTCAGGCTGCAGACCGAGCTGGTTGAGCTGAGGGCTGGTGGTAGACTTGGCGGTGCCAGGAGCGCGGCTGAACTCCGAGCCCTCGCCGTCCTTGTCCAGGGAAGGCAGCTTCCACTGGTTCAGGCGCGACTGCTGGTTGCCGCCCGCTCCGTATGCCTGGCCGAAAATAAATAAAATTACTTCACATTTGAAAAAAAAGGATATTGTTGCTAAATAATTTTGAAACGATTGCATGCGCACAAAGTAGAATTCTGGCAGGTTATAATAACAATTTAAAATTTCTGAAGAATTTGTTTTTCAGTAGATCACTGGACCAGATAATGACAGGTTATAAAAAATTTAAGGTGAAGAAAGAAGATTTGCTCTGGATTCGACGGTTGCTGGCGTAAAAAAGGTAAGTTATTTTTTTAAACTGAAGGATTTGTTTTTTTATCACCCAGTTGCTGGCAACTAGCCAACAGTAAAGGTTGATTAATCACATCATTTACATCGTCAGGGGTAGTGTTGCAGACAGCAACCGATTTATTTGTGTAAGCAATGTAATAACGGGCTCTTTTTCTGTAGACGATTCCAACCATTCACTAATTCTTATTGCTATTGACTTGCAAATATGGATACAGCACAGCCAATTGCATATTTTTTCATTGAAAATTTTACTAAATCTTAAGTTATTTAGATAAAGGACCATTTGTGATTGGGACATTATCAGTATTATTTGTAAATGTATTGCTTTATTTATACTAATCAAAATATAGTATGTCCTGAATTAACGTCAATGCTTGCTTCCTCTAATCTTATGTCTGTCGATATCGTGCATTTTATTCCATTGTTCGACGTTAATGTATCATTGTTTTCATGCGTTGAGACAATAAGCAAAAATAAGCGCCGTGTAAACATCCACCAAGTCTGTTATGATATCAATAAAAAATGCATGAGCTTACATCTTTCTTTTGGTTCGAGGTAAGATGAATTATTATAAAATTATAAAACATGACATAATTAACGCAAGACATACAAACAGCACACGTTACATTAGGTACGGAAAAAAAAAATGGGTGCTAATAGTAGTTTTGTAGACTTATGTGAGAATCGGCACAGATGTAACCGATACTAGTATATAATTTCAGTATCCTAGCAACCGTAAAATGGGAAATATAGAAAGGTGGTTGTGGGAAACAACAAAGTATTCATCTCTTTCCAATAAAGTCCGCAAGTTTTATTAAATAATAATCTTTTATGAATAATCCTCTTAGTCTCGAAAGATATCAGTTTCTAATTCCCATGGTCTTGCAACAAAAATGTAAAGTCTAAAGTTCTGCTTTAGGGGCAGAAAAGTTCTAGATTAGAGACCCTTTGACCAAAGACGCAGCATAGGACGTCCACTGACAAGATGTACAGACGACCGTGTAAAGATCGCAGGATCAAACTAGATGCAGACTGCTTGTGATTGTTTACGTTGTGGACTATGATCACGTTCACGTTGTGGACATCCTCTGGCTAATAATGATGAATGTTCTACTATTGGTACATACCGCTTGCGTATCTTTTGAGATGCCCATTTCGCTGAAGTTGTTCTGCAGCTGAGCGAGAGGATCATGACTGGGCTTGAAGAGATCGCCGCCTGCCTGCTGTTTCATGTACAGGGCTTGCTGGTTCGCGATTTGGTTCTGACGAGAAAATAAAGAGTTAGCATCTATTTATAAATTGAACTTAACTTTTGGAGAGTTTTTCGTTTGCTGCGACAAGAGACAAGAGCACAAACTCGTCCTATCTAAGTAAATTTTAAAGAATTCGCCATAAATTAGCATTATTGACAGTAAACCAGGGTTTGTACTAAATGTGATCTACATTTAGTACAAACCCTGGTTTACTGTCAAATTATGTATGATGCAAGAATTAAGTGTTCTTTCTTTATATCAAAATCACTCATTTTAACAGTATTGATTGAGTGAGAATCTGCTTTGACACAAATCCCACAGCTTGTTATTTACTACCAACTTTGACAAGACTGTTCATGCGTACATAATTTGGTTAAATATATTCATCGGTCTTACAAACTATCATTTTTTGGCGCAAAATACATGTTTTGAAGTATGTTTACCTGCAGAGCAGTGATTTGCTGTTTAGCCTTAGTAATCTGCACAGAGCACTGGAGCGCAAGAGTGGAGTTGCCCTTGGACAACGCCAGCGAGTGTTGTTGAACTAACTGCTGTAGCACTTTGATCTAGAAAAAAGTAGAAAAAAAACCTTAGTACAAACACGACGGTATAATTTAAAGCATAACTGAATACTAAGTGTCTTTGAATTTCATTACGAGCTACCAGTTGTATGGCTAATGGCGCGAAACGAACGTTGGATATTTGACGTGTAAACTCTAGAACGATGTTTTTATTCCGGTTTTTCTGTATTCCGTTTAATGGAAAGGCTATTTGGTGCTAGACTTTTTTTTGCATAAGTAACAAATGTATTCGCTAATTTAATGCGTGAAGATCATTTATTCAAAGTATGCACGTACTTGTAACTGGCTACATTAAATTAAACAAACAACGTAGCAACTTCAGAGAGACTACAAATTTATAGCAGACAGTGTTTATTAAAATCTACCCTACCACGGAATATATATTTATACCGCCTTCATTTGCTATGTCCATCTTGTATATCTTCGTGAGCGATATGAATAAGATTCAAAATAATTTGGTCTCTATATGCCGTAAGCCTGGAAAAGGGTTAACCAACGTTTGTCAATATGCCTAGGTATCTCGCACTTGACGGCCAAAACCGGCAACTAATAAAAAAAGTAAACAAAAAAGGTCACATTACCTGTTGCAGCAGCTGATTTAAGAGCACCAGCGTCTGGGGAGCCAGCGGCTGGTTCAGGATCTGGTGGTTGAGGTAACCAGCAGAGACGGCCATCTGGATTTGCTGCACGAGCATGCGCAGTTGAGCCGTGCTAGGCTGGCCGCTGTTGCCGGTGCCGCTGCGAACATACATGACGTTAGAACTGGAGTATTATAATTTAGCCACTCAGATAATAATATTGACTTTTTCAATTTTGACAGGAAACCTATAGAAACATGTCAAAGTCAGGAAGTTTGACATTCTTTTCATACATTTTGTGTCAATATTGAAAACGTAAAAATTGCATTCTTTAAGCGGCTAAATTATCGCACGACATGCGCTCGCTTTCGTCATTATGCTAGTTAACACTACCAATCGCTGACGTCCTTTTTAAATGTTAAAACGCCTCTTCCATAGTTTTGCTATGGTCTTTTGAAACTATGGTGTCAAAGTTTTCTGTGCTCAAATGAAGCACTTTTGACTATTTACAGTGATATTAAAAATCTAATTATATAAATAAATAAGATCAGATGATCAATGAATCTTGGTCCTAAATATTCTATTTTCTTTATAATATCGATGTCGTTGAATTCTTGGTGATTATAGGATTTGGACCCAATTCACGATTATTGCTTGCGTCTTGCATGCATCTTGTGTAGAGACGACGATATTGTTTTTTTGAAAGAAATTACTTTACTGACTTGTCTCTGACTAAATCGTCAAACGCAAAAACTGTGTTCACAATGCGGCATCATCGTATGACGATCGCATTCCATGCGGCTGACGTTACAATGCCGCACCGTAGACACAGTTTAGGCGTCAGACGTTAGCTATAGTAAATAGGCAAGGCGAAAGATTTTGAAATCCTCTTCCGTAATGCAGATAACCATCTACTGTTTACAAC